>JANAVB010028818.1:42348713-43056213 GCA_029216955.1 Iris pallida
TAGTAGGAAGAGTCCAAGTGTGCCGCATAGAGTAGCACATCCTCATTGGAGCTTCTGAGGCCAGGCCTACATGAGAGGCGGTCGAAGAATGAACTCGAGCCGTATAGGGCGGATGGTCGGCGGCTAGGATTGGATGCGCATAGGTCATTTCCCTGCGGCTGGGATTGTTGGCCGCATATGCATTCTTCCTGTGGCTGGAAATGGTGGCCGCATATGCATTCTCCCTGCGGGGGATTGGTGGCCGCATATGCATTCTTGCTGCGGCCCATACCCTTATGCGGCTTCTTCTTGGACCTCATGGAGTCCCCGTTTGCCCCCGCAAGTCCACATCGTAGTGTTTTCCTTGGCTGGATTTGGGGACAGCAGGGTCCTCTGCGGCCTGAAGTGGGGCCGCATGTGAGTCTTCTTCGCCGTCTTGAGCAGCAGGGAAAACTTGTTCCAGAGCTTGGGGAGAGGCAACGGTTTTGGGCCTCCACGCCCTGCGGGCCTTCTTTGTGCCGGTTTGCTTCTGGATTGGGCTAGCTCCATTCGGAGAGCATCTCTTCGAACGCTTGCTGGTCAAAATAAACAACAAGCATTTGTTACATGGAACCGAGTTTGGATGTGTCCGATTACGTCACCAACTTATCAGTAGTGGAGAAGTTAGTACCCAGTAGAGTCGCCATCGTGTTTGCCATTGATCGTCGTAGAACAGAACAATTTTATGGGAGGACTGAACTTGACTCACAATTATAAACTCCCTTGTACAAAAGAGAGCCTAGGAACAAAACCTAGGAAAAGCATTCTAAGCACAATTGTTTAGTTTTGATTTTGGGGGGTGACGGTAGAGGCTCGGGAAAGTGCTATCAACTCTGCCTTACTCCTTGGACGATCGAACGTAACCTCGGCTCAGGTGAAGAAATGCCCTCTGAATACATAAAGGGAAGAGTATTCTTCTGAGCTTTGTGTGCTCTCTTGTGCGTCTATATGCCTCTTCTTCCTCCTTTTTTGCAAGGGAATAACACCTTTATTTATAGGAATTCATAAGGAATGGGATGTACAGCCACGTAGCAAATTTTGGGCCACATCGTTGTAACTGTGCCTCGAGACTCGTTTATAGTGGACAGCTGGGGATTGGTTGAGATTGATCATGATCTGTTTGTTGCAGTAAATCTGAACTGTTACGACTTAGTCAATCTCTGCCACGTGTCTCAACTACTATTATGTGGCGAGCCGCATGAAGGATGTTTCCTGGCTGAGCCGTATGAGGGACTGTCTCATAACCGAGCCGTATGAAGAATGTCTCATAACCGAGCCGCATGAAGGACGTCTCATAACCGAGCCGCATGAAGGATGTCACATGACCGAGCCGCATGAAGGACGTCTCATGACCGAGCCGCATGAAAAATGCCTCATGACCGAGCCGCATGAAGAATGTCTCATGACCGAGCCGCATGAAAAATGTCTCATGACCGAGCCGCATGTAGGACGTCTCACAATCGGGCCGCATGAAGAATGTCACAAGACCGAGCCGCATGAGAGATGCTTCATGATCGAGCCGCATGAGAAGTGTCTCATGACTGAGCCGTATAAGGAGTGTCTCATAGGCGATCTGTATGAAGAGTTTTATAGCTGAGTCGCATGAAGAGTCTCCTTCGGTTCGTGGACTGTGCCGGATGTCATGATGATTTTCTCGCCTTTTCAGAAGCATATCGCATCTTATCTTCGTGTCAGAGCTGTCATCTTTGTCAGAGCTATCACCCTTGTGTCAGAGTAATTATGGCCAGCTACATAAGGAGATTTATTGCTTAGGCTGATTTTGAATCGCATAAGGCTTCCCGTTGCTCTTGGGCCGCATGAAGCTTTCTGGGTTTTGAGCCGCATGAGGCTCCATGTTGATTTCAAGCCGCATAGAAAATCTCCTTCCTTTCTATGCTTCTACAATGTACTCATATCCATATCTATTCTCTTCTACTTTTTATATTATAATTACAATAGAGTTCGTGTCCGACAATCCCGGACACGAATTCCCAATCTTTTCTATCGTGTCGGACAACCTCGACACAACCAATTTTGTAACTCCAACATTTTTTATTCTGCAACTTCCAACCTTTTCTATTCCGTAACTCTCAACTTTTTTCACTTCGTAACTCCTATCCTTTTTTATTCTGTAACCCCCAACCTTTTTTATTCCATAACCCCCGACCCTTTCCATTCATAACTTCCCTTTAATTCTCTATAAAAAAATGTTGAGACAAAACTTAAGCGTTACCATATTCTTCCTTTGGAGCAACCCAGCGACCCGTATCGCACTCGCCGACCTGACCTTCTTTCCGTGTCTGCATCTGCTGAGGAGATTTGGTACGAAGCCATGTTGAATATTTAGTTTTAGTTATTAATGTGTTTATATATATATATAGTATTTATTTATGTGTATTTTATTATATTTTGATGTTCCAAATATTGTAAAATTAGTTAAAAATTATTTTAATTATGGTTGTTAATTTAGATAATTAATTATAAATTTTCCAAAAATAAATATTTATTTTTATATTAATAAAAATAATAAAATAAAGTTTTGTGTATCTCTGTATTTTAATTTTTAGAAAATATTAAATGCTGTTGAAAATAAAATAAAATTCATAATAAATTAGTACACATTCTATAGATTAATGTAGTATATTTATTTGTAAATTTTACTATATTTTTGACATATTTTAATTAGTTTTGTTAGGATATTTCTGGATTTAAAATTAAATATTGTTTTATAACTTAATTAAATTATAAAATTAGTTGCAAAAATTATGAAAATTGTTTGTTGTCCATTTTTAGTCTATTTTGACAATTATAAATTATGAACATGATGTTTTGAAGCCTCTAAGTATTTAAACGAGCGACTTTGTAGCACGACTTTAAATACAATATTTTATCCTTTAATTAAATTAATTAATTTTTAATAACAAAACTCTTTTAAATTAATTGTAAACCATAATTTTTTTAACTTACTAAATAAATCTATTTTTGTATGTATTTACTTTACCTTATTATTCTAGCAACTTTTATGTATAGATTTAGGTTTTCTGTTGCGTAGCAACTTGTTCTTTGGTTAATGTTGCCGTGGTTAGACTTTTAGCGTGTCATAGTTAGTTTAGTTGAGACAATACTTAGACTTAGAGATTATTTAGATGAGAATACGTTGTCCTTTTGCATAGTGTGAGGACTCCGTACACCAATCATCCTAGCATCACCTTTACGGTAAAACAAGACAAGTATACTACATCTTTACGTTACTGTTCACCTTTTGGAGAAATGTTTAGCTAATATGTGATCAAACCGTAGTGTAGTACATGTATCCGAGCTTGACTGCACATCATGCACATGTAGTCAATATTGTACCCCCAAGTTGTCTTTATTTACATGTTACATGTTCTCCTATTATAGCTTATCACATGTCTACTAGCTTTTCAAATCACTTTACATATTCATAACACTTGTCATATTTTAACTACTATTTTCTATTGTAGTTACATTACTCTTGTTGTCATTTTCTTATTTTCATATCTTCCATACTTTACAATTACATGTTTCAGTAACTATAAGATGTAGGGTTGTACTTTGCTCCATTCCTGATTGTATTTGAATTAACCGAGGAGGAGTTGCTTTGTAATTCATACTATGGACCTGCCCCTGATACGCTAGCTCACATCCCAGAGGATGTCCCTGCTGGAGAATACCTATAGCTTAGTTTATATCTCACATTTGAACTTGGTTTGTAATAACTATTTATTCATTTGGCTGGATTTGTCTCTATTTTACTTTTGCTTTGGAAATATAACTAAGTGACATCTTTGGACTTATTTCTAGTTTATCTCGATTTAGAGTTGTGATTAATCTGATTCAATATAAGTTTGAAGATAATTAATGGTTTAGAACAACTAACTATGCTGTGTCTCATAGCATAGTATGGATGTGTCCGACACGTATCCGAATATTCGGGTGGGTCATGATATATTTTTAGTGGTAGCCCATGCAGATACGTTTTCGCAAAATTGTGCGAACTCGTTATAGTACTTAAGTTTGTCGTACTATTGCGAGCCTATGTCTAGGAAGAGCTAATTCACAATTATGATTGACATGATTTTAGGAAAATGGCTAGGACTAATACGCTCTTATTCAATTTGATTGTTGGGTAGGTAAGGTTATTACATAGGCTATATAATTTAGGTAGAAACTTATTAAATCATAAACCCTATTAGATAACTTGAAATTTTTTCATAGAAGGATGTACTATTGTATTTTATACAATGGTATGATCAAAGGTGGATAGACTATTCGCTTGGTAAACTAAGTATTCCAAGGATTCAATTCATAATCTTGATCATTTGTACAATTTTATTTTCTCCCTTCTAATCATCATCATATCATAAAATTCATATTGCTTATTTATTTCTCTTTGGCCATAAGTAATTATTTTTTTATAATTTCTGATTCAATTATCCATATATTGATCTCAAGTTAGTCTTTGATTTAAAGTATATAAGTTTTCCTCAATCATTGAAAATTTGTACAATATTGATTAGAAGATTTATAATTATTTTGGCTTCAATCATTACCTTTCATAATCGCTCATTTTATTTTCAAGAATTGGTACTTGAAGGACATATACTTAACTTTTTCTACCTTGATCACCTTGAAACTTGTTTGAAATTACTAAAGGCTCCTTTGAAATTCTTTTGGATATAGCTAGAATAATTTTCAATAACATACAATGAAAGACAGATGCACATTGTCGCCATTTATTTGAATTATGAAGACTGCAGGTTCATTGCAGCCAGCAGCGCACTGACAAGGCATGACCCCCAAGTTGAAGTAATTTCAAGTAAGTGTATGTTATTGAATATTATTAAAACTATGTACTAGTTGCCATATTTGGTCTTTGAGTTGTTATTGGATAAAGTTTGTAAAATATTCGATACCATATTATATTTGAGTCATTAAACCAAGAGTTTAATGTAGTCAGATGTACACTAGCGATGGATTCTCGGTAAAATGACTTCAGATATACATAACGGTTTTCGAATACCATGGAGGCTATATCTTTTATTGACATATGACTATTATTTTTCACGATCGACAAATCTTGCATTTAATATCCTATTTCTTATTATCGTGCTATCAATAAATTGGTAGCTCTTTATTTCTTATCTTTCTATTCAAAAATCACCATTTAGTTCCTCTAGAACCAATTACTACATTTGATTCTATTCTGCTAGACTCACAATCGCATATAAATTTTGATTCTATAATCGTGCCTAATTGATTTTGGTTAATAGTTAATCGTGTCTAATGACCCTTTTCTTATTTAGTTAAACTATAATATCCTTAACCATTGTGACTAGACCCTTTTGACTATAAATTAATCGTGCCAAATCACATTTTTATTTATTTATTGGTTCTATCTGTGTTTATGTCTAACTAATTCAATCATGAATCATATCATTCTCTTCATTACATCCTTTATCGTGCCTATTCGTATCGATTGATCTATTTTGATTATATTCTCAGTCGTGCATAGTCTTAACCTCTGAAATTTCGAGAATGTTTTTCTAAGGTGGATAGATTTGTAAGCCCACTACCCAAATTTAAAAAATATTTATTTTTTTAGTTTTAAATATTTTTCGAGTTAGAAAATATTTTAAATCTATAAAAGGTATTTTGATTAGGGAAGGGCATTGTCGATTTGCTTTAAAGTAAATTTTGAATTTATAGAAATATATTCAAAAATTGTTTAATTTTTATTATCAATTTTACAATTTGATATTTATAAGTATAAAATTATTTGGTTTATTATTATCATTTATTTGTAAAGGTTTTGATTTATAAAACTGTTTATTTGAAATAATAAATATTAAAAATTAGATATTATTTATATAAAGATTTGATCAATCTTTTTTATTTAATTCAATGGAAGGATCTATCCATGAAAAGTCTAATCTTTCCCTAATTAGGGAAACTCCACTCCTATATATAGGGAGTCTTCCCTTTATTTTTTTCCACTACCACAATTTCAACCATTGCCAATCATCAACAACCATCATCGTGTTCGTGTCTGTATCCATCTCTATTCTCTTCCACAATTTTTATATTACAATTATATTAGCGGCCATGTCCGACCATCCCGGACAATAACCCAAATCTTTTCCGTCGTGTCGGACAACCTCGATACAGCCAATTTCGTAACTCCTAACCTTTTTTATTCCGTAACTCCCAACTTTATCCATTCCGTAACTCTCAACCTTTTTCATTCCGTAACCCCCAATCTTTTCTATTCCGTAACCCCGACCCTTCCCATTCGTACTTCCCTTTATTTCTTTATAAAAAGAACAATGTTGAGACAAAACTTAAGCATTATCATCTTCTTTCTTTGGAGCAACCCAGTGACCTGTGCCGCACTCGCCGACCCGACCTTCTTTCCGTATCCGCATCAGCCGAGGAGATTTAGTATGAAGCCGTGTTCAAAATTTAGTTTTAGTTATTAATGTATTTTTATATATATATAATATATATATATATATTATATATATATTTATATATATATATATATATATTATTGTATTTCTTCGTATTTTATTGTATTTTGATATTCTAAACACTATAAAATTAGTTATAAATTATGTTAAATATGGTTGTTAATTAAGATAATTAATTATCAATTTTCCAGAATTAATTAATTTATATTTATTTTATTTTAATAAAAATATGAAAATAATGTTTTGAGTATCTCTCTATTTTAATTTTTAGAAAATAATAAATGTTGTTGAAAAATAAAATAAAATTCATAATAAATTAGTACACATTCTGTAGATTAATGTAGTATATTTATTTGTAAATTGTACTGTAGTTTTGACTTATAATAAATTAGTTTCTGTTAGGGTATTTCTGGATTTAAAATTAAATACTTTTTTATAACTTAATTAAGTTATAAAATTAGTTGCAAAAATTGTGAAAATTGCTTGCTACCCATTTAAGTCTATTTTGACAATTATAAATTATGAACATGATGTTTTAAAGCATCTAAATATTTAAATGAGCGACTTTGTAGCACGACTTTAAATACGATATTTTATCCTTTAATTAAATAAATTAAATTTTAATAAAAAATTCTTTTAAATTAATGTAAACCATAATTTTTTAACTTAGTAAACAAATATATTTTTGTCTATATTTACTTTACCTATTATTCTAGTAGCTTTTATGTATAGATTTAGGTTTTGTGTTGCGTAGCAACTTGTTCTTTGGTTAATGTTACCGTAGTTAGACTTTTAGCGTGTCATAGTTAATTTAGTTGAGACAACACTTAGACTTAGAGACTATTTAGACTGAGAACATGTTGTCCCTTTGCACAGTGTGAGTACTACGAACACCGATCATCCTAGCATCACCTTTTCGATAAAACAAGTTAAGTACACTACATCTTTACATTACTGGTCATGATTCCTATTTTGTATATTAGACTTCGTGACACGTTTCTTATCTTTCCTACAAGGTATTCTTTACATGAATCTCTTGTATTTTAGCATTCCTCAAATTGTACTTTTCTTACATATTTCAAGTTGTACTTCTCTTTTCTTACACTTGCATGGGTTGGAGAAATGTCTAGTTAATATATGATCAAAGTCCGTAGTGGAGTACATGTATCCTAGCTTGACTGCATATCGTGCACGTGTAGTTAATGATGTACCCCCAAGTTGTCTTTATTTACATGTTACATGTTCTCATATTATAGCCGATCACATGTCAACTAGCTTTTCACATCACTTTACATATTCATAACACTTGTCATATTTCAACTGCTTCCTGTTGTAATTACATTACTCTTGTTGTCATTTTCTTATTTTCATGTCTTCTATACTTGTCAATTACATGTTTCAGTAACTGTAAGATGTAGGGTTGTACTTTGCTCCATTTTTGATTGGATCGTTGCAGGTCAATTGACCAAGGAGGAGTTGCTTTGTAATTCATATAATGGACCAGCCCCTGATACGCTAGCTCACATTCCAGAGGATGTCCCTGCTAGGGAATATACTATTGCTTATTTTACATCTCGCATTTGAACTTGGTTGTAATAACTATTTACATTCATTTGGCTGGATTTGTCTCCAGTTTACTTTTGCTTTGGAAATGTAACTAAGTGACAGCTTTGGACTTATTTCTAGTTTATCTCAATATAGATGCTATGATTAATCTGATTCAATATAAGTTTAAATATAATTGAAGGTTTAGAACAGCTAACTACGCTATGTCTCATAGCGTAGGTTGGATGTGTCTGACATGTATCCGAATATTTGGGAACGGGTCAAGATATGATGGGGATGAAGTGCTCTAAGAACGTCTCTGCATCTCTTCCTTCAGTATCCCGCTCTTGGCAAACTCCAGACTGACTACGCCTTCCGAAGCAGAAGCGATTATTAATACTCATACGGTGTCCCACGAGTCTAGCAATGTACACAGCAACAAAAGTCCCTGAACTTCGTCGTCAAACTTGATTTCCATCGAGGATAGCTAGTCAACCATGCCTTGGAACTCATTCAAGTGATTCATAATGGACGCACCAATTTGTACCACAAACCCATCATCCGGATCATGAACAATTTGTTTACCCCAGTTTTCTTCGCATACAAA
This sequence comes from Iris pallida, assembly GCA_029216955.1. Lineage (NCBI taxonomy): Eukaryota > Viridiplantae > Streptophyta > Magnoliopsida > Asparagales > Iridaceae > Iris > Iris pallida. The sequence continues at coordinate 42,357,375 of JANAVB010028818.1, forward strand.
GATTCCAGCTTATCCCACAGTGTCCTCGCGTGCTCAATGCTAGCAACGTGATTATATACGTTCTCGTCAATGAACTGCCTTATGCACCCACACACCTGTATATTCTCGAAATTCCAGTCCTCTTCGGATTTACCACTGGGCCTCTCGGAAGCAAATACCGGCAGATGCAACTTCTTGACAAATAGTAAATCCTCTATCTTGCTCCTCTAGTAGATAGTTGGTACCATTCAGGTTTATCATGCGCACCGACTTTGCGTCCATCTCTGCTTCCTGGTTTGACTGTCAACTCCTAACACTTCTCTGAACCAGAAGCTCTGATACCACTCTGTTAAGAATGAAGCACGAAAACTATTTCCCAAACCAGAGAGTCCTGCAAGAGAACCGAACAAAAATACACAAACCAAAGATGACAAACACAAATCACAGACACAGAGATTTTTGACGTAGAAAACCTACATGAAAAAACTACGGGACAATCGGAGTCCAACACTGTAGAACCTCTACTAATGGAATAAAGAGAATACATCCTCTACAAGCTCCTTCCGATCCAAACGGATCACCACAACTCACTTGAAAGAAGAAAATTTGATCGCAAACTACGAAGAACAAGAGATGTCAAAAATTATTCGAAGTAGTCTCTCCTTCACGATAGTCTTCAATCATTTCTCTCTCTCAAAGATTGTAAAGAATTCTTGCTTCTTTTTGAGATATTTCATATGGTGAGGAAACACCTAGTATATATAGCCTCAAAACAATAACTAATTGAGGTATATGTAGGAATACTCAATTTAAACCATTGATGTATTCCTATTATATATAGGAATACCTAATCCAACTCCATTGGTATATTCTTATATATAGAAATACCCAATCCAAATCCGTTGAAATATTTCTATTGTACATAGGAATATCCAATCCGACTCCGGGGTATTTTCTACAAGGTTGGGAACCCCACCCACTCCAACATATACTACTGAAAACACATCTACTTCAATGAATCTCTTAAGTAGTCAAACGAAGTTTTTTTGACTTGGGGATTTGATTTAGAAATCTAATAGGGAGGAGAACATATATTTTGGATTGAAATTCTTTTGCTTGCTCCCTCAAACATGTCTCCAGAGTAAAAATCCTCCTCTTAGACTCAACATACCCACTATCAAAATTCTAAAAAAAAATCCTAAATCAAAAAATCCCCTATATAAAAATACTTTGAATGGACGATGAGGACTAATCTTGGCCATATATCCAACGGCCACGGTTTATGGGTACAAGAGGGTGCGACACCGACCAGTGGGCTACCCATGTTGGCTGTGTAGGCTAAGGGCTGACATGTGAGGTCGGGTACCCCCAGTGGTCGGCTATGCGGATGTACACCTTGTCACGCCCTGCTCCCGGAGGAGCGATCGTTCTCGCTAAGGTATGATACCGCGTGAGCCTAGATTGCGCTCACACAAGGCGGGTTCCATAACGGCCGATTACAGGCTAAGCGACGGGGTCGTCGCACAGAAGTCCCGAAGAAGAAACATTGAATAAACAATATGTTGCCAGCGAAAAGTTGAAACAACATAAGTCATACAAATAGCTCTTTATTGATTCCGAAACAAAGATTATAAATGGGGCACGAGGCAAAGATTATAAGTCGCTTAAGCTCACTCTACCCTCTCTTATCTCTCAATCCAACATAACGAACCAGCGGATGCTTCAAAAGGCGATGTCCATACATTGTCTCGTATAGGTGAAGTCTTTAATGCGGCCGCATGCCTCGAAACGTCAAGGAACTCCATGCCTCAGCACGTCCAAGCGAGGCCCGCCTCAATAAGCAGTTACCTGTAACTTGTACATGAAAACTGTTGGGTGGTCAGTACCAACCGTACTGGTGGTGTGAGCTCCTCGCGCACCCATACAAAACCAACACGTTCATTTAGTTTGTGCAGCATATTCCTTTTTATTGTCTTTCTAATCTTGATTTAGGATCAGTTTTAGGATATAGATGCCTGGCCTATTTTGTGTCTCTAGACCATCACCGTGCCATCGTACCAATAACTTTCTTATCCTTGTGCCTTTAGACCATTCTTGTGCCAACAACATCAGCTTCTCAACTCATGCTTGCCTTTCAGCTCATATTTGAAACACAACAACTTGGTCGTGCCATAAACTCGGTGTGTGCTTCAACATCGAGGTCGTGCCTCACAACTTAACATAACTTAACCAAACTTGCCTTACGACCATTCTTGACTTAATTCAAAACGACTCAAATCCCAGCTTATGCAACTCTGAGTAAACGACTTAATACTCGATGCCACATCTCGAGCCGAAGCACGTGTCTTTACTATAGCCAAATCTTAAGCTCCATACTGGTGTTGTAACATACATATCTTCTTGACTCAATTCATACCATGCTTGCACTTTTTTTTGATTCAACCGACATCGTGCATGCGGACTGCCGCTCAGCACAGCAACTTATCTATATGAAAGGTCACTGGCAATTCAAGCCATCTTGGACATGTAGGTGGTGCAGATGAGACCCTTGAAGCCAAGGGTAGCTAGCCCTACTCAAGTCCTTGAATCACCGCAGCGTGTTCTTGTAACCCCCTAGTTCCAAAAATATATAGGACCAGGATATGATACATGCCAGCAATACTTCACTAATAGGCTAAATCTTAAATTAAGCCCATTAGCGAATGTTTAAGCTAAAAATTATGATAACAACCCAACATTACAACACAAGTCACAGGTCACAGCTAATATCCATATAGAATAATATGACACAAGATATCAAGTCCAATAAAATAATACTGATGAAAAGATTTGTCCAGCAGGAAATAAAAATAACTGTGCGGGTAAGACATCCCGAAACCACAGTAAAAGAAAATAAAGCGTGCCAACACCTACGGTCTCTAAATTTATCAAAAGTTCGAAAGTCTAATTCTGGACAAAGGGGTAAAACGGTAATTTCAGTCAAAACGATGTCCGCCCTTGAACCCGTTTTGCACCGAAAAGTGTACAAACACCTACGGTCTCTACAAGTCATCAAACTATATGTCTATGGGTTCGGTATGACGATACCAATCCAATCGTATGTCCAAATTTGAATTCTAGTGGGCCGTACACAAATTCGCCCGTTGGATCGGGTCGCGGGCCCGACAAAATAGTGTTCTGGTCGACCTTCTCAGAATCAGACCAAACTTGGCTCACGGGACAAAAAAATGACACGGTCCCAATGGCGTAATTTTTATCGTGAGGTGATGAACGTGCACAAAATAATTGACTAGTTTGCAAATAGGCCGATACGGGATATCTCGACCGATACGCCTCGATTTCGTCGCGCGCACACAATAAAATCGAGTTCCGTCAACATTCGCACATGTCTTTCGATGCTCATGGATCACTACTAAAATTTGTCGATTTAGCGACGGCCAGATCCGTCGCCAGTCCGACGGGAATTTCTATTAGCGACCGATCACTGACGGGTTTTGGCCAAAAAAATCCGTCGACAATCAGCTCGTCGCTAATAATGGTCCGTCGCTACGTAGTCGTCAAGCGACGGACTAGCGACGGCATTTCGACTTCACAATACGAAGCATAAGCGACTACTTTCCGACGGACTGTCGTCCCTTTCAAGTATTAAATACTGAACTGTTTAGACAATAGCGATGTAAAGTTCGTCAGTAAACCGTCGTAATAGCGTATCAGAGTGTATCGTTCCGTCGCTAATCCGTCGACCGCCGTCGATAACAAAGGACGGATTAGCGACGGTTTGCTGATGGAAAATCCGTCGACCAGATTCTGGAAGAGGCAGGCATTTCCAGCACCATGGCGACGGATAAGTCGTCGCTATTCCGTCGACAACTGTCGCTAACAAAAGACGGTTTAGCGACGGAATAAGGACGACTTTTTCGTCGACCATGTTCTGGAACTTCTTGGTATTTCCAGAACAAGGGCGACGGAAAAGTCGTATCTATTCCGTCGAACTATATACCATCAGAACTGGGCCGACGGATATTCCGTCGACCACCCGTCGCTACCTGAAATATTTTCAAATCTCCAGTTAGCGACGGATTTGTCGTCGAACAGTAGTCGGAAACTGGTAATATCCGTCGCGCAACGGTCACTAGTCCATCGCTAACTGAGAAATTTTGAAAAAAATTTACAGAGCTTTCCCTGTTCGCAAAAATATGCATAAACCAAACCAATATATAATGCACACCAATTATCCAACAATCACATAAACCAAATATATAATGCACACAAATTATCCAAGAATCACATAGACCAAATATGCACATACGAATTTAATGCACACCAATTATCCAAGAATTATATAGACCAAACCAAATTAATATTTAATAGACATCAATTATCCTGAAGAGTAACCTAATATCCGTCGTTATAATCCGATCATAGCACAAATATTCCAAAATTCCCACAAATATTCCAAAATTCCCACAAATATTCCAAAATTTCCACAATATTCCAAAACACATAGGAAAGTCGACTTTGGCCTCAACAAAGACCACAAGTCAGACGATGAATCCTCACAGCCAGGGATCATAGTTGCGTTGAGGCATGTACCATTCTATCAACCACTTTGCATACGAAGGCTCAATCTGGTTGAGGTCTTCTGTAGGGACAGGAGGGTCGGTCCCGGTGCTACTACTCTCTGACGGTGGCTACCTTAACTTCAAGCTTGGGAGCAATCTCTTCCCTGATGGTCATCGGTTCTTCCTTGACCTTGACCTTTGGTAACACCTTCTCCTTAACAGTCACCGGCTCTTGTTTGACGACGGGAACTTCCTCCGTGTCGACCTCCAAGGGTTTCTTGCCTCGACCCCTTCCTCGACTAGCAGCACCACCTCGACGAGTCCTAGGAGCCATCTTTCTGACAACAAAAATTTTTATAGGGTAAAGAAATTTACTCAAATTATAAAAGTTGAGACGTTGGTTTTTTGCGTTCATCATCATTAGAGGGAGCAGCACTGGAAAAGTTATGACGTTGGTAGCATGAGAGAGTAAAAATCTATATCACAAGACTAACAGAATTACTATGTAATCATGTACTCACCAATAATCGGATGTAACTGGAGTCGTTGGGCCTATCGTACAGTAATTGATGGATCCACTGGTATAAGTCGGATGTACTTAGTATCTAGTGTATCAGATTAGTATCGATCGATCGGTTTGGTATAGGACGTATCATATTGGTATTGGCCTTAACAAATTGGTATCGTCCTATATCCGATATGTACATGTATCGGCCGAATAGCTAGGATTCATATTGGCCTTATCGATTTGGTATCGGTCATATCCGATAGGTATCGGCCGTGTTGGATTAGTATAGACCATTTCGGATTTGTATCGTGGAAGGTTTAGTAACACTGTACAGCTAGAAGAGAAAAATCCAAGGTAATCTAGCTCTAGAAGAGAGAAATCCAAGTACACTTGTTACTAAACCTTCCACGATACTAATTCGAAATGGTATATAATAATCCAACACGGCCGATACCTATCGGATATGATCGATACAAAATTGATAAGGCCAATATGAATCCTGGCTATACGCCGATACATATCGGATAGGACGATACCAATTCGCTAAGACCAATACCAACCGATACGGCCCATACCAAAACGATAGATCGATACTAATCCGATACGGTCAATACTTATAAGTACCTACGGTCCAGGAGGTTGATCCGCTAGTACATCCATGTACGATCAACGAAGTAACGATCCATTTCAATTTGGATGTGAAAATCTGTATCGTAAGACAAACTAAACATAATCAGTTCTATTTCACATGCTTAATTGCCAAGTATGGGAACGAATGGCTCAGAACACAACCCAAAATTTATTCTAGCATACATTAGTGTGAATCATCTATGTTCTGTACATATGGTGTAGTATATGTTCTTATCGTATCTAGTATCTGAAGGATATAACAGAATCAAGATGAACTCACATAACGTAATACTAAGACATCATCTACTACTATAAGATATAGTGATAGGTTGTCGAATCATCATTACCGAGGGATGAGGGTCGGAGGACAGTCAACTTTATCTACGGATACATAGTTTCTGCCTTGCCAGTCGAATGGCTTAATTGTCAAGTATGGGAACGAATGGCTTAGAACACAACCCAAAATTCATTCTGGCATACATTAGTGTGAATCATCTATGTTCTGTACATATGGTGTAGTATATGTTCTTATCATATCTAGTATCTGAAGGATATAACAGAATCAAGATGAACTCACATAATGTAATACTAAGACATCATCTACTACTATATAAGATATAGTGATAGGTTGTCATATCATCATTACCGAGGGATGAGGGTAGAGGGACAAATACCGCTCGAGTGAGCCAAAGGCATGCAACCACTTCCCTCCCTCCATTCACCCTCTTCCTCTCTCACGCTATCAACGTCACAACTTTTCCACCTCATGTTCTGATCAAGCATTTTCCTTCTCCTCTCCTCCACCACGGCTCTGAACCCATCTGCTCCTCCCTACTTCCCTTCTTCTTATTTGACTCTCTCAGCCACATATGATATCCAGCTCAAGTGTAGTCGGGGGAGAAGATGTGGGCAAGAAGAGGAGGAAGAAGCAGCATAGCCGGTGGCATGACTCGGAGGAAGTACAGAGGTTTTCTTCAACATACGTAGGAGAACTATAAGGATAATCTTTTCACAACATATCACCTTGTCAAAGACCCTTAATGTGACAACCATGATACCGCGGTGTCGGAAGACTAACTTGTCATAATTTTCTAAGCCGTATGTTTTGACATAATCCTCCAAACTCTTTCGGCTATGTAATAATGCAAGATTACTACATAGAGAAAATAGTTGGGAGGATTATGTCAAAACAATGGCTTAAAAACTTATGACATGTTAGTCTTCCGACACCGCGGTAACATGATATTCACATGAAGGGTCTTTTACAAGGTGACATGTTTTGAAAAAATATATCCTTATAGTTCTCCTACGAATGTTGAAGAAAAACTCTGCACTTCCTCCGGGTCATGCTGCCGGCTGTGCTTTCCTCCTTCCTGCCCACTTCTTCTCCTCCGACTCTACACTTGAGCTGGATATCATATGTGGCTGAGAGAGTCAAATAAGAAGAAGGGAAGTAGGGAGGAGCAGATGGGTTCAGAGCCATGGTGGAGGAGAGGAGAAGGAAGATGCTTGAACAGAATGGATGGCTCAGAACACAACCCAAGATTCATTCTAGCATATTAGTGTGAATCATCTATGTTATGTACATATGGTGTAGTATGTTCTTATCGTATCTAGGATATGAAGAACGTAACAGAATCAAGATGAACTCACATAAATAATACTAAGACATCATCTACTACTATATAAAATATGTGATAGGTTGTCGTATCATCATTGCCGAGGGATGAGGGTCGGAGGATAGTCAACTTTATCTATGGCTACATAGTTTCTGTCTCTCCAGTCGAATGGCTGCAGGAACTATGTCCTGATCACCATGTCGTACCGTAGACTATGCAAATGGAGTTGGAAATATCCGTCGCTAACCGGTCACTAGTCCGTCGGTAACTGAGAATTTTTTTGAAAAAAATTGCAGCACTTTTCTGTTCACAAAAATATGAAACCAAACCAATATGTAATGTACACCAATTATCCAACAATCACATAGACCAAATATATAATGCACACCAATTATCCAAGAATCACATAGACCAAATATGCACATACGAATTTAATGCACACCAATTATCCAAGAATCATATAGACCAAACCAAATTAATTTAAAATAGACATCAATTATCCTAAAGAGTAACCTAATATCCGTCGTTATAATTCGATTTATCTTCAAGTGTGAGAACGGATGGCTCAGAACACAACCCAAGATTCATTTTAGCATACATTAGTGAATCATCTATGTTCTGTACATATGGTGTAGTATATGTTATCGTATCTAGTATCTGAAGAATGTAACAGAATCAAAATGAACTCACATAATGTAATACTAAGACATCATCTACTACTATATAAGATATAGTGATAGGTTGTCGTATCATCATTGCCGAGGGATGAGGGTCGGAGGACAGTCAACTTTATCTACGGCTACATAGTTTTTGCCTCGCTAGTTGAATGGTTGCAGGGACTATGTCCTGATCACCATGTCGTACCGTAGATTAATACAAATGGAGCTAGAGCCAAAATACAGAAACCAAAATACAAAATACAGAATCAAATCCCTGGGTTCGTCAAAAATATAAAACACAGTTCTAATTCATTATTTTAAGTTTGAGTATGGATGGCTCAGAACACAATCCAACCGGAGAGGATACTCTGAGAGATCCATCTGAGTAGGACGTATACTCTGAGAGATAACCTTTACAAGAATGATATCAGTAGTGAGATTGAGTGTTTGAGGAGATATTATCAGAGTATACGTCCTACTCAGATGGGTCTATCACCGTTACTAATTTTTTCTGACAGTATGGTGGATGTGCTCCGTCAACAGATTATTACTCCAAGCTAAAACTTTGCCTTGGAGCTCAAGTGGACATCCTTCGTGTAGAGCTCGAGTGAGAGGTTCTGACAGCATGGTGGTCTCCTTTGTTAAAGTATCCGTGCTCGTCCTACAACCAATGTAGGATGAGCACGGATACTTTGACAAAGGAGACCACCATGCTGTCAGGAACCTCTCACTCGAGCTCTACACGAAGGATGTCCACTTGAGCTCCGGGGCAATATTTTGGCTCGGAGCAAGAATCTGTTGACGGAGCACATCCACCTTGCTGTCAGAAAAAAATAGTAACGGTGAGAGACCCATCTGAGTAGGACGTATACTCTGATAATATCTCCTCTAACACTCAATCCCACTACTGATATCATTCTTGTAAAGGTGATCTCTCAGAGTATACGTCCTACTCAGATGGATCTCTCAGAGTATCCTCTAGTGATAGGTTGTCGTATCATCATTGCCGAGGGATGAGGGTCGGAGGACAGTCAACTTTATCTACGGATACATAGTTTCTGCCTCGCCAGTCGAATGGCTGTAGGGACTATGTCCTGATCACCATGTCGTAGTCCAATACAATCCAGAGATTGACACAGTACTAATTCATATATGTAGTCCAATACAAATAGTCTAATACAAAAACAACCCAATACAAATAGTCCAATACAAATAAGTACTAATAGCTAGTGAGAACCACGCAGCTCAAGCAAACGCTCAGTGATACGATCACGCAACCACCTCAAAAAGCGAGATTTTTGGCGTGAGAAGAGATGTCGTCCCTTGCAAGTGCTGCATGAATAGAACTTCCGGTCTCACTAGCTACCGGTGCTGGATGAATTGAACTCCCGGTCTCACTAGCAACCGGAGCCACTTCCTCCTTAACTATAGGAGGAGCCACCTCAGCATTCACTGTTTCCCTCAAACGACGTGTCGCTCCTCAGGTCATGGGTGCCATCTGTAAGATCGATAGTCACAAATAATGTAATTGTAACATAAGCAAGCTAACTAAAGGAACCATCATGTAATTTGAGTATATTTTCGAAAGCCGATAAAGTATAAAAAATTCGATTTTTTGCCAAGTGTGAGAACGGATGGCTCAGAACACAACCTAAGATTCATTCTAGCATACATTAGTATGAATCATTTATGTTCTGTACATATGGTGTAGTATATGTTCTTATCGTATCTAGTATCTAAAGAATGTAACAGAATCAAGATGAACTCACATAATGTAATACTAAGACATCATCTACTACTATATAAGATATAGTAATAGGTTTTCGTATCATCATTGCCGATGGATGAGGGTCGGAGGATAGTCAACTTTATCTACGGCTACATAGTTTCTGCCTCGCCAGTCGAATGGCTGCAGGGACTATGTCCTGATCACCATGTCGTACCGTAGATTAATCCAAATGGAGCTGGAACGGGAGCCAAAATATAGTACTACTTCACCATGTCGTACCATTTTACTCTTCTCTCTCTCTCCTCCCCCCTCCGGCGCTCTCACTCTCTCCGGTGCTCTCACACTACTAATTCCTACGTGTTTTAAGTGTGAGAACGGATTGTAGGAACGAAATCGTAAAGCACAATACTCTAGAGGGGGGTGAATAGAGTTGGCAGCAGAATATTGCTAATTAAAAAAATGTTAGCAGCAAGATCACAGAATAATATTCACAACTAAGTAAAATAAAGGCAGAGATAAGAAAGCAAAGGCAAAGACAGCGTTGTATACTGGTTTCCCTCTGTTAAGGACTAATCCAGTCGGTAGAACTCTTGCTACCAGTTGAATCCACTATTGGAAAAACCGTAAGTTTTCTTACGAAGTCCTTGCAACTTCTACAACGCGAGCTTTGATACGAAGAACTCATCCAACTTCAAATGTGAAGACGTATTCTTCAATCAAGCCTTCTGATTACAATCTCTCAGAAACTTCTAGACCGTACGCACCGCACTGGCAAATCGACTAGAGGATTGTAATTGGCTTGGGATCTGAAATTTAAAGCTCAAGAAAACTATTTGGAAGACTGAAAGCTTTAGATAGAGAGAAGATTGAAAGTGAATGAGTGAATTGAAATGATCGAAATCTTTCTCTATTTATAGGAATTCCAAAGACAGAATTCTGACAGAATTCAGGCAGAATTCGGGCAGAACTCGATGAGGAAATCTCGGTCAAATTCGCAACTGCAGGAGGACCAAGTTCAGAAGAATTCAAAAATCAAACGGCCACCAACCGAACTCTGGCCGAGTTCTGTCAGGGTTAGGTTAGGTTTTTAAAAAATAGTTTTTGATGATTTTTGGAAACCTTTTTGAAAAACTTTTTAAAGCTTTTGTTTAAAAGAATTTTCAAAACAAAGGAAAGTATTTTGAAAATATTTAGATTAGCCTATTTTCCCGTACGACTCGGTGCACAACGTATTCCTAGACTCAATAAAATGATAAATACATTGCTTAAAGGAAATACAGTCTCGAACAGGCAAACGTCGCTTCGGTCTTGAACTGTGTAGATAGCTGTTCTTGATATGTCTAAGAGTCTGATACATCCTGACTAGCTTCATATATCCAGACAGAGTTTGATCAATTATAAAATTAGGTTGACCATATGACTAATGGGCCAACAATCTCCCTCATTTTGATAATTGACAAACTATGAATGATATAACATTTAAGCTTGAAATAAAATCAAAAATAGTTCATGTCCTACATTTTCTCAAAAGAAATGTTAAATCTTTATTTTCTCCCCCGTTGTCATTTAGCAAAATAATTGCAAAAGAGAAAAAAAATCCCCCGCAATCAATGCATAAATAACAAACAGTGAAAAAACACAAGAAAATAAACAAGATAAATGATAGTAAAGAAAATTTGAATGACATCACAGGCATGTATTTGTACGCAGGCAGTTTATAATAAACAAAGAATTATATCACAGACAGTTTATAATAGAGAAGCAGATAAAGAAATGCTAAGTAAATAAACTGATGTGAATCATAAAGTACGAATCTCATAAAGATAAAGATAAAACAAATCCAGTACAAGTCCTCAAAAAATACTGATAATAAAGTCTGAAAATAGAAAAACTTGGAATGTCGGAGCATTTCCAAGTATACAGGAGATAATGTCTAAGTCTCATATCAACTAACATATCACAACTCCTCCTCATCATTATCATCATCAGTATGATGACCAGCATGTCCAGAAGGACCAACACCAGAGGTACCCGCGCCAGAAGGGTGAGGAGGAGCGCCAGTGTAAAACTCACCAACATAATCACGAGGAGGAGCACGGTCACAACGGTACCAATCATATGCGTTACCAGGCTAGAAGTAGACATGAACAGCCTCATCCTCACAGCGGTAACTAGAGAAAGCTGGATCTCTAGGGATGGAACGGCTGAATGTCCAGTCTGGGCGAAACGAAGATCAGCTAATGAGTTTGCAATCGCCTGATAACGGGTGACGTCGCGGAACTCACGTTCGCGATCCATGTCCGTCATGGAGACGTGCAAATCTGAAAGGTGCTGGTGTATGCCCTCAAATGTCATAGCATACCGCTGAGGAGGTGGAGGAGGTGGAGCAGTAGCAGGAGCAGTAGGAGGAGCAGATGCAGTCATACTGCAATAAGATAACTTGAGAACCTTGGGCTCAGGGTCTTGAGCACAAGTAGATAAGTCAATGTCGAAACGCTGGAAGATGCATGGGAGAATCATCGCATAAGAGAGATTTCTATCTCTTGTACGACAATGTCCCATCATCTGAATAATGGTCTTAGGGGCAGAAAATGGAATCCCCTTAAGAATGTGATACATATCAGATAATTCAAGAGACGTGACATCATCCTTCGAAGTAGATTTCGGAAGGAGAGTGGAATAAATGATACGGTGCAATTCATAATTAAACAAGTTCAGGTTGTTTGCCTTGAACTTTCCAGAGTGAACTCTATCAGGTGCAAAGTTCAGCTTTGAAACTGGTAAGTGTCGTGCCTTCGGGGAAATCAAACTCAGTGATGTCAACAAGCGGTTCACCTTCGTTGGGAATACCAAGGATCTCCGCTAAGAGAACATCATTGAAATTGATATCTAATCCTCCAACACGTGTGCTTACATCAAAAGTGTTTCATATGATATTGCAGTAAAACAGTCTAATGGCATTAGTTGCTACGGAAAAACAGAGTTTAACAAAATGCTGTAACCCTAATGCCTCAAAGAAATGGCGATGATCAGGAAATACAGTCTATGATGGGTGCGTCTGTGCATATGGATCTCATGGAGAAGTCTCCATACCACAGTAAGGCTTGGTCTAGGGTTTGAAAGTAAAACCCGTCGAACGCGCCGTCGCTAGATTGGAATGGTGAAAATAGGGAATTAGTGGGTGGATCCGAAGATGAACCTTCCTCACTTGGGTTGGTTGTCTTCTTCCTCTTAAAGGGGTTGAATCCCTTAGGTGCCATTTAAAAAATAAAGGAAATAGCACAAATTGAACGAAGAGGAAACAAGGAGTTATACCTCCCGAGATCGGAGTATGTTGTAGAGAATGAAGAACTCCGCACGAATCCAAAGTTTGGATTGATTTCACCACTTGGATTGGAGGAGAGGGAGTGATAAGAACTAGGGTTTGGGGTTCTCCTCATGCGACTGCTTGCTGCTGTTGATGTGGTTTAAAAGCAATGAGGAAGAAGGTTCTCGGGTTCTGGTTATATAACCTGATACCTTCAACCGAACTCGGGCCAAATTCGGTCAAAAGTCTGGCCGAATTCGCCTTGGTTTGGTTTGGAACACTTTCTTTTTCATTGGCTCATTTCAAATATTTAATTCAAAGATGAGTAATTTCAACCTCCAATTAATATAATTAATATTATATTATAGATTAAATATTATTACACAGCGACTGTTTCAGATTAGCTGTAGGAGTACTGTCCCAGCTGGCGGAGGTTCACCGGAGAACTCTTAAGTACCGCTTCGCTTCAACCGTAGTTGTGATGACAGACAGACTCTTTATTGGCTTGTCTCTAACGCAGTTTTTGCATATTGAAATAAAATCATAAAATAAAATCAATTAATTATTGACGTCCAAATTCCTAATTCTCGACGTAAATAATTGAAACGATCTTCTGCTAGAGGTTTTGTGAAAATGTCAGCTAATTGATTCTCAGTATCTATGTATACAAGGTCAATATCTCCATTTTGATGATGATCTCTAAGAAAATGATGTCGAATCTCGATATGTTTTGTACGAGAATGACATACAGGATTCTTAGTCAAATTAATAGTGCTCGTATTATCACAGAAAATGGGAATATGTGTATAAAATAAATCATAGTATTCCAAGGTTTGTTTCATCCACAAAATCTGAGCACAACAACGTCCTGCAGCGATATACTCAGCCTCTGTTGTTGATAGGGCTACAGAATTTTGCTTTTTACTAAACTACGAGACTAAAGCTTTGCCTAAGAAATGACATGTGCTACTGATACTTTTTCTATCAACTTTGCATCCGGCAAAATCTGCATCCGAATAACCAATAAGGTCAAAGGACTTAGTTTTGGGATACCATAAGCCAACAGAAGAAATGCCCTTAAGGTATCGAAAGATACGCTTAACTGTGCACAGATGTGATTCCTTTGGATTTGCTTGAAAATGTGCACACAGACAAACACTAAACATTATATCTGGATGACTAGCAGTTAAATAAAGTAAACTACCGATCATACCTCGATACTTATGTGTGTCGACTGGCTTGCCTTGTTCATCAATATCAAGCTTTGTTGAAGTTGCCATCGGAGTGCCAATAGGTTTGACATTGTCCAGATCAAACTTCTTTAGCAAATCTTTTGTGTATTTGGCTTGATTTATGAACGTCCCATTGTCAGTTTGTTTGATTTGCAGTCCGAGAAAGAATTTCAGCTCTCCCATCATGCTCATCTCAACTCATTCTGCATACACTTAGAAAATTCTTGACACAGAGATTCATCAGTAGATCCAAATATGATATCATCTACATAGACTTGTATTAACAGAAGTTTACCATTAAAGGACTTAATAAAAAGTGTAGTGTCAACCTTGCCTTTTGAAAAAACCGTTGTCAAGTAGAAAAGAGCTTAGACGATCATACCAAGCACGAGGGGCTTGTTTCAAACCGTATAAAGCTTTCTTTCAACTTGAAAATATGATCAGGGTTTTTAAAATCTGTGAAACCTGGAGGTTGTGCTACAAAAACTTCTTCTTTTATAAAACCATTTAAAAATGCACTCTTGACATCCATTTAAAATAATTTAAAATTATAAAAACATGCAAATGCACATAACATGCGAATGGATTCTAATCTCGTAACTGGGGCATAAGTCTCATCGTAGTCGATACCTTCTTCCTGATTGTATCCTTGAGCTACGAGTCGAGCCTTATTACGAGTTACTAAACCATTCTCGTTTAGTTTATTTCGGAATACCCAACGGGTGCCAATGACCGGACGATCAATAGGCTTGGGAACAAGTTCCCAAACTTGATTCCATTCAAATTGGTTTAATTTCTCTTGCATAGCATCTATCCAAAAACTATCACTACATGCTTCATCAATAGTTTTGGGTTCTAGCTGTGAAATAAAAGCAACACTAGAAACAATATCTCTACTGGATGTACGAGTACTTACACCTTTGGTAATATCACCAATTACCAAACCCTTTGGATGATCAGCTGTGAATTTTAATCTTTTCGGCAGACTCTGAAGGTAGCTGGTTCCTGGATCTTCTTTAGGAGGATCAGCTAGTACCGAGCTTGGATGAGAATCAGCTGTTGTTGAGCTTAGTACAGTTGGATCTTCGTCATTGTCATCGATAGTCATTTGATTCAGTTCATCAAAAGTGACGTTGATTGACTCTTCGATGATCATGGTTCGTTTGTTGAAGACTCTGTATCCTTTGCTCTTGGCCGCATAACCTAAAAATATACCTTCATCGGCCTTTTCGTCAAACTTTTCCAAATTGTCTATTGTATTAAGAATAAAGCATTTACAACCAAATATTCTAAAATATGAAACAGATAGAATTCTATCAAACCATAACTCAAATGGAGTCTTCTTCGATTTGGGTCAAATTAGAACTCTATTGAGAACAAAACAAGCTGTATTGACAGCTTCAGCCCAGAAATATTTGGGTAGACTAAACTGGTTTAACATTACTCTGGCCATTTCGGATAGAGTTCTGTTCTTACGTTCCACAACTCTATTTTGTGGGAGTCCTAGGGCAGGAGAACTCGTGTACAAAACCGTGTGTGTCACAAAATTCTCAAACTGCATTCTCGAATTCGCCTCCATGATCGCTTCTTATACGAGTGATCATGTAACCTTTTTCATTCTGAACTTTCTTGCAAAAGGCGACAAATTCGAATAATGCATCATTCTTGCGTGTCAAGAAGTATACCCACGTGTATCTAGAGAAATTATCTACAATTACGAAAGCATAAAGCTTACCTCCGAGGCTAGCAACTCTGCTAGGACCAAATAAGTCCATATGAAGTAATTGTAGAGGTCTAGTAGTACATACTGCGTTTACTGATTTGAATGTGGATCTGGTAGCTTTGTTATTTTTACATTGGCTGCATACCGAATCCTTCTTGAATGTAATGTCCGGTAAATTGTGTACTAGCTTCTTTGTGGATAATCTTGATATTATGTCCATATTTGCGTGACCGAGTCTCATATGTCACAGATGACTCTCATCGCTTTTAGCCATTAAGCATCTACCTGAAATGTTAGTTTCTTCCAACAAATAGAAAACATATATGTTGTCTTCCCTGATACCTTCAAAGATAGTACTACCAGTTGAGCTATCAACTATAATACATTTGTCTTTGCCAAAGTTGATTCCATAACCATGATCAGCTAGATGACTTACGCTGAGTAGATTATGTTTCAACTCGGTAACCAGACAGACATCCTTAATCACAGGATAGGGAGACTTACCAACATCACCGATAAATAATATACCCTTTTAAGTTATTACCGAAGGAGACATAGCTTTCCTTCTTTTTTTTCGACAGTATTGCAAATAGTGTAGCGTCACCGGTCATATGCCGTGAACAACCGCTGTCGAGGATCCATTTGCTTCTAGCATGTGAAAGGTGTTCCACCTACAAAATAGTTTGTAGAAAACTTTTGGTACCTATTTCTTGTAGGGTCCTGAAATGTTAGCCTTTGGTATCCAAACATAAATATTTAAATCAACAAGCTTTCTGATTCTACATGCAGATGAAATATGACCAATGTGGCCACATAATGACATTGTGCATGTCGAGTGTTGAAAGCTGAGTGGTGTTCATGGTTGGTAGGTTTAGGTTTTCTAGTATAGAAGAAAGCATACCTATAATCATGTTTGGGCTTAACTTTTGGGGTAAAGGTTTGATAGGGTTAGGTCTGACAGTGTTTAGCTTGGGAATGTTCCAATTTTTCGGTAAGTGGCACTGTTAGGGTAGGAAGCCGCAGTCTCAGGCTATTTTTCTAACCTAATTTCCAATCTTTTGGAAGTGTCATACAACTTAGTATAATCAGAAGTGAGTGCTTCCATTCTGATTTGTGCACATCGAAGGCTTTTCTTCTCAATAGAAAGTTCTTCTTTGAGTTGGTCAATAACTTTGTCTTTCTCTTCAGATGACTTGGTAGTCTCGTGTAAGAAGTCTTGATAGAGGAAAGCTCACCAGACACACTAACATTATTTCTAACCTCAGCTAGTTGGTCGTAAGTCTTCCTATTTCTCCTTTGTACTCTTTGAGTACCTTCTTAGAGGTCTGATATTTGCTACGCAGTTTCCTGTAATCAGTCATCAGTTTACTGAAGGCATCTCCTAATTGCTCAAAGGTGAAGTCATCATATGTATCAACTACAGGTTCAGTAGGTACCTGATCGGATGCCATAAAGCATACGTTTGCAGCGTCTTCTAATTGTTTCATCTTCTGAGTCGCTGGCTTTACTTTCATGCCATATGCTGGTATTGGCATATCTCTAGATGTTGATCTCTTCAGGTTCCCTTTTCATACCTGTTGCTCTTCTTGCTTGATGATGAGTTTGTAGGACAATCTTTCTTATGTGTCCCTTCTTCTTGCAGCCATAGCAGACAGCATCATGATACCAGTTGTTGTTGTGTTGTTTCTTTGGCTCTCTTCTTATGTCTAATGAATCTCTTGAATTTCCTTACTAGGAGTGCTTGATCTTCAGCATCAGATTCACTGATGTTGAGTCACTTCAGTAGCTTTTTGTGCTGAGCCTTGAAAGCGTCGTCTTCTCCTTTGGTGCAGGTTCTTCAAAATTTGTAGCTCCAGTTCATGAGTGAGTAGCTTACCCATGAGTACTTCGAGGAACATAGTTGTGAGGTCGTTCCCTTCAATGATTGCAGTAGCCTTTGGAATCCAGTTCTTAGTAAGTGCTCGCAGGAGTTTATGAATCTTTTCATGGTTACTGTACTCTTTGCCTAGGAAGGACAAAGGATTTACAATATCCAAGAATCTTTCGAACATTTGAGTAACTGTTTCGTTGGGCTTCATCTTGAACACCTCATACTCTTGAGTAAGTCTGCTGACTTTAGATTCTTTGACTTGAGTCGTGCCTTCATGTGTGACTTCAAGTAGCTTCCACACTTCATTAGCCGTTGTGCAGATAGACACCCTGTTAAATTCAGTTCTGTCTAAAGCACAAAATAGAGCGTTAATAGCACGTACGTCAAGACTGGCCTTTTTCTTTTCCTCCTCTGTATATCTGCTATGGGGTTTTTCAACTAAAACTCCATCAACATTTATATGAGGTGGCTTTTGATAGCCATCAATAACAATAGACCATAAATCAAAGTCAAGAGATTTCAGGAAGAAACTCATCCGTGTTTTCCAATAGGTATAGTTTGTACCATCAAACAGTGGAGGTCTGTTTGTGGCCTGGCCTTCACTTGTGAATTTCACAGTTGCCATGTGTTGTGCTATGATCTATATAACAATTAATTAAAAGAATAAATAATTACAATGTTACCTTGCTTTACCTGTAACACCCGCTCTGATACCAATTGTAGGAACGAAATCGTAAAGCACAATACTCTAGAGGGGGGTGAATAGAGTTGGCAGCGGAATATTGCTAATTAAAAAATGTTAGCAGCAAGATCACAGAATAATATTCACAAGTAAGTAAAATAAGGCAGAGATAAGAAAGCAAACGCAAAGACAACGATGTATACTGGTTTTCCTCTGTTGAGGACTAATCCAGTCGGTAGAACTCTTGCTACCAGTTGAATCCACTATTGGAAAAACCGTAAGTTTTCTAAGTCCTTGCAACTTCTACAATGCGAGCTTTGATACGAAGAACTCGTCCAACTTCAAATGTAAAGAGGTATTCTTCAATCAAGTCTTCTGATTACAATCTCTCAGAAACTTCTAGACCGCACCGCACTGGCAAATCAATCAGAGGATTGTAATTGGCTTGGGATCTGAAATTTAAAGCTCAAGAAAACTCTTTGGAAGACTGAAAGCTTTAGATAGAGAGAAGATTGAAAGTGAATAAGTGAATTGAAATGATCGAAATCCTTCTCTATTTATAGGAATTCCAAAGACAGAATTCTGACAGAATTCGGGCAGAATTCGGGCAGAACTCGATGAGGAAATCTCGGTCAAATCCGCAACTGCAGGAGGACCAAGTTCAGAAGAATTCAAAAATCAAACGGCCACCAACCGAACTCTGGCCGAACTCTGGCCGAACTCTAGCCGAGTTCTGTCAGGGTTAGGTTAGGTTTTTAAAAAATAGTTTTTGATAATTTTTGAAAACCTTTTTAAAAAACTTTTTAAAGCTTTTGTTTAAAAGAATGTTTTCAAAACATAGGACATTTTAAAAGTATTTTGAAAATATTTTAGAATAGCCTATTTACCAGTACGACTCGGTGTACAACGTATTCCTAGACTCAATAAAATGAAAAATACATTGCTAAAGGAAATACAGACTCGAACAGGCAAACGTTGCTTCGATCTTGAACTGTGTAGATAGCTGTTCTTGATCATGTCCAAGAGTCCGATACATCCTGACTAGCTTCATATATCCAGACAGAGTTTGATCAATTATTAAAATCAGGTTGACCATATGACCAATGGGCCAACACGGATGGCTCAGAACACAACCCAAAATTCATTCTAGCATACATTAGTGTGAATCATCTATATTCTGTATACATATCGTGTAGTATATGTTCTTATCGTATCTAGTATCTGAAGGATATAACAGAATCAAGATGAACTCATATAATGTAATACTAAGACATCATCTACTACTATATAAGATATAGTGATAGGTTGTCGTATCATCATTGCCGAGGGATGAGAGTCGGAGGACAGTCAACTTTATCTACGGCTACATAGTTTCTGCCTCGCCAGTCGAATGGCTGCAAGGACTATGTCCTGATCACCATGTCGTACCGTAGATTAATGCAAATGGAGCTGGAAATATCCGTCGCTAACAGGTCACTAGTCCGTCGCTAACTGAGATTGTCACATACACATATGTATATCACAGCTAGACGTATAGATATATACATCTATATAGAAGCACACAACTGATAGAACTCGTACTGTCCTTGAGACAGTGAACATATACACCATGAATCCAAACCCCATATTCACATTTACTAATCCAAACACCACCAAACTAATGGATAACACCCAATATGGATAACACATTTTTTAGCCAATATATAAACTCAGATGAATTTGAGAAGCAAAGCCCCATGTCGCCTCCGACCAAAGCCCGCCGCCCCAAGCCCGCCGTCCAGTAGTTCGGTTGCATATATATATATATATATATGAAAACTGCTTATGACTGTGCGTCGGTTGCATATACCCCCGACGCCCCCCGCCCCAGGCCAGCCGCTAAGCACCCGACGCCGCCGCCCGAAGCCCGCCGCCCAGCCCCCGACGCCCCCGTCCCAAGCCCGCCGCCCAGCCCCCGACGCCCTCGTCCAGCCTCCGACGCCCCAGCCCCAAGACCGCCATCCAGCCCCCGACGCCCCCGTCCCGAGCCAGCCGCCCAGCCCCCGACGCCTCCGTCCCAAGCCCGTCGCCCAACACCTGACGCCCCCGCCCCAAGCCTACCGCCCAGCCCCCGACCCAAGCAAGCCGCCCAGCCCTCGACGTCCCAGCCCCAAGCCCGCCGCCCAGCCCCCGACCCAAGCCAGCCGCCCAGCCCCCGATGCCCCAGCCCCAAGCCCACCGCCCAGCCCCCGACGCCCCCGCCCCAAGCCCGCCGCCCCCGCTGCCCCTATACGACACCGAGAGAGAGAGAGAGAGAGAGAGAGAGAGAGAGAGAGACAGAGAGGATTACCTTCGGAAGAGAGAGAGGAGAGGACGCCGACGTCGACACCGATGCCGATCACCGAAGCCGCGGAAGAGAGAGAGAGAGAGTGTGTGTGTCTGTGTGAATTTGGGGGAAATGCGAAAAGTTCCCTCCGCCGTTTCATTTAAAGTCTGGAACGTATATTTAGTGACGGACTAGCGACGGCTGATAGCCCGTCGCCCGGTAGTCGCAATTTTTGATACTTGTCGACTGAATATCCGTCGCTACGTAGTCGAAAGAAATGTCCCGCCAATTCTCTACACAATTCCTGCCAAATAATCGACTGAGTAGCGACGACTGGCCTTCCGTCGCTATATTTCCGACACCTTAGTGACGGATGTGCGACCTTCCTTCCCCCTAAAATTAAAATAAAAAATGTAAAGGCATGTGGTCGGTAATCCGTCGGCGAGCGGCCACTAAGCCGTCGCTAACGTCGACTGAAATTTCTGTCGCTAATAGTCTGTTGCTACTTTACTGTATTTTGGTAGTGGATTGCGACCAAGTCGTCCAGTTTGACGGGACAGATCCCGTATCGATGATTTTTTCTAAAGTTCTATTGGTTTAAAACGTATTTTTTCGATTTTGAAGAACTTATCTCTTTGTACTCAATCAATGAAATTCAAAATTACAAATCAGGTTCTGAAGTCCTATATGTTGACTTCAATATTGTTTAATTAGATTATAAAATATTAAACAGGTTGCTGGAAACTGGACAAGAACATGGGTACTTGGGATACCTACAAAATGTTTTCGAAACAGTTTTTTTCCAATGTTTGTATCGATTTTCTGGATCGATGGCACGTCCCCATCGAATTCTATTGGAGGGGACCTATAGAGAGTCATATAGGGTATACTCTAAACTTAATAGATCGAAAAATAATCGAAGATGGTAGGAGAAATTGAACCTCAAAAATCAAGTCAATAGGTCATTATAGATACTGTTGCTACGGCTGTTTCTACATGTGGCTGTGTCCGATGGCCTCCGACAGTTGTTCAGGCGGTGCAGGGGCGGCGTGAAGGGCCTAAGTAGGTCGCGAGATCTTCGGGGAGGTCTCTACGTTGAAGTATCGAGGGTGGTTCAAAATTTCGTAGGGTTTTCAAAGAAGTTTTCAATATATATATATATATATATATATATATATATATATATATATATATATATATATACAGATTTTATGTTTTTAATCCGATTTCGTAGGGATTCAGAGTTAGATTTCGAATGGGATTTAATGAAGATTCATGGAGAATATAACTAAGATCACGCTGGAAAAGATTTGGCAGTTTTTGGTTTATTTTGAATGATTTTTAATCAAAAATCTTTTTTTTTTCTTTCGAAATTTTTTGTAGCCTTTGGGGGGGGTCAGGAAGAAGTAACAAGGAACAGTAACAATTATATATATATATATATATATATATATATATATAAATATATATATATATATATATATATATATGTTGACACAAAGTCACAGTCAACCAAATATTGACTACATTGACTAAATAATATCTGTATAAATTCAATACGACACACGACGTCTGCTTTCAGTTCGGGACAAACGACAGCTCAGTTTCCGACTCTCAGTATATTTTCGAGTCTGTACTTTTACATTTCATTGAGTCTAGAAGTATGTACTCTGAGTTATGCTGAGCTCTTGGAACTTGGTCTACAAGCCTACCCAAAATCTCAAGCTCCACCAAAACAAAATTGCCCACAAGTCCCACTTAGAATCACTCTGTGCTCTGGAGACAGAGTTCGGGCCGAACTCTGCCTCCACACAGAGTTCGGGCCGAACTCTGTCCCCTAGAAATCAGGAACCCTAATTTTAGGGTTAGCTGGTTGCTAGCTGTCCAACGGCCAAATTTTTGAATTCTCCTACCCGAATTCTGGCCGAATTCTGCCTCAAAAATCAGTATAAATAGGGCATGAATTCTCTCATTTTGAATCACTCAATCTTCTCTTCTCTTCTCTCCTACAAGCTCTATAAGCCATACCCTTCCCATCTACTAGCCACAAGCCTCCTAAGTCTCGAGTGCTCAGCATCTCTCAGTTAGGATTCTTGTGCAAGAGTGAAGAAATCGCTTGGACAATTCCAAGCAATCGCCACTGCGATTCTCTGTAAGAAGTTGACGTGCTCTTCTGAAGTAAAGGCACGGGTTGTAAGCTACTATTTCACAAATAGTAGATTTAATCCTGAGCTAGAGTTCTCAGGCCTGGACTAGTCCTCCACGAGGGAAACCAGGTTAAAATTGCTGTGTTTGCGTATGCTCTCTTGTCTTTCATTTACATTCCGCATTTTACTCTGATTATTCATTGTTCGTGAAAGAGTAATTTTTTAATTGGTCATTATATATATATATACTCTATTCACCCCCCCTCTAGAGTTGCCAAACTGTTCTTCAATATATACATATATATATATATATATATATATATATATATATATATATATATATATATATATATATATATATATATATATATATATATATATATATAACGTATATATATATATGTATATATGCCTTTAGATGTAATAAATATAAAACAATCGTATAAATTCTAATAAATAAAATAAAATAAAATTTCTTAAACTAAATACATTGTATCATATTTCTCAATAAAATATTAAATGTAATATCAAATATATATATATATATATATATATATATATATATATATATATATATATATATATATATATATATATATATATATATATATATATATATATATATAACGTATATATATGTATATATACCTTTAGATGTAATAAATATAAAACAATTGTATAAATTCTAATAAATAAAATAAAATAAAATTTCTTAAACTAAATACATTGTATCATATTTCTCAATAAAATATTAAATATAATATCAAATAACATTGGTATATATAACAATTATTTAGGAAATTATTTATGAGGCTATTAAAACAAAGCCTGAAATATATACAAATAAGATACATTGACACGGACGTCCCCGAAGCACTACCTATCCACATGGGATTGGGTTTGGTTCGAGTCCAGTTTAACTAGTTTAACACAACTGGGTCTCCTAAAAAGTCATTAATCTTAATAGTAAATGATTAAATCATTTATAGGGGCCGAGTCACAACTTTGTATGGTTTTCTTAGTTAGAACACAGCTATGGCTCTAACCTCCCTACCATGGCTAAAGTACTAGTCAAAGCACACGACTACACCCTATTTAAGTCAAATAAATAATAATAATAATAATAATAAATATTTAATTAAAATAACTA
This sequence comes from Iris pallida, assembly GCA_029216955.1. Lineage (NCBI taxonomy): Eukaryota > Viridiplantae > Streptophyta > Magnoliopsida > Asparagales > Iridaceae > Iris > Iris pallida. Next base: position 42,381,477 of record JANAVB010028818.1, read on the forward strand.
TTGGCTATAATTCCTAACGTTAGCTATCAAAAACTTAACCATGGCTAACGTCATCTATAAAAATAACTATTTAATTAAAAATATTCATAAATTTCATAAAAACCTATTTAATCAAATAAATAATAATAATAATAAATATTTCAAAAATTCAGGGGTGTTACAATTCTTGCCTAACTACCTTGCTTTCCTCCTAGGCCGATACGGTCATGTGGCCCCAGGCTACCGTATCGAAGGTACGAACCCTTGTGCACAAGTTGTCCATGACTACGCAGCTATGAGAACTTCTAGACTTAATGTAAATGTATGGCCTAACCGTCACAACTTACTTCCTTTGCTTCACTCCTTTACTTTTCATACTTCTTTGTAGAGCCCAAACTAGGGATTGCCTCGACGACTGACCTACAGTCCTGACATATTTTTCAGTGTTATCGTATCATTTCAACTTTCAATGTTACCATACACTTTTTCTGACTTAACTCAGGAGCGACTATTTTGATAGCCCTCATGCTCAATTTGAACAAGTCGTGTTCTTTTGAAGTGCCATAGCCTGTGGCTTACTTTTCATTGGACCAACCGTATCTCTTGCCTTAAACCGGTTTGTGTTTTGTGCGACACTATCGTCCAAGTCATACTCTATATGACGAGCCTTGAGACCATGAGAACATGTGGCTATATCAAGCCGTAGAACCATTGGACCGAGCAAAGGCTATGCCAAGCCTTGCAACATAGAAATCTGCATTGAAACTATGGGACAATTATGCTATACCAAGCATGGGACGATGGACAGTGAATACTTTATCAAACATTGGACAGTAGGACCGTGCATGCTTTACCAAGCATTTATATCTTGCAACACCTATGACTATGCTAAGTTCATAGTCTTGGGCCTAAATACCATCTTTTCCTTCTCCCAAGCCATGGGACGAAGGACCGAGTGTCAATTTGAAAGCATATCGTGCAACATTTCTAAGCTAACATTGAGACCTTTCCATATTCTAACTCAATCCTATTAAACTGGGATTATTCCCTTCAACTATGTGGGTTTGTCTCTTTTATTAGCATACCTATTCAGTGCAATTGAAAACATCCAGTTTATTAGTATGAAGGACAAGTAGAAGCAAGTTCAACGAAGACACCCACCTGAGCGAGGAGTTAATTCGACATCGCAGGACTTCGAGCAAGCCGTTGTATGGCTAAGTCCAAACGTCGTTGGCGCTTTGATTCCTTCAATTGAACTAAGTGGACGGGACATTACATTACACCACTCAGAAAAAGTTTCATCTTCGAAACTTACTGAGTACACATTCATCGACTATCACTTGATTCAATATCCAATGGTTCTCGCATTCACTCCGCCTATGCATTTCTTCAATCCGAGCCACGCTCGTGCCTTAGTTATTTTCTTATCCAACAACTATATCTCAAACTTGGAGTAACTTATACTTGTCGCACACATGGACAACTTAATTCTAGGGCAAACAATCCAATCAATCAACTTTCAAGTTCATTTCGAATCCAATGATCGCAATACCGTCAATATTTTTCTTTGTAACACAAAATTTCAAAATCCTTAATACCTTCCCGCTCCTTTAGTCTCACTTGAATTTAGCGTATCACTTAGTTAGATCGTGCACATATTTAAGGCATTCCCAAAATATATGCATTTCGGCCAAGCCTCATGATAGTGAATCCAATTCAACATATTTGATTCATTCTATCAATCCTAAAATCGATCCTACCGATGTTACCCCTCGAAGAAGGGGCATCTCGCCTAATAGCTAGGCCATCTCTCCAGGACAAAGTCAACGTCAGTATTAGAATCAACGTTCACAAACAAAAATATCAATACTGACCACAATCCTAAGGTTAAACCAAAGTTCATAATACGGGGCTTTCTACCCATGCTTACTTCACTCAGATTTCTAAATATTAAGCTTGATCATCCTATTCACATTAAGACGTTCATCGTACGAGATTCGAGTCGTTCAGCAAAGCCATCCTACGATAAGTCTGCTCAACCAATTCCTCTATATATCAATATCGCACGCCCAAACTAGTAATTCACGTAGTCTATCTCTTCGAACACATTCGATATAATCCACCTATCCATCCTATCCAAGTTAAGTACTCTACTACACGATTTGTCACTAAGCTATAATTCTCATATCATATTCCCCAAGTCGTTTGACACAATTTATGTATCCGATCACAAGGTCATCTACCATAACAATATGTCATGTCCCAATCTCCCATAAGTCCGATTATCTATGCTAGATATGAAATCACAATGCAAATGCTGTCACAAGATAATCCTCCTCCTCGGGGCGTAACTTGCTTTGAGCATAGACTAATTCATTCTCGATACGCACATTAGATCTACTCAATCCTCAACTTACTTTTTGGTCAATCACAAATCCAACAATCCTCGAATTTATCTTCACATCAAACCACAAGTCAACACAATCCAATTACTATGTCCTGATCTTTCGTAAGTTCGATCATTCCTGTTGGACATGAATCACCATACCAGTGCTCCCGTAGTATGATCTCCCTAATCCGGCATGACACATGCACGAGGTTGGAGTTTTGCTCGTACAAGAAATGAACTTTAACGTTGTGGTTATCATCGAAACAATCAAGTCATGTTCATTTTCATCGAAGTAATATATCCATCCCTATTTTATTTATCATCAAATCTGTCAACATTTTTATTTTGCATAGTCTGAGCACTACTCATTCATACAAACTTCAAGTTTATCTTATTGAGTCATCTAATCATTCATCGCTATCAAATCCCAAGTATAGCATCCATTTGAATAATAACATCTAACACGATCGTTATTCCTTGAATTAGAGTACCCCCGAGTTATCATACATTGATCTTTGATATGACTCAAAACCATCAATGATATACATAACCTGACGATCAACCTTTGTAATGAACTCCGAGTCGTGCACTGATGCTATCATTCGAACTGAATATGCTGCAATCTCCTCGACATTCAAGATCAAATTTCTTTGTATCATCAATTTGTTCAAACCCAAAAATCATGTATGTTCATTTATCTTAATTCATCGAGCAACATATTTACTCAAATCACATCGTTCGATGGTAACTCAAACCATCGAGCAACATCTTTCCCAATCTTTAGAGTCATTCTCGTATATTCGAATCATTTTCATGCACGTTAACTTCCAATCGTGCTAACTTTTCATATATGATTCATATTAATTCCTCGATCGAGTCATCCATTTGTTATACCTTAACTTTTCTTCGATTCAATTTTCTTACTCAATCATTTTCGCGTTTCATACTTGCACAATTTTCAATTCCGTGCGCATCATTTCTAGTTCGTTCGAATCAATTAATCAAAAACTTTACGATTAAATCTTACTCAATGATACTCAATCTAAGACTTTGCATACTGCGATGCTTGCTGATAAACTCATTGACACCCCGCATCCTCAATCGATCAACATGCTCGAGGCTATCCCATACACCACTCAGGGATGAGTCATTCGACAAATCCTTGAAACAAATTTTGAATCCCAATTACTTCGAATCTCCGTTCGAACTATTCCTCAAACTTCAAGCATGTTCATCTATGTCGGCATATCATCTTCTCGATAGTACCCCAATTGATAGTTATCCCACATGCTCAATCAAGTCCAGCTCGTTTTCATCCATAATGAATTAAATCCCGCATCCAACTTTGCTAAGATCGACACCATTCTTGGTGTATATGCCCAATCCGACTTAGCCAACCGTGTCTTACGTGAAACCATCTTGTTCAATCAAATTTTCCATCGTAAGATCTTACAAAATATGTAGAGTTATTGTATGGACATCCCATGGAACATTGAGAGAGTGCACCAACGATATTAATTTACGAAAACGACATTTACAACGAAGCCATCAAAGTTAAAGAATTCAATCGAAAGTCCAAAGACGTAAAACCGTGCTCTGATACCATTATGTCATGTCCCGCTCTTGGAGGAGCAATTGTCCTCACTAAGGTATGATGTCGTATGAGCCTAGATTGCGCTTACGTAAGACGGATTCCATAACGACCAATTACAGGCTCAGCGATGGGTCGTCGCACAGAAGTCCCGAAGCAGAAACATTGAACAAACATTATGTCGCTAACGGAAAATTGAAACAACATAAGTCATACAAATAGCTTTTTATTGATTCTAAACCAAAGATTATAAATGGGGTACGAGGCCAAGATTACAAGTCGCTCAAGCTCACTTTTTTCTTTGTTTACAACTCACTCTACTCTTTCTCATCTATCAATACAACATAAAAAACTAGCGAATGCTTCATAAGGCGATATGCATACATTATGTCCCATATAGGTGACATCTTCAATGCGGTCGCATGCTTCAAAATACCAAGGAACTCCATGCATTAGCATGTCCAAGCGAGCTCCGCCTCAACAAGCAAGTACCTGTAACCTGCGCATAAAAACTGTTGGGTGGTCAGTACCAACCGTACTGGTGGTGTGAGCTCCTCATCTACCCATACAAAACTAATATGTTCATTTAGTTTGTGCAACATATTTCTTTTTTCTTATCTTTATAATTTTGCCTAAGGATCAGTTTTAGGATATAGACGCCTGGCCTATTTTGTGTCTCTAGACCATCACCACGCCATCGTACCGATAACTTAATTTCTTATCCTTGTGCCTCTAGACTATTCTCGTGCCAATAACATCAACTTATCAGCTCGTGCTTGCCTTTCATCTCATATTTGAAATACAACAACTTGGTCGTGCCATAAACTCGGTCCGTGCTTCAACATCGTGGCCGTGCCTTACAACTTAATATGACTCAACCAAACTTGCCTTATGGCCCTTCTTGACTTAATTCGAAATGACTCAAATCCCAACTTATGCAACTCTGAGTAAACGACTCAATACTCGATGCCACATCCCATGTCGAAGCACGTGTTTTTACTATAGCCAAGTCTTAGGCTCCAAACTGGTGTTGTAATTGTGCATACCTTCTTGACTTAATTTGTGCCATGCTTACATTTTCTTTGATTCGACCGACACCGTGTATGCAGATTATCGCTCAGGATACCAACTTATCTATATAAAAGGTTACTGGAAATAACCATCTTGGACATATAGGTGGTACAGACGAGACCCTTGTAGCAAAGGGTAGCTAGCCCTGCTCAAGTCCTCGAATCACCGCGGCGTGTTCTTGCCTAACTACCTTGCTTCCCTCCTAGGCCGATACGGTCCTGTGGCCCCAGGCTACCAAATCTAAGGCGTAAAACCTTGTGCACAAGTTGTCCATGACTACGTACCTACGAGAACTTCTAAACACAACGTAAATACATAGCCTAACTGTCACAACTTATTCCTTTGCTTCTCTCATTTACTTTTCATACTTCTTTGTAGAGCCCAAACCAGGGATTGCCTCGATGACTGACCTTCAGTCCTGACATATTTTTTAGTGTTATTGTATTATTTTAAGTTTCAATGTTACCATACTCTTTTTCTGGCTTAACTCAGGTACGACTATTTTGATAGCCCTTCTGCTTAATTTAAACAAGTCATGTTCTTTTAAAGTGCCATAGCCTGTGGCTTACTTTTTATTAAACCAACCGTGTCTCATGCCTTAAACCGATTTGTGTTTTGTGTGATACTATCGCCCAAGTCATACTCTATATATATGACGAGCCTTGAGACCATGGGAATATGTGGCTATATCAAGCCGTAGAACTGTGGGACCAAGCAAAGGCTATGCAAAGCCTTGCAACATTGAAACATGCATTGAAATTATGGGACAATTATGCTATACCAAGCATTGGACGGTAGGGATGTAAATACTTTATCAAACAATGGACAGTGGGACCGTACATGCTTTACCAAGCATTTATATCGTGCGATGCCTATGACTATGCTAATTTTATAGTCTTGTGGCAACATACCAACTTTTCCTTCTCCTAAGCCACGAAACGAAGGACCGAGTGTCAATTTGAAAGCACATCGTGCAACATTTCTAAGCCAATGTTGAGACCTTTCCATATTATAACTCAATCCGACTCAACTGGGATTATTCCCTTCAACTAATATAGAAGCATGGAAAAGATAGAGTTTATGCGGATCATCACTCCATGCGGCCAAGTGAAACTAAGCCGCAGAAGGAGTGATCCTAGAGACCCTATGCGACCAAGCAAAACTAAGCCACAGAAGTAGTGTTCCTGAAGACTCTATGCGGCCAAGTGAAACTAAGCGACAGAAGCAGTGCTCCTGAAGACCCCATGCGGCCAAGTGAAACTAAACTGCAGAAGCAGTGCCCCTGGACACCTCATGCGGCTAAGACAACTCTAGCTGCAGAAGCAAGGCTTTCGAAGACCCCATGTGGCTAAGGGACTCGAGCCGTAGAGGGAAGGTTCTCAAAGATTCCATGCGGCCAAGTGAAACCGAGCCGCAGAAGCAAGGTTCTCAAAGATCCAATGCGGCCAAGCAGAGTCGAGCTGCAGAAGCAAGGCCTCTAAGGCCACTATGCGGCCAAAATGAGTCAGACTCTACTTTGTGGAGAGGACACATAGCAATTTGACCAAGTCTCAACCACCCAGATTTGCTACAACAAAACCTCAACAACCGCCACCAGCTGGCAGCCCAAGATCGAGTCTTTGTGTAGTGTTACAGACACGTGGCCATGTAGCCCTCTATGCGGCCCAGAATCTGCTTTATGCAAGAATCACTATAAATAGCAGGGTATCACACCCATGCTAAAGGTTGGCAATCAAAGGCTGGCAAATTGTTTTTAAGAGCAAAGTCTGCGTCAGATAGTCCAAAGAGTAAGGCAGAGTTGCTACTCTTTCCCGAGCCTCCATCGTCACCCCTAGAATCAAAAATTTAAACAATTGTACTTAGATTGTTTTCTAGGATTTCTTTCTAGGCTTTCTTTTGTACAAACGAGTTTGCAATCAAGTTCAATTCCTCTATTATTTTTGTTCTTGATATTTAATGGCAAACATGATGGCGACTCTGCTGGGGACTTCCTTCTCCTCTGTTGAGAAGTTGGTGACGTAATCTGACACATCCAAGCTCGGCTCTACACAGCAAATGCTTGTGGTTCGTTTTGACCAACAAGCATTCGAAGAAATGCTCTCTGAAGGGAGCATCAGCCCGTCACGGAAGCAAGCCAACCCGAAGAGAACCCGCAGGACGTCGAAGCGCAAAACTGTTGCCCCTTGCCAGGTTCTCGAAGAAGCTCCTTCTGCGGCCCAAGACGATGATCAAAGCTCTCCTGTGACCTTGCTTCCGACCGCAGAGAACCCTACTTTCCCCAAATCCAGCAAAGAAAAACACTACGATGCTGAACTTTTGGGGGCACAAGGGAAATCCATACGGATGAAAAAGATGCCGCATAAGAAAAATGGGCGGTCTGCCTATGCGGTAGCCAACTCTGGTCGCAGGCATATGGCCCATATGGCAGCCAATCCTGCCCGCAGACAGACTGCCTCATGCGGCCCTGTCAGAAGCTCTGTATTCGACCGTCTCTCATACGGACCCGACCCTATGCGGCTCATTGAGAATGTAGAATATTCCAATCTGGACTCTTCTTACTATGCACCTTCGGGTGCTAAGTCGAAGAAGTCTAGAGCAGTACGGGCCCAACAAGTCTAATCAACTGTCCAAGCTGCTGACCGTCAGCGGGCACCATTAACTGTTATACGGGATCCTGATGAAAGTTGTACAGAACCACCTGCGTCCAGTCCTTCAGGGCTAACGGACAGGGTGGGTCTCAAAAGTCTCCCTCTAAGGATCGAGAACAAGTACTTTTACTAGTCTCGGATTAGGGAGCAAACATGATAGCTACGCACCCGTTTGCTCGGGATACCCGAGTCCACAAATTGGATGGAAAGGTAGATCAGTTTGCTATCAACTTGCGAGAGGTGATTGCTCACAAACGCAAGGAGAGAGGAGCAACCTTGGCATATAATGAGCCCTTTTTGGAACATCATTGCACCCAAGTCATCATTAACTGCTGCTGCGATAAATCGACAGCACCTGAAGATCGGCAGTCCATTTTCCAACGACTGCACCGGCTAGCACCTGTCCGACAACAACTTGAGAAACATGTAAAAATTTCGGGAGACGAGGAATTTCCTTTCACCTCCTGTAATTCAACTCGAAAGGTTTCTCCCTGTAAGGAAGAAAAAAAGACAGGCTCTTCCAGCCCTGCAATCTCAGCCAGTACTGCAAGAAAACTCTCATCTAGAGGATTGTCGTCGACAACCACAGGGGGTGTCTACCTAGGCACTCGATCTAGAAAGAAGCTTTCAACAGCCGGGGGTGCACCCTCGACCACCCTGGGGGTATATGAAGCTGGGGGTAGCAGTTCCCTCAATGTATGCGACAACCTGGTGTTCCAAGAGCATACACATGGGGTAGCAATCTACTGGAATTATGCAACAGACTTGGAAGTCCACGAGGATGACTGCCTTCGCCAAGATGATGCAGCTTCCTGCACAAGGGGTGGCACCCCTTCCGAATCCGAAGAGAAAGTCATTCCAATATTGTAAACCCCCTCCCTAAATTTCTTCTCCTTTTTAGTTTAAATTTGTTTTATTTTAATATTTTGTTATTAATTAAATAGATTTTAACCATATATGGACATTTTACATATTATGGGTAACAAGCAATAATTATATATATATATATATATATATATATATATATATATATATATATATATATATATATATATATATATATATATATATAAGATAAGTAATCCATATAAGAATATTTAGTTAAATATTTTTGGATTTTTAGGAATTTTTGTAATTATTTGGGGCTTTATACTTATTTTATATATATATATATATATATATATATATATATATATTATTTTATATATATATATATATATATATATATATAAATAAAAAATAATATATATATATATATATATATATATATATATATATATATATATATATATATATATATATATATATATATATATCCTTATATGGATTACTTATCTTATATATATATATAAATAAAAAATAAAATATATATATATATATATATATATATATATATATATATATATATATATATATATATATATATATATATATATATGTTTATAGTTAAAAAAAAAGGGGCCCGGCCCACACCCCAACAAAGGGTCGGGCCAGGCTGAGTTAATGGCAACCTATGTATTGCATTAGAGATGTAAACGTTTAAGTAAAAAAAAGAAAAAAAAAGAATAAAAAAAGAAAGCAAAGGGGGTACTGTTCATGTGAACAGTACCCGCTCCCACCCGCAAATGAGCGGCGCACAGCGGAAACTTCACAGAGAAGTTTAATTCAAACTTCTCCATAGTTACACCTTTTGATTTGAGATTTTTTACAAAATCTTAATTAGATTCTTCTCTATCTAATCAACCTAAACCTAGATTGAATCCTGGCACCCTGCGGATTCAAATCCGATTTAAATTTGGAATTTAAACACCCTATAAAAATCAGTCGAAAATAGGGATTTTTGGAAAAATCATCCGTCGAACCTCAACCTCAGCCCGAACTCCGACTCCAGGACCTCCCCCACACCCCCGCGCCCATCGTCGGCCGCCTGATCGTCGTCGCCGACGACCAGATCGCCGGCCAACCGCTCGGAGTCGACCATAAAACAGAGAATACTTTGTTTTTCGAAGAACTCAGGTACCAACTTTCGAAATCCATATCTTTGCTTATGTTTGACAAAAAGTCGATATATCGACTTCTGTGCGTAGACAACAAACCCATCTCTAAACCCTAGCAATTGGAAAATTTTCTAATGCATAGGAAGTCCCAAAAAAGTTTCAAAAAAGTAGAGGAAAATTTCTCGAAACGGAACCCGAGAAAACACATCAACCCCTGACTTTGGAAGGGAGATTTCGACCCAGATATTAAGAATTTGTAGGAAATAATTTAGACAGTCCTAATTAACATATACGCGATGAAAACCCATCTGGTAGATTCAATTTTATTTATTGTATAGGAAGTTACGGATGGATGAACTTGTGACAAAAACTATTTTAAAAACAGTGAAATTTTAGAATTCTGTCCGATACGACGTGCACCCCAAAAAATTGGGTGACGTGGTCGCACACTATATGCATAAAAAGACGCATATGGATGTTATTGACGTGTGGGAACTGACGGAACTCAGTTTCGTCGTGTGTGCGCAACGAAATTAGTCCGTATCCGTCAAGATACCCCCGTATCGCCAATTTTTAAACTTTGCCCTAACTTCGTGTATTGTCGTCGATTTGAAATAAAACATGCACCAACAGGTTTGAATCAAAATTCTGGTCCTGTGTGCCAAATTTGGTTCGATTCTGAGAAGGTCGAATCGAAACCCCATTTTGGCGGGCCCGCGAGCCACTCAAACGGGTGATTTTGTACGCGGCTGATCGAAATCCAAAACTGGACATACTGTTGAGTTCCTCTCCTCAAACTGAATCCATAGACATATAGTTTGATGACTTTAGAGACCATAGACTTTGGCACACATTTCGATGCAAAATGGATCCAACGGCGGATATCGTTTTGACCCGGATTTACGATTTTATCCCTGTTTCAAAATTAGACTTTTGGACAGGCATTTTCTCGGTATATCTTTTACACCGAGTGCATTTTTGATGTTTGTTTCAGCGTCCGAAGTTGTTTGGAGATTGTGACATTTCTTGGCTGACATTGTGATTTCTGGGACTTGCCATTTTGCACTATCAGACAAGATACCTTTCTACCTTACTCTGTGATTATTATATTCTTATTTTTAGTTGTTATTTTCAGCATTTCTTCTTCTTGATATTATAAAGCAGTGCGTCCAAGTCACATTTGGGTGCAAGCGACTCTATCGGTCATTTTTCTCGCTTTATTTATTTCTCTTGCATTGACTTAGTCTAGTGACCACCCATTGATGTTGAGGTATTGGTATATCTCATACGGCCTTAACACTTGCTTTACCACGTGATGTGAATCACATGTAGGACACGTATCCGCGTAGTCGGCTGGCCACCGGTACGTATGGAGCGTACGACGGATAGGAGTAACTGCCAATAGAATTGCATGCTAGAAGACTTGGCGGTTACTAGAGGTACATGTCAGTCATGAAGATGATGATACTAGGCATTGGGTGGAGGCAACAATACCTGACGTATGAGCTTCGATTGCACTTCCCTTGTAACCCGGAAGCTCCGCTGGAGATACGGGTATGATTAACCTCTCAGGTTTGCCACTGTCGTTCTTGGAACATCATGTGCTTGGTTAATGGTGCCCAAGTGGGGACTATACCGGATCCTATATTCAGCTAGGGCTCATGCGTCGAAGGATTGTATTTCAACTGCATATTCAAATTTGAATGGTCAGGAACCCTATTGCATGCATCCCTTTTCTTTCTATTATATTATCATAATTTATAATGCATGGTGTTTTCTTGTATCTTGCTAAGTCCCTCTGAGAACCTGGTTATCTCTTCAGGGTTAGATAATTTTCTACAGGAGCACGGAGCGGCATTAGAGCTATCCTACATCGATGACGAGGCAGTCCCTACTAATTTCTAGTCTATTCTTTATTTGAGACATTAGTGGACATTATTTTTACATCTCTTTTCTTTCTATTTTGCGGAGGTTGGACTCCGATCTTGTGAGACTATTTTTCATAGCTGTTTGGAGTGAGCATGTTCACCGGGCTATCTTTTGATACATTTATTTATTATTTGGACTCTATATTCTTCTGTATTGAGCTGTGATGAGATTAGATTATATGTTTCTGGCCTGTGATTATTTTTATTTACAGCTTATGTGCATATATGAAGATTTCATATATTGGAGTATTCTTCGTATATGAGCAGCTGACATATTTTCGTGCTTGGTCCTATGTATTTTGGGACTGAAAAGTTACATGTTTTTGTGGTGGCCCTTGCAGGTCTACGTTAATATTGTTGGATTACATGACTATGCCCAACAAGCCTGCATATAAGAATAGGAATATCTCATCCAGAACTACTACTACCATCTTGACTTCCAATCTTTTTGAAAAAAATTCCATGATTATTTAATTTACCTCATATCTAATCTTTCCTAATATCAACTTATCTTGCTCGTGCCAACAATATGCATTTAAGAAGCGGACGCACTTCTGCCTTGGCCCTCACATCTGGTGAAGAGGCTACTCCGGAGGGACAAAATCCTCCCATGACTCCAGCGACACCATACCAGCCAGGATAGTCGTAGCATACTAAGACACCGACGATGGAGTACCCAGAGATCGCAGTGCCCCCAGGCAGCCAGGCTAGGTAGACTACTACCATGCTATCGGAAGGAAATGTACCACTGCCTCTACCACCACCATTCCCTCAGCAGTTTCCCCTACAGTCGGGACCTCAGATGCCTCCACCACCGACTGATGGGAGCCCTACTTCTCAGTTTATGTACGCCATGATGCAGGCTCAGTGGCAGCACACTGAGCTGATGAGACAGATGATGATGGCAGCATTGGCTAGACCTCCACCACCACCTCCAGTACCAGCACCAGTACCGGCTCTGTATCCTTATGAAGGCTCTATCAAGAATTTCATGGATATGAACCCCAAGGCCTTTAAAAGAACGGAGAAGCCACTAGACGTATTACAGTGGCTTATTAGTAGAAAGAAGCTACTAAAGGCATCCCAGTTGCCAGCTCGAGATTGGATGACAGCAGTGGACCTACTGTTAGAAGATAATGCTCACCACTGGTGGAAGACGAAAGAGAGACGATTAGGCACTGGGATCACCTGGAAGCAGTTCTATGATGCGTTTTATGAAAGATTCTTTCCTATTCATGTTTGAGATGGTCTCTACGACCAGTTCCTTCATCTGAAGCAAGGGAATATGACGGTTGATGAGTATGACTCAGAGTTCAATCGCCTGAGTAGATTTGGTGCGGGATTGATTTCGACAGAGTTAGAGAAGGCAATGAGATTTCACCAGGGGCTTGCACCAGAGCTCAAGTCTTATACGACTACCCAGTCCCGAGTCTCCCATTCGACTGTCCAGGAAGAAGCTCGTGCTCAGGAGATTCTTCGCAAGGAGCAGCAGCAGACGTCGAGACGACATACTCCAGCAGTTACACCAGCCCGAGCTACTCAGAGTGGACTATTAGGTGGGCCACAGGACAGTACCAGTAGAGGACTACTCCTTACCAGAAGCCCACTTGCCACTATTATGGAAAGCAAGGTCAGGTCGGAGATGACTGTCGACTTCGTTTGGGCTTTTGTATGAGATATAGATTAGGACAGCACTTGGCCAGAGATTGTCTGGAGCAACAGACGATAGTACAAGCTCGACAGAACCTGAGGCCTACAGTCCCAGCTCTTCCAGCACCACGGCCCGTAGCAGGAGCACCTCGTCCACTATTTCCTCTCCAAGGCATACAGTACAACAAGGCCAGAGCTCAGGGGCCAGGACAGAATTATGGGCAGGTATTCTCACTTGCTGTTGAGGATATAGAGATAGAGGCAGAGGTTATCGCAGGTATGATTTTAGTTACAGCTTTCTCTGCTATTATTTTATTTGATACTGGAGCCACGCATTCATTTATAGCCACTAGTTTTGCCACTAGACACAGCATTCCCATCATACCCTTAGCTAAGAATGTTAGAATCCTCACTGGGGAGGAATTGTACCTGTTAATGGTGTTTGTAGACTTTGTCCTGTATTAATAAGCGATAGAGAGATGAGAGCACGACTTCTTGTATTCCCTATGCCAACATTCGATATGGTTCTTGGAATGGACTGGTTGAGCCAGCATTTTGCTCTCATAGACTGCCATAAGACAGTATTATCTTTAGACCACCGAATACGGAGGAGTTTGAGTTCACCAAAGAAAACGAGAGAGTTATGATGCACCCGCATTGGGGACTCATATGATGATGCATGACACCCCTCAGCACCCTATCATCACCGAGTTCGAGGATGTATTCCCCGAGGAATTGCCAGGACTGCCACCTGACCGAGATATTGAGTTTTCTATTGAGCTTATTCCGAGAGCCAAGCCTATTTCATCTCGAGTATATTGTCTGGCACCCAAAGAGTTGGTAGAGATAAAGGTGCAGATTGATAACTTATTAGAGAAGGGCTTTATTCGTGCCAGTGCATCACCGTGGGGAGCACCCATTCTTTTCGTGCCTAAGAAAGATGGGACAGTGCGTATGTGTATCGAGTACAGAGCATTGAATGCAGTAACGATGAAGAACAAGTATCCTTTGTCGCGTATAGACGATCTATTCGATGAACTGAGTGGAGCAAAAGTATTCTGCAAGATTGACTTACGATCAGGCTATCACCAATTGAAGGTCCGAAAGGAAGACATTGCGAAGACGACTTTTTGATCAAGGTATGGACACTACGAGTTCTTGGTCATACCTTTTGGTTTGACCAATGCTCCTGCAGTCTTCATGAATTTAACGAACAAGATCTTTCACCAATACTTGGACAAATTTATAGTAGTCTTTATAGATGATATCTTGATCTACTCCAATAGTCAAGAGGCGCATGAGCAGCATCTACGGATAGTTTTGGGAACGTTGAGGAATGAGCGACTTTTTACGAAGCTTAGCAAGTGTGATATCTTTCTCAAGGAAGTATCATTTCTTGGCTATGTTGTTATGGGTGATGGTATATCAGTAGACCCAGAGAAGATCACAATAGTCAAATCATGGCCCGCTTCCACATAATCTTCTGAGGTGAGAAGTTTTCTCGAACTTACGGGTTACTACTGACGGTTCGTAGAAAATTTCTCTCGAATAGCGGGGCCTATGACTCGATTAACTTACAACGATCAGGAGTTTGTATAGACAGACGAGTGTCAAGCCGCATTTGATGAGTTGAAGAAGCGATTGACCACAGCACCGATCTTGACACTACCATCGGGTCCGGCAGGATTTGTGATCTACATCGACGCATCTGGGAAAGGATTAGGATGTGTATTGATGTAGCACGGTCATATAGTAGCATATGCATCATGAAAGTTGAGGGTGCACGAGAAGAATTATCCGACCCACGATCGAGAGCTTGCAGCGGTTATCTTTGCTTTGAAGCTATGGAGACACTACTTGTACGACGAGAATGTTGATATCTACACCGATCATAAGATCCTCAAGTACGTGTTCACACAAAAGAGTTGAATATGCGACAGCGACGTTGGTTGGAGTTGATAAAGGATTACGAGATCGAGCTACATTATCATCCGGGCAAGGCTAATGTCGTGGCAGACGCATTAAGCCGTAAGCCCATGGCACACTTTCTGACTATGCAGAAGGAGTTGATTAGAGACTTGGAGCAGCTTGATATTGAGGTAGTATTGCCTGGAGCAGATGGCGTATTAGCCAACCTCCAAGTGCAATCATCATTGGTAGAGCACACCAAGGCAACATTGCCTAATAATGCTAGATTTCAATGGCTCAGTGAGAGGAATGAAGCAGAAGAGCAGACGGGATTGAGGATCCACCCCGATGGGACATTGCGATATGGTGATCGCATTTATGTTCCCAATGGAAAGCTACGACAGGAGCTTATGGCAGAGGCTCACAGTTCGACTTACTCTATCCATCCCGGAGGAACCAAGATGTACCGTGACTTACGACAGTATTATTGGTGGCATGTAATGAAGCGAGAGAGAGCTTATTTCGTTGCCAAGTGCTTGGTATGTCAACAAGTGAAGGCGGAGCACCAGAGGACGGTCGGATTATTGCAGTCGCTATCCATTCCCGAGTGGAAGTAGGAGCACATCACAATGGATTTCGTCACGGGTTTTCCTCAGAGTCCTAGGAGACGTGACATAGTGTGGGTGATTGTGGATAGACTTACCAAGTCAGCCCATTTCTTACCTTTTAAGATGGGCCAGTCGACAGAGGTATTGGCAGAGATATATATGAAGTAGATTGTGAGATTACACTATGTGACCGTTAGTATCGTGTCAGATCGCGACTCGAGATTTACTTCGTACTTTTGGAGTAGCATGCAAGAGAGTTTGGGTACCCGAATGAAGTTTAGCACGGTATACCATCCGCAGACAGACGACCAATCGAAGCGTACCATTCAGACGCTAGAGGATATATTGAGAGCGTGCATGCTTGACTTTGGCGGTTCATGGGAGGACCATCTTCATCTTGTTGAGTTTTTCTACAATAATATCAATCAAGAGAGCATTCAGATGGCCCCGTTTGAAGCATTGTATGGTAGGAAGTATCGATCTCTTGTTTGTTGGAGTGACATAGGAGAGCGACAGCTATAGGGTCCCGAGTTGGTCTTGAGCACGGTAGAGACAGTGAAGAAAATTCGGGGCCACCTGCGAGCAGTGCAGGATCGTCAGAAGCAGTGGGCAGATAATCGTCGTCGACCCTTGGAGTTCAAAGAGGGCGACCATATGTTCTTGAAGATATCCCCCACTGGAGGCACGATTCGATTCGGAGGACGTGGCAAGTTGAGTCCAAGATACATCGGGCCTTTCGATGTCTTGGAACGTGTTGGAGAGGTTGCCTATAGATTGGCCTTGCCACCGTCGCTAGAGGCAGTGCATGACGTATTTCATATATCTCAGCTGAGGAGGTACGTGGCGGACAACAATCATGTGCTTGATCACTCTGAGATCACAGTTGGACTGAGCTTGTCGTACGAAGAGCAACAAGTAGGCATTCTTGATCGTCGAGTGAAGGTGTTGCGGAATCAATCTATTCCATTAGTTCACGTAGCTTAGAAACATCACTCGCCAGGGGAGTATACTTGGGAGCACGAGGACGACATCCGAAATCGTTACCCGCATTTGCTTGACAACCAAGGTATGCCTTGCCCACGTTAGTTCCTTAATAGTTCCTTTCTTGCAATGCATTCGACCCCCCTACCTTAGTTTAATTTCGAGGATGAAATTTCTTTAAGTTGGGTAAGATTTAAACACCCCCCTAAATTTTCTTTCCTTTTTAGTATAAATATATTTTATTTTAATATTTTGTTAATAATTAAATGGCTTTTAACCATATATGGGCATTTTACATATTATGGGTAACAAGCAATGAATATATATATATATATATATATATATATATATATATATATATATATATATAAATAAATAAAATATATATATATATATATATATATATATATATATTTGGATTTTTAGGAATTTTTGGATTTTTAGGAATTTTTGTAATTATTTGGATATATATATATATATATATATATATATATATATATATATATATATATATATAAATATATATATATATATATATATATATATATATATATATATATATATATATATATATGTGTGTGTGTGTGTGTGTGTGTGTGTGTGTGTGTGTGTGTGTGTGTGTTTATAGTAAAAAAAAGGGGCCCGGCCCACACCCCAGCAAAGGGGCGGGCTAGGCTGAGTTAATGGCAGCCTATGTATTGCATTAGAGATGTAAACATTTAAGTTAAAAAAAAAAGCAAAGGGGGTACAGTTCCTGTGAACATTACCTGCTCCCACCCGTAAATGAGCGGAGCATAGCGAAAACTTTACAAAGATGTTTAATTCAAACTTCTCCATAGTTACACCTTTTGATTTGAGTTTTTTACAAAATCTTAATTAAAAAATATATACATATAAATGTTTATAGTAAAAAAAAAGGGGCCCGACCCACACCCCAGCAAAGGGGCAGGCTAGGCTGAGTTAATGGCAGCCTATGTATTGCATTAGAGATGTAAACGTTTAAGTAAAAAAAAAGCAAAGGGGGTACAGTTGCTGTGAACAGTACCCGCTCCCACCCGCAAATGAGCGGAGCACAGCAGAAACTTTACAGAGAAGTTTAATTCATACTTCTCCATAGTTGCACCTTTTGATATGAGATTATTTACAAAATCTTAATTAGATTCTTCTCTATCTAATCAACCTAAACCTAGATCGAATCCTGGCACCCTGTGGATTCAAATCCGATTTAAATTAGGAATTTAAACACCCTATAAAAATTAATCAAAAATAGGGATTTTTAGAAAAATCATCCGTCGAACCTCAACCTCAGCCCGAACTCCGACTTCAGGACCTCCCCCACACCCCCGTGTCCGACGTCGGCCGCCTGATCGCGGTCGCCGACCACCAGATCGCCAGCCAACCGCTCGGAGCCGACCGTGAAACAGAGAATACTCTGTTTTTCGAAGAACTCAGGTACCAACTTTCGAAATCCATACCTTTGCTTGTGTTCGACGAAAAGTCGATCTATTGACTTCTATGCATAGACAACATACCCATCTCTAAACCCTAGCAATTAGAAAAATTTCTAATGTATAGGAAGTCCCATAAAAGTTTCGGGAATGTAGAGGAAAAATCCTCGAAAACGAACCCGAGAAAACACACCAACCCCTGACTTTGGAAGGTTGATTTCGACCCAGATATTAAGAATTTGTAGGAAACAATTTAGACAGTCCTAGTTAACATATACGCGATGAAAAACCATCTGGTAGATTCAATTTTTATTTATTGTACAGGAAGTTATGGATCGATGAACTTGTGAGAAAAACTGTTTTAAAACACTAAAATTTTGGAATTCTGTCTGATACGGCGTGCGTCCTGACAAACCGGGCGACATGGTCGCACGCTATACGTATCGAAAGGCGCGTATAGACGTTACCGACATGTGGAACTGACGGAACTCAGTTTCCTCGTGTGTGTGCGACGAAATCAGTCTGTATCCGTCGAGATACCCCCGTATCGCCAATTTGCAAACTTTGCCCTAACTTCGTGTACAGTCGTCGATTCGAAATAAAACTTATGCCAACAAGTCCAAATCGAAATTCTGGTCCTGTGTGCCATGTTTGGTTCGATTCTGAGAAGGTCGAATCGGAACCCCTTTTTGGCGGGCCCGCGACCCACACAAACGGGGAATTTTGTACGCGGCTCATTGGAATCCAAAACTGGACATACCATTGAGTTCCTCTCCTCAAACTGAATTCATGGACATGTAGTTTGACGACTTTAGAGACCATAGACTTTGGCACACGTTTCGGTGCAAAGCGGATCCAACGGCGAACATCGTTTTGACCCGAAATTATAATTTTGTCCCTATTCTATGTTGGCCCATTGGTCATGGTCAAACCTAATTTTAATAATTGATCAAACTCTATTTCGATATAAATGCAAGTCAATCCAGATGTTTACATACGACGTTTTGGACACTGCTCAACAATGGATATCTACGATGTTCAAGACTGAAGCCGTTTGCCAAGCAATGTAATTTTTTATTTTATTGGGTCTAGGAATACATTATACACCGAGTTGTAGTGGCAAATAGGCTACCTGAAATCATTTCTCAAAACCACCATATTCTTTTACAAATGACCTATGTTTTTGAAAAATATCATTTTTACAAAAAGCTTCTGAAGGACTTTTCAAAAAGCCAAAATTGATTTTTCTCAAAATGAACTGGCAGCACCCTAGCAGAACTCAGCTAGAGTTTGGCCAGAGTTCGACCAAGTAGAACGTTAGTGAACGTTTGATTTTGAACTTGGTCATCCTTCAGTTGCGGTTTGTTACAAAGAGTTCTGCCCGAATTCTGCCCAAATTCTGTCAGAGTTCTGTCTTTGGAAAAACTATAAATAGAGAAGCATTTTGATCATTTCAAATCACCAATTCACTTTCAATCTCTTCTCTT
The DNA here is from genome assembly GCA_029216955.1 of Iris pallida. NCBI lineage: Eukaryota > Viridiplantae > Streptophyta > Magnoliopsida > Asparagales > Iridaceae > Iris > Iris pallida. Next base: position 42,401,162 of record JANAVB010028818.1, read on the forward strand.
CTTAAGCTTACATTCTTCCAAAGAGTTCTAAAAAGCTTTCATTTTTAAATCCCAAGCCAGTTACAATCCTCTAGTCAATTTGCCAGTGCAGTACGGTCTAGAAGTTTCAAGAGCGATTGTAATCAGAGGCTTGATAGAAGATTCAACTCTTCACAATTGAAGTTGGTCGAGTTCTTCGTATCAAAGCTCGCGTCTGTAGAAGTTGCAAGGACTTCGTATGAAACTTGCGAGATTTTCCAATAGTGGATTCAACTGGAAGCTAGAGTTCTTCCGACTGGACTAGTCCTCATAAGAGGGAAACCAGTATAAATCTCGTTGTTTGCGTTTACCTTCTGATCACTTTTAATTTATGTCATTTACTTTGTGATTATTTTTATATCTGTGATCTAACTGCTAACAAGATTTTTAATTCGTAATATTCTGCTGCCTACTCTATTCACCCCCCTCTAGAGTATTCTGCTTTATGATTTCGTTCCTACAATTGGTATCAGAGCAGGTTCTCTATAAGCAGGCTCTCCATCTAGAGGTATATCGAAAGCGGGTTATACAAGTAAAGCAAGGTAAAATTGTAGTTATATTTAATTATTATATAGATCACAACATTACACATGGTAACTGTGAAATTCACAAGTGAAGGCCAAGCCACAAACAGACCTCCACTGTTTGACGGCACAAACTACACTTATTGGAAAACACGTATGAATTTCTTTCTGAAATCTCTTGATTTTGACTTATGGTCTATAGTTATTGATGGCTATAAAAAGCCACCTCGTATTAATGTTGATGGTGTTTTAGTAGAAAAATCCTGTGACAAATATACAGAGGAAGAAAAAAAAGGCCAGTCTTGGCGCACGTGCTATTAATGCTTTATTTTATGCTTTAGACAGAACTGAATTCAACAGGGTGTCTACTTGCACAATATCAAACGAAGTGTAGAAACTTCTCGAAGTAACCCACGAAGGAACAACACAAGTCAAGGAGTCAAAGATCAGCAGACTTACTCAGGAGTACGAGGCGTTCAAAATGAAGCCAAGTGAATCAGTCACTTAGATGTTTACAAGATTCTTAGATAGTTTAAATCCTCTGTCTTCACTAGGCAAGGATTACAGTAACCATGAGAAGATTCGCAAACTTCTACGAGCCCTTACAAAGAACTGGATTCCAAAGGCTACAACAATCATTGAAGGGAACGACCTCTCAACAATGTCTCTAGAAACACTCATGGGTAAGCTACTCACTCATGAGTTAGAACTTCAAAACTTTAAAGATGATACACCAAAGGAGAAGTCAGAGAAGACAATCGCTCTCAAGGCTCAACATAGAAGAACGATCGAAGATGATTCTGACGACAACGACTCCGACTCTGAAGATCAAGCTCTTCTGGTAAGGAAATTCAAGAAGTTCATGAGATTTAACAGGAGAACAAAGGACAGCAAAGACAACAACAACAACAACGAGAAAGATCCTATTTGCTACGGATGCAAGAAAAAAGGACACATGAAGAAAGATTGTCCCTCAGCATCATCATAAAAGAAAAGCAGCAAATATGACAAAGGCTACCTGAAGAAATCTACATCAAGGAAGTAAGCCAACACAAGCATATGGCATGAAAGTGAAGCCAGCGACTCAGAAGATGAACAATCAGATGACGCTACAAATGTATGCTTGATGGCTTATGATCAGGTAATTACTAATCATCTATTTGATCCTTATGATGATTTCACCTTTGAGCAACTAGGAGAGGCTTTCAGTGAACTGTTAAATGATTACAGAAAACTGTGTAGTAAATATGAAACCTCTAAGAAGGTACTCAAAGAGTACAAAGGTAAAATAGAAAGACTTACCGACCTACTAGATCATGTTAGAGATAATGACTCTTCAAATGAGTCTGGTGAGCTTTCTTCTATTAAATTGTTGTTACACGAGACTGTTAAGCTATCCGAAGAAAAAGACCAAACTATTATCCAGTTAAAGAAAGACCTATCTGAGGAGAGAAAGAGGCTCCAGTGTGCACAGGTCAGATTAGAATCACTTACATCTGACTATACTAGATTGTATGACACTTCCAAAAAGTTGGAAATTAGTTTAGGAAAATAGCCTGAAGTTGCTGCTTCCTATTCTAATACGTGTCAATTACCGAATCATCGGAACACGCCCGACACTATCAGACCAAACCATACTAAGACTATGCCCAAGAAGCCTAATAGGTGTAACACCCATATTCTGAATACATATTTTGTCAAGCTTGCATGTATTTCAGACCTGTATTTATTTTCTCAGATTTTGGTATGTACTTGTAATTGGTTTGACTTGCAGATTTTGGTTCTCGTAATTGGGTTTTACCTGGCTTGGTTTATTTTGTGGAGGAGAATTAGTTTGATTTGGTTTGGTTTGGTTTAACATGCATTGGAACACCTTAGCCTATGTTCAACCCTCATTCCAACACAACCACCCTCATTAAAATCCTACCAACCTTTTCTTTCTCCTCATAACTCTTTTATTTATTTTCTCCATCTCCTTCTTCTTCCTTCCTCTACACAACTCACCAACACCATAGGCAAGTGCACCTTGCCACCACATGAGAACCACATTTTATTTGTTCATTAGCTAGATTAGGCCATGGTGATCAACATTAGAACTTGACATTTTGTGATTTGGAGTCTCCCTTGTTCTAGATCTAAGCTTTCTCTATTTTCGAATTTACATGGTTTTGATCTATTTTAGTTGGGTTTTTGTGGGTTTTGATGCTTCCATGTGGAAGAGAATTTAATTTTACTCAAGTTAGAACTTTAAAAATCTAGATTTGGCTTTGATTTGACAAAGATATGAAAATTTGAAATTCTTGGTGTTCTTCTCGGCCTAGGAGTAGCAGGCTGCAGCCTGCGCTCTTTAGCGCAGTGCTGGACTGCGCACCCCCTCTCGGCCTGCGCTCTTTAGCGCAGCGCCGACCGCGCTGCTTGCCCCTTGGCGAACTGCACTCAGCCCCATGCGCCAACCATTCCTGCGCAATCCACCCCTGCGCAGTTCATTCCTGCGCAGTCTGCTTCTATGCAATCTACCCCTGTGCAGTTCATTCCGGCGTAGTCTGCTCCTCCGCAATCCACCCCTGTGCAGTTCATTCCGGCGCAGTCTGCTCCTGCACAATCCACCCCTGAACAGTTCACTCCTGCGCACTTGGCCCATGCGCCATCTGCCCCTGCGCCCTGTGCCCCTGCGCACTTGGCACCCTGCGCAGCTGACACCCTGCGCAATCCAACCCCTGACCCCCTTGCACAAACCATTGGCTCTTAGAGTTTTGGTTTTATTTCTCTAAGCTTGGCTCTTCTATAGCCCTGTATATTGATATTTTATTAGATATTTTATGCCCATTTTATATCCTTACGCCTTTTGTCATGAACTTGATTTTACTTAATATGTTTGGAATGACTATTGTACATGGCATGGTATGACAAGTACTAGCATAACACGACAGTGACCCGTAGTGGTGCACTCCTGACATGACCAACCTGATATGATAGTGGCCCGTCGTGGCGCACTCCTGACAAGTACCCTGACATGATTTATCTTGATGCTGTTGCGACAGCTAACTTGACTCATATAATCAACTTGATACCGTGGGTGTTCCTGCTTGCTTGCTTGTGCAATCCACTTGTCTTGTCTTGCATCATGTCTAGGACGTGACTCCCTGGTTCCCACGGTCAGGGATTTATACTGAATATGGATTAGGCTAATGACTAGATCAAACTATAGTTCATGGAGAATTTCCAGTCACAGGCAATCTCGTTATCTGGGCGCTCTTAATTGGACTTGTAGCTTGCCGACGAGTAGAGCACATTTCCAGCGCACTGTCATGTGTTGCACCCTCTAAGTCACCTAAGGGTATATCGTCTCCAGGGCGATGTACCCAACTATACTCTCAACCCGCGGAAGGATAACTGGATAGTCTGCAGGGCTTGAAACTGGGAAATTCTTATTACATCTTATTAGTAATTAGGCTTGTGATAACCCTAGTTAGTTAAGTAGTAAGCCGTAGTAATTGCTTGGCCGCTTGTGAATTGATGGGGTCCAGCCTTGTCTAAGTCATGTCTAGCCCCTGTACCTGGCTACTCTTGAACATGCTTGCTTTACTTATCTCTAACAATAAATGGGTGGAGACAGAGTGCTATTCAGGCGAAGGGTTACAACCTCGGTCCTTGTTTGGTTTACGAGTTGTAACCTGGCTCCCAGAATGGTTCCACGTCCCTAGTCGTTTATTGTCCTGACGTGCTCTTGATTACTTGTACTTTTCTTTCATTTTCTTATGTTCTGATATGCTGGCTTTTGTTCTTATTTCGTGGCCTCCTTTGTGGCACTTGCTCTTTCTGGGGTTTGACCCAGCTGGTTTTGTGTGGCCAGATTTCGGAGCAGCTCCCGAGGATCTACCGAACCTCCAGCCCGATGGTGACGACTAGAAGGAACCCGGGCTACGAGTGGGTTTTCTATTTTGTTTCGCTCACTCTATTATAAATTTATTCTTTTGAGGCGTTTAGCCGACGAGCACCTGTTAGCTCGATGCACTTTACTTATTGTCTGCCTACGGACTGTAAACATGATTAACAAATCCTAGGGTTGATCATGTATGACTTAACTCTTGCTAGTCCTAGCATTTTGTACGACTAGCTTCATGATCAGCTGATATGTAATATTTGGGACGCCTTTTATTGTATATTTGGTGGTCAAACATCTTGTGATTATATTATTTGCTTGAGATTGAGACAGTAGGCTTGACCTTAAGAGACTGTTAGCTTGTAGTAAAACCTCATATCTAGACAGCCGTGACCGTATAGCGAGATGGACTTCATTTCAATATACGTAGCTGGCTATGTTCGCCCCCGCTCTCCAGTATTCTGGTTCTGGGGCGTGACATGGTTTAAGTGGTAGCCCATGCAGGTTTTGTCAATCAAGAAATGTGAGAGTTTACCGAATAGATGTCTCAATCAGTATTCGTCCTTGATCTCCGCCCATATTTTCAAATCCCTAAAATTCTTGCCCTGATTGCATGCTTGTATCGTTGATCTGTCCTGGTCCTTCCTTATTGTTTCCCTGTGTCGTCTTCTTCAGCGGCACTATACCTGACCCTGCCGATCAGCAAGGAGGAGCACCTCCCGTGGACCAGCAACAACCAGGAGATCAAGCCCAACACTCCGAAGTAGCCTCCAGAGTTGTGCCTACTGGAGGAGAGCCCCCAGTTCATCTCGTTCAGCCCGTCGAGCCGGATGATGGCACTTTGGTAGGTCTCATCAGGACCTTGATAGCTTCCCAGGATCGCAGAGGAGACGTCTTGCACCAGGTAGTGGCAGATGCTTTGACCAGAGGTGGTCATCCAGGGAACAGTGCGGCCAACAGCTTCAAGCGCTGGAACCCTCCTTTCTTCGACGGCAGCGAGGATGCGATTGCCGCGGACGCTTGGCTTCAGGATACCGAGGTAGTTCTGGAAGCAGCTAGGACACCTGAGAATGAGAAGGTGGCGGTGGTACGCTTGCAGTTACTGGACTTAGCTCGCAGTTGGTGGGCAGCACAAGCCATGGGATTAGTGGCACCCATTGCTTGGACAGTATTTAGAGAAAGATTCCAGATGAAGTATTTCGATGCTGTGGCTCGGTACGACTTGCAGACGAGATTTACCAACTTGAAGCAAGGAGGTAGAACAGTCGACAGTTATGCATCTGAGTTTTCTAGGCTCAGTAGGTTTGCCCCCACCTTGGTGGCGACCGAGTTTGATAGGGCCCAACGGTTCCAGCAGGGACTGCATTTGGAGATCTTGTTGCCAGTCGAGCAGTTTGAGCACCAGACGTTCGATGTAGTTTTGAGAGCAGCTAGGAGGCATGAGTACACCTCCCAGCGGATCGTGGATAGGACCGGAGGCAGAAAGCGGTCCCACAGTCAGATGCACCAATCATCAGCTCCAGCCCCAGCAGCTAGAAGTTTGACTATTGGAACTCCGAGGCGGGCGGCCTCAGTAACGTCGGTTCAGCATTCGACCCCGACGTACCCGCAGCAGCAGAAGCAGAAGCAGACTTCCGCAATAGGATGTTCACATTGCGGGAAGCCAGGCCATGTAGTGGCAGATTGTCGTAGGGCGCAAGGATTGTGCCTAGCTTGTGGAGCGGCAGATCACAAGATAGGAGCCTGCCCGAATAGGGGTAGTTCTTCCTCTTCCAACCTAACCAGTCCATCGGTTATGGGACCAGCACCCCTGCAGCAGCAGCAGTACCCAAGGCCATTGTTGCCTCAGGCCCAGGCATTCCAGCAGCAGTTTGCCCAGGCTCCAGTACAGAGCAGACAGAGAGGTTTCCAGCAGAGGGGACCCGCAGCTAGAGGTCAGGCCATGATGATGGCTATGGAAGAAGAAGTTGCACCAGGTGAGGTAGTGGCAGGTACTATTCTCGTCAACTCCTTTCCAGCATTGGTATTATTTGATTCTGGTGCATCGCATTCATTCATGTCTGCACGATTCGCGACACGGATAGGATTGGAGCCCGAGTCATTATCAGTAAGGCTCAATATACTTACTGGTAATGGTCTTATGGGAGTAGATCGAGTGTTTTTCTCGTGTCGGATCGTAGTTAGCGGTAGAGATCCCCGTTAGATTTATAGAATTCCCTATGGCAGACTATGATGTAGTCTTAGGCATGGATTGGTTGAGGAACCAGTATGCTAGAATAGACTGCCATATTGGCAGAGTTGTTTTCAGCATTCCAGGCTAGCCAGAGTTTTCCTTTTCCAGAGGTGCGGTGGAGCCATCTTCTCCAGTATTGTGGATGGCAGTAGCAGCAATACAGTTGCCCCGGATAGTTGAAGAGTTTCCAGATGTCTTCCCAGAGGAACTTCCAGGAATGTCGCCAGAGCGAGAGATCGAGTTCACTATAGACTTAATCCTCGAAACAGCACCAGTATCAGAGCGAGTCTACAGAATGGTGCCTTCAAAGTTGGAGATTTTGTACAAGATGATTGAAGAACTCAGGACCAAGGGATTCATTCGTGTAAGTGGATCACCTTGGGGAGCCCCGATGCTTCTTGTGAAAAAGAAGGATGGTACGTCCAGGTTATGTGTAGAATATCGTACCTTGAACTCAGTGACAATCAAGAACAGATACCCTCTCCGAAGGATAGATGACTTGTTTGATCAACTTAAAAGGGCTTCAGTGTTCTCGAAGATAGATTTGCGGTCAGGATATTATCAGATCAGAGTCAGAGAGCAAGACATCCCGAAGACAGCTTTCCGATCTAGGTATGGACATTGGGAGTTCCTTGTTATGCCCTTTGGAGCAACCAATGTGCCAGCAATATTCATGGACCTCATGAATCGTATTTTTATGCCTTACCTGGATCAGTTCGTTATCGTGTTCCTAGATGATATCTTGGTCTACAGTAAGAGCGAAGCAGAGCATGAGCAGCATCTCAGAATCGTCCTTCAGACGCTTAGAGAGCACCAGTTGTACGCCAAGTTCAGCAAATGCGAGTTCTGGCTCGATCGCATTTCGTACTTGGGTCACATCATTACTCGAAGAGGAGTAGAAGTGGATCCCCAGAAGATTGTGGCTATCGAGACTTGGCCAGTACCTAGTTCAGTGGCAGAGGTTCGCAGCTTCCTTGGATTGGCCGACTACTACCGGCGATTCGTTTCAGATTTTGTAAGGATTTCAGCGCCGATGACCCAGTTGACTCGTAAGGATGTACCGTTTGTTTGGACAGCAGAGTGTCAGGAATCATTTGAGAAGTTGAAGCGAGGTTTGATAACGGCTTCCATTCTCACACTTCCAGATGGGACCGGAGGATTCACAGTTTATTGTGACGCTTCAGGCAGAGGATTGGGATGTGTCTTGATGCAGCATGGGAAGGTAATATCTTATACATCACGCCAACTTCGTGATCATGAGAAGAATTACCCTACCCACGACTTGGAGCTGGCAGCAGTAGTGTTTGCACTTAAGTTGTGGAGACACTACTTGTACGGAGATAGAGTGGAGATATTTATTGATCACAAGAGCCTGAAGTATGTTTTCACCCAGAAGGACCTTAATATACGGCAGAGAAGATGGCTTGAGCTATTAGTGGACTACGATGTAGATTTACAGTATCACCCAGGGAAGGCCAACGTTGTAGCAGATGCGTTGAGCCGGAGAGCCAGAGTTTATTTCCTAACGGCGCAACCAGAGTTATTGGCAGATTTTCAGAAGATGGGGATTGAAGTGGTTCTTCCTTCCAACGTGGCATTGATGGCCAGTCTACAGGTTCAGTCCAGCATAGTTGAGAGGATCCGGATGGCACAATCTACAGATTCTAAGCTTCAGCGGCTCAGAGCAGAGTGTGAGGCAGGAAGAAGGCCAGAGTTGTGCATTCATGAAGATGGTACACTTCGATACGGCTCTCGTCTTTATGTACCCAGTGGAGATATCAGACAGAAAGTTATGGCAGAAGCTCACAGCTTGCAGTATTCTATTCATCCCGGTGGTATGAAGATGTACCATAATATTCGTCAGCATTTCTGGTGGAATGGCATGAAGAGGGAGATAGCCCGGTTTATCTTTCGGTGTTTGGTTTGCCAGCAGGTTAAAGCTGAACATCAGAGGCCCACTGGACTTCTTCAGCCCTTGCCGATTCCAGAGTAGAAGTGGGAGCATGTGACCATGGATTTTGTGACTGGATTGCCTAGATCCCCGGCTGGTCGAGATGCTATTTGGGTTATAGTTGACCGGCTCACGAAGGTGGCTCATTTTCTTCCATTTAGAGTTGGGCAGTCAACGGCTCAGTTGGCAGAGATGTACCTCAGGCAGATTGTCAGACTTCACGGTGTGCCCGTCAGTATCACCTCGGACCGAGATTCAAGGTTCATGTCACACTTTTGGCGCAACCTGCAAGAGAGTTTGGGAACTCGTCTCCAGTTTAGCTCAGCTTATCATCCGCAAACAGATGGCTAGTCAGAGCGCACAATCCAGACCCTTGAAGACATGTTGAGATCTTGTACACTTGACTTCGGTGGTTCGTGGGAAGGTCACCTGCATCTTGTGGAATTCTCGTACAACAATAGTTTCCAGGCCAGTATCCAGATGGCTCCGTTGGAGGCTCTGTATGGTATGAAGTACAGATCCCCGCTAGCATGGGATGATGTCGGAGAGAGGCAGATGCTTGGTCCAGAGATGATTGCCCAGACAGTTGAAGTGGTCAGAAGGATCAGAGATCGTCTTCGAGTTGCCCAAGATCGCCAGCGGCATTGGGCCGATGCTCATCGGCGTCCCTTGGAGTTTTCTATCGGCGACCATGTATTCCTTAGGATCTCGCCTAACCGCGGCGTCATTCGCTTTGGCGTGCGGGAAAAGCTTAGTCCTAGGTATATAGGGCCGTTCGATATCCTGGAGCGAGTAGGAGATGTATCCTATCGTCTTGCTCTTCCGCCGTCGTTAAGTGAGGTGCATGATATATTCCATGTGTCCCAATTACGACGGTACATCCCAGACCCGAGCCATATACTAGACCATTCGGAATTGGTCGTTGGTACCAACCTTTCGTATGACGAGAGGCCCGTGTCTATATTGGACCGGAGAGAGAAGATACTCAAGAACAAGACTATTAGTTTAGTCCGTGTTGCTTGGGGTCATCACTCTCTAGGTGAGTCAACGTGGGAGCGTGAGGATGATATCCGATCGCGATATCCCTACCTGTTTGACTCGTAAGGTATAATGTCTTCCTTATGCCTTATGTTTTCCATCCCTTGCTTGTATGTATGATTGTCTGATTGCTTGCCTGGTTATAGCTTGTCTGTGATTAATATAGCTTGTCCTTGTCTCTCTCTAGCCTCTTAATTAAATTCCGAGGACGAAATTCTTTTAAGGTGGGTAGAGTTGTAACACCCATATTCTGAATACGTATTTTGTCAAGCTTGTATGTATTTCAGACCTGTATTTATTTTCTCGGATTTTGGCATGTACTTGTAATTGGCTTGACTTGCAGATTTTGGTTCTCGTAATTGGGTTTTACCTGGCTTAGTTTATTTTGTGGAGGAGAATTGGTTTTATTTGGTTAGGTTTGGTTTAACATGGATTGGAACACCTTAGCCTATGTTCAACCCTCATTCCAACACAACCACCCTCATTAAAACCCTACCAACCTTTTCTCTCTCCTCATAACTCTTTCATTTATTTTCTCCATCTCCTTCTTCTTTCTTCCTCTACACAACTCACCAACACCATAGGCAAGTGCACCTTGCCACCACATGAGAACCATATTTTATTTGTTCATTCGCTAGATTAGGCCATGGTGATCAATATTAGAACTTGATATTTTGTGATTTGGAGTCTCCCTTGTTTTAGATCTAAGCTTTCTCTATTTTTGGATTTACATGGTTTTGATCTATTTTAGTTGGGTTTTTGTGGGTTTTAATGCTTCCATGTGGAAGAGAATTTAATTTTACTCAAGTTAGAACTTTAAAAATCTAGATTTGGCTTTGATTTGACAAAGATATAAAAATTTGAAATTTTTGGTGTTCTTGGTGTTCTTCTCGGCCTAGGAGTAGCAGGCTGCAGCCTGCGCTCTTTAGCGCAGTGCTGGACTGCGCACCCCCTCTCGGCCTGCGCTCTTTAGTGCAACACCGACCGCGCTGCTTGCCCCTTGGCGAACTGCGCTCAGCCCTATGCGCCAACCATTCCTGCGTAATCCACCCCTGCGCAGTTCATTCCTGCGCAGTCTGTTCCTGCGCAATCTACCCCTTCGCAGTTTATTCCGGCGCAGTCTGCTCCTGCGCAATCCACCCCTGCGCAGTTCATTCCGGCGCAGTCTGCTCCTGCGCAATCCACCCCTGTGCAGTTCACTCCTGCGCACTTGGCCCATGCGCCATCTGCCCCTGTGCCATGTGCCCCTGCGCACTTGGCACCCTGCGCAGCTGACACCCTGCGCAATCCAACCCCTGACCCCCTTGCACAAACCATTGGCTCTTAGAGTTTTGGTTTTATTTCTCTAAGCTTGGCTCTTCTATAGTCCTGTATATTGATATTTTACTTAATATGTTTGGAATGACTATTGTACATGGCATGGTATGACAAGTACTAGCATAACACGACAGTGACCCGTAGTGGTGCACTCCTGACATGACCAACCTGACATGATAGTGGTCCGTCGTGGCACACTCCTGACAAGTACCCTGACATGATTTATCTTGATGCTGTTGCGACGGCTAACTTGACTCGTATAATCAACTTGACACCGTGGGTGTTCCTGCTTGCTTGCTTGTGCAATCCACTTGTCTTGTCTTGCATCATGTCTAGGACGTGACTCCCTGGTTCCCACGGTCAGGGATTCATACTGAATATGGATTAGGCTAATGACTAGATCAAACTATAGTTCATGGAGAATTTCCAGTCACAGGCAATCTCGTTATCTGGGCGCTCTTAATTGGACTTGTAGCTTGTCGACGAGTAGAGCACATTTCCAGCGCACTGTCATGTGTTGCACCCTGTAAGTCACCTAAGGGTATATCGTCTCCAGGGCGATGTACCCAACTATACTCTCAACCCGCGGAAGGATAACTGGATAGTCTGCAGGGCTTGAGACTGGGAAATTCTCATTACATCTTGTTAGTAATTAGGCTTGTGATAACCCTAGTTAGTTAAGTAGTAAGCCATAGTAATTGCTTGGCCGCTTGTGAATTGATGGGGTCCAGCCTTGTCTAAGTCATGTCTAGCCCCTGTACCTGGCTACTCTTGAACATGCTTGCTTTACTTATCTCTAACAATAAATAGGTGGAGACAGAGTGCTATTCAGGCGAAGGGTTACAACCTCGATCCTTGTTTGGTTTACGGGTTGTAACCTGGCTCCCAGAATGGTTCCATGTCCCTAGTCGTTTATTGTCCTGACGTGTTCTTGATTACTTGTACTTTTCTTTCATTTTCTTATGTTCTGATATGCTGGCTTTTGTTCTTATTTCGTGGCCTCCTTTGTGGCACTTGCTCTTTCTGGGGTTTGACCCAGCTGGTTTTGTGTGGCCAGATTTCGGAGCAGCTTCCGAGGATCTACCGAACCTCCAGCCCGATGGTGGCGACTAGAAGGAACCCGGGCTGCCAGTGGGTTTTCTATTTTGTTTCGCTCACTCTATTATAAATTTATTCTTTTGAGGCATTTAGCCGACGAGCACCTGTTAGCTCGATGCACTTTACTTACTGTCTGCCTACGGGCTGTAAACATGATTAACAAATCCTAGGGTTGATCATGTATGACTTACCTCTTGCTAGTCCTAGCATTTTGTACGACTAGCTTCATGATCAGCTGATATGTAATATTTGGGACGCCTTTTATTGTATATTTGGTGGTCAAACATCTTGTGATTATATTATTTGCTTGAGATTGAGACAGTAGGCTTGACCTTAAGAGACTGTTAGCTTGTAGTAAAACCTCATATCTAGACAGCCGTGACCGTATAGCGAGATGGACTTCATTTCAATATACGTAGCTGGTTATGTTCGCCCCCGCTCTCCAGTATTCTGGTTCTGGGCGTGACAATAGGCATACATTCTTCTATACTAGAAAGCCAAAACCTATCAATCATGCACCTAACACTACTTTCAACACTCAACATGCTAAATGTCATTATTGTGGCCTCATTGGTCATATATCTTCAGCATGTAGAATCAGAAAGTTAGTAGATTTAAATGTTTATGCATGGATACCGAAAACTAACCAGTCAGGACCCTACAAGAAATGGGTACCAAAAGTTTCATCTGCAAATTGTTTTGTAGGTGGGACACCCTTCACATGCTAGGAGCAAATGGATCCTCGACAGCGGTTGCTCACGGCACATGACCAGTGACGCTTCATTATTCGCAACATTGTCGAAGAGGAATAAAAAAGGATACGTCTCCTTCGATAATAATCTAAGAGGGTACATACTCGGTATTGGTGACATTGGTAAGGCTCCATATCCAGTGATTAAAGATGTTTGTCTTGTTACCGAGTTAAAACATAATCTGCTCAGCATAAGCCACTTAGATGATCACGGTTATGGTATTAACTTTGTAAAAGATAAATGTGCTATAATTGATAGTTCAACTGGTAGTACTATATTTGAAGGTATTAGGGAAGACAATATATATATATTCTATTTGTTGGAAGATGCTAACACAGCAGGTAGATGTTTGATGGCCAAAAGCATTGAGAGTCAACTATGGCATATGAGACTCAGTCATGCAAACATGGATACAATTTCAAGATTATCTACGAAGAAGTTGGTACGCGGCTTACCGGATATTTCTTTCAAGAAGGATACGGTATGTAGTGAATGTGAAAAGAACAAAGCTACCAAATCCGCATTCAAATCCAAGAACGCTGTAAGTACCACTAGACCTTTACAATTGTTGCATATGGACTTATTTGGACCCAGCATAATTGCTAGTCTAGGTGGTAAGTTATATGCATTTGTCATTATAGATGATTTCTCTAGATATACATGGGTTTATTTTTTTGCACGCAAGAACGATACGTAATCAGAATTCGTCACCTTTTGCAAGAAAGTACAGAATGAAAAAGGGTTCATGATTACTCGCATTCGTAGTGATCATGACGGCGAATTTGAGAATGTAGAATTCAAGCAATTTTGTGACACACGGTTATCTGCATGAATTATCTTGCCCTAGGACTCCGCAACAAAATGGAGTTGTGGAACGTAAGAACAGAACTCTATCTGAAATGGCTAGAGTTATGTTAAACCAATTTAGTCTACCTAGATACTTATGGGCTGAAGCTGTAAATACAGCATGCTACATTCTTAATAGGGTTCTAATTCGACCTATATCGAAGAAGACTCCCTATGAACTATGGTTTGATAGAACACCAAATGTTTCTTATTTCAAAATCTTTGGTTGTAAATGTTTTACTCTTAATACTAAAGATAATTTGAGTAAATTTGATGAAAAAGCCGATGAAGATATATTTTTAGGTTATGCAGCAAAGAGCAAAGGATACAGAGACTTCAACAAAATAACCATGATCATCAAAGAATCTATCAACGTCAAGTTTCATGAACTAAATCAACACTTAGACGATGATGACAATGAAAACATAATCACACCAAGTACAGCTACTGTAAAACCTTCACACAAAGATACAGATCCATCACATCAGGCATCAGATGAACCTCCAAGTAAAGAAGCCAGAACTAGGAATCTTGAGACTACACCAAAAGAAATGAGATTCTTGGCTATCATCCAAAGGACTTGGTAATTGGTGAGATTACCAAGGGTGTAAGTACTCGTTCCTCTAATAAAGGTATAGCTTCTTGTGTTGCTTTTGTCTCGCAGTTTGAACCCAAAAATATTGATGAAGCATGTAGTGATAAATTTTGGTTAGATGCTATGCAAGAGAAATTAAACCAATTCAAACGGAATCAAGTTTGGGAACTTGTTTCCAAGCCCATTGATCATCCGGTCATTGGCACCCGATGGGTATTCCAAAATAAACTGAACGAGAATGGTTTATTGACTCGTAATAAGGCTCGACTCATAGCTCAAGGATACAATCAAGAAGAAGGTATCGACTACGATGAGACGTATTTCCCAGTTGCGAGATTAGAATCCATTCGCATGTTATGTGCATTTACATGTTTTCATAATTTCAAGTTATTTCAAATAGATGTCAAAAGCGCATTTTTAAATAGTTTTATCAAAGAAGAAGTTTATGTAGCTCAACCTCCCAGTTTTACTGATTTCAAATTTCCTGAATATGTTTTCAAGTTGAAGAAAGCTTTATACGGTTTGAAACAAGCCCCTCGTGCTTGGTACGATCGTCTAAGCTCTTTTCTACTTGATAACGGTTTTTCAAAGGGAAAGGTTGACACTACTTTATTTATAAAATCTTTGAATAACATTATTCTTTTGATACAAGTCTATATAGATGATATTAACTTTGGATCTACTGATGAATCTCTTTGTCAAAAAAATTCAAAGTGTATGCAGAATGAGTTTGAGATGAGCATGATGGGAGAGCTGAAATTCTTTATCGGACTGCAAATCAAACAAACCAACAATGGGACGTTCATAAATCAAGCAAAATACATAAAGGATCTATTAAAGAAGTTCGACATGGAAGCAGCAAAGCCACTTAGCACTCCAATGGCGACTTCAACCAAGCTTGATATTGATGAACTAGGCAAACCTGTCGACATACGTAAGTATCGAGGTATGATCGGTAGTTTACTATATTTAACTGCTAGTCGACCATACATTATATTTAGTGTTTGCTTATGTGCACATTTTTAAGCTAATCCTAAGGAATCACATCTGTGCGCAGTTAAGTGTATCTTTCGATACCTTAAAGGCACTTCTTCTGTCGGCTTATAGTATCCCAAAACTACATCGTTTGACCTAACCGGTTATTCTGATGCTGATTTTGTCGGATGCAAAGTAGATAGAAAAAGTACTAGCGGCACATATCATTTCCTAGAAAAAGCTCTAGTCTCTTGGTTTAGTAAAAAGCAAAATTTTGTTGCATTATCAACAACCGAGGCTGAGTATATCGTCGCAGGACGTTGTTGTGCACAAATTTTGTGGATAAAACAAACTTTAGAAGACTATGGATTGTATTTTACACACATACCCATTTTCTGTGACAACACTAGCTCTATTAATTTGACTAAGAATCCAGTATGTCACTCTCGTACTAAACATATCGAGATTCGACATCACTTTCTTAGAGATCATCAACAAAATGGAGATATAGACCTTGTATACATAGACACTCAGAATCAATTAGCTGACATACTCACAAAACCTTTAGCGGAAGATCGTTTCAATTATTTACGTCGAGAATTAGGCATTTTAGATGTCAATTATATTAATTAATTTTGTGTTATTAATTAATTTATTCGATACTCATAAACTATTTTCGAGACAAGCCTAAAAAGAGTCTGTCTGTCACCACGACTACGGTCGAAGCGAAACGGTACTTAAGAGTTCCCCGATGAACCTCTGTTAGCTGGGACAGTACTCCTACAGCTAATCTAAGACAGATGCTGAGTAAAGAATATTAATTTATAAAATAATGTTAATTATATTATTTTGAGATTTAAAATTTCTAAACTCTGAATTAAACATTTGAAACAAATTAATGAAAAAGATGTGGCCCCCTCATTTATATATATATATATATATATATATATATATATATATATATATATATATATATATATATAGAGTCAGGCAACCCTTGGCGAATTCGGCCAGAGTTCGGCTGGTTATATATATGTACCAGCCAGAACCCGAGGCCCCCATCTTCTTCATACTTCCAAACATCCTCAAACAGCAGCAGCCGTGCCTCCAAACCCTAGTTCTTCTCCACCCTTGTTCTTCCAATCCGTGTGGAGATTTTCGTTGAAACTTTGGATTCGTTCGGAGAATCTCGTCCTCAACAGCATATCCAATTCTTGGAAGGTATAATTCCTTCTCTCCTCCACTTTTCAATGCTTAGGGTTTCTAAAAATTTTGGAAAAGAATGTCTAAGTTCAATCCCTTTAAGAGGAAGAAGACCAATGCCAGTGAAGAGGCATCATCTTCTGATCCGCATACGGATTCCCTCTTTTCTTCGGTCCAATCGGACGACGGTGCATCGGATGAGTTTTACTTTAAAACTTTCGATCAAGCTTTATTATGGTATGCCGATTCCATTATGCATACTATTTGTACCGGTTCACCAATTAAATGGACTGTCTTTCCGGATCACCGCCCTTACTTTGAGGTATTAGGGTTACAACACTTTGTTACCTTACAATTCCCCATTGCTACTAATGTCGTTAGATTATTCTATTGTAATTTCGTGTTAGACACTTTTACCACGAGAACACATGTCGGAGGGATCGATACCGAATTCTCTGATAAAATGTTAGCGGAAATCCTTGGTATTCCAAACGAAGGTGCCCCGCTCGATGACATCACTGATTTTGATTTCCCCGATGGTACGACTCTCGTTAGTTTCAAGAATGAGCTTTGTGCGCCCGCACGTGCTCGTCCTGGAAAGTTCAAGGCAAATAACTTGAACTTGTTTAACTACGAATTACATCGCATCATCTATTCCACTTTACTTCCTAAATCCACTTCCAAAGATGATGTCACTATACTTGAACTCTCTGCTCTTTATCACATTCTTAAGGGGATTCATTTTTCTTCCCCTAAGACTATCATTCAGATGATGGGTAGATGTCGCGGAAGAGACCGCAACCTATCTTATGCGATGATCATCCCTCGCATCTTTCAGAGATTTGACATTGACCTATCTACTTGCGCTGTTGACCCTGAACCCAAGTTCCTCAAACTCTCTCGTCGCAGTATTGCCACTGTTCCTCCATCTACTTCACCTGCTCCTCCTGCACCTACTCCCACAGCACCTGGACCACCTCATTCTTACCCTATGACATTTGAGGGTATTCATCAGCACCTATCGGATCTGCAGTCATTCTATGTTGACTCTTCCAGGGAACGTGACTTTCGTGACGTGACTCGGTTCAAGGCTATTGCCAACTCCTTCGTCGATCTGAGATTTGTGCAGATGGGTCACTCTGCTAGCTCTCTACCTCGCGACCCTTCTGTTTTTGGATACCGCATTGATGATGAGGCGATCCACTCTCTGTTTCAGCCAGGGAATGCCTACGATTGGTATCGTATTACTGGTGCCACTCTTCATACCTCTGGCGCTGGTACTTCTGGAACTGGTCCTTCTGGACATGCTGGTGCTGCAGCAGCTGACGATGATGATGAGGATGATGACTTTTGAGTTGTTATGACTTTTGAGACTGATACTTTTGTCTTATGTTTACTTGGAAATGCTCCGACATTCCAAGATTTTATCAATACTCTTATTTTAGTTCTTATCTGCACTCTTTTAGTTATTTTATGACTTCTCATGGACATGATTTTTCTTATGCCTCAGTTTGGCATTTTAGTTTATCATTCAGCACTTTATTTGTTTCAATTTTATTCTAGCATTATCTTTCTTTCTGCTTCATATTAAAACTGCATGTGACAAATAACATGTCTGTGTTGTGTCTACAATATCTTTTCACTATTTCTACCACGCTTGTGATGAATGTTTTATATTTTTTGTGTTTCTTCACTGTGTGTTACTTATGCATTTATTGCGGGGGAGCTTTCTCTTTTGCAATTATTTTCCTAAGTGACAACAGGGGAGAAATAGATCTAACATCTTCATGCATACTGGTTAAGAACAATTTTTCAAATACATTTTTGAATTGATCCAAACTTCGATGTTATATCGGCAAGGTTTGTCAATTATCAAAATGGGGGAGATTTTTGGCCCATTGTTCATGGTCAAACCCGATTTTAATAATTGATCAAACTCTGTCTCGATATAAATGCAAGTCAATTCAGATGTTTACCTACGACGTTTTGGACGCTGCTCAACAATGGATATCTACGATGTTCAAGACTGAAGCCGTTTGCCATTCCAAATGTATTTCCTGTTAAGCAATATAATTTTTCATTTTATTGAGTCTAGGAATACATTGTACACCGAGTCGTACTGGCAAATAGGCTATCCAAAATTATTTTTCAAAACTAACCTATTATTTTACAAATGACCTATGTTTTTGAAAAATATCCTTTTTTACAAAAAGCTTCTGAAGGACTTTTTAAAAAGCCAAAATTGTTTTTTCTAAAAATGAACTGGCAGCACCCTAGCAGAACTCGGCCAGAGTTCGGCCAAGTAGAACGCTAGTGAATGTTTGATTTTGAACTTGGTCATCCTTCAGTTGCGATTTGTTACAAAGAGTTCTGCCCGAATTCTGTCCGAATTCTGTCAGAGTTGTCTTTGGAAAAACTATAAATAGAGAAGCATTTTGATCATTTCAAATCACCAATTCACTTTCAATCTCTTCTCTTCTTAAGCTTACATTCTTCCAAAGAGTTCTAAAAAGCTTTCATTTTCAAATCCTAAGCCAGTTACAATCCTCTAGTCAATTTGCCAGTGCGGTACGGTCTAGAAGTTTCAAGAGCGATTGCTATCAGAGGCTTGATAGAAGATTCAACTCTTCGCAATTGAAGTTGGTCGAGTTCTTCGTATCAAAGCTCGCGTCTGTAGAAGTTGCAAGGACTTCGTATGAAAACTTGCAGAATTTTCCAATAGTGGATTTAACTGGAAGCTAGAGTTCTTCCGACTGGAGTAGTCCTCACAAGAGGAAAACCAGTATAAATTTCGGTGTTTGCGTTTGCCTTCTGATCACTTTTAATTTCTGTTATTGACTTTATGATTATTTTTATATCTGTGATCTAACTGCTAACAAGATTTTTAATTAGCAATATTCCGCTGCCTACTCTATTCACCCCCCTCTAGAGTATTCTGCTTTAGGATTTTGTTCCTACATTCCAGAATTAGACTTTTGGACAGGCATTTCATAGGTATATCTTTTACACCGAGTGCATTTTTGATGTTTGTTTCAGCGTCCGGAGTTGTTTGGAGATTATGACGTTTCTTGGCTGATATTGTGATTTTTGGGACTTGTCATTTTGTACCATTAGGCAAAATACCTTGCCACCTTACTCTATGATTATTATATTCATATTTTTAGTTATTATTTTCAGCATTTCTTCTTCTTGATATTATAAAACTGTGCGTCCAAGTCACAACTGGGTGCAAGTGACTCTATCAGTCGTTTTTTTCACTTTATTTATTTCTCTTACATTGAGTTAGTTTAGTGACCACCCATTGATGTTGAGGTATTGGTATATCTCATACGGCCTTGACACTTGCTTTACCACGTGATGTGAGTCACATGTAGGACACGTATCCGCGTAGTTGGCTAGCCACCGGTACGTATGGAGCGTACGACGGATAGGAGTCACTGCCAATAGAATTGCATGCTAGAAGACTTAGCGGTTACTAGAGGTACATGTCAGTCAAGGAGATGATGATACTAGACATTGGGTGGGAGGAACAATACCTGACGTATGAGCTTCGATTACACTTCCCTTGTAACCCGGAAGCTTCGCTGGAGATACGGGTATGATTAGCCTCTCAGGTTTGCCACTGTCGTTCTTGGAACGTCATGCGCTTGGTCAGTGGTGCCCAAGAGGGGACTATACCGGATCCTATATTCAGCCAGGGCTCATGCGTCAAAGGATTGTATCTCAACTGCATATTAACAGTAGAATGGTCAGGAACCCTATTGCATGCATCCTTTTTCTTTCTATTATATTATCACTGTTTATATGGCATGGTGTTTTCTTGTATCTTGCTACGTCTCTCTAAGGACCTGGTTATCTCTCCAGGGTTAGATGATTTTCTACAGGAGTACGAAGTGACGTTGGAGCTATCCTACATCGATGACGAGGCAGTCCCTACTGATTTCTAGTCTATTCTTTATTTGAGACATTAGTGGACATTATTTTTACATCTCTTTTCTTTCTATTTTGTGGAGGTTGGACTCCGATCTTGTGAGGCTATTTTTTATAGCTGTTTGGAGTGAGCATGTTTACCCGGCTATCTTTTGATACATTTATTTATTATTTGGACTCTATATTCTTTTGTGTTGAGCTGTGATGAGATTAGATTATATGTTTCTGGCTTGTGATTATTTTTATTTACAGCTTATGTACATATATAAGGATTCCATATATTGGAGTATTCTTCGTATATGTGCAGCTGGCATGTTCACATGCTTGGTCTTATGTATTTTAGAACTGGGACGTTACAGACATTCCCCGACGATTTCTCTGTACGAGGGTACGACACGGAGAGCACCTTTTCTACGGTCCCTTCCACGTCTACCCACGTACGGATAGTCTTTATGGCCGACGATGATCATGAAGGACCTACTGATCGACAACGTCTAGAAGTACTTGAAGCCATGCTCCTATCCTTGGTCAAGTCAGTAGACGAAATCAAAGTTGCCTTGCCAACTCAACCAGCAAGGACGCCAGGACAAACAAGCTTGGGACCCGCAGCCAACGCGGACTCCAACACGATCGCTCCTCCTTTGGGTGACAATCCTCTAGGAGCATCCGCTCCTTCAGTTGCAGACGAAGCCAGGGAGGCAATGAGGGAAGTCGAGGAGCTTCGAGCAATGTTCAATGCCCAAGACTCCTCCCGGGACCTCAGAATACGGCAGCCGTATCCCGTTGCTTGGAGAGATGTTCCTTTTCCACCATGGTACAAACCATTTCATATCGATTCGTATGACGGAAAGACCTATGCCAGCCGGTACATGACGTATTTTGAGGTCATAATAGACTATTTGTCGTATAACGATGCCATCCTCACACGATTATTTATCGGAGCATTAGAGGAAATCGCGTTCGACTGGTACCGCAACCTTCCGGACAACTGCAACGATTCCTTTGACGACTTCAAGCACATGTTCCTGGAAAGATTCTACGAAGTAGGAAATGATGTGACAATGTCGTCTCTCATGGACGTCCTTCAGGGAGAGAGGGAGCTAACGAGGAACTATATCGAACGGTTTCGCCGAACCGCGATGAGATTGTCCCAAGGAAATCTCGAAAGCTCCTTGATTGATATCTGCCAGAAGAAGTTGCTTCCACAATCAGCCTCTGTATGTACGAAGATCGGTTAAGGGATTGGATGACATTCATCATAAGCGCTACCATTGTGGAGGCGAAGTTAAAGAAGGCTCGCCCAGCTGGGATTACACATCCCAGATGTAGAGGACAAAGGCAATATTCTGGTACCACCTCCATTAATAACAATAGTGGCGGCACCTCCAATAACCGGGACAACAAAGGCAAATAGGCCATGGTCGCTGGTACGACCAAAAAGTCTGAACAAAAGCAGGCAGAAGCTCATTGGCCCAAGGTGAATTACTTATTTGAAGATAGTCATGTCAAGCCTATCTTCGACATGCTATTGCAAGGGGATAGGATCCAACTCCCTCCACCAAGGCACGAGCCTCGAACGGCAGAGATGGAGGACCAAAAATATTGCCACTTCTACCGCTATGTCCATCATTCCACTCATGACTACTGTAACACCCCAGAACCAGAATACTGGAGAGCGGGGGCGAACATAGCCAGCTACGTATATTGAAGTGCAATCCACCTCGCTATACGGTCACGGCTGTCTAGATACATGAGGGTTTAACTACAAGCCATCAGTCTCTTAAGGTCACGAACAAGCCTATTGTCTCAATCTCAAGCAAGTAATAATAGTTACAAGATATCAGAGCACCAAATATACAATAGTAAGGCGTCCCATACATTACACATTTGGATGATCATGAAGCTAGTCGTACAAAATGTCAAGACTAGCAAGAGTTTTAGTCATACATGATCAACCCTAGGATTTGTCAATCATGTTACAGCCCGTAGGCAGACAGTAAGTAAAGTGTAATCGAGCTAACATGTGCTCGTCGGCTAAACGTCTCAAAAGAATATTTTTACAATAAAGTGGAAGAACAAACAGGAAACCCACTCGTTGTCTTGGTTACGCCTGGTGGTCACCATCTGGCTGGAAGGGTGGTAGATCCTCTGGAGCCACTTCGGTATCTGGCCATACAAAACCAGCTGGGTCAGATCCCAGAAAGAGCAAGTACCACAAAGGAGGCTTCACTTAAGAACTAAAACCAGCAATTAGCATAAAACATAATAACAAATTAAAACTAGAGATATGGAAAATCATAAGGATATACGATACGATAACCATGGAACTATTCAGATAACCGAGTTACAACCCTTAAACCAAACGAGGACCGAGGTTGTAATCCTTCGTCTGAACAGAACTTGGTTTCTACCATTTATCGATAAAATAAAGCACAAGCAAATCAGGTCACGTTACAATCTTGTACATGATCAGGACAAGACTAGACTGGGTTATACTCCATCCAATCAATCACGGCCAAGCAATGAGTACGGCTTGATACTTTAACTAGCTAGGGTTATCACAGGCCTAGTTACTAGCAAGATGCAATGAGATTATTCCAACAGCCACAAGCCTTGCAGACCATCCAGGTTATCCAGGTTGAATATCCGTTCATGAAGGGTGCAACACATGACAGTGTGCTAGAAATGTGCCCTACTAATTGGCAGGCTACAAGTCCTCTTGTGCGCCCAGATAACGGGATTGCCTATAGCTGGGAAATCTCTTCATGACTACTGGGTTATTCTAGTTATTAGCCTTAGTAAATTTTAGTAGGTACCCCTGACCGTGGTACTCAGGGATCCATGTCCTAGACATGATGCAAAACAGTATTGGTTCATATGCACAAACATAATCATCCACGGTGTCCAGGCCATTCATTCTTGTCATGTCATGCTAGCCGTCGCAACAGCATTCAATAGTTCCCATCAGGCTTGATTGTCATATCTAGTCATGTCATTCTTGTCACATCATGCTAGCCGTCGCAACAGCTTATCGAGGTATATCATGTCAGGTTTTCTTATCCAGAGTGCGCCACGACGGCCACTATCATGTCATCTTATTTGTCATGTCTTGTCATGTCAGGTCAGGTCAATTACTTGTCATACCATGTCATGTACAATTATCATTACAATCATGTCAATCAATTCGTGATTATCAAGTTATGACAAAAAGGCGTAAGGATATAAAAGCAATAGAATACGCTAAGGGGAGGGGCTCGAGATTCTACACGGGCAATACTACGCTAGGCCAAGGAGACCCCGAGCAAAAAAACAGCTCTACGCAGGCAAGACCTAGAGATAGGCAGCCCTACGCGAGCAAGGGCACAGGCGAGCAAGATTTTACGCTAGCATGCGCTCTACGCGAGCGGAGCTCTACGCAAGCGAGGCTCTATGCACGGGAAAATCTACACTAGCGAGACTCCACGCAGCAGGAGGATCTACACGAGCAGAAGTCTACGCGAGCGGAAAGGCCCCTGCGTAAAGTTCAAGTGAACTCGGCGTAGAAGGATTACGCTGGCACGCAATGCGTGTGCATAAAAAGGGAATATTACGCGGACACGTGAAAACGTGGGCGTAAGACTTAATACTACGCTAGCACGTGAGAATGTGTGCGTAAAACTTCATCTTCTCTCCAAGGCCAGCATAAGCAGGCGTAAAAGCTCAAGAACTCAAGAAAAACCCCATCTCGGCCAAGACTCAATGAAATTCAACCATTCCAAAACCAAACTTACGTAACATCAAAAGGCCTTCTACATAGAACTCTTAGTTTTCGAAAACAAGCCAGTTTGGTAGATCAAAACCGAGAAATATAAAAATGCAACAAGCTTAGATCTACATGAAAGGAACCATGGAAGCTAAAAATGATAAGTACTAAAGTGTCTTAGAATTTCGTGAGAAAGACAATGGAACAACAAAATTTGAGTTCCTCCATGAAGCAAGTTGCACTTGCCTACTGGGTGCTCGGTGGAGAAGGAGACGAGGAAGAAGAAGAGAAATAAATATGTAATGAATGAAGAGAGAGAATGGTGGTCGGATTAATAAATGAGGGATGGTGGTAGGTAGGGGTTTGCATATCAACCCAAACCGAGCCGAACCAAACCAAACCCAATACAGGCCAAGGCCAGGATAAACCACATGAACCGGGAAATGCTAACTAACCCATGCCAATGCAAAACCCAAGACGAGCCAATCAAGATAAGTCGATCCAGGATGAACCCAAAATAAACTAAGACAAGATTAAACTAGGATTAAGCTAAGCAAGACAAGTCTAATTACGGGTCGAAATTCCGTACACGTATACTAAAATACGTAATACGAACCACGGGCGTTACAACTCTACCCACCTTAAAAGATTTCGTCCTTGGAATTTAATTAAGAGGCTAGAGAGGCAAGGACAAGTTATATTAATCACAAGCAAGTTATATCTAAGCAATAAACCAAACAATCAATCATGCAGCAAGGAATCGAAGGTATGAGGCATAAGGAAGACATTATACCTCACGAGTCAAACAGGTCAGAATATTGCGATCGGATGTCGTCCTCACGCTCCCACGTTGACTCACCAAAAGTGTGATAACCCCAAGCAACATGGACTAACTTGATAGTCTTGTTCTTGAGTATCTTCTCTCTCCGGTCTAATATGGATATGGGTTTCTCTTCATACGAAAGGTTGGTACCAACAACCAATTCTGAATGATCAAGGACATGACTTGGATCCAGGATATACCGTCGCAATTGGGATACATGGAAGACATCATGCACCTCACGCAACGACGGCGGAAGAGCGAGACGATATGACACATCTCCTACTCGCTCCAGAATATCAAACGGTCCTATATACCTAGGACTGAGCTTTTCCCGTACACAAAAACGAATTATGCCACGGTTAGGTGAGATCCTAAGGAATACATGGTCACCGACGGAAAATTCAATAGGGCACCGATGAGAATCGACCAATGGCGCTGGCGATCTTGTGCAACTCGAAGATGATCTCTGACTTGTCTGACCACCTCAATAGTCCGGGTTACCATCTCGGGACCAAGCATTTGCCTCTTGCCGATATCATCCCAAGCTAAAGATGATTTGCACTTCCTGTCGTACAAGGCCTCGAAGGGTGCCATCTGGATACTGGCTTGGAAACAGTTGTTGTACGAGAACTCCACCAGGTGCAGATGATCCTTCCACGAACCACCGAAGTCGAGTGTACAAGATCTCAACATATCTTCCAGGGTTTCGTATGGTACGTTCTGACTGATCATTTGTCTACGGATGATAAGCTGAGCTGAACTGCAGGAATTCTCAAACTCTCTTGCAGACTACGCCAAAAGTGCGACATAAATCTTAAATCTCTGTCCGAGGTGATACTGACTGGAATACCGTGAAATCTGACAATCTGCCTGAGGTACATTTCTTCTAGCTGAGCCGTCGACTGACCAACTTTGAATGGAAGAAAGTGAGCCACCTTCGTGAGCCTGTCTATAATAACCCAAATAGCATCTCTCCTAGCTGGGGACCTAGGTAATCCAGTTATAAAATCTATGGTTATATGCTTCTACTTTCATTCTGGAATCGGCAAGGGCTGAAGAAGTCCAGGCGGCCTTTGATGTTCAGCTTTAACTTGTTGACAAACCAAACATCGAGAGACGAACCGGGCTATCTCCTTCTTCATGCCATTCCACCGAAAGTGCTGGCGGATATCACGGTACATCTTCGTGCCACCGGGATGAATAGAATACTACGAGCTGTGAGCTTCTGCCATGATCTTCTGTCTGATATCTCCACTGGGTACACAAAGTTGCTTCCCATGTCGAAGTATTCCGTCCTCATGGATACATAACTCTGGTCTTCGTCCTACCTCACACACTGCTCTGAGCTGCTGAAGCTTGGAATCTGTTGACTGTGCCATCTGGATCGTCTCGACTATAGTGGACTGAACTTGTATGCTGGCCATCAATGCTACACTGGTAGGAAGAACTACCTCGATTCCCATCTTCTGAAGATCTGCTAATAACTCTGGTTGTACGGTAAGAAAATAAACCCCGGCTCTTCTGCTCAATGCATCTGCAACAACGTTGGCCTTCCTAGAATGATATTGCAAGTTGACATCATAATCCACAAGTAGCTCTAGCCACCTCCTCTGACGCATGTTAAGATCCTTCTGAGTGAACACATACTTCAGGCTCTTATGGTCGATGAAAATCTCTATCCTATCTCCATACAAGTAGTGTCTCCAAAGCTTAAGTGCAAACACTACTGCTGCCAACTCCAAGTCATGGGTTGGGTAATTCCTCTTATGATCACGAAGTTGGCGTGACACATAAGCTATTACCTTCCCATGCTGCATCAAAATACATCCTAAACCTTTGCCTGAAGCGTCACAATATACGAAAAATCCTTCGGTCCCATATGGAAGCGTAAGAATGGGTGCCGTTATCAAGCCTCGCTTCAACTTCTCAAAAAAATCTTGACATTCTGTTATCCAAGAAAACCATACATCTTTGCGGGTCAACTGGGTCAATGGTGCTGAAATTCGAGCAAAGTCTGAAACAAATCACCGGTAGTAGCCGGCCAAGCCAAGAAAACTGTGAACCTCTGTAACTGTGCTAGGTACTGGCCAGATCTCAATGGATAATATCTTCTGGGGATCCACTTCTACTCCTCCTCTGGTAATGATATAACCCAAGTATGAAATGCGATCAAGCCAGAACTCGTATTTACTAAACTTGGCATATAACTGGTGCTCTCTGAGAATCTAGAGGATAACTCTGAGATGCTGTTCATGCTATGCTTCACTCTTGCTATAGACTAGGATGTCATCTAGGATCACAATCATGAACTGATCCAAATAAGGCATGAAGATACGATTCATGAGGTCCATGAATGCAGCTGGCGCATTGGTCGCCCCAAATGGTATAACAAGGAACTCCTAATGCCCATATCTAGATTTGAAAGCTGCCTTAGGGATCTCCTGCTCTCTGACTCTGATCTGATGGTACCCTGACCGCAAGTCAATCTTTGAGAATACTGCTGCCCCCTTGAGTTGATCAAACAAGTCATCTATCCTCGGGAGAGGGTATTTGTTCTTGATTGTCACTGAGTTCAAGGTATGATAATCTATACATAATCTGGATGTACCATCCTTCTTTTTCACAAGAAGCATCGGGGCTCCCTAAGGTGATCCACTAGCACGAATGAATCCCTTGGTTCTGAGTTCCTCAATCATCTTGTACAATATCTCTAACTCTGATGACGCCATCCTGTAGACTCTCTCTGACACTTGGGCTGTCCCTGGGATCAAGTCGATAATAAACTCGATCTCTCGCTCTGGCGGTATTCCTGGAAGCTCCTCTGGAAAAATATTTGAAAACTCTTCAACTATCCGGGGTAGCTGCACTGCTGCTACTGCCATTCGCAATACCGTAGGAGAGGGTTCAACTTCGCCTCGGAAAAAGGAAAACTCTGGCTGGCCTGGAACGTTAAAAACAACCCTGCCATCATAGAAGTCTATCCTAGCATACTGGTCTCTTAACCAATCTATTTCTAAGACCACATCATAATCGGCCATCGGAAACTCTATCAGTCTAGCGGGGAATTTTCTACCGCTAACTACGATCCGATACGAGGAAAACACTCTATCTACTCCCAAAAGACTGTTACAAGTAAGTATATTGAACCTTACTGATAATGACTCGGGCTCCACTCCTATCCGTGTCGTGAATCGTGCAGACATAAATGAATACGATGCACCAGAATCAAATAACGCTGATACTGGAAAGGAGTTGACGAGAATAGTACCTGCTACTACCTCACCTGATGCCAATCCTTCTTCTACGGCCATCGTCATTGCCTGACCATAATCTCTGGGTGCGGGTCCCCTCTGCTGAAAACCTTTCTGCCTGCTCTGAATCAGGGCTTGGGCTTCAGCATACTGCTGGGGGTTCTACTGCTGAAATGCTTGGGACTGAGGCGGCAAGGGCCTCAAAAACTGTTGCTGCTGCTGGAATGGTGCTGGTCCTCTCACCGAAGGACTAGAGAAGGTTGAAGAAGATCAACTCCCCCTGTTCAGGCAGTTTCCTACCCTGTCGTCCGGGGCACCATAAACTAAGCACAAACCCTATGCTCTGCGACACTCTGATACCACATGTCCTGGCTTCCCGCAGTGTGAACATCCCACTGCGGAAGAGTGCTTCTGCTTCTGCTGCTGAGGGTATGTCGGAGTTGAATATTGAACCGACGTCACTGAGGCCGCCCGCCTCGGAGCTCCAATGGTCAAAACCCTAGTTGCCGGGGCTGGTGCTGAAGACTGATTCATCTGGCTGTAGGATCGCTTCCGACCCCCGGTCCTGTTCACGATCCTCTGGGAGGTATACTCATGCTTCCTGGCTGCTCTCAATACTGCATCAAAAGTCTGATGCTCAAACTGCTCCACTGTCAATAAAATCTCTAGATGGAGCCCCTGCTAGAATCGCTGGGCTCTATCGAACACGGTCGCCACCAAGGTGGAAGCAAACCGACTAAGTCTCAAAAACTTGGCCACATATCCGTCGACCGTCCTGTCCATCTGTTTTAAATTGGTGAACCTCTTCTGTAGATCATACCGAGCTACAGCATCAAAATACTTGGTCTGGAATCTCTCTCAGAATAATGTCCATGCAATAGGTACCACTAATCTAATGGCCTGCGTCGCCCACCAGCTGTGGGCAAGATCCAATAGCTGTAGGCATACTACCGCCACCTTCTCATTCTCGGGTGTCTTTACCGCTTCTAGAATCACTTCTGTATCCTGCAGCCAAGCATCTACAGCAATAGCATCTTCGCTACCATCGAAGAAGGAAGGGTTCAAACGCTTGAAGCTGTTGGCTGCCTGGTTCCCTTGATGACCGCCTCTGTTCAAAGCATCTTGTACTACCTAGTGTAGGGCGTTGCCCCGACGATCTTGGGATGCTAGCAATGTTCTGATAAGATCTACCAAGGTGCCATCATCGGGCTCTGCAGGCTAGACTGGCTGAACTGGTGGCTCTTGACCTCCAGTAGCCATAACTTTGGAGGCTACTCCTGAATGCTGGGCTTGATCCCCAGGTTGCTGTTGGCCTACGGAAGGTGCTCCACATTTCCGGTCGGTAGGACCAGGAACAATATCGCTGAAGAAGACGACACAGTGAGCAATAAGAAAGGACCAGGACAGATCAAAGATACAAGCATGTGATCAGGTCAAGATTTCAGGGATTCTAAGGATAAGAGCAGGAATCAAGGGCGAGTGCTGATTGAGACATCCATTCGGTACACCCTCACATATCTTGATTTTTAAGACCTGCATGGGCCACCACTTAAACCATGTAATGCCCCAGAACCAGAATACTAGAGAGCGGGGGCGAACATAGCCAACTACGTATATTGAAGTACAATCTACCTCGCTATACGGTCACGGCTGTCTAGATACATGAGGGTTTAACTACAAGCCATCAGTCTCTTAAGGTCGCGAACAAGCCTATTGTCTCAATCTCAAGCAAGTAATAACAGTTACAAGATATCAGAGCAACAAATATACAATAGTAAGGCGTCCCATACATTACACATTTGGATGATCATAAAGATAGTCGTACAAAATGTCAAGACTAGAAAGAGTTTCAGTCATACATAATCAACCCTAGGATTTGTCAATCTTGTTACAGCCCGTAGACAGACAGTAAGTAAAGTGCAATCGATCTAACACGTGCTCGTCGGCTAAACGTCTCAAAAGAATATTTTTATAATAAAGTGGAAGAACAAAAAGGAAATCCACTCGTTGCCTTGGTTACGTCTGGTGGTCACCATCTGGCTGTAAGGGAGGTAGATCCTATGGAGCTACTCCGGTATCTGGCCATATAAAACCAGCTGGGTCAGATCCCAGAAAGAGCAAGTGCCACAAAGGAGGCTTCACTTAAGAACTAAAACCAGCAATTAGCATAAAACATAATAATAAATTAAAACTGGAGATATGGAAAATCATGAGAATATACGATGCGATAACCATGGAACTATTTCGATAAACCGAGTTACAACCCTTAAACCAAACAAGGACCGGGGTTGTACCTTCGTCTGAACAGAACTTGGTTTCTACCATTTATCGATAAAATAAAGCACAAGCAAATTAGGTCATGTTACAATCTTGTACAGGATCAGGACAATACTAGACTGGGTTAGACTCCATCCAATCAATTGTAGGAACGAAATAGTAAAGCGTAATACTCTAAGGGGGGTGAATAGAGTTGGCAGCGGAATAATGCTAATTAAAAAATGTTAGCAGCACACTCACAGAATATTAATCACAACTGAAATAAAGTAAAGACAGAGTTAAGAGAGCAAACACAAAGACAGCAATGTATACTGGTTTTCCTCTGTTGAGGACTAATCCAGTCGGTAGAACTCTTGCTACCAGTTGAATCCACTATTGGAAAAACCGTAATTTTCTTACGAAGTCCTTGCAACTTCTACAATGCGAGCTTTGATACGAAGAACTCGTACAACTTCAAATGTGAAGAGGTATTCTTCAATCAAGCCTTCTGATTACAATCTCTCAGAAACTTCTAGACCGTACCGCACTGGCAAATCGACTAGAGGATTGTAATTGGCTTGAGATCTGAAATTGAAAGCTCTAGAAAACTCTTTGGAATTCTGACAGCTTTAGATAGAGAAAAGATTGAAAGTGAATGAGTGAGTTGAAATGATCGAAATCTTTCTCTATTTATAGGAATTTTAAAGACAGACTTCTGAAAGAATTCGGGCAGAATTCGGGCAGAACTCTATGAGCAAATCTCGGTCAAATCTGCAACTGCAGGAGGACCAAGTTCCAAGGATTCAAAATCACAACGGCCACCAACCGAACTCTGGCCGAACTCTGGCCGAACTCGGTCCGAGTTCTGTCAGGGTTTAGTCAGGGTTTAGTTAGGGTTTTAAAAAGCTTTTTGGTGATTTTTGAAAACCTTTTTGAAAACCTTTTTGTAAACCTTTTTGAGAGGTCATTAAAACATTTTGAACTCATTTTAAGGGTAGCCTATTTTCCAGTACGACTCGGTGTATATTTCTAGACTCAAATAAAATGAAAAATACATTACATAAGGAATTACAGACTTGAGTAGGCAAACAGATCTTCGGTCTTGAATTCAGTGGATAGCCATTCTTGATCATGTTCAAGAGTCCGAGATGTCCCAATTAGCTTCGTATATCCAGACAGAGTTTGATCAATTATTAAAATCAGGTTTGACCATATGACCAATGGGCCAACAATCTCCCCCATTTTGATAATTGACAAACTATGAATGATATAACATTAAGCTTGTTCAAAATATCAAAAAGTAGAATTGTTTATATCCTGTATTATCTCAAAAAAAATGTTAGATCTTTAATTTTCTCCCCCTTTGTCACTTAGCAAAATAATTGCAAAAGATAAAGCTCCCCCGCAATCAAATGCATAAGTAACAAATAGTGAGAAAATATATATATATATAAAAAGAAATAAGGCATAAAACTAGAAAAAATATCACAGGTATGTATTGTAAAAAAAATCATCACAGGCATGTAATTTCACAGGCAGTTATAAAAATGAAGCAATATAAGAGATAGTGCTATCATAAACTGAAACTGAAACATAGTGCTGAAATAAACTGGAATGCCATAAACTGAGGCATAATAAACATGTCCATGAAAATAAAAGAGTACTGAAGCAAACTAGAAAGTGTTAATAATAATCAAAAAGTACTGATAATAACTTAGAATGTCGAAGCATTTCTAAGTGCACAATAAAATATCACTCAAAATCATATAGTCATATCTCCTCATCATCATCCTCATCATCATCATCAGCAGCTCTACTAGCATGTCCTGAAGTACCAGCTCCAGAGGTACCAGTGCCAGAAGGATGCGGAGGGGCGCCAGCATAGAACTCACAAACATAATCACGATGTGGAGCACGGTCAGGACGGTACCAATCATAGGCGTTACCGGGCTGGAAGTAGGCATGAACAGCCTCATCCTCACAGCGGTAACCGGAGAAAGCTGGATCTCTAGGGATGGAACCGGCTGAATGACCAGTCTGGGCGAAACGAAGATCAGCTAAGGAGTTTGCAAGCGCCTGATAGCGGGTGACGTCGCGGAACTCACGCTCGCGAGCCATGTCCGTCATCGAGACGTACAAAGCAGATAAATGCTGATGTATGCCCTCAAATGTCATGGCATACTGATGAGGTGGTGGAGGAGGTGCAGTAGGAGGAGCAGGAGGTGGAGCTGAAGCAGTCATGCTACGACGAGATAACTGAAAAAACTTGGGCTCAGGGTCCTGAGTACAAGTCGACAGATCGATATCGAAGCGCTGAAAGATGCGTGGGAGAATCATCGCGTAAGAGAGATTTCTATCTCTTGTACGACAATGACCCATCATCTGAATCATGGTCTTAGGGGCAGAAAATGGAATCCCCTTAAGAATGTGGTACATGGCGGACAGCTCAAGAGAAGTCACATCATCCTTTGAAGTGGACTTTGGAAGGATAGTGGAATAGATGATGTGATGCAATTCATAGTTAAACAAGTTCAGGTTGTTAGCCTTGAACTTTCCAGAGCGTACTCTATCAGGTGCGCAGAGTTCCGCTTTGAAACTGGCTAGTGTCGTGCCTTCAGAAAAATCAAATTCAGTGATGTCAACTAGCGGTGCACCTTCGTTAGGGATACCAAGGATCTCCGCTAAGAGGTCATCATTGAAATTGATATTAATACCTCCAACATGAGTGCTCACATCAAAAGTATTTAATATGAGATTGCAATAAAATAATCTAATGGCATTAGTTGCTATAGGGAAGCAGATTTTAACAAAAAGATGTAACCCTAATGCCTCAAAGAAATGACGATGATTAGGAAATACAGTCCATTTGACTGGAGCACCTGTGCATATGGATCTCATGGAGAAGTCTCCATACCACAGTAGGGCTTGGTCTAGGGTTTGAAAGAAAAACCCGTCGAACGCGCCGTCGTCGTTTGGACCGACGAGAAGAGGGAATCCGTATACGAATGCGAAGATGACCCTTCCTCACTAGGGTTCGTCTTCTTCCTCTTTGAAGGATTGAATTTGGGTGCCATTTGTGCAAATTGAATTAAAAATGCACCAATTGAAAAGTGGAGAAAGATGGAGTTATACCTCCCGAAATCAAAGTATGTCGAAGAGAACGATGAACTCCGCACGAATCCAAATTTTGGATTGATTTCACCACTTGGATTGGAAGAAGGAGGGTGGTGAAAAGCTAGGGTTCGGGGCTCCTTCGCGGCTGCTGCTGCTGTTGTGATTAGTTTGGAAGCAATGAAGAAGAAGGGATGCTCGGGTTCTGTATATATAACCTGACACCCTCAACCGAACTCGGGCCGAATTCGGTCAGAGCTCTGGCCGAATTCGCCTAGGGTTCTTAAAAGTTGATTTTTGCCATTCTTTTTCATTGTCTCATTTCAAATATTTAATTCAAAGATTAGTCATTTTAACTTCAATTAACATAATTAATATTATTTTATAGATTAAATGTCGTTACACAGCGACTGTTTCAGATTAGTTGTAGGAGTACTATCCCAGCTGGCGGAGGTTCATCGGGGAACTCTTAAGTACCGCTTCGCTTCAACCGTAGTTGTGGTGACAGACAGACTCTTTATTGGCTTGTCTCTAACACAGTCTTTGCGTAATGATAAATAATCATAAAACAAAATTAATTAATATTATTGACGTCCAAAATTTCTAATTCTCGACGTAAATAATTGAAACGATCTTCCGCTAGAGGTTTAGTGAAGATGTCAGATAGTTGATTTTCAGTATCTATGTACACAAGGTTTATATCTCCATTTTGATGATGATCTCTAAGAAAGTGATGTCGAATCTCGATATATTTAGTACGAGAGTGACATACTGGATTCTTAGTCAAATTAATAGTGCTCGTGTTATCACAGAAAATGGGAATATGTGTGTAAAATAAATCATAGTCTTCTAGGGTTTGTTTTATCCACAAAATCTGAGCACA
Source organism: Iris pallida (assembly GCA_029216955.1). Taxonomy (NCBI): domain Eukaryota; kingdom Viridiplantae; phylum Streptophyta; class Magnoliopsida; order Asparagales; family Iridaceae; genus Iris; species Iris pallida. The sequence continues at coordinate 42,435,591 of JANAVB010028818.1, forward strand.
ACAACGTCCTGCGGCGATGTACTCAGCCTTTGTTGTTAATAGGGCTACAGAATTTTGCTTTTTACTAAACCATGAGACTAAAGCCTTTCCTAAGAAATGACATGTGCCACTGGTACTTTTTCTATCGACTTTGCATCCAGCAAAATCTGCATCGAATAACCAATAAGGTCAAAGGACTTAGTTTTGGGATACCACAAGCCAACAGAAGAAGTGCCCTTAAGGTATCGAAAGATACGCTTAACTGCGGACAGATGTGATTCCTTTGGGTTAGCTTGAAAACGTGCACACAGGCAAACACTAAACATTATATCTGGACGACTAGCAGTTAAATAAAGTAAACTACCAATCATACCTCGATACTTACGTGTGTCGACTGGCTTGCTTTGTTCATCTGAATCAAGCTTTGTTGAAGTTGCCATTGGAGTGCTAATAGGTTTGACATTGTCCAGGTCAAACTTCTTTAGCAGGTGTTTTGTATACTTGGCTTGATTTATAAATGTCCCATTATCAGTTTGTTTGATTTGCAATCCGAGAAAGAATTTCAGCTCTCCCATTATGCTCATCTCAAACTCATTCTGCATACACTTAAAAAATTCTTGACATAGAGATTCATCAGTAGATCCAAAAATAATATCATCAACATAGATTTGAATTAAAAGAAATTTGCCATTAAAAGACTTAATAAACAGTGTAGTGTCAACCTTGCCTTTTAAAAAACCGTTGTCAAGTAGAAAAGAGCTTAGACGATCATACCAAGCACGAGGGGCTTGTTTTAAACTGTATATGGCTTTCTTCAACTTGAAAACATGATCAGGGTTTTTGAAATCCGTGAAACCTGGAGGTTGTGCTACAAAAACTTCTTATTTTTATAAAACCATTTAAAAAAGCACTCTTGACATCCATTTGAAATAGTTTGAAATCATGAAAACATACAAATGCACATAACATACGAATGGATTCTAATCTCGCAACTGGGGCATAAGTCTCATCGTAGTCGATACCTTCTTCTTGATTGTATCTTTGAGCTACGAGTCGAGCCTTATTACGAGTCACTAAACCATTCTCATTTAGTTTATTTTGGAATACCCAATGGGTGCCAATGACCGGATGATCAATAGGCTTGGAAACAAGTTCCCAAACTTGATTTCGTTCAAATTGGTTTAATTCCTCTTGCATAGCATCTATCCAAAAACTATCACTACATGCTTCATCAATAGTTTTGGGTTCTAGCTGTGAAATAAATACAACACTAGAAACAATATCTCTACTGGATGTACGAGTACTTACACCTTTGGTAATATCACGAATTACCAAATCTTTTGGATGATCAGCTGTAAATTTCAACCTTTTTGGAAGATTCTGAAGGTAGCTGGTTCCTGGATCTTCTCTAGGAGGTTCAGCTAGTGCAGAGCTTGGTTGAGGATCAGCTAATGTTGAGCTTGGTACAGTTGGATCTTCGTCATTGTCATCGATCGTCATCTGATTTAGTTCATCAAAGGTGACGTTGATTGACTCTTCGATGATCATGGTTCTTTTGTTGAAGACTCTGTATCCTTTGCTCTTGGCCGCATAACCTAAAAATATACCTTCATCGGCCTTTTCATCAAATTTTCCTAAATTGTCTTTTGTATTAAGAATAAAACATTTATAGCCAAATATTCTAAAGTATGAAACAGATGGAATTCTATCAAACCATAACTCAAATGGAGTCTTCTTCGATTTGGGTCAAATTAGAACTCTATTGAGTACAAAGCAAGCTGTATTGACAGCTTCAGCCCAGAAATATTTGGATAGACTAAACTGATTTAACATCACTCTGGCCATTTCGGTTAGAGTTCTGTTCTTACGTTCCACAACTCCATTTTGTTGTGGAGTCCTAGGACAGGAGAACTCGTGTACAAAACCGTGTGTGTCACAAAATTGCTCAAAATCAGCATTCTCGAATTCGCCTCCATGATCGCTTCTTATAGGAGTGATCATGTAACCTTTTTCATTCTGTACTTTCTTGTAAAAGGCGACAAATTCGGATAATGCATCATTCTTGTGTGTCAAGAAATATACCCACGTGTATCTAGAGAAATCATCTACAATTACAAAAGCATAAAGTTTACCTCCGAGGCTAACAACTCTGCTAGGACCAAATAAGTCCATATGAAGCAATTGTAGAGGTCTAGTAGTACATACTGCATTTACTGACTTAAATGTGGATCTGGTAGCTTTGTTCTTTTTACATTGGCTGCATATCGAGTCCTTCTTGAATGTAATGTCCGATAAACTGCGTACTAGCTTTTTTGTGGATAATCTTGAGATCGTATCCATATTAGCGTGACCGAGTCTCATATGCCACAGATGACTCTCATCACTCTTGGCCATTAAGCATCTACCTAAAATGTTAGTTTCTTCTAACAAATAGAAAACAGATATATTACCTTCCCTGATACCTTCAAAGATAGTACTACCAGTTGAGCTATCAACTATAGTACATTTGTCTTTGCCAAAGTTGATACCATAACCATGATCAGCTAGATGACTTATGTTGAGTAGATTATGTTTCAACTTGGTAACCAGACAGACATCCTTAATCACAGGATAGGGAGACTTACCAACATCACCGATACCAATAATATACCCTTTCAAGTTATTACCGAAGGAGACATAGCCTTCCTTCTTTTTCTTCGACAGTGTTACAAATAGGGTAGCGTCACCGGTTATATGTCGTGAGCAACCGCTGTCGAGGATCCATTTGCCTCTAGTATGTGAAGGGTGTTCCACCTACAAAACAGTTTGCAGATGAAACTTTTGGTACCCATTTCTTGTAGGGTCCTAAATTGTTAGCTTTAGGTATCCAAGCTTAAACATTTAAATCAACAAGCTTTCTCGTTCTACATGAAGATGAAATATGACCAATGAGGCCACAATAATGACATTGTGCATGTCGAGTGTTGAAAGCTGAGTGGTGTGCATGGTTGGTAGGTTTAGGTTTTCTAGTATAGAAGAAAGCATACCTATAATCTTATTTGGGCTTAACCTTTTGGGGTAAAGGTTTTATATGGTTAGGTCTGACAGTGTTTGGCTTAGGAATGTTCCGATTTTTTGGTAAGTGACACGTGTTAGGGAAGGAAGCAGCAAGCTCAGGCTATTTTTCTAACCTAATTTCTATCTTTTGGAAGTGTCATACAACTTAGTATAATCAGAAGTGAGTGATTCCATTCTGATTTGTGCATATCGAAGACTTTTCTTCTCTATAGAAAGTTCTTCCTTGAGTTGGTCAATAATTTTATCTTTCTCTTCAAATGACTTGGTAGTCTCGTGTAATAAGAGCTTTATTGAAGAAAGCTCACCAGACTCACTAACATTATTTCTAACCTCAGCTAGTAGGTCGGTAAGTCTACCTATTTCACCTTTGTACACTTTGAGTACCTTCTTAGAGGTCTGATACTTGCTACGCAGTTTCCTGTAATCAGTCATCAGGTCACTGAAGGCATCTCCTAATTGCTCAAAGGTGAAGTCATCATAAGTATCAACTACAGGTTCAGTAGGTACCTGATCGGATGCCATAAAGTATACGTTTGTAGCGTCTTCTGATTGTTCGTTTTCTGAGTCGCTGGCTTCATTTTCATACCATATGCTGGTATTGGCATATCTCCTAGATGTTGATTTCTTCAGGTTCCCTTTTTTATACCTGTTGCTCTTCTTGCTTGATGATGAGTTTGTGGGACAATCCTTCTTCATGTGTCCCTTCTTCTTGCAACCATAGCAGACAGCATCTTCTTGATACCAGTTGTTGCTGTTGTTCTCTTTGACTCTCTTTTCATGTCTCATGAATCTTTTGAACTTCCTTGCTAGGAGTGCTTGATCTTCAGCATCAGATCCACTGCTGTCTGAGTCACCTTCAGCAGCTTTTCTGTGCTGAGCCTTGAGAGCGATCGTCTTCTCCTTTGGTGCAGGCTCTTCAAAATCTTGTAGCTCCAGTTCATGAGTGAGTAGCTTACCCATGAGTACTTCGAGGGACATAGTTGTGAGGTCGTTCCCTTTAATGATTGCAGTAGCCTTCAGAATCCAGTTCTTGGTAAGAGCTCGCAGGAGTTTGTGAATCTTTTCATGGTTACTGTAATCTTTGCCTAAGGAGGACAAAGGATTTACAATATCCAAGAATCTCTCGAACATTTGTGTAACTGTTTCGTTGGGCTTCATCTTGAACGCCTCGTACTCTTGAGTAAGTCTGCTGACTTTAGATTCTTTGACTTGAGTTGTGCCTTCATGTGTGACTTCAAGTAGCTTCCACACTTCATTAGCCGTTGTGCAGATAGACACCCTGTTAAATTCAGTTATGTCTAAAGCACAAAAGAGAGCATTAATGGCACGTGCGTCAAGACTGGCCCTTTTCTTTTCTTCCTATGTATATCTGCTGTGGGGTTTTTCAACTAAAACTCCATCAACATTTATACGAGGTGGCTTTTGATAGCCATCAAGAACAATGGACCATAAATCAAAGTCAAGTGATTTCAAGAAGAAATTCATCCGTGTTTTCCAATAGGTTTAGTTCGTACCATCAAACAGTGGAGGTCTGTTTGTGGCCTGGCCTTCACTAGTGAATTTCACAGTTGCCATGTGTTGTGCTGTGATCTATATAACAGTTAATTAAAATAAATAAATAATTGCACTGTTACTTTTGTTTTACCTGTAACACCTGCTCTGATACCAATTGTAGGAATGAAATAGTAAAGCATAATACTCTAGAGGGGGGGTGAATAGAGTTGGCAGCGGAATAATGCTAATTAAAAAATGTTAGCAGCATAATCACAGAATATTAATCATAACTGAAATAAAGTAAAGACAGAGTTAAGAGAGCAAACGCAAAGACAGTGATGTATATTGGTTTCCCTCTGTTGAGGACAAATCCAGTCGGTAGAACTCTTGCTACCAGTTGAATCCACTATTGGAAAAACTGCAAGTTTTCTTACGAAGTCCTTACAACTTCTACAACGCGAGCTTTGATACGAAGAACTCGTCCAACTTCAAATGTGAAGAGGTATTCTTCAATCAAGCCTTCTGATTACAATCTCTCAGAAACTTCTAGACCGTACCGCACTGGCAAATCGACTAGAGGATTGTAATTGGCTTGGGATCTGAAATTGAAATCTCTAGAAAACTCTTTGGAAGGCTGAAAGCTTTAGATAGAGAGAAGATTGAAAGTGAATGAGTGAGTTGAAATGATCGAAATCCTTCTCTAATTATAGGAATTCCAAAGCCGGACTTCTGACAGAATTCGGGCAGAATTCGGGCAGAACTCTATGAGCAAATCTCGGTCAAATCCGCAACTGCAGGAGGACCAAGTTCCAAGGATTCAAAATCACAACGGCCACCAACCGAACTCTGGCCGAACTCGGTCTGAGTTCTGTCAGGGTTTAGTCAGGGTTTAGTTAGGTTTTAAAAAGCTTTTTGGTGATTTTTGAAAACCTTTTAAAGCCTTTTTGTAAACCTTTTTGAGAGGTCATTAAAACATTTTGAACTCATTTTAAGGGTAGCCTATTTGCCAGTATGACTCGGTGTACAACATATTCCTAGACTCAAATAAAATGAAAAAAATATTGCATAAGTAATTACAGACTCGAGTAGGCAAACAGATCTTCGGTCTTGAATTCAGTGGATACCATTCTTGATCATGTTCAAGAGTCCGAGATGTCCCGATTAGCTTCGTATATCTAGACAGAGTTTGATCAATTATTAAAATCAGGTTTGACCATATGACCAATGGGCCAACATCAATCACGGCCAAGCAATGAGTACGGCTTGATACTTTAACTAGCTAGGGTTATCACAGGTCTAGTTACTAGCAAGATGCAATAAGATTATTCCAACAGCCACAAGCTCTGCAGACCATCCAGGTTATCCAGGTTGAATATTCGTTCATGAAGGATGCAACACATGACAGTGTGCTGGAAATGTGCCCTACTCATTGGCAGGCTACAAGTCCGCTTGCGCGCCCAAATAACGGGATTGCCTGTAGCTGGAAAATCTCTTCATAACTACTGGGTTATTCTAGTTATTAGCCTTAGTGAATTTCAGTAGGTACCCCTGACCGTGGTACTCAGGGATCCCTGTCCTAGACATGATGCGAAATAGTATTGGTTCATATGCATAAACACAATCATCCACGGTATCCAGGCCATTCAATCTTGTCATGTCATGCTAGCCGTCGCAACAGCATTCAATAGTTTCCATCAGGCTTGCTTGTCATATCTTGTCATGTCATTCTTGTCATATCATGCTAGCCATCGTAACAGCTTATCGAGGTATATCATGTTAGGTTTACTTATCCAGAGTGTGCCACGACGGCCACTATCATGTCATATTACTTGTCATGCCTTGTCATGTCAGGTCAGGCCAATTACTTGTCACACCATGTCATGTACAATTATCATTCCAATCATGTCAATCAATTCGTGATTATCAAGTTATGACAAAAAGGCGTAAGGATATAAAAACAATAGAATACGCTAAGGGGAGGGGCTCGAGATTCTACACGGGCAACACTACGCTAGGCCAAGGAGACTCCGAGCGTAAAAACAGCTCTACGCAGATAAGACCTAGAGATATGCAGCCCTACGCGAGCGGCACAGACGAGCAGGATTTTACGCTAGCATGCGCTCTACGCGAGTGAGGCTCTACGTACGGGACAATCTACGCTAGCGATACTCCATGCAGCAGGAGGATCTACGCGAACGGAAGTCTACGCGAGTGGGAAGGCCCCTACGTAAAGTTCAAGTGAACTCGACGTAGAAGGATTACGCTGGCACGTAATGCGTTTGCATAAAAAAGGAAAATTACGCAGACACGTAAAAACGTGGACGTAAGACTAAATACTACGCTAGCACGTGAGAACGTGTGCGCAAAACTTCATCTTCTCTCCAAGGCCAGCATAAACAGGCGTAAAAGCTCAAGAACTCAAGAAAAACCCCATCTCGGCCAAGACTCAATAAAATTCAACTATTCCAAACCAAACTTGCGTAACATCAAAAGGCCTTCTACATAGAACTCTTAGTTTTCGAAAATAAGCCAGTTTGGTAGATCAAAACCGAGAAATTCTAAAATGCAACAAGCTTAGATCTACATGAAAGGAACCATGGAAACTAAAAATGGTAAGTACTAAAGTGTCTTATAATCTCGTGAGGAAGACAATGGAACAACAAAATTTGAGTTCCTCCATGAAGCAAGTTGCACTTGCCTACTGGGTGCTCGGTAGAGAAGGAGACGAGGAAGAAGAAGAGAAGTAAATGTGTAATGAATGAAGAGAGAGAATAGTGGTTGGGTTAATAAATGAGGGATGGTGGTAGGTAGTGGTTTGCATATCAACCCAAACCGAGCCAAACCAAGCCGAACCCAATCGAACCCAATGCAGGCCAAGGCCAGAATAAACCACATGAACCAGAAAATGCTAACTAACCCATGCCAATGCAAAACCCAAGACTAGTCAGTCAAGATAAGTCGATCCAGGATGAACCCAAAATAGACCAAGGCAAGATTAAACCAGGATTAAGCTAAGCAAGACAAGTCTAATTAGGGGTCGGGATTCTGTACACGTATACCAAAATACATAATACGAACCACGGGCGTTATAACTACTTCCAATTAAAGCAGTACATCCAGAGCCTTATCGACCCCAAAGCTCTGTCGCTAGATTTCGAAGAGGTTACCGTGGCTGTGAATATGGTATCAGTTCAGTTCTGTGACTTCCCCCCAACAAATACTCAAGACCGGGTAATACTTGTCCCCTGGGCAACGATGGAGGTTACTAATCTTCTACCCATCTGGGACCAGACGACTGGCTTGGTTCCTCTCACCACGTCACGAGGAGAGGTCATGTAGGTGCACCCAGACTTATTGCCCGAAGTTACCCAGGAGGTGCCATCTTCAACCAGTAAAAAGAAGCACAAGAAGTCCAGATCCAGCCATACAATCGCAGCCGAAGCTGAGGAGGTGGCGGCCGTTGTTACTCGGTCTGGCGCACAATTCTTGCCCACTCTGGGTAATTCTGTCGAGGATGCTCAGCCGACAACGCTGCCTCCTACCGATGTTTCGGGGCCATCTTAGCCTCCACCGACGGGCAGATCAAAGTCGAAGGAAACCCGTTTTGATAGGCTGCTCCGTAAGGATGCACCTCAGGGGCTGGAGAGACCTTACAACTTTGACATATTAGCACAAGTAGCTAATATGCCGACAAAGTTGTCGTTATACGAGCTTCTAAGGCTCTCCAAGGATCTTCGTGTCGCATTGAGCGAAGCGCTCCAGAATGCTGACGCCTACTTAGCCCAGGTCAAGCCTACAGGGGAAGACTCGTCGACAGATCTTCAGGGCAAAAACTGTGCGGATGTAATGCCCAACATCGTGTTCACCCCACAAGATATGATGATCAAGACCAACTTGCATGATCACCCCTTATACTACACGGGATACATAGGCGACATCAAGGTGGATCGGATGCACATCGATCCTGGCTCGTCAATAAGAATTATCCCGAAAATCTTGCTTCAGCTCCTCGGCATCCCTATGCACCGGCTAGCAGCGACCAACACTGCCATTAGCAGTTTCAACTCGGAAAGGAGCTATCCCTTGGGAAAGATCCGCTTGAAATGTCAGATCGATGACCTGAAGACAGAGATTACCTGCTACGTCATAGACGCAGATACATCCTACAATATCCTCTTGGGGCGTCCGTGGATACATGACTATATGATCGTGCCATCCTCACTCCACCAGTGGTTCAAGTATGTCAGTAATTATGGCTTCGTGAAGACGGAATTCGCTGACATCGATCCCTTTAAAGGGGTTGAGTCTTACTATTCTTCGGAGGCTTGTCTATATGAAGAATCCAAGAAGCACATAATTGATGAACTGGAGGCCATAACAGGGTCAGAGGAACATTTGAAAATCTATCTCCAGGCTCGTAAACCGGGCAAAGCCGTACCCCTTTTCGTAACTTTGCATAAAGAGGTGCCCGATTCCCCCGCCCCAGCTGTACAGTTGGAACCGATGGTCATCCGACTCCCGAGATCCAGCCAGGAGCCAAAACTTATCGTAGGGCCGATGGTGATCTGATTGCCGAAAGCCAATCAAAGGCGAGCGAAAGATGCGAGGCCCTCTGTGGCGCCGATGGTGATCCGATTGCCAAAATCTAGCGAAAGGCAATCGAAAGATACGAAGTCCTCTATCGAGCCGATGGTTGTCCGTCTCCCCAAGACGAGCCGGCAACCAAGTGTTGATCCGAGGCCCTCAAGCAAGCCAATGCCACAAGCAGAACCCTTGGTGTTCTAGTTGTCCACGACAGCGTCCCAACCTCCGGTCATGCAGGGGATAGCTGAAAAGGAGGCAGAACTCGCGAAGTATCTTGTTGCATAGGTGGATAGTCCCTCTCCTGATGATGTAATCCTTGTAGACAAAATTTCTTATTTCATCAATAAGAGGCTGCCGTTGAACTATCCTAAGTGTAATAAGCTTAATCTGTTGTATGCTGTGGGGCACGGTCTAGACATTAACCTGCACACACAGGTGACAACCGTCCAAACCGTAAATGGACTTACTCCTATTAGAGGTGCCTACTTCCTAGTCTCAGAAAGAAGAGAAGGGGATCACACGATCGTCTTCGGCCGAAAAGAAGGTCCTCAACCTTTTATGCCACAAAAGTTCGATCTCGAACCCTATGCTGGAAGATTGTCGCTCTACCTGTATAGTCCCCAAGCCAAGTACTTCATGCAAAAGCAGGGGTACAACATGGAGACTACCCTAGGTCCGAATTACGACAATGGTCGGCGATCTCCTCTGCAGATGTCAGCCCCAACTGGAAAACCTCAGAATTATTACAGCAAGTCCAGACGTTGTCTCGGTTATGTTACACTAGCAACAACACCCGAGAGCTCCGATGAGGAATGCGAGTGGCATTCTCACTCATCCGAATTGCCTACATACGATTTCGATGATAGCATTAGAGATATATTCAGGCAGACATTGTCTGTCAATATGGCATCCGCTAACATTGAAGAGGAAGACGAAGATCTACTTGAACCTCTTGAATTGGGGCCTTGGGCCCAATAGCTGGATGCACAATGGAAGAAGCTCTTTGAACAACGAGACCCTCCCACTGAAGACGAAGTCATGCAAGTTGATCTCGGTAACAAATCCTCTCCAAGGCCAATCTTCGTCAGTAAAAGCCTGACGGACGGCGAGCGGGAGTCATTGTTGTAACTCGTCAAAGAGTATATCGATATTTTTGCTTGGAGCTATGAAGATATGCCAGGGCTAAACCCCGAGATCGTACTTCATAAGCGCAATATTCATCCGGACGCAAAACCAGTCAAACAATAGCAATGACGATTCCGTCCAAACATCATGAACTCCATCGAAGCGAAAGTAAACAAGCTTATAGCTAGCAGTTTTATCCGTGAGAAGCAGCATCCAGACTGGATAGCTAATATAGTACCAGTCGTCAAGAAGAACGGAAAGATCCGAATCTACATCGACTTTTGCAATCTGAATGCGGCATGTCCTAAGGATGAATTTCCTCTTCCCATCACCGACATAATGATCGATAATACGTGTGGCTTCGAACGCATGTCCTTTATGGATGGCTTTTCAGGATACAATCAAATCAAAATGTCTCATGATGATGAGAAGCATACGTAATTTCGAACACCGATTGGCCTGTATTGTTACACAGTTATGCCCTTCGACCTAAAGAACGCCGATGCTATATATCAACGAGCTATGAGTGTCATCTTTAGAGATCACTTGTGCAAGACGGTGGAGTGTTACGTTGAGAACATCGTCGTTAAAAATCGCTCCAAGGATGATCACTTATACGATTTGATGACAGTGTTTGACCTTATGCGAGCGCACAATCTGAAGATGAATCCCACCAAGTCTTTCCTGGGTGTGTCCAGCAGGAAGTTCTTGATCTTTGTCATTACTTCCCGGGGTATTCACATAGATCTCCGACAAAACAAAAGCAATCCTGAAGATGAGTCCACCGAGGAACCTCCGTGAACTCCGCGGCCTTCAGGGAAGACTAGACTACATCAGGAGGTTTATATCTAACCTCTCAGGGCGATGTCAACCCTTCACACAACTCATGAAGAAAGGCGTCTCTTTCGTATGGAATGAGGAATGTCAACGCGCCTTTGATGACATTAAAGAATACCTCTCAAATCTGCCGGTTCTGGTAGCCCCGATCGTCGAAAAACCCTTCTTGCTCTATGTACGAGCAATAGAACACTCCCTCGGCGCCTTGCTAGCACAGAACAATGATGCGGGGCATGAAAAAGTCATCTATTACCTCAGCTGATTGATGGTGGGTGTAACGCCCCAGTCCCAAAATACGTAGGACTAGGAACGTAGACATGCCAGCCGTATAATAAATATACGTAAGCTGTAAAATACAGTAGAACCATTACTAATCTCATCCACACAAATAAATGAATAAAAGATATCATATAATGATAATGAATTATCTTGATACAATATGTTGGGTGGAGACACATCCACTACAAACAAAATAAAAAGAAGAGGTACATGATATACAAAAGAAATAACGAAGATAGCAGGATAGATCCCATCTTCGAATAAATGGAGAAGACCACGACCTCGGCTAGAATACCTGCGGAAGACAGGAACACACACCTGGGAAGATAACTAGGTCCTCAGAGGGACGTAACAAGACACATAATATCATGGCATATAAACTGAATAAATACTGCTCAATAATAATAAGTAAGATCGGATCATATATAACATGGTCCAATACCTCACCCTTTGGATTAGCGTACCATCCCTCTAACCAAACAAGGACAGGAGATGGCACACTAACCCACGATGAAGTATCTTTCCAAGTCATAAATCCAATATGGTATCCGGACCCATCAAGGTTCAATACCTTATTATCGGAGTAGTAAGTCATACCTACAACCAAAGAAGGACAAGATGTGGCAAACTAATCCGTGACAAGTTATTGTTCCAAGCCACGGTCAGATACAAGTACCCAAACCAAAAGTACTCATACCTAACGGATAAGGTAGCCTAACCGGTCTAAGTATATGAAATTTTAAGAACATCCTCCAACGCATGGACCCTGGCTAAAGTGGGATCGGCATGGTCCCCCCTTGGGGCACCAGAGGCCCAATCAATAAGAACATAACATTCCGTAGAACGCCAGCGGCCGTCAGTAATTATGGGTAATCTCACCCGCGTCTCCGGCGGAGCTCACGGATTACAAAAGGGAAAGTGCATAGTAGACTATATGCTAAGGTATTTTCCTCCCCGCCCAATGCCTTTTATGTTGTATCCACAACACAAAATCTCTATTAACCGCTAAGTCAAACTAATAATACAACCTCTATTAGCGGTTATTCCTATCGCACAGCTTATACGTACCGGTGGCTAGCCAGTCACGCATGTCCGAGTTCTACATGCGACTCGTAACTCCGTGGTAAAAATATGTTAAGGCCTATGAATGCAACATACAAAGGTGGTCCCTTAAATCTATGGTTAATGTGTAAAAAATAACACATAGCAGAAAATATAACTGAACAGTAAGTTCTAACAAGTTATGCCTTTTATCACAGTTTATTTTACATAAAAAAATAATGAGTAATGCATGAAATATGAGCTAAATAAATAAAAAGCAAATGGCAAGGTGTCTTGCCTGGTGGGACGCCGAGTGTGCTGCAATGATCAATGTGGCATGAACTGTGACTTCGGATAACAACTACACAAGACGGCCCCCGATGATGGCACGGACTGTCCTATCGGGTCCAAAATAGTTGAATTAGTTAGGGTCAATAGGAGGAAGGATGGAATTGGCGAAGCGATAGGAAGAATGGGATTGGTCTCGGACAGAAGGATAATTAAAGAAAATTTGATAAATAATATTTATACTATTTTTAAAAAAATATTTATCGTACTCGAAAAATATATTTCTATTAGTTAAAATATTTTGGATAAAATTCATACTTGAAATTTTAGTTTTTGTTAGGAAACTACTATTTTTATTGGTAAACTATTCTTGGATAAATACCTTTTTAAATCTAAAACATATAATTAATTAAAATAATATGAAAATATCTTTTAGGTTCTATTCTGAAAATAAGCGTAGGGTCTAGCTTAATATAATCATTTATTTAGGAATACTTGTAAATAGATATAAATATTCTGTTAGTACTAAGGATAACAATATGACAAAACAAAACAAAAACAAAAAGACAAAAACAAATATACAACTCCTAATCTTACCTAGGTAATTATGTTATTAATATTGTTATCTAATAAGTATCTAGTAAGCAAATATTACTAATCATAGTAATAAATATGATAACAATATTAATAATAAAAATAACAAAAATAGTAATAACCATAGCTTCCTCGGGAAGCAACAAGTAAAGCTAAGAAAAAAAAAAGCTGATAAGGGTTTCTGTGCTTCCTCGGGAAGTATGAAACAAAGCTAATGAAAAATAAAAATAAAAATAAAGGAGTAGATGAAGAATGTTAGGATGAGAGAGAGAGCTACGGAGAGGGAAAGAGGGTGAGGACTCACTGGAGGAGATGGGGAGAGCCGGAGGTGAGGCGGTCGTCGACCACGCGGGCTCACCAACGAATACCAGGGAAGGTGGACGCGCGGTGGCTCGGCCGGACGACGGGGTGCATCTCGAGCGCTCGAGCTGCCAGACGCCGCAGCGATGATGGTGCTCGGGTCGGGATGGCGACCGAAAGAAGGAGACGCTGGTTGGGCTGGACGACGGCGGGGTTCGGAGACTGAATGCCGCGATGGCTATGCACAGAGGATGGCGGGGATCTCGGCCAGGCTTGGTCGAAGAAAGGTGGCGGACAGGTAAGGAAGGGAGGCAGACTCCACGGGCGACGGACGACGGGCGACGGATCCGGCCGGCGGCCACGGTGAGTGGGTTAGTGGTGGAGGTGGCGTATGTATGTTTTAAATTTTTTTTGTGGTGTGACGTGAGTTTTTGGGGCCGGTCGATGGTTATGCGGCTGCGGTGGTGGTGGTGATAATGATGACGGTGGTGGTGACAGTGGCCGGGATGGCCGCGACAATGGTGGCGCTAGTTGTGGTGATGATGAAGTTTTGGGGATTTTCTGTTGGTGGCCGTTGGGAGGAAGAGGCGGCGGTGGCAGGGGTTTCGTGATAGGCGACGATCGGAACGGGAAGAGGTGGTTATGCAGGCGTCGGGTGACCTGATGGTAGCAGAGGGTAGTGTTGCTGGCAACCGAGATTTTGGGTCAGTCGCGACGTCGAAGAGGATGGCTGGAAACATGGGTGGCAGGTTTTAGGGTTAGGGTTTGGGTTCGCTAGGAATTGGGTTTTAGGTTTAGGACTTGGTGTCGGGGAAGGATGATGACATGTGTCCGTGTGTGGACACGAAAAAGGTGATAACGTAAATGTACTGGAGGAAATAGTGAAAAAGATGGAGACACGGCCACGATGCACGCAATGATGTGGATGGTGGAGAATTTTGTAGATGGTTGTGGAGAATTTAATAAAAAATAGAATAATTGTCCTCTCCTTATATTGGGGGTGGTGGATACGATTTGGATAAGGACTTGGATTGATTTAAAATCCTCATAGATAAATCGCATATTAATTTAAATAAATTAATTCAATCAAAATCCAATCTCAATCTAGTTTAAATCCAATTAAATCTAAATTAGCTTAGATATAGCTAATTCACATAAATTATACTATCAATTAAATAAAAATTAACCCAAGTTTAAATTATCATAATAAATTCAAATTATCTTTTCTATAAATAATAAAAATAATTAAATTTCGAAAATGATAATAAATACTAAACTATTTGAAATACCTTTTTTTAGTAAGTTAAAATAATTAATAAAATAAATTCAAAAATCAATTTATACATAAATTACATCTTACGTATTTGCATGAGAAGAAGGTATTTTTATGAAACGTAGTTTTCTAAATCGTCAATAAAATAAACTCGTATTTTTATAATAATAAAATTAAATAATATTTTTCAAATCTCGATGCGACGCTTTTCACAACTTTAAGTAAATAAAATTAATTACTATATTTTATTTTGAAACTATAAAAATCTATAATCCAAAATATTTTTCTAAAAATATGTACCTCGCACATATTCGCACTCGACGAGCAATACAAAAATAAAAAGATTAGTACCAAATTTAAAATAAAATTGTAGTAAAATTTTAGGGGGTTTACAGTGGAGCCAGAGCATAGGTACACCACCGTGGAGAAGGAATGCCTTGCCTTGGTGTTCACCATTCAGAAAATACGACACTATGTGTCAGGGCAGACCATCCATGTTGTCTCACGAGTTAATCCCCTCAGGGTTCTCATGACCAAGCCAGGCGCACTCAGTTCGTGTCTAGCCACCTGGGTGATACTGTTATCCTCCTATGACATGGTTTTCGTTCCGCAGAAGGCTTTCAAAGGTCAAGCCTTGACCGACTTCTTAGCAGCCCATCCAGGCTCAGAAATAGCCAAAATCTACGAAGAAATTCCAGACGAAGTCGTTAACTCAAACATGACTTCACATGATGACGTTTGGCGAATGTTCTTCGACGGTGCTTCAAGAACGGGGCCCCAAGGTGATATCGTTGCTGGAGTCGGGACAGTATTAATTTCTCCCTCTGGATTGGTAGTCAACTGGAGATACTCTCTCACAGAACCCTGTTCAAACAATGTAGCCCAATATAATTCTTTGGTCATCGGGCTCCGACTCATAAAAGAAGTGGGAGTCAAATACCTAGAAGCATATGGCGACTCGCAGTTGATTGTTAATCAAATCCGAGGCTCATACAAGGTTCGCAACACGGACCTGATTCCTTATCATCAGACAGCAATTGCCATCATTGAAACCTTGGAGGGGTTCTTTATAGAGCATGTTCCTAGGTTTCAAAATATTGAAGCCGACGCCCTAGCAGGTCTCGTCGCTTCTTTGGCGGTTCTAAATCCTGCTCGTCATCTAGTCGATGTGATAGGCTATGAGCTGGTCTGTCCCAAAAATAACGTTCAACTAGGTACGAGTTACTCCGCCCAGATAACCAATGATGTGCAAGACTGGAGACTCCCGTTCTTTGACTTTGCAGTCTACGAAATCCTGCCTGAGAATGTGATAGAAGCAACTTCAATCAGAAGGCGTTCTCTCAGATTCTTTTATGACACGGAAACGAAAATGTTATATCAATGATCTTACGACGGAATACTGTTAAGATGTCTGTCAAATACAGAAGCCAAAGAAGCCCTACGCGAGGCTCACGATGACGTTTGCGGGGCTCACCAACCTGGCCCGAAGTTGCAGGACCGTCTCTATCGGATGGGCTATTATTGGCCTACGATGGTAGCAGATGCAGTCGATTATGAAAAGAAGTGTAAGGCTTGTCAGATCCATACAGACTTCATACATCTGCCATCCGAATTCGTGTACCCAACAGTGGCCTCTTGGCTATTTGAAGCATGGGGAATGGACATCATTGGCCCAATCACCCGCCATCGTCTAGAGAACACGGTTTATACTTGCAATCACCGACTACTTCTCCAAGTGGACGGAAGTTGTTCCGCTAGCAGAGGTAAAGACATCAAACGTGATCACTTTCATAAAATATTACGTTATCTACCATTTTGGACTGCCTCGGAGGATCATTCACGATAATGGTCTGCAGTTCGCAAGCCATGCTTTCAATCGATTCTGTGACAAGAATCGGATTCAGAATGTGGCTTCAACGGCATACAACCCATCGGCTAATGGTCTGGCTGAAGCTTTTAACAAGACCATAATCAAGCTTCTCAAAAAGTTTGTGTCTTCAAACAAGCGCGACTGGAATGAAAAGCTGGACGAATGCTTATGGGCGTACCGTACTACGAGTCAGACGGCTACAGGAAATACACCATTCTCTCTGGTGTACGAAAGCAAGTAAGTTCTCCCATTGGATATCCAGATCCCCTTGCTATGCATGGCCCTTACTTACTGGTTGACGTCGGACGATAACTACCGCCGAAGGCTACAAGAATTGGAAGCCTTAGACGAGAAGCGTTTGCAAGCTTAACAAAGCATCGAGCTCTATCAAGCACGCATCTCTCAGGCCTTCAATAAGAAAGTCAAGCAAGGACATTCCAAGTAGGCAATCTTGTCTTGGTCGTTCACAGGCCGATGTTCATAACTCACAAAACCGTCAACAAATTCCAGCCCAAATGGGAGGGTCCATTCATCATCGAGATCGTATTCACCAACGGCGCATACCGGCTCGCGAAACAGAATGGAGACTTGCTCATGATGCCCATAAACGGCAAGTTCCTGAAGAAATACTATGTCTAAGGAAATGCTGGTACTTCCTCAAACCACCAAATCTCCCAGACTGTCGAGTTATGTACACTAAGTACCTCTGAACTTCCATCCTGATGCTTCACCCCGCCGGAGTTTACCAGGCTTATTGCCATCTTTGAGAAAACTTCCTGGTCCTGATTATCGTGTGTCACATCCATATTATCTTTGATATCGATAGTCTCGTGACTTAACACCTGAACCCGACCGGGGATAAAATCACGGTGTTAAGACCACAGAACCTATCACGTCCATATTACCTCTGTTGGGTTTTGTCTCAAAATCTATTACTCGCGCCACCACTACGCAAAAGAGGAATAGGTCCACCAAAAATTATTCCTGATTATCGTGTGTCACGTCCATATTACCTCTAATGCTGATAGTCTCTCGACTTAACACCTGAACCCGACCCGGGATAAAATCACGGTGTTAAGACCACAGAACCTATCACGTCCATATTACCTCTGTTAGGTTTTGTTTCAAATCTATTACTCGCACCACCAGTGCGCAGAAGAGTAATAGGTCCACAAAAATATTATTCATGATTATCGTGTGTCACATCCATATTACCTCTGATACCGATAGTCTCTTGACTTAACACCTGAACCCAACCCGGGATAAAATTACGGTGTTAAGACCATAGAACCTATCACGTCCATATTACCTCTGTTAGGTTTTATTTCAAATCTATTACTCGTACCACCAGTGCACAGAAGAGTAATAGGTCCACAAAAAAATTATTCATGATTATCGTGTGTCACGTCCATATTACCTCTGATACCGATAGTCTCCTAACTTAACACCTGTACCCAATCTGGGATAAAATCAGGGTGTTAAGACCGCAGAACCTATTACATCTATATTACCTCTATTAGGATTTATTTCAAATCTATTACCTGCACCATTAGTACGCAAAAGGGTAATAGGTCCACAGAAGTTATCCAAATCTATTACTCGCACTACCGGTGCACAAAAGGGTAATAGGTCCACAAAATATTATTTAAATCTATTGCTCGCATCTCCAGATGCACAAAAGGGCAATAGGTCCACAAAAGTCCCCCAGTGGGATGTCATTTATCAACCACAAATGCTGTATTATGCCCTCTAGTACAAGCACCACAAATACCACAAACAAAGAGTGAAGTGAATGTATTTTTTTTTATTCAAAATCAGTTACATTTATAGGACTACATCTCCAGCAGCAAAAAAAGGAAAATCTACTACTCATCAACAACACATAGTTTGGTCAGTTTGGCAGCACTACGCCTTCGTCAAAAAGCAGTTTTGTATCCCTCAAAAGGAGTCATGTTTTAATGCTGAGAAGTAAACAAGGCTGTTGAACCTTCGAGAAGCCACATGGAGGAGGCAAAATATAGCATGCTAAAAAGCATCTACAAGCGCTAACTCTCTTCTTCGTATTACGGACGTCCTAGGCTCGTTCATCCAAAAGGCCATACCTTCAAAACAACATCCCTAGTGTTGCTTTTGCCTACTTGGAGAGCCATAAAAATAGAACTTTCACGACGATGCCCAACCACCATTCGACTCTCCAATGTATAAAGGTTCTTCCTACCATCTGAGAAAAATCCTTCCGAAGCATGGAAAGTTCTGAGCTGTCTGATGTGTGTGTCGAATGTTGCATATTCACCATATCCAAAATTGCCAATACTGGTCCGGAGGAATTTGCTAACCAGATCCCTATGGAATATAAAAAGGGAAAAAGGTTAGTAGTCAGAAGAAAACAAAGTGAATGGGTTTTCTCTCTTAGTTCATGCGGCCCAGCCACAATAGAACACATGCGACCCAGATCAGGGGAGAGCTCATGCGGCTCAATCGTGTAGAATCTATACGGCCCAGATATAGACAGGGTACAGGTCGCATGTGCTCTGATACTTATGCGGCTCGGCCCATGCGGCCCAGTCACACAGAGCACATGCGGTACAGGCCCCATGAAGGCCAACTGTGCACTAAAGACATAGGCATAGAAGCCATGACACAGCGACAAAATATGGTCAGACCCGTGCATAAAGCATGCGACATGGCCATCTAAGTTCAAAGCATTCGTTCTCCCACTATCCTTACCGTGGATAGGTGGCTGAGCAGAGATTGAGTCCACAGCTATCGACGGAGAGGCAAGCCCTTTTCCTTTGTTAGTAGCGCCAGTCGACTTGGAGGCTTCGGAGGCCATGGCTGATCTGGAGTGGAAAAGAATGTTGAAAGAAAAGAAGATGAAAAGAGAAAGCAATAGGAGTTCTCTTACTGCCATACGACCTACATATTTATAGGCCACCAAGAAGCGTAAATGGGTAGGTGCCGCTTCAGTTATCGTGCCCACTAAGAGATAATGGTAACCCTCAGGATTATATCCTTTATAACCGTCATAGTAACCGAAAAGATAGCACCAAATCCAAAACTGAATCAGAGCATTAAACGCAGTAAATGACAGCTGGACATCCTGGACGAAATCTTTCTGCGGCTCGAAACTTCCCTGCGGCTTGACGTTTCTTCTCCATGCTTCGTATTCAAAGTATTCCAAATTTACAATTTGAAAACTTTGAAGGGGGTCTTGTAGAAGCATGGAAATTATAGAGTTTATGCGGATCATCACTCCATACGGCCAAGTGAAACCAAGCCGCAGAAGCAGTGCTCCTGGAGACCCTATGCGTCCAAGCGAAACTAAGTCGCAGAAGTAGTGTTCCTGAAGTCCCTATACGGCCAAGCGAAACTAAGTCGCATAAGCAGTGCTCCTGAAGACCCCATGCGGCCAAGTGAAACTAAACTGCAGAAACAGTGCCCCTGGAGACCTCATGTGGCTATGACAACTCGAACCGCAGAAGCAAGGCTTTCAAAGACCCCATGCGGCTAAGGGGACTCCGCAGAGGGAAGGTTCTCAAAGATCCCATGCGGCCAAGTGAAACCGAGCCGCAAAAGCAAGTTTCTCAAAGATCCTATGCGACCAAGCAGAATCGAGATGCAGAAGCAAGGCCACTATGTGGCCAAAATGAGTCAGACTTTACTTTATGGAGGGGACACATGACAATTTGACCAAGTCTCAACCATCCAGATTTGTTACAACAAAATCTCAACAACCCCCACCAGCTGGCAGTCCAAGATCGAGTCTTTCTGTGCTGTTACCGACACATGGCCACGTGGCCCTCTATGCGGCCCAAAATCTGCTTTATGCAGGAATCACTATAAATAGCAGGGTACCGCACCCATGCTAAAGGTTGGCAATCAAAGGCTGGCAAATTTCTTCAAGAGCAAAGACAGCGTCCGATAGTCCAAGGAGTAAGGCAGAGTTGCTACACTTTCCTGAGCCTCCATCGTCACCCCAGAATCAAAAATTTAAACAATTGTACTTAGATTGTTTCCTATGATTTCTTTCTAGACTTTCTTTTGTACAAGCGAATTTGCAATCAAGTTCAATTCCTTTGTAATTTTTGTTATTGATATTTTAATGGCAAACACGATGGCGACTCTGCTGGATACTTCCTTCTCCTTTGTTGAGAAGTTGGTGACGCAATCCAACGCGTCCAAGCTCGGCTCTACGCAGCAAATGCTTGTGGTTCGTTTTGACCAACAGGCATTCGAAGAAATGCCCTCTGAAGGGAGCGCCAACCCATCACAGAATCGAGCCAACCCGAAGAGAAACTGCAGAAAAACTTGGCAGGATTTTTTTTAGCTGCCATTTTGGTGATAACCGTCAACTAAATTATGTACGAAAACTTGGCAGGATTTTTTCAGCTGCCATTTTGGTAATTTTTTTGAAATAATTTTTATTGCATATATACGTTGACGATTTTTCTTCAATCCCATTCTACTTATTTCCCTATCCTTTCCTTTTCTTTATTTCTTCCTCTATGTCATCTAACTGTGGATGGAGAAGGAGTGCCCAAACCATGAAACCCCTCTTCATCCTCTCCATCTCCCTTTCCATTTTCTTCCTCTTCCTCCTCCTTGCTCTCTCATAAAGATCTTTTCTCAATCCTAAAGTCCTAATCCCCAAATCCATCTAATGTCATCCCTGAACCCTAATCCTAGATCCATCAGAGTCCAGAGTGTGGTCGACAATGGCCATCGAGTACGTCAAGAGCGACATGGTCCTCGGCCTCGGCACCGGTCCACTGCCGCCTTCGTCGACGTCGACATCGGGTCCCTTCTCTCCTCCGGGAAGCTCACCAGGATCGTCGGCTTCCCCACCTCCACCAGGACCTTCGATCGGAGGTGGTTTCTCCCTTCCTCTCATGTATTCCAAGGATTTCTCCGGATGTCGCGACGACGATTTCTCAATCGAAGGTGGTAGTAGTTTTTTTTCTTCGTGATTTTACAGATATTTCGATGCAGATAGTTCATGACAATTTCTTTATATATTAATTGATTTTTTTGTGGACAAGTGAGAGGGTTTTTATGGATTTTTTATTATTTTGTTGGGATTGATTCGTTGTTTGATTCATAAGCAATTACTCGCCTCCAGCTCCCTCCTCATACTCGCTCGCGAGGGACATTACCATTGAGAGAGATCATAAGGCTTTCCTCCAGGTGGTTCGCTCGAACCTTTCTCTATTTGATTAGTTTATTTACTTGTTAGTACCGATCTAATTTTACTCTCTCTCTATCTCTCTCTCTCTCTCTCTCTCTCTCTCTCTCTCTTTTCCCTCTTTTTTGTAGGTGATTTTGAGCTTGTGGGTTGTTTCGTACATCGGGAGCTTCTTTAACTTCTACACAGTTGTTTATATTTGTGAGTTTGGACGATTTGTCAAAAATTTTGATGTTCCATTATTGAACTGTCTTTAGGATCTTATCGGCCGCCGATATAGCACGACACGGTGCAGACACGGGGACACTGGCACGAGACAGGATTTGGTGGTCCTAGTGTATGTTTTTGTGTCCGTGTCGTATATACCGAACCGATTTTGGAATGTCTTGATGTGTTCGATACGTGCCCAACATGAGGCAACACGAAAACAGCACCTAGGTTTGAAGGTTCCATGCTTCTTAGTTAGTGAGGGATAGAAGAGGAAAGAAATATGTGTGAAAATAATATAAATGTACAGGAAACCTTATGAATCAAACAACGAACCAATAATATAAATATTTCTTATTATTTTCTTGGAAATTTGGTCTGAAATTAACATTTTAATTTCCTATCATCCTATGTTCTGTATTTTTTTAATTTTTTTGGACATAAGGAAATCTTATGCTACTTATCTGAAACCAATTGAAATTTCCTCTATTAATACTCGCAAAGAGGATTCGAGCTGATACTATGTTTTTGAAATTTGAGCTGATACCAAGTTTTTATTTTTGGTTTAAAAGAGAATAAAAACATACATGAAACAAATCTGAGCATGGACTTATATCTGGTGGTTACATCTCGTATCTTTACCTATTTGGAATTGTTTGGAAAATACAGAAATGGAGATGTTTTGTTCAACTTTAATTATTATTTCAATTATGAAAAAAATCTGACATTCTTCTTGCTCACATTTGTTTATGATTGCTAACAGTTGTTCGTGATAGAGATGATTGTGATTATTTATATATTTTAGAAGTGATTTCAATTTGGTAAACTAGTCTGAACATTTGAAGATGTCTTTTTTATGAGAATATAAGGTAATGTTTTTCTTTGCATTCAACTTTGTCAATGGTTGAACCTGCATGTTATATTTTGATTTCACCAACATGCAATCACCTTTGAAGGTTCTAACTTGTTAATTTTTTGTAGAATTGTATCATTAATATTAGTCCAGATGTTTTTGTTCTGTCATCAAGTACAAGTGTAAACGAGGGGCTTAGGTTAGCTGCTGGTAGTGATGATGAAGATGAGGCTGAAGCTAATCCACAGTCAGATACAAGTAAGAATCTCCACTTCTCTTATTGTTACTTCTTTGAGGACTAGATTTTCAATCGAGTCTACACGCGCACTGGAGTTTCAATCTTGCAGTTGGTAACACTAGCAGGGACAAGCTTTCTCCTTTCCATTATGTCAAGGAAGAAAGTTCTTTTCTTAAGTTTATTATCTAGTTACACCATTTAAATTCTAAGGTTTCTGTTTTTATCATGTCTTGATTTATAGTTATTATTTGAATTAAATGTTTTCTATTCTATGGCCATTTAGTAGTTCTTGTTTCAAACAGAGGATGAATATGAACTCCAGTCCCAAAAACTTAATATAGAGTCTATACAAGCTTCCTTGACAACATAGCATTTGATAGATTAAATAATGATAAAAAATTGTTATCAGGTTTGTAAATAGTAGAGGCTTTTATCAGAGTCACCCAACTGAAATTTGTAGCCTCTGCATGGTTATTGAACGCCATAACTTTGTAACTTAAGCTAAATGCATGAAAATATACTATGTGGTCAATATAAAATTTTCTTAGTTTTTCATGAAGATTATGGGTCATAGTCTATCCAATTGCACACAACTTCATAGTTGAGCCTTGCAGTACTATAAGTCTTTCTTAAGGGCATAATTGGCTTTAGCAATCTTAACACCAAGATAATAGGCTTCACCATCCTACAAATATAAATATGCAAACTAAGTAGAATAATCTGAACTTACCATATTAATGCATATTGATAGTTCAGTTGAGTTTTTATACTCTTCTTATTTTCTTTAGGATATTGTTTTCTTTTCTTTTTTTGTTGGTCAACAAGCTCATTAACTTGTTATGTTGTGCTCTTGTTCTCTCAGGAACTACATGGAAATGAAGGTGCTGTGAATATGGACGGGATGTGCTCCGGCTTAGTTTGCTACTTATTTTGGTTTTATTTATATAATTTTCAGTATTGGATGTTTAAGATGTATGAAAACTATATACATTGGTTGGATATGTTTGTGGTTAGACAAGCGTTGGATGTTTGTGGTTGGACGTGTGTCAAAAGTTTATGGTGTATGGACAATATACAATTTGTTAATGTAGAAAATTAGGTTTTGTAGTTATTTGATGTATTAAATCTTCTGGATTATTGATATTATGTGTGTGTTCGATTCATAATATTGAATTATAAATAGAATTTTGGCTTTAGCTTCTCTTGACGATTATAAAATGTCAACAATTAACTCAATTCTTCAGCAGAAGGGTTTTTTTTTTACGGCTAATAGCCGTCATCTAGGCCGGAGTCAAGAAAAGTTTTCACCTATATTCATGGTTTCTAAAAACTGCTATCTTGACAGCTAAAAACGGTCAAGAAAACTACTTCATATGATGGCCAAAAATCGTCAAGAAAAGTCCTGCCAGCGACCGTCAAGAAAAGGGAGGTCTTTTTTTGACTCCGGTTTACTTGACGGATCCATAACCGTCAAGATACCCATTTCTTGACGGGGAATCTCCGTCAAGAAAAGTCTTTTTTCTTGTAGTGATACCTACTCAGTGCAATTGAAAACATCCAGTTTATTAGTGTGAAGGCCAAGTAGAAGCAAGTTCACCGAAGCCACCGATCCGAGCGAGGAGTTGACTCAACCAAGCAGGACTTCGAGCAAGTCGTTGCATGGCTAAGTCCAAACGCCGTTGGCATTTTGATTCCTATGATTGAACTGAGCGGACGGGGCATTATACACCCTACTTGGGCGTGGGACCCCCTCTTCTGCGAGTGCAATGGCTAATAGTGGGTCCTCCCACTTGCGGGTTTGGGTGTGGGACGTGAAAGGGGTTTTGTTATTTATTTATTTGTTCTTTCTTTCTTTCTTTCCTTTTTTTTTTTTTTCTAATTTCTAAAACAAGTTTATTAATCAGTATTTAGCTTATTTAAATACAAATGAATACCAAATAAAATCTAAAAATTATAAAAAGGGGGGAAGCTCTAGAATGATGTTATAAGCACAATATAAAATTTTTGTATCCAAATTTTTTTCCAATAATTTTCTAAAATTCCTAAAGTCTAGAATTAAATAATATTAAATAGTTTTAGCCCATTAATTATTCATAATAAATTCTAAAAAAAACTAAAACTTATCGAACATTTATCTAAGCTTTCTAGTGTATTTGTTCAATACTTGACCACACTTTAACCGATGGTACCTACTGCTGCACTTCTAATGTCCTAATTTGATTATTTGAAAATTTCGGTAGCAAAGTCTACACCCAAACAATGGCCTATTTGCAAATTTCTGGCAAACATGTAAATAAAAATGACTTTAGTCCCAAGCACAACAAATTTCTAGTAGCAAACATGATAAATAATGGAACTTGTGAAACAAGTACATACTCCCTCGTTACCTACTTATATATATCCCCAAAATAGAAAGAAAGAGACACAAATCCGTAGGCGGAGCCTTGTCAATTTTCTTACTTTTTCTCTTATTCTCGTGATTGATTTGCTCGTCAAAGGTTCCACGGACGAGAATTCCTCTCTCACCTTTGTGGACTTGTTCCAGGTCATCCGTAGATCGTGAGAGAAATAAGAAAAAAAAAAAAGGAAAAAAAAGCTTATATGAAGGCGAAGCCTTAGAGCTAGAAGCAGAAGACGTTCCAAGGTGAATAGTTTAATAGCTTATTAGCATTTAGATTCTGAATTTTATATCATCTTAGAATTTAAGTACTGACATATCCAATTAAAAAATTTGTATCTGTTGTAACTCATATGGCCCTTCATTTCATCTCCTTGTAACATACAAAAGACCTTTGGCCTTTCGTTTCTTCATAACCCTTAACCTCTCTCCCTATATAAAGAGAGGTTGGAATAGCTTGTAATATGCACTTATGTGGTTGATAATATACGAGAAAGCTTCGTCTCCAAGTGTTTGAGCTTTTGCCTTACGACACGTTATCAGCACCTTGCTCGTGCAACGCCGGAGATCCGACGTATCGTTCGTTTTTTTTACCTCCTTCCACCGTACGGTAAAAAAAGTAATACTTATTTTTGTTTGTGCTAGAAAATAATTCTTGTTGTGATACATATTTGGTCCTATGCAACATAGTCACTGGTTCATGAGTGAAATTTTTTACTTGGTCGCTACCATTAGGACTATAATATTTGATTAAAACCAAATTTATGAATTGAAAGCCCGAGTTCGATTCATTTGGTTCTGTTTGGATGTAATTGTTGAATTTCAATTCCATGGATATAGTTGAGATGTATAAATGGATATTTAAATATGTTCTAAGATTCTTTAAGTTTTAACTTGCCATAAACTTGGAATTGCACAGTAATAGTTATTCTTAGTTGTTGCATCAAGTATGCTTAGTCGTAACTATGAATTGCCATGAACTTGTATGCTTCAGTCACAGAATAACTCGAAGTTTTTTCTAATTTTCTCACTTTCTTCCACCATAAGGTAAGAAAGGTAAAAAAAAAATTTAGCAACAAATATATTGTTCCTGTTTTTACAATATTACTGTTGTTTTGGACATCAAGAAAATGAAATATTTGCCCTCTTCCAATTGATTTACATTCATTAGTATGATCAAACCTTTTTCATCTAGGTATTGCATGACATAACATGACAAATGCTATATTATTTTTTACAGCATTATATGAAATGAGATTGAGAAGTGTTTGTCAAGTTTCTTTTAGATTGCATGTGAATTTTGAATTTTTTACATTTGAGTTGGTGAGCCCAATACATAATTTATTATACTGTTATCACTACAACAAATAGGACATACAATAGCAGTTTTTCTATAGCGTTTAAGTGTTTCCGCTATAGAATGTTATCAACAATAACGTTCTTTCTGCAGTGCTATAAAAATATCTATCTATAACGTTTCCTGAATGTTGTAGAATCTATAACATTCATCTATTGCTATGTTTGTATGTCAAAGCAGATCTCATGTTCGAATCCTAGGAGAAGCATCGTCCAATATTTACAAAATCCATAGCCTAAACTCATAATATTCCTTCTTCCGCGTATAACTATCGGCCCAAAAAAAATTCTCATAACACTACAAGAATAGAGGCTTTAGGCCACAAAATCTGGAACGACAAAAAGATTTAGTCGTCCAAACTAATCTTTAGCGATTAAAAAATTCTTGTATAAACACTACAACAAAATAGGTTAATAACGATATTTTCTTACGACACTTTCTAAATAAGTGTCATAATTTTTTTGTAGTGATGACACACTACTAAAATGTGTCATTGTAATTATATATTTATCATAATATACGACACTTTTTAAAAAAATGTCGTAAACATAAATTCAATGACACTTTTAAGGTCACTTAAAATAGGGGTGCAACTCGGGCGGGTTGGGTCGGGCTTGAGGTCAGTCTGGGCCCAACCCGATGAATCATAAGCCTAGTCCGAGCCCAAGCCCGGCCCAACCTCGGGTTAAACATATGAAGCCCAAGACCGAGCCCGGAGGATCGGGTTTGGCTCGGGTTGAACTCGAGTTGGGTCGGGTCTTTCGAGTTTATCGGGTTCTAATATAATATTTGAAATCATTTTGAACAAAAGTAATATTAAACATATAATCAAATAGCAATCAAGTCTTGATCATTAAAAAATACAAACTTAAATAAGATATATGATAAGGAGTAGAAAATTTTGGGTAGAGAAATTTAGGATTTAATATATATATATATATATATATATATATATATATATAATATATATATATTATATATAGATATATATAATATATATATAATATATATATATATAATTATAAAAATATATATATAAAAAATAATAATAATATATATATAATAATATATAATATATTATATATATATATATTATAAAATATATATATATATATATTACAAAAATAATATATAAAAAAATAATATAAAATAAAATAAATATATATATAAAAAAATAAATAAAATAATAATATATAGAAATATTATATATATATATATAGATATATATATATTATATATATAGATATATATATATATATATATTATTTTATTTATTTTATATATAAGATAAGATATATGATAAGGAGTAGAAATTTGGGTAGAGAAATTAGGATTAATATATATATATATATATATATAATATATATATATATATATATATATATATATATATAATATATATTATATATATATAATATATTTTCTTTTATATATATATATATCTATATATATCTATATATATATATATATTATATATAGATAATATATATATATATATAAATTATTATATATATATATAGATATAATATATATAAAAAATAATAATATAATAATATAAAAAAATTAGATATATATAAAATATATATATATTATATATATAAAGAATATAATATCTATATTAATATTATATATATATTATAAAAATAATATATATAAAAATATATATATAAAAAATAATATATATAAAAAAAATAAAAAAAAAATATATATATATATTTTTTATTATATATTAATATATATATATATATAAGTCGGGTTTCGGGTTCTTCGGGTAACCCGACACATGAACCCGAGTCCAACTCAATTTTTGTTCGGGGTTCAAATATTTTGACCCATACCTGAACCCGAGTATCTTCAACCCTAACCCAACCCATTAACAGGCTACCCGATCGGACTCAGATTTAGCCCGCCCGAGTTGCACCCCTAACTTAAAAATGTCGTAAACAATTATATACTAAATACAACACTTTTTAAGTGTTCTCATACTCTCAAATTTTACTTCCCACAAAAATTTTCATTTTCCCGCTTCTGCCAAAAAAAAAATGGCACTCATAGCAGCCGAAAACAAGTTCCCTTTTTTCTGGTCAATTTTGTATTACTACTCCAAATAGTCGGCTTCAAAGCGCTACTTCTTCTTCTTCTTCCTCCTCTCTCTCTAATGGCTATAGGGGTAAGCCAAGCTAGCCTCCTCCTCCACAATCAAAGGTATCAAGGCCTATCCCACGACTTTAGGGTTTTTTGTGTTTTTTATTGGTCTTTTGATGTGTTTTTTTTCCTTTTTCCTTTTGTTGATTTTTGATCAGATCTCATGATCCCAGTCGACAGGTTCTCTATCAGTTTGTTCTATGACAACAATATCTTCGAGTGGAGCGTTGCCATCATCGGTCCTCTGGCCACTCTAAAGTAAGGGCTCTCATTCTCTATTGTTGTTCTGATTTTTTGCTTTTTGTCTACAATTTTGTCGAGTAAGGTTTGGCCGTTCGGTCTTGATTCTTGATGATGGTAGGATTTGGGTGGAGTCGATTTGGGGGCAGTATCTGATTTAGGGTTTGTTAGAGAATTTTGGGGGGGAGTTGCATGTAAAGGTAGGATTTTCATGTGAATTCTTGTGAGAAATAATGATAGGGGTTGGTTGGTCCTGATTTCAGATGTTTGGAGTATGGATTGTGTGGTTGGCAGATTCCAGATGGAGCTTATTTTGGGTGTGATTAGGGTTCCTTGGGGTTTGCTTTGAGCTTTGGGGTTCCTTGAAAGGAAAAATATGATTCTTATTCGAAAGTTTCAATTGTTGGAGATTTCTAAGCCATGTCAGGTTTTCTGTTCTTCCTATAGTAAAATTTTGTAGTTTTAGGCATCCGAAACTGAGAATCTTGCTGCCACAATCGCAGTTGGGGTTAGCAAAACTGATTTCATCTTGGTTGCAATCTTTCTAATTGATAAAGTGGGGAGGAAGCCTTTGTTGTATGTCAGCACAATTGGGATGACTGCATGTTTGTTTGGACTAGGCCTCTCTCTCTCTCTCTGCATGATCATGAGTTGTTGTCACCTAAGGTTGGGATATCATTCACAATACTAGCTGTTTGTAGTAATGTTGTTTTCTTCTTGGTTGGAATAGGCCCTGTCTGCTGAGTATTGAGTTCTGAAAATAAGAAGGCAAGATTTGGATCCTATAGTGCTGATACCTCGTAAATAATACAAATGTGATGGACATTAAGGATCCAATTCAGAAAAAAAAACATTTCAATTTTGATTTTACTTGTTTTTGGATTAAATTGTTAGTTATTGTAGATAAGCATACACTACCGGAACTGTTATCTCTTGCTTGATACATTATTCATGCTCCCGGAGAAGATCCAAAAAGTAATGAGCTTGCAAGTGAACGATGGACACCTGTGCATAATAGAATCATATGCTGTTTTCTACTTTAGGAAAGCCTTCCAAGCTCATCTTCTGGGCATTTAAGCTCATATTTTCTTGGAATGGAATTTTCACGAGTTCTTGTTGACAAAGTGCTTGAAGAAAATGGTATGCTTTTCCAACAACTGTGCTAATATTCCTAGAAGTCAAGTCCCATTGCATTAGATTCCTTGGATGATTTTTTTGGTCTGACATGGGAGGAGATAATTCACCCATTTGTATAATGCAAAGCTACATTGACTAGGTTTTCAAACATTTTGTGTGCAATAACTGGCTACAGTTTCTGATCACTTATGTATTCTGGCATTTGTACCCACATTCTTCCTAGTCCAACTTTTTTTCTTACAAAGGTTTGTAGATGTATTGCATCTTAGTGTGTATTCTGGCATGTAGTTAACATATATATAAATTGACACCAGATCGTTAGAAAAGTAGGAGTAATATTGGAATATAAATGCAACAAAGATAAATGTTTATGGAATACATGGATACATGATCTTTTGTGAACTTATTTTTTATATAATAATGTTAATGTGTTTTCTTCTCAATTTTGTGTAGGTTGGCATATAAATTTTTGATGATTGTGGATATAAGCTAGAAGGAAAGAGTCGATCGAGTTGTATTTTGGCCTACAGATATTTTGTATGGAAGTGGAATGGTTTAGTTGAATTTTGGACTAGCGTTAGGTTATAAACATTTTGTACATCTTGGATTCTCTTTACATGAAAATTTTATTTTGGACTACTATTTCGATCACTTCAGGCGTACAACAACTTTTATACATCTTGAATGTTTTAATAAAAAATTTATGAATTTATTTATTTTGGTAAATCTTTTCTATATCTTGATTGATTGAAATGGAAGTTGCTATTGAAATTGTTGAAATCAAATGCAATTCAGCAAGAATTTTTATGATGCACAGGTTAATTGTATGTGACGGAACATATTATTCAGATATGAAATTGTGTAGCAGATTTATGGCAGTCAAAACACTATAAAAAATCGACAACGTTCAGAAACGCTATAATAAATCAACAGCATTAAAGAACGCTATGCACCATCTACAGCATTCATGAATGCTATTATTCATCAACAGCATTCAAAAATGTTATAGATCATCTACAACATTCATGAATGCTATAATCAATCTGCAGCATTCACGAGCGCTATAAACCGCCCATAGCATTCTTGAAAAATAATCCATCTATAGCATTCAAGAATGCTATACTGTTGTAGCGTTCACATACTATAGCGGGGGCAATTATAGCGGACAAAATACGCTATATAAGGCTTTCCATAGCATTCGGCGCATGCTATTGTAGGCCATATTTGTTGTAGTGTATCATTTCCTAGTTGTTTTAATCCAGTGTTTTAACATTCTGTTAACAGTGCTAATTTGCTTTTATGTATAACTTTGCTATAATCTAGCCTTTAGCATACTAGTTTTTTTTAAAAAAAAAACATATTTGTTAGTTAATTTATGAGGAAATAAATTTTGATAGCAAATTTTCATGTTGAAAAGGAAATTTTAGATGCTAACATTTTTTTTGGTAATGATGGATTTGGAGCGCCCCAGCGAGCGCTTCAGTGCAATCTGCGCCCCGACAAGCACGTCAGTAGCATTTTTTTCTTTATGTTACTCAATGAATTATTGTAACAGATGGGTAGTAAAAATTGTATTTTTTTTCTCGCTATTTTTTTGGCGTCGCTTCATTAGACGTCGGAAAAATAGTTGACACTTTTTTGGTGCCGCTTGCTTAGGCACCAATTCTTTTGTATGCTGTTGCTTGCTTATGTTGTACGTTTTTTTTGCGTAATTACGGAAAAAAACAAACTTGAAAATTTTGAAAAATGGTCTTGGCTACATAAGGGGCGCCGGGCCGAAGTAAATCTGGTCAACGAGTGCGAAAATCTAAATCTTGAGACCCCTGATTTTATAGCAGAAATGGAATAATGAATCTCCATTTTCTATCTATATTTGATTTAAGTCATGAAACTTTTGGTGGTTTGTATTTTCTGTTTTCTCGATAAATTAAAGTTCTATTTCGAGCACTTTCCTCAAACGTGTGACAAACTTTAATTTTCTTTACTTATAGACGTGGACCACGGGACAGTAGATTGTCTGGTTGATAATGGAACGACTCACACTATCTTGAGAGATAAATCATACTTTATCTACTATACGCCTAAAGTAACCTTAGTGACAACCATTTCGGGACCCTCAACCCTTGTTCAAGGTTTTGGCAAAGCCCGTTTTTCGTTGTCCAATGGTACTCCCGTTGAAGTATCAGAGGCCTTATATTCTCCAAGGTCTAGTCGTACCTTACTGAATTTTAAGGATATTCGAGAAAGTGGTTTTCATGTTGAAACTGCTCGAGAACATGGCTCGAGTATCTTTTCATTACCTCCACTCAGTATGGCCAAAAGCGTATCATGGAAAAGTTGAAAAGTCTTTCAAGTGGTTTGTATCTCACTACGATACAACACATCGAGAGTAATCTCATCATTTGCCGAGCGCCAGTTGATGAGAGGACTTTTATGCTATGGCATGACCGGCTGGGTCATCCGGGTCAAAATACGATACTTCGCACTATGAATGCATCACATGGACATCCTCTTGGAGGAAAGAATTTCGTTATAAATCCGAAAAGCCTATGCCAAGCTTGCTCGATTGGGAAGACGAATCTCAAGCCACTCCATGTAAAACCTACGAGATTAGTTTCTCAATTCCTTGAGAGAATTCATGGAGATATTTGTGGACCATTCCATCCAACATGCGGACCATTTAAATACTTTATGGTTTTGGTTGATGCATCGACTAGATGGTCACACGTAGTGTTGTTGTCCACCCGAAACGTAGCGTTTCCTAAACTCCTTGCCCAGATCATTAAGTTAAGGGATCACCATCCGGATTATCCTATTGCGTATGTTCATACCCAAAATGGCCTAGCATAAGCTTTTATAAAGCGACTGCAAGTGATAGCACGGACCTTGGTTATGCGTACCAAACTCCCACTATCTGCATGGGGCTATGTAATTTTGCACGCTGCAAATTTGGTCCGTCTGAGGCCCATGGCCACCCAACCACTTTTCGAGTACCAGCTGGTTACTGGATGTGAGCCTGACATCTCACATTTACGAGTGTTTGGGTGCCTAGTCAATGTTCCAATTGAGCCGATAAGGCGTTCAAAATTTGGACCTCAGAAGCGACGGAGAATATATGTCGGTTATAACTCTCCGTCCATCATTCGCTATTTAGAGCCCTTGACAGGCGATCTCTTTACCGCGAGACACGCGGATTGTGACGTTGATGAGGCAATCTTCCCGTCATTAGGGGGAGAAATGCATGCTAACGTTGATGAGGAACGACGTGAATTAGCGTGGCATGTGCCCGCTGTTGCTCATCATGATCCCCCCTCTGCACATAGTGATAAGGAAGTGCAGAGGATTCTAGGTCTGCAACATATTGCAAATCAAATGCCAGACGCATTTAGCGACCTAGCAAAAGTCACGAGATCAATTATACCTGCTGCAAATGTGCCTGCAAGGATAGACGTCCCTGAGAGACGCCATGTTCCTGTGAAACATATTGCTCCGGTCAAACCCGCGGAGCAAAGGACGCTGCCATCGGCCGTCCAGTCCGCCGCTATTCCTAAGAAGAAGGGAAGACCGGTTGGTTCCAAAGATGTTCTGTCCCAGAAGCGGAGAAATCTTGTTAAAAGCGTTTTGCCACATGAGATCATTAAGGATCACGGCGATGTATTAGAAGAGCGCGTTCCAGATGAAACGCTTATTCCTAATCATGCCGATAACCTCGAAATATCCGTCGAGTATGCTAGCTTAGACGATATTTTGAAGCAAAATAAAACTGTCATCGATGATGTGTTCATATACTCAGTGGCCACTGACATTATGAACAATGATGACATGGAACCTCGTAGTGTTGTCGAGTGTCATCGACGAACGGACTGGTCACAATGGAAACAAGCAATTCAGGCTGAACTAGACTCCTTAGCGAAAAGAAACGTGTTTGGACCTGTTGCTCCAACACCACCCAATGTTAAACCAGTTGGTCACAAATAGGTTTTCCTAAGGAAGCGTAATGAGAGAAATGAGATTGTGCGATACAAGGCTCGCCTTGTGGCGCAAAGCTTCTCATAACGCCCTAGAATTGTTTACGAGGAGACGTATTCTCCCGTAATGGATGTTATAACGTTCCGCTACTTAATCAGTTTAGTAGTTTTCAAAAAACTGAATATGCAGCTCATGGATGTGGTCACAGCCTATCTCTACGGGGATCTGGATACAGAGATATACATAAGAGTCCCTGAAGGACTAAAGATGCCTGAATCAAGTAGTTCCCGACCACGGAATGCGTTCTCGATTAGACTGAGGCGTTCGCTATATGGATTGAAACAATCCGGGCGAATGTGGTATAACCGCCTAAGCGAATACTTGATCGGTTTGGAATACATTAATAACGAACTTTGCCCATACGTGTTCATAAAGAAATCTACTTCAGGATACGCAATCATCGCGGTCTATGTAGATGACATGAATCTCATAGGAACCGAAAATGACTTGTCAGAAACTGCTGATATTCTGAAGAAGGAATTCGAGATGAAGGATCTTGGAAGACACGGTTTTGCCTCGGCCTGCAGATCGAGCACCGTAAAGATGGAATTCTTATCCATCAAGCGAACTACACCCAAAAGGTGTTGAGACGCTTTAGTCATTTTGACGTTAAGCCGTCCGCTACTCCCATGATCGTCCGCTCTCTAGACATTACTAAGGACCCATTTCGTCCAAAGAAGGACGACGAAGAGATGTTGAGTCCGGAGTGCTCTTATCTGGGTGCAATAGGCGCTTTATTGTACTTGGCCCAATGTACTAGACCGGACATCTCATTTGCTGTGAATTGTCTAGCTCAACACAGCATTGCGCCAACACGCTGCCATTGGAATGGCATAAAAGACATTTTTTGCTACCTTAAGGGTACTACGGACTTGGACTTGTTCTATCCCTACGCGATTTTGAGTGAGTCCAACGCTCTTGGCACTCGAAGCAATGCGACCCTTGTTGGCTACGCCGATGCGGGATACTTATCTGATCCGCACAAGGGGCGTTCCCAATCTGGTTATGTCTTTACCATTGGAAATACGGCAATTTCTTGGAGGTCTCGCAAACAGACCTTAGTGGCTACTTCAACGAACCACTCTGAGCTACTCGCGCTCTATGAGGCGACTAGAGAGTGTGTATGGCTTCGAGCTGTTATTAGCCATATTCGAAGTACATATGATCTTCCATATGACCTAGATGAACCTATTGTCGTTTATGAGGACAATACCGCTGTTATTGATCAAGCAAAACATGGTTACATCAAAGGGGATGCTACCAAGCACATATCGCCCAAGTTGTTCTTTATACATGAACAACAAGCGCTTCAGAAGATTAAAGTGCAACACATTGGATCGGAGAATAACCGTGCAGACTTGTTCACCAAGTCACTGCCAAAACACTCGTTCCAGAAACATGTCAGAGCGATTGGACTTAGGAAGCTTTCAGAGCTAGTCTAAGTGAAACATGTTTTTTGCACCCTGTTGTGTGTATGTGAGGGGGAGCGCCCCAACGAGCGCCTCCAAACGCCCTGTTGTGCGTATATCCCGCACCCTGTCGAGTGCGAGTGAAAAGGGGAGCATCCTGATGTATGCTTGTGTACTCTTTTCACTTAAACCAAGTTTTTTTTCCATTGGATTTTCCTTGGCAAGCTTTTTAACGAGACACAGTTCAAATCCCTTATTCACTAAGGATTATTATAATCAGGGGGAGTATCCAGTTGTATACTTCTAAACCATCGTGTACTCTTTTGTCCTTCGATCAACGGTTTTTCCCACTAGATTTTCCCTGACTAGGTTTTGACGAGGCACCTTTGCAATGGTTAGTTTACCCCCATCACACTGACCTGTGTGTACTTTTTGTCCTTCGACCAAAGTTTTTTCCTACTGGATTTTCTTTGGCAAGGTTTTGACGAGGCACAAGTAGATGGTCAAACTTGAAGATGCAAGCTACAGACAGACGAAGAAACTCAGAGATGTTTACAAGCAGAATTTCTGGAGAGCCAAGGGGGAGTGTTGTAACTCATATGGCCCTTCATTTCATCTCCTTGTAACATACAAAAGACCTTTGGCCTTTCGTTTCTTCATTACCCCCAACCTCTCTCCCTGTATAAAGAGAGGTTGGGATAGCTTGTAATATGCACTTATGTGGTTGATAATATAGGAGAAAGCTTTGTCTCCGTGTGTTTGAGCTTTTGCCTTACGACAGTATCCTAAATTTTTTTGGTTGTTTTTTGTTTGCATTATTATATTTTTTTCAGCATATGTTGGTGTTGTTTGTACTCATGTTCATGATATAATAAAAAAAGAAAATAAAAAATAAAAATTCACGATAAAAACTTTTCAATATGACATATCAGGAATTAAATATCTAATTATAATCCAGGATTTAAATATTAATTAGCCCAAAGTTTAATAATTAGAATAGGAATTATAAAATCGTAATGTATTGTTATATACTTTTTAATGAAATATCCGAACCGACCGAAGTTTCTATTGCTAGGGTTCAAATCCAAAACTTGGACTTGTAAGATAATTAGGATGTTTGGTTCTGCGATTAGCAGTACCTGGATCACACCTCAATCAAGCATTAAAATCTATAATTAGATGATAAGTTTTATTAACTTTTCTTCTTGAGTTCCCCATAAGGTGTAGAAGACGCATGCTAGTATTTTCCATTTATTCCATTCTAAATAGAAATATTATACAACATTTATGTAATAAAGCTAAACTTTTTGTTGCAAATTATATTTTAGGATTTATAGTGAGTAATTTGGATATTTTGTTGCAACTTCTATTGGTGTTTTGCATGGCTGAGATTGGTTTTAGAGGGGGGGGGGGGGAAATTGGATGGTACATACTTTACCTTTCTTTCTTGGAAAGGTTTTAACATTTTGTTATTTTTCCAGAAATAATTAAAATTCATCTGGGACGATCATATATGGGATATTGTTTTAAGTTGTAAAAGTGTTAAAGCATCACACATCTATTAGAGGACATTATCATTTCAAACATCCAAACTCATCTTCCTTCCTTTTTCCTCTTACTCTTCCTCCTATACAACGTCCTCTTACAAGCTCTTCCTTCTACAATTCTAATTGAATTTAAATCTTCCTCTTCTTCTTTCTCCATTATTTTAAGATATATTTTCTAGGTTTTTCCAAAAAAAAAACTATATTTTTTATGTTTTTTTTGTTTTTTAGATTTTAAGTAATGTATGTTGGGGATTTATTTTTTCAAACATTAAGATTGATGGTTTTGAACACCATTTTAGGCTTTGAAAGTTTTAGAAACCGGCACAATCGGATTAGGACGACGAAAAAATGCCAAAATTCTGACAGTTCTAGCACACAAGAAACTGTAATAGCCCCACAAATATATAGTCATGTCACTTTGTCTGGTGCCTTAGAGCACGGTGTGACCCAAACCATTTTTGTCCATGAGATGCGATATTGAATTGGACTCATATGTCTTAAAAGAGAATTCTTATGTAAGGTCTGAACCAATCCCAATTATCTACACCACATGATCCCACCTCCTAACCGATGTAGGACTAAATTATCAACTATTGTCACCCCCCATTTGAGTGCTCAACCGATACGAGATACAACCCAACAATCTCCACATTAGCTCGTTAATTTCCACTGACCAAGCAACCTAGCACACCCGGCTACCATTTGTTCGTTCCCGCTAGCCGAACACCCGCACACTCCGACTACCTGAGCTCGTTCCTACTAACTAACAACCTTAACACACTCCGGCTACCTTTGCTCATTTACGCCAGCCGAGCACCTAGGAGATCCAACATATTGTCATCTCGATCCATTCGACCACAGAACCAAGCCTGACACGTTCCACACCACCATTGTGCGTTGTGTGCCAACCACAACGTCTTGCTCCACCTTGGGCTCATGAAACCCACTTTTGAAGCCAATTCGTATAGTTGATTCTCCTACTCTACCTTGAGAAGAGTCCGTATAATCCGATTATACACATGAACTTTCAACACCATCTGTCTCGAACCAATTAGAGCCGTCCAAACTAGCCCCGTAACCATAGACTCTGATACCACTTGTTGGGAGCGCGGTGTGACCCGAACCAGTTTTGCCCATGAGGTACGATATTGAACTGGACTCATATATCTTAAAAAAATTATCATGTAAGGCCTGAATCAATTCCAACTACCTACACTACATTATCCCATCTCCTAATCGATGTGGGACTAAATTACCAATCTCATTGTTACCCCCATTTTGATTGCTCAACCGGAAATGAGATAAAACCCAACATAATATATAGTCAATGTCACTTTGTGTGGTGCATTAGTAATTTCCATTTGCATGAATGAGACGGCAATGTATTGGCGGAGGATGTGTAAGTGTTGTGTAAGAACTCTGCTATACAGACCAATGGTGTGTGAACCAAAAATACGTGACGACCTCCCAATAATTTGGGATAGACCCTGACGATAGCAGGCGCTCGATTTTTGGTGGATTCCAGTTCTAACCAATAGAGGACCATCACGTACCCTTAGGTCACGCGCACGCACACCATACGGTATCCACGGTCGGTCTGTGAGGACTTATTGGCTGTGTATCCGTGAGCTGACCTTAACTAATCACACCTATTCACTTTTGAGTACCGAGGAAACTCGAATATTGTAAGGTACACAGCTGTACGTGCACTGTGGAATGAATGTGCATGGTTCAAATTATGTCTTTCTCGTTTCGTAAACGACTGTCCCCAACCCAAAGGAACAACAATACATGTACTTACTGTTAGAAATTTTATTGTACCCTGTCGATTCATGAGATGAAGAACATAAATTAAATTGATTGCGGAAGCGTACCTGAATCCATTGCTAGACTTGATGGATGTTGAAGCGATCGTCTCTTTATTGGGTTCGATCTTCCAACCCGCTACGGCCCTTAATAACAAAGATAAAATCTTTGTTCCTCTCTTTGTTGGGGATACAGAAGAGAATAGAGAAACCCTCTCTTTGGCCGTATGAGTTGGGGACCATAACCCTAATGAATACACATATATAGATATGTGTGTGTGATATTTCTAATTTGGCCCCTCATCAAATTAGAATTATCTCCGGTATCTACACATTAATTCCATGACAATTATACCTTAAGCCACAAATAGACCACTTTAATTTGGCTTAATTATTTAGATAGCCTAAACACAATTAATTTTACATGTGTGGCCCCATAATTATTGAATAATTCTAACAATCTCCCTGGGCCACATATGTAACCTTATAATTGTGTTAACCTTAGTGAGCTCATAAATTGATATCTTAATCCTTAGGGTATATCCGGACAATCTCGTCCATTAACCATATCAGCATAGGATCAAAGCGGCCTTCGTCACATATAGCGTAACTAAACCATCAATGGTCACATATACCAATATAGCTAAACGACATAGATCAATCATGGATGCGTAGCATGAAAATTATACGCAATGTGATCAATACATGTCTATTTCCAACTGGTCCTCCTTAACTTTATGAGATCAATACTTTAACATAATAAAAACATAATGAACTGAATTTCCATATATCTGATCAGATAAATATCCAAAATACTTTAATACATAAATGTGTCCAAAACCAAATAGCACCCAAATATAAAATACAAACTCCCACTATATTTCCATATTCTTAATTAACACCCATATGAGCAGTATGCTCATGAAAGACCCTGGATGATAATGCTTTTGTGAGCGGATCCGCTAATATGGAGTTTGTCCTAATGTGCTATATGAACAGTATAACCATTTTGAATTCTTTCCTTCACAACTAGAAACTTTATGTCAATATCCTTTGACTTATACAAGTTTCTGTTATTATGAATACAGTACTGCTGATTTATTGTCACACCATAATTTTATGTCTTTCAACACCATACTGTAGGCGCAGCCTTGTGACAATTTCGCAACCATATTTCTGAATAGATACCCCACAACATGTTATAAACCTTGCTTTCATGATGGAAGAAATTATGAGTGCATGTTTGACACTCATCCAAAATATCTCCATTAGTAAGCATAACCTGATGTGGATCTCCTGCGTGTTAGCATCCAACAAAATTGGAGTCGGAATACCTTATGATCTCTAGAATTATTCCATCTCCTACAAAGAGCGTATAATTTCTTGTTCTCTATTAATTACTTAAGTAGTTTGGCTGCTACCCAATGATCCATCCATATATGCTTAAATATCTGCCTAACATCCGAATTATGTACGTAATATCCTGACGCTACATACTTGTGCATACATTAGACACCCTACAACTGATCATGAAGGAAAAATCTATTGTATTTTCTTAATTTTAAGGCTAACCTTAGGGCACTTATTTGAGACTGAATTTGTCTCCTTTAACGAGAGGTGTCACCTGGTTTGTATTGAACACTTCAATCAATATACAAAACCAAAAATTATTCTACTCCCAATGAACTTGTGATACACACAATCTTCAACAGTGTTCATCTCAAAACCAAACGAGATAGTCACTTGTTAAAACTCAAAGTATCTTTGACGAGAAACTTGCTTGAGTCCATAAATAGATTTTGTCAGTTTGCGAACCATATTCTTTGGATCTTCTGGCACAAAGTTTTCTGGTTGCACCATATAAATTATTTTGTCAATGTTACCATTGAGAAATACCGTTTTGACATCCATTTGATATAACTCAATATTAAAATGTACAACAAGTACTATGATTGGTTTAAAAGAGTCTTTCAAAGTAACCGAAGAGAAAGTCTCTTTAAAAAACAATCTCTCTCTTCTCTTGAGGTTGTTGAGTTTGTTCCTCAGAAACAATTACC
Source organism: Iris pallida (assembly GCA_029216955.1). Taxonomy (NCBI): domain Eukaryota; kingdom Viridiplantae; phylum Streptophyta; class Magnoliopsida; order Asparagales; family Iridaceae; genus Iris; species Iris pallida. The sequence continues at coordinate 42,476,916 of JANAVB010028818.1, forward strand.
TTATCTTGAATGGGGGGGACCTATATGTTGTCTTGTTGAGGTAGCTCAACATCGACTTATAGAGGTAATTCGACATTGTCTTATGAGGCTCCGAATTCACTTCTTGATCAATGATATGCAAAATCTTGCACATCGTCAAAAGTGATAGTAGGAATCGTAATCGATTCCTCCTCAAAGACAATGTCATTGACTTTATTTCTCCTCCAAACTCAACATCCTCAAAGAAAGATTATACTTCTCGTCTAAAAAAATTCTTATTTTTGTGTTTAGTACCACGTGGTTCCATATGCAAGGTTTCTTTATTGGACGCAATAGTTTCAAGTGATAATAGCATGTCACAAACTTTTAAATAAAAATAATAATAATAATAATACCAACATTATTGAATTTAAAGATAGTCAAACTTTATTGTTTCCAATGAACAATGATAAATAAGATTGTCAAACAAGAAACTGAAACTAAATTTCGTCTAAAAGACGGTACAATAAAAGCTTTAGATAAAATTGTCTATCCCAATAATAACTAATATCCAAAATTTCCTATTGCATCCACTTCTACCGACTTGCCGTCTCCCACATAGATGTCTTTCACCATCAATAGGCTTTCGGTAGATCTGGTAACCTGCATAGAAACACTGATGTGAGTAGTTGCACCAAAATCTAATCACCATGTGTTTCTTAATACTGAAGCTAAATCATACCAAATTAAAAAGTACCTTTCTTTACACGCCATGCGTGGTACTTTGTACATTCCTTCTTTACGTGTCCCAGCTTACCACAAAAGAAACAACCATTAGCCTCAGTTGTTGTTCTTTGCACTTGACCCTTAGTAGCTTTTGTATTCTTTCGCTTAGTGCCCTTATACTTGTTTAGGGTGGTAGCCAAATTAGCACTTTCAGTTTTTATCTTGCTTCAATCTCTCTCTTCTGTACACAATACGAAAGCAGCTCATTTAGAGTCCATTTTTCCTTTTGACAGTTGTAACTGACCTTGAACTGATTGTACTGTGTAGGAAGTGAGAGCAATACCAAATAAACGAGCAAGTCATCCGACAAGTCGAGCTTAAGTGCCTTAAGTTTGAAGCAATAGACATCTCCATGATGTACTCCCTTATGTTACCTTTGCCTTTATACTTCATGGTAATCAAGCGCAACAAAAGTGTGCTTGTTTTCGCCTAATCATTTTTTGCAAATCGCTTCTCGATTTAGCAAAGAATTTTTGGCATTAGTAACCTCATCAGATACTGCACCCCTGAATGCCTCTGGAATACCGCGCTTTATGATCATTAGACTCATGCGGTTTGAGCGTTCCCACTTCTGGAAGTTCGCTCTATCACCAGATGAACTGTCATCCTTAGGAGTAGTGGGACGCTCAATCCTAAGTGCAAGGTCTAGATCCATGCAGCCGAGAATAATATATGTGTTCTCTTCCAGTCCTTGAAGTTTGTCCCGTTAAGCATTGGAATTGAGTTCAGATTAGCAGATATTGTAGCAACACTAGCTGAAAAGAGAACAAAAATGAATAAATAAATATGCTCTAATAATAACCAAAGAATAAAAGATAGTCAAACAAATTCAAATAATGGTGAACCCCATCTCAAGATACCTAGTGCATCATTAATATCAAGTCTTTGGACAGTGATATTAACTGCAAGTGGTACTCTTGGTGTAGTGATCAAATGTTGACAATAAGTCATGTCAAATAATAAGTCTATCTTTGGATCGGGTTATTATTCACATGTAAACCATATAATTGTCACACATGATCACCACAAGTATGTGTGCAATTCGGCCAAGTATTAACTTTTCTTTGGGTCGGCTAATACCCGCATGAATATACACACAAACATATGAATCCCTCATAGACTATCTACGCAAGAGAGGTCACTTTGGCTACATCTTGTTTCAATGAGTCTACTTAGAATATTGGACAACTATTGCTAGTCATAAAAGGCACCAAAAATTGAATGTTGACTAAATTTTACAAAACGAATCATGTCCAAAACTTTATATACATGCATATTCATAAGATTATTACTCAAATAAAGTAATCAAAAGCATAATCATGAATTTCAATTTGGCAAAATTGGATATTATCACTATAACAAAATTCATGAAATAATCTACGGAGGATATGCATCCAAAGATAATAACAAATGCATAAGAATTACTTTAAATAGAATAATCTATAGAAGGTCAAATATATGCATTAACAGATTATATCAAATAATCTATAAGGATTATTTTAAATAAAATAATCTACCGAAGACAAAATCCTAATTTTAATTTGAAAACAATCATATATCTTAAAGATATCTCCTTTAATCATATGCATGTGAATTTGTTTTTGCATGAATTTATCGAAAACTATATTTTTGAATCCAAATCAATAACAATACCATAAAGAAAATGCTAAATCTGTTTTATACAATATTGATACTTAATCAGAGCTTTCCATACTAATAATTTTTTATATCCGAAACTATCACCTTTTGTTGCAATATTGATACTTAAACAGAATTGATAGTAACATGCCAGAATCCGTAAAGATCCATAAACAGAAGTTGCAATATTGATAACCATAAACAATTGGTAACCATAAACAGAAGTTGCAATATTGATACTTAAATAGAAGTGATAGTAACATGCTAGAATCCTTAAAGACCCATAAACAGAAGTTGCAATATTGATGACCATAAACAATTGGTAACCATAAACAGAAGTTGCAATATTGATGACCATCAGTAGATCGGTGACCGGCAGAAGCAAGAAATGGCATGTCTTACCAAATAAAACCACAAAGCAATACCTAAATTAACTCCTAACAAATCCAAAGATAAATACCGGACCCAAACAATCAAAAAAAAAAATAATGATTTGATTTATATATAAAATAAACCAGCAGTATACATAAAGAGGGTTTTAATTTGTGGATCTTGATAGATCAACCAGAACCCTAAATTAAATTAGATCGAAGATCTAGGGTTTCTGAATAACAATAAATAAAAAATTGGATTCTAAACTTCGACCTCATAAATCAAAAACATGAGACTCTGATACCACTTGTTAGAAAATTTATTTTACCCTGTTGATTCATGAGATGAAGAACGTAAATTAAATTGATTGCGGAAGCGTACCTGAATCCATTGCTAGACTTGATGGATGTTGAAGCGATCGTCTCATTATGGGTTCGATCTTCCAACCCGCTACGGCCCTTAATAACAAAGATGAAATCTTTGTTCCTCTCTTTGTTGATGGGGATACAGAAGAGAATAGAGAAACCCTCTCTTTGTGGCCGTATGAGTTGGGGACCATAACCCTAATGAATACACATATATATAGATGTGTGTTGTGATATTTCTAATTTGGCCCTCATCAAATTAGAATTCTCCGGTATCTACACATTAATTTCATGACAATTATACCCTTAAGCCAATTTTAAATAGACCATTTTAATTTGGCTTAATTATTTAGATAGCCCAAACATAATTAATTTTACTTGTGTGGCCCCATAATTATTGAATAATTCTAACATTTACTAATTAAATAACACTCTTTGTGGATCCATGTTTTAAGGTTTTTTTAAGTCCTTTGATTGAAGCTTCGATCGGACTCATTTCCAGTCAATCCATTTCCATCTCTTAGAGCATCATTAATAGTTAGGACTCTCAATACAAGTTGTGGTCCAAAATTTTAAAAAAACAGATAAATGTAAAATAGATTAGATTTGTATAAAAATATAGAAAATGATAAAATGAACTCCAGTCCAAATATTATGTGGTAAAAAATTGATGTGAAAAAAATAATAATATAAAGTTTAAAATGTAGAAAGTTGGATCCAAATTGGAACTTAATATTTTATAAAATGAGTTCCTACAATCTAGAATTTAGAAATTGGGAGGTCCAACCTATAGCACTCATGGATGAGATAAGACCTAAATGATAGAAATTAGGACTAAGGATGGTACTTACTATTCTACAAAATGAGCTTCTACATTCTTAATTTAGAATCTAGAAAATGGAATGAGCCTTACTAATGATCTTATAGCTCACTCAATCTACGTTGCGACTACAATTCAAAGATGACAATTTCGTGATGTTGTCGCAAATGGTTTTAGACATTTTTTGTGCAACAAAAGCTACTCCATGTGGTGATGGGTTGGATTGACATTTCGTGCAACATAACAAACACTGGAAAGTTCAGAAAAACTAAAGTAAACGCGTGTTGCAACAATATTACTTAATCTTCATCCAAAGAACCCCTAAATATATATCAACGTCATGCAAACAATGTGGATTACAGACGTCCACATTGTGACTAAGAAGCTATAAAAAAAAAAAAAAAAAAAAAAGGAAGATTAGCTGCAACATTTTTTTAGCAGCAACATGAGAGGGTTCTTTGATCAATATCTTTTTGGAAGTGTGAAAACAAATCCATAACGCAGATAGAATACGGCAACTAACAAAAAATGATGCGCTGAAATGCTGCTAAAAGTAGAAAGTTCATTGACGCTACCTCATAATTTTTCTATGGGCCCACTTCGTTGTCTCAGCTGGGTAAGGATACCTCGAGAAATTTGCTGCTATCATCTTCCGAATCCTGAAATTCCATGTCTTGAAGTTGAAGCTCAGAATTTCTTTCATGTGGCGATCGCTTGGCACGAATTGAACACACACTATTAAGCTAACATTCAAGAAGTTTACCAAAACCTAGAGATTTGCATTTGTAGGTACTTTCATTTTCTTTCACAATGCAAGATGATTTATAGTTTAAGTTGTATATATATATTTGCATGATCATAACAACTTATGTATAAGTTTTGATGTGATCAATATTCATGAGCAGTATCATGAACACCGGGACCGTATCGAAGGAAGAACAAATTATTCGGATGTGCTAATAGTCCCGAGGTATTATGGGACATTTACTGAAGTTAGATACCTGTGATGAAAAAGCGCATCATAATAACATGTAAAAGTCCATCATGGTGATCGTTGAAATCACCAATGACCGTCATGTAGACATGCTATATGTTGGTAATGATTATTTCTGCAGGGAGGTAAGTCATAATCCTTGTTTTGCAGGGATGGATAAATTGGCTATGGATAAGATGTCACTAGCTATGATTTACGCTTATATTATGTATTCTTGATAATGAACTGATAATAGACACTAATCCATAATAGGAAGATCATTTTCATAATTGTATGCTTATATATATATATATATATATATATATATATATATATATATATATATATATATATATATATATTTGAACCAACCACCCTTTTTATTCATGAAGGTCGAACCTTTACAAGTATACCATAAGGCACAAAATGCCGATGTCTGTACACGTATACTGACAAAAGAAAAGGCTAACTAGAAACAAAACGGCTAAGCCGAGGATAGGAGAGAGATCCAGAAAACCGTCTGACCATGCTTACAGAGGGGTCTCGTTTGCGGCACTGACGAATGGTCTCCCAAATAAGCTGGTCTGCGCTGTACTGGTGGCCTTCGTATCTCACCTTGTTCCGATTTTTTCATATAACCCACGTGGCAACCGCAGCGATGATCTGGTGGCCATGGGACGCTGAACCCCAGGTTGCCATGAGGACATGAAAGTTGTCGCCCCCATGAGGCAATCTGCAACGCTGGGAAAGAGCTCTCTAGACCTTGACAGGTAGGTCTTCCTGACTGAGGATGTGGTTGATTGTTTCCGATTATCGATCAGAGCAGCATGTGCACATTGAAGCAAGACTGAACCCGATTGTGTTGAAAGTGTCGTCAGCGGGGAGGATGTTGGGTAGGGCTCTCCAGATGAGGAAAGACCACTTCTTGGGATGCAAGTCTGCCAGATTAATGAAGCAATAGTAGGGGACGAAGCCGTGATACATAGGATTACTCTTCTGGTCGACTTAACCGAGAATGTGCCGACATCATTGGGCGACCACTCGAGCTTATCTGCGTCCGTTCTGATCCTCAAGCCGCTACGACGAATGTAATTGACCGCCTCGGACCCAGCCCATAACCGAACTTTGCTCCAATTCCAAGTGCTATTAGGGGGGTCCCACAAGTCCTTGATAGTGCTGTTCCTAGGGGCAGCAGAAGTGTTGGGAAGCAAAAAATTGTCGACCCAGCGCTCCAGGAATGGAGAAGCATGGCCTATGCCCTCCTTAAGACGAATCGCTGGTTCGACGAGGGACCGTCCGATGAGAATGCACCGCCAGGCCGCAGAGGATCTGTTGTTAGCGATGGCCATGGACGGGTGGATGTGCTTGAAGTATCTGGCCTTCATGAACCTGGACCATAAGTTCTTACTCGTACGAAGCGTCCACCATAATTTCATCGAGAAAGATGTATATATATATATATATATATATATATATATATATATATTGTGGTGGTTAAGATGAGTCGGATTGGTACCGTTCGCCAGTGCATTTCTCAATGTACTTACCCCATCATCCACATGTGTTGGGAGCAACACGGACGCTCAATAAAAGACTCGCAGCTTTTAGAGCTCTCATGTTTAAAGTATTTGAAGTTCTTTTCTTTAGAAATTTTGATTTCAATGTAATATAGAGGCATGATGTATGAAATGATCATATTATTTCATGATAGCTTGGAAGTTTGTCATTTATTTCATGGAATGTAAGTTTAGACGATATTTCAATTGTATTGAAAAATTTGCACTCCGCTGTAAGATTATTAATAAAATAGTTATTTTTATTCTGTACCGTGTCTTCAACTTTTTGTTATTGTGTGTTCCAACCCTATACTCAAATGATTTATTACACGTGCGCGTAATGCCTTATACTAGTACAATTTAGAATTATATGGTATCATGTCTGTTGGTGATTTATCGATTCACAGGTATGAGGGCGTGACACTTTTTGCCTTGCATAATTGTAGGATCATATGGAAACTCCCTCACAGAAGCGTGTTCTATATAATTAGATCGATTAGCAAGATAGGCATCCTCGCCTGCATTAAATTTTGTCTCGCAGCTTGGCAAAGCCACCAACGAATTAAATGCACGAGCTCTCTTATGTGGCTCTAATTCAGTAAGAGCCCAATTTTGCTAGGCTTCTTTTCTACGGAGCTCCTTTTCTGTAGGGATCATATTTCTGCGAGGCTCGCATCAATGTAATTGCTTTATCCTACGAGGCTTAAATTATACGAGGCTCGTATTTTTGGACGTATGCCATGTGGCTCCCCCCCATAATTGCATTGAAAAGGTGGCAACCACATGGCTATTTGCCATAATTGTAGACGTAAAGATGATGGCCCATGTGGCCATTCTCGATATTTTGTTGTGCCTGAACTTGAATGTACACGAAACACAACAAAAATACTATGTCGTAACCAAGAAAATGAAATCGAAGAGACATACATTTAATGGAAATAGAATGAGTCATGATCGAGAGCGATGTGTACTTGCCTACAGATGGAAACTACGACCGTGTCGAGTCCTTGCATGTTGTATTTGTCACGTCCTGATTTCGTAAAATCGATAGTCATCCTCCGGGCGTGATGTCGTACGAGCCTGAGTTGCACTCGCACAAGACAGGATCATAAGGTTATCGGAAATACAACAACAAATAGAGTACGCAGATAAATTGAACACTTGCATAGAAGAAAACTTTGCTTTATTGATAATGAACTTCATTTACAAGACTCGATTACAAAGAGTGCGGCATGAGCTTACAAACATGAGTCAAAATGAACGCTGGAGAGATAGTCGTTCCATATATTACATCCCCTCTATACAACAAAAATATTCAAAACACCTGCTATTGAGGGAGCTGAGTCATTTTCCGTTGGACTAATGCGGGATCTTCAAGGGTTAAACAAGCCTTCGAGCACACGTGAAAGGCTTCCAAAATGTACGAGCGTCGCCTTTAGTTATGTTACATGCCCTCCCTGGTTCTCAGTACCGGTGGAGAGCGAGGATCAGTACATTGCCGCGTACTGGTGAGTGGCTAATAAATACCATGCTCTCATTTGTTCAAGAAGTTATGTGAAGCGTGTAATATAATTGGTGATCTTTCTAGCCATCCTAGTAAATTTTATGTGAATAATACACACACACACACACACACACACACACACACACACACACACACACACACACACACACACATATATATATATATATATATTTCAAAAACCAGTAACTTTATTGATAATACTCAAAGTGCAGGTTACAAGAGAGTAAACTATCCAACTCCAAGCTGATGCCATGTCGCAGGAAGAGGCAGCTTGTGCTTGTAACGCTTCAAGGCTTTACCAATATGTCGACGAGTCTCATGCATAAGCTGATTCACAGAATATTTGTACTCCTCATATCGCCATTTATTTCTATTCTTCCAAGTCACCCAACACACTGCAGCTACCACTAACTCCTTTAGATGGATTGAAACCCCATTGTTTGAATATTGTCATCCATTGGTAATTTGTTATGCAATACCCGCCATAATAATATAGACCACTTATATGGTATATACGAGCTCCATATATGCTTAAATTGAGGCTGTATAGTATACGGGATGCGAGTTACCTTCCAATCTGTCGCTACTGAGAACTTTTCGGTTGACGTAGATGACCAAGCCCATTCTCCCGAAGCTAACGGAGTGATATAGTGGTTAGCCATATCCCGACCTTGTAATAGCCTTCGCCAAACATGAGAGGACTTCTGGGGAGCACCAGCTGAATCCAAATCCTGAAATTTATAATACCTGGCTTTGATGAAGCGCTGCCATAAGCCTTCCTGGGTTTTCAGTTTCCACCATAATTTGACTGTGAATGCATCCATCATTTCTTTCAATGCTCGAATACCCAAACCTGCTTCCTCGATCGGTCGTGCCATAGAGCTCCAACTCGCCCATATATGTTTTTGTAAGCAATCATTTGTACCCCAAAAGAATCGAACAGACATATTCTCTAACCTATTCAGGACAGTCTTCGGAGGATTGTAGGCCGCAGTCGTATACATCGGGATAGATAACAAAACTAATTTCAACAGTGTTAATTTTCCTCCGTACGAAAGAATTTTTTGTTGCCAACCTTCCAGACGCCCTCTAATCTTTGCAATGAGGTCTTCATATATCATGGTTGTTCGCTGCCATTGGACAACCAAGGTAAGTGAACGGAGGCTGTTTGATCTCAAACCCAGTTATAGCATGAAGCTCCTCCTTCCTGTCAAATGATGGCATTGTGTAGATGGAGGATTTTGAGACATTAATGCTCTGTCCTGACGCTCGTTCATATCTCCTCAATACCCCATGCAGTAGCCGAACCGAACGTATGTCATCCGCAAAAAATAACAACACATCATCTGCAAATGCCAAATAAGTAATAGCAGGACAACCGCTAGGTGCATAATAGTGTTTGAATGAAGCATGTTTCAGTGTTTTATTTAAGTTTCTAGACAATACTTCAGCAGCAATAATAAATAACGTTGGCGAAAGCGGATCACCCTGCCAAACTCCTCGAAATGCTTTGAAGAATCCTGAGGATACGCCATTTATAATGGTGGAGTACCAAATATTGTTAATTATACGAAACACCATACTAATCCAAATTTTAGCAAATCCAAACTTCCACATGACTTGCATCAAAAAAGTCCAGTCTAATCGATCATACGCTTTAGCCATGTCAAGCTTGATTGCTATATTTTCCCATCTACTATTGGTGTTCATCAGGCTCAACATTTCTTAGGCTAATAAAATGTTGTCAACAATCTCTCTACCCCGAACAAAACCATATTGTTCAGGAGAGATAAGTTTAGGAAGGATTGGTGCAAGCCATAGAGCCAACAACTTTGAAATAATTTTATTGAACACAGTACATAAGCTAATTGGGCGAAATTCAGTCATGTACCTGGGATTATTGTGTTTGGGGATCAGTACCAAAGCTGTGCTCGTGATAGCCTTTGGCAGCTTAAAGCCTGCCATGAATAAGGAGATAGCTTCCAATATATCATCCGCAATAATCGGCCAGCACGTCACGAAGAAAGCGATAGTAAAGCCATCGGGTCCCCCCGCACTGTTGATGTCCATGCTTTTAATAGTATAGAAATTTTCTTCCTTCGTCGGCTCAGCAATTAGGGTTGCATTATCATCCTCAGAGAGAATACGAGGAATGACCTCCAATAGCGCAGCATCCTCTTCGATTCTAATGCTTTTGTATTGGGTTTCATAATAAGTATTAGCTACATGCTGTATATCCTTCAACTCAGTTTTAGAGTAGCCTTCATCATCTATAATGTGGTGAATGTGCAATTTCTGCTGCTTACTGTTAACACATTCATGGAAATACATAGTATTTCGATCACCTTCTATATCCCATCGAAGTCACGCCTTCTGTTTCCAATAGAAATCAACATATGTATGGCGTTGCTTCAAAACTGCTGTAGACCTATCCAATATCATTCTTTTCTCCCACGAATGATCTACTTCATAAGCTAATTCATCTCCTAAGACTTGATCCTCCGCAGCTTTAACCTCCTGGAAAATATCACCAAACTTGTTATGACTCCACTGAGAGAGAGCTGTTCTACAAGCTGCCATACAAACACAAACACGAACCAAACTATTAGTATGAGTAGTTGAGTTCCAAGCCTCCTACACCAGCTGCACAAACCCCTCCTGTTTTGTCCAGAAATCAAGGAACCTAAAAGGTCTCCTTCCTCCATCCTGCTTGGCCAGTAATTTGATTAGCAAAGGGGCATGATCTGATTCAGCCCTATTCAGATGTTCCTCCTTACACAAAGGAGAGAGATTAAGCAAGTCTTGAGTAACCATCAATCTATCCAATCTCGATCCTCTCCTCTCCCCAAACTTGGATTTAAACCAAGTGAAACGACTCCCTATTATATGAAGTTCAATAAGGCCAGCAGAAGGAATAGTGTATGTAGATCGTAGGTGAAGAAGCCGATCCCACATATCCCTACGACTTTCTTTCTTATTATGACCATGCACAAAAGAAAACATTACTTCGGACAAGAAAAATTCATTTTGAAAGGCAATGAAGACTGCTTTATCAAATGAATCCAACAAAGAGATAGTGCAACCCGACTTAGCCAAAACCCAAATATTACCCTTATCATTAGAGAAACCCTTGTCAATATATATATATATATATATATATATATATATATATATATATATATATATATATATATATATATATATATATATATATATATCCTAGTGGTTAAGTAAGATGCATGCGGCCCTATATATATATAACCACTAGGATATTATATATATATATATATATATATATATATATATTATATATATATATATATATATATATATATATATATTTTTAATTATATATATATATATATATATATATATATATATATATATATATATATAAAATATATATATATATATATATATATATATATATATATATATATATATATATATATATATAACTTACCATGTTCTTTCCTGTTCATTCAGATATCAGTAGCTAAAGTAGTATATATATGTGAAGGTCACTGTGACGCACCATCCATGACTATAGCTTGGTTTAGACGATGACCCTTTCAGCACGGTACCCTGCTAAAGTTTTTGAATAACCAGTGCTAGTATCCAATATAGCTATCATGTTTTCTCCTAGGTCGAATCGGCCCCGTGGCCCTGGGTTGCCGTTTAAGAAAATAAGATCTTGTGCACAAATTGTCCAGGACCGTGCGAGGTTAAACTAGTTACTCAAGCATGGTCTACAAATTCATAATAAATTTTACCATTTTATCGTATTCCGCCTTATTGTGGCAACATTTATTCAATGATTCAATCCTTTCTTACTACTAATCTATAACAGGCATACATAATTAAACATGAAGCAATCTTATGATATAGCATATATATATAAGTAAACATGTAACAGTTCTTTTGATTTACTTATATGGAAATAAGTATTTCAACTTTGTGTCTACGTATCTACATCTAACATTTCATCGATAATGTTGATTGATTGGTGAACAAGAGGGTCAAGGAAAGAAAGATCAGGCTCCACTTACTGTTGATTGAGTAAAGCGAGAGAAGGTGGTCTAATTTACTATACGACGTCTACGCGATTATCTGCAATCGCATAAGCAACGGATTAGCACTTATCTTTCTCTTCCGGAATTGATATGAAAAGTGAAGTTCAAAGAACACATACAATGAAATCCATCGAAAACATTCACGAAAACACATTTAAGAAAACCAACGTGAAAATGGGCAAGTGTGGCAATAAAAATAAATTAGCAGAGAGGTCTCTCCCGACTCAGCAGTAGAGTCCTTTTTCGAGACGCAACCCGCTGCATATGGGACTTGATTCTGAAGAAGTCGTTCCATAAGGAGGAAATGATCTTTGATTCAATCTATCCCGATCAATCGATACCGACAGTATTTCTTAATTACACTCCTTGCAAACGAGGAACGGGGTACGATGTTGGGACGAACATTATATTATTGAACCATATCCACCTCTAGGTTCTTAAAAGCACAGGCCTCTCTTTTTCTTTCTCATTATCTCAAAACTCACTTTGAAGTATAGAGATGATTGGGGTATGAGTAAAAGGAGAAGGAAATAAGAGTGAAGAGAATGAATGAAAGAATGCATGGAATTGGGTTTATATATAGTAAGAGGATTAATCTTAGTCGTTGGATTAAAATTCAAAGTCTACGATTAAAAAAAATTGAGCTTCTGTTGTGTTTGCAAAGTTTGATTACAAACTGAGAAAGGTAAAAGAGTATAGTTTGATTTCTGGTGAAGTACAACTGTAGAAATCTGATCAGAAGATGATCACTTTATTCCTTGGACGATACGATGTCAAAGAAGAAAACCTTTGGAGAGTACTTCAGCAAGTGCTCAGGAGATTATGATCATTAGTGATGATTTTGAAGGGATTTGAAACTTTATTTGGAGATAACTATTAAGTAGTTATCCTGATTGGCACATACTGCATTTGGCACGCCATTCACCCAGTCGCACGAATTGTTAACTTAACTGCATATGACACATGGCATTTTGTGAGAGAGATGCTTGGTCGTGGGCAGTTTCGTGTACACGTTCTTCGAGATTAGTGGCATGCACGCCACGTCATCTAACTGCTTCCGGATGATTTGATCAGATGGTGCCAACTGTTGAATGGCACTAGGCGCTATTTGCTGTTTAATGCACCCTACTTAATGATATTTGATTATCTCGCGCCAACTACAAATGGCGCGAGGCAACTATCAGTAATTATGACAAATCTGACACAATCTTCTCGAGTGCTGCGCGTTCGGATTCGAACAGATTTTTCTCGACTGACATGTTGTCAGTCATGATGACAGCTGTTTTGACTTCTCGAGAAAGTTTGTCACATGACGGCCAGTGCTACTTAGGTCCAGTGCCAATTGATATAGTACGCCATCTGATGACCAGCACCACATGATGATAATTATACTTTTTAGGCTTCTACAAGACCCCCTTCAAATTTTTCAAATTTGAAAAGCTTCAAAATTTAGAATACTTTGAATAAGAAGCATTTCTGTGTGATTGGCGCATAATAGCATCATAACTGACCCCGAATTTTTGGAGCAGATTGTGCGACTGTTACATATAGCTTTAGGCTATAAATAGCCAATAGAAGAGAGAGAAACACTTTTACTCAAATTTTTTTTTCTTAAGCACTTCATTTTCTTCAACTTTCGAAGCTTTCGATCAATCAAAATGGCCCCAAAGAGAACCGCAGATGAGAAAGGAAAGAAAGTGCCCGGAGCCACTTTGTGTGTGCCTCTGTTAATAGTTCTGCAACACATCGTGCCGTCGGCAAGAGCCGATGAGGCAAACCCGGCTCTTAAAGGTAAGAAAATCAATCGGAGAAGACGACAACAGAATGTTCGTGCTATTCGCACGTAGCACTATCAGGGACCAACATCGACCGCAGCTCTTTCAGAGTGTTGGTCGATGCTTTACGCCATCTGTAACCTATGCCACCTCTTTTAGAGTGTTGGCTAAAATCAATCATAAAAAATAATGCCCTGCACCATTTATCATGTCTTAAGCATGATGCACCATTCGATAAGAGGTGCAAATCATGTGCTGACTGACTGATGCACCATCGAATTTGAAAACTGTCACTCTGTATGCGCCAATTGAGGACTGTTCTTCTTATCCTACACCATTCATGATTGGCGCAGGGTGTTTCTTTAAGAAAATAATCTTTTCAAGATTTTAACTCTGAATTTTCTTTTGCAGCTGATCTGAGAGAAGAACCTTTTGTTAAGGAATTGGCTTCTGCCTTCTAGGTGTCTGAGTATCGAGAAGATCTCTCTCATGTCCATTTTCTTCAATATGTTCTTCGTGAAACCAGGAGAGCTGTGCTAAAGTCTCAAGACGACAAGACTTTATTATGTCTAATGAATGGTGAACACCTCATAAGCTTGGATCAAGTTCCCCATAAGAAACCAGCCTTCTTGTTTGGCAAAGCTATCAAAAAAGATTCTCAGCCTAAATCGAAGCGAAAAAAATGAGTCTATCAGAGCAAAAATAGACTAATATATCTCATTGATATGACGATCGAGACATCTGTCCCTATCCCGTTATGCCCATGCCAGTAATCCTCGAAATATGGCATGGGATCTGACTCTTTTACAACATGCCAGAGCTGTAAGGATATGCCATAAACTAGGTCCTCAAAATAGAGACATATTCTTCAGTTCATCGGAGAGGAATAACACTTATTTGAGAGGCCTAAAACTAAGCTACGTGCCTCCGGAGGATTCATCTATGATAATTCCAGTTAGGATACCTTTCTTTGCCAACCTGTTTGCTAAGGCTAAAGGAAAGTATCCAGCTCAAAATATGAGATTGACGGGTTTGATGAATCTAGATATCAAACGCTGGAACCAACTTTCAATCTAGGGTTTAAACAACTTTATAGACGAGTTGCTTGATTTAGAGCTTTATGAACCCATTTGGACTACTTCATGTACAATTCGCACAAATTCTAATTTATTTTTGGCCTTGGTAGAAAGGTACAACAGTAGGATGGGCACTTTTGTAACCCATCGGGGAGAGATAGGCTTCGTCCTTCACGAAATGCAATACATCTCTTATCTGCCAATGGGTGAGAACCCATATAAAGAGTATATGCCAACAAATGAAGAATTAGATGCTTTAGCTGATAAAAACTTGGAAATGGTGGCAGTCTTCGACGAGTTGTTATGCTACTTCATGATCGGCACCATTCTATAAAAGAGTCATGCAAAGGGGACGTGTTATTTGTCCAAATGGTTGTTGTATCTAATTTTAGGCCACATCTTGGAAGATAAGGTGCAGGAACACCTAGATTATGAGCATCACTTTTTGAACCACTTGACCGCAGTATTATCCAGAAATTGATAGAAAGGTCAAGGCATATTGACAATGAGCTGAAGAAGGATTGGTGTGAGTTTACGGCTGGTACTCCTATCGAGACTTATATAAGACAAGGTGGTAGACAGATGTCTCAAGAGGCTACGCTGACAGGTTTTCTCTCATTGTGGCTGCGACAGTTCGTGGTCCCAGGAGCCAGTGTTGTTGATAGGATCCACCGGGGTGTACTATTCACCGCTGTATATTTAGTATTCGGACACAAGATGGACATTTTTTCTGCGATGACTTGCCGGTTGAGCACAGAACTTTGTTCTTTCACAGATGCCATGATGATGGCTGTACTCGAGATGGGTTTCCTCGTACTGAGATGTCGTATACATATTTGTTTGGCTGGTTGTTGCTACACAATCCCATTCTGATGGATCCTGCTTTAGGTGTCGTAGAAGGAGACTTTATCAGACGTTATGCCACATCTCGGTGGAAAGTAAACTCTCCTACTGACTACAAAAAAGCATTAAATATGGGTTTTAAATAGAGGTTCTATTATGTTCCTCCACGTCCTGGAACTGAAAATCTTTCTCCTTTGCTCATGGACCTAGAGCCTATGGGTGCTCGTCCACCGCCATATTCTTTTAAGTGGTTGAAGATGATAAGACCCTCTCACCTGATATATCGGTTTGGGGGTGAGTGTTGTCTGGAACCGTATTTGCCTAGCCGATTTGCCCGCCAGTTTGGCTATAATCAAATGCACGTTGACAACGCAACCACCTACTTAAAAGCCTCCGGATATCTGATCGATAGTGCTAGAGGGTGGAGATATTATAGTGCCAAGGGAACTAAGGCTATATTCTTAATGCCCTCTGCTACTCCTGAAGTGGGCCCGCGTATGTTATATACATATGCGAACTTTTATACTTCGGCCAATACCTTCTTCGAAGGCTTCAATTTGTCTGATAGTTTTGTTAGTGTTAGACATCGAGAGCAGGGGCCAAGACCAACTTGGAGTTCAGAGAGGCTGAAAAAAAATACTCCTGCTGATGAACCTTTTGAAGCTACACTTGTTGGCCTCCCTGACAAAGTGAATGATTCGCTAGAAATCTCTCTCAAGAAGCGGAAAGAGAAATCTCCTACAAAAGGGGCCAGTAAAAGACGAAAAGTTAGGGAATCAACTACCGAATTTGCCCCAGCTAAACCTCCTTCTCCCCCTAAGGCTAGGAGGAATAAAAAGAAAGAAGCAATTGTTATTACTGAACAGCCCACAACGAGGACGAGATTCCAGACACGACAGGTTGAAACAAGGATTTCTTCTGGGGGAACGGGGACAACTCCTTCTCCAATCCCAAAAGAAAGCAAAATTCCTACCAAAGAGACTAGTACAGGGCCGGATGTGCAAGGCGAACCTTCTGGATCTGAAGGATCTCCTCCAATATCGCTTAAGCGCAAAACAAGGAGAAAACTGTTGGTAAGCGAATTTGTGCAGCAAGAAACTATAGCTTCATTTACTCCCTCAGTGCTGGGACAGTCTCCTGGTCAACCGATATCGTCATTATTGTCACAAGATCCACAGTCCGCAAAAGGTGATATCTTGCCCTTCCAGATACTAATTTACTGAGCATTTGTGTTGATATGTATGTTTTCTATTTACAGAGACTCCAACAATGAATATCCTCGCTTCAACTGTTGCAGCAGATATTCCTTCGGTCCTTATTTTAGAACAACATTCATAAAGATCACCATTCCAGTGACTGCACTTGCTGCGGTCGGAATAATGTTATTATCCCCTACTGGTGATCTTCCGGAAGTTATGACTCCTGAAGAAACATTACCCTCAGAGGACGTTCCGAACGTTCCAGCTCCTTCTATAGCCCAAACTCCTACACACTCTGGAGAAGACCAGGTGGTGATAGAAGCGCTAGGTGGCTGTAATTTTGATGACAATCTGATTGAAGAAGAACCCATATTGCTTCTTCTGACCTTGATAAAGCTGAAGTAAACCAAGGTCCAAAAGAGACCCATAAAGATCAGGACTAGACGATCAAGGATGGCCTTATTGCTGGTGAGAATGAAGATAAGAGCCACCAGAGCTTAAAAGATGACAATCAGAATCTCGATGAACCACAAGGCGATGAGAATTCTTATGTTGAGATTGAGGGTGATGAAAGCCCAGGTGACGAAGATGATGAAGGCCTTGCTAAAGGCCCTAAAAATATTGAGGGTGACAAAAACCCTGAAGAAGTTAATGATGAGGAGATCCAGACCCCAGCTGAACACATCTTTGAAACAGAAAAGGTAGGGATGGAAGCCCCAGGTGACCACGCTGATTTCGAAGCTAGGAGCAACCATTTTCTGTCAGGTAATTCTGAAGCTGGGAGTAGCCACGCGGCCGTCTCTGAGACACTACGCCTCGTGGGATTCTATATGTGCTGCCAGATTCAGGTAAATTCCTAACTTTATTCACCATTGCTCCTTTGATAATATTTGACATGATAAGTCATTAATATAGAAAATAGAATTCAGAGGTAATGTGGACATGAATTCATATATCTATTAATTATCTTTGGGCCAACTGAGGCTCAAAGATAGGATATCTCTTAAAACAGCTGGGTTTCAAAAGATGATATTTGTGATAATGTAGTAGATGTTGTAGATCAATGAACATGTATCATAAGATTTGGACAGACTCCGCTGGGGTTTTGCAGACAAGTAAATAATTCAAATATTTGAAGTATGTACAATATTTGTCAGAAAATACAGTACACACTTTGAAACATAGTACTTCTTTAGGAATTTGTCATTGATAGGCATTATAGCGATTCGGCCATCCATCCCTGACCGTTGATAGGCTCCGCTAGAGAAAACTTTGCTTATAATGTAGGGACCTTCCTACTTTGGTTCGAACTTGCCTTTACTTATGTGTGTCATATTCATAGGACGTCTGACGGTAAGGACTAGCTCACTACTTTGACCTTATTGTTGAAGGTTTTTGAGGTACGTGCGCCTTGATATAGCTCGATGTGTTGTTGAGCTAGTAACCGCTTCTCGTCAAGTGCTTCAAGCTCCCGAAGTCGAAGACAATCATTATTTTCTGTTGTGAGCTCGTTTGCAATAGCAATCCTTAGAGAAGGAATTTGAATCTCCAATGGCAGGACAACTTCGAATCCATTCACCAAAGAGAAAGGTGTACAACCAGTCGGACTGCGTACGGTAGTACTGTAGGCCCATAGACATTCTCCAAGATTTTTGCTCCAGTTATGTTTATTGGTGGAAATGAACTTCTTGACAAGCTTGATGATTATTTTGTTGAACACTTCAGCTGAACCATTAGCGGTAGGATTATAGGCTGTAGAAGCTACATTATTGATCCGATTGTCATCACAGAATCGAGTGAACTTCTGACTACTGAATTGAGATCCATTGTCATGGATGATTCGTCGAGGAAAGTTGAATTTGTAGATCACATAATGTTTAATAAAGTTGATGCTACTGCTTGTCTTGACTTCAGCCAAGGGTACAACTTTGGCCCACTTTGAGAAGTAATCGGTTATAGCTAGGACAAATCGATGTCCTTGGGATGAAGGTGGATTAATGGGACTAATGACATCCAAGCCCCAATCTTCGAAGGGCCATGATGCTGCAGTCGGATGTAGGAATTCTGATGATTGATGAATGAAATTTGCATGGATTTGGCACGCTCGACATTTTTTTGAATATTCAATGGCATCTGACTCCATGGTTAGCCAATAATATCCCATGCGTCGGATTCGATCATGTAGCTTAGGACCAGGCTGATGTGCACAACTGACACCGTCGTAGGCTTCACGTAGTATGTATTTTGCTTCATCTTCCGTAAGACAACGTAAGAGCATACCATCAAATGATCACCTATATAGTGTTTTGGAGTTATGATTGTAGTAGAATCTGAGTGATCACGACAGATTATTGTGGCTTCTTTAGGATCTTCAGGTAAGATATCATGTACTGCGAAGTCAATGAAAGAAGCTCTCCAGTCTTCGCTAGTAGTACAAATCTCGACTGAATCACTGTATTCAAGGTGTAAATTATTCTTTATACAGAATATTTTCTGTTAGTGATGACGATCATCTGTTGTCTCTTTACAAGGATCGCTAATACTGCTGCTAGATTATCAAGTGCATCAGCTTATGTATTGCAAGCTCAGTGTACATGTTCAGTGAAGAAGCCTTTGAATGATGTAGCAAGTTTGATTGTTGCGTTATGGTATAAAACGAGATCTTGATGTCGAACTTCGTACGTGACTCTAACCTGATTGATAATCAGTTTAGAGTCTCTATATACTTCCAGGTATTCGATATCCAACTGTTTAGCTAATTGGAGATCGATGAGTAGAGCGTTGTATTCAGCGACATTGTTAGAACATGGCTCGTCTAGGGAATAGGCTCTTTGAATGGCCAGTCCTTTGGGAGATACAAGAACCATTCCAACTCCAGCGACAATAGTTCCTTTGGGTCCAATTTTAGATGTACCATCGAAGAATAGACGCCAAATAGGATTCCTTTTGAAGTCATGTTAGATTCCAGAGTTTCATTAGAAATTTTATCATAGAGTTTGGAAGTCACAAGAATTGGGTGAGCAACCAGGGTAATGCCCCGCTCCGCACGGCACATTACGATGAAGCGTTGACTCAACGAGTCACGTTGATGCAAGGAAATGTATCGATGCAAAACGATACGAGAGTTAAGTTGTCCCGAGCAACGCATCAACTAAGTCGATACGAAGAGCTGCCTTGCCCCGAAAGAATGCATCGAGTGAATCGATGTGAAGCGCCGCATTGCCGCGAAGGATGAGTGCGTTGAATCGGCTCGAAGATTCTAAGAAATCGAATCGACCAAGGCGCAAGTCCGAATCGATGCAAGTAATAATTTTAGTTGGTTTCGTGTGCAGGTTATACTTTGACGGGAAAATATTAGAGGTCGATCTTTTGCAATATTTAGTAAGGGGTCCGCGAAATGAAATCGTCGCCTTGCGACGGACCGAGACTTGGGCACGCTAAGGCAAATTGGACATATAACTCAATGAAGCACGAAGTGCTCGAATGGATAAGTCAGGAGAGTGACCGTGCAACAAAGTTATGAAATCGAGCCGCATCGGCTCGGCGAAACGACGAAGTCGTATCGACTCAAGGTGGGAGGATTGACTTCTTTTTACTCCTTCATTCGATAAGTCAAATATATCATTGTATGCTAAAAGTTAACCTATCGACGCCACGGGCGTGGTCCGATCGGAGATAAATCATAGTGTGAGTCGAATACTAAGTTAGAACAATTGACATGAAATGTGCATCAATATGCACGAGTCACTATGGGACATTGGATATCGCATAGGCGAGCGCCTCGGTGCGCAAGCCGTAAGAACATAGGATAACTGTACTCGGCGAGTGCCTTAGTGCACGAACCATACCGTGCCTTTGCTGCACGAGTTAGACGGCTAGAACATTGAAAGACAATAGGCGAGCCCTAGCACGCAGGCCCCGAACATTGAATGCTAAGTTATAGAACATGGGGATACGGTCGAAACGTGCCTACGTACACGGGA
Source organism: Iris pallida (assembly GCA_029216955.1). Classification (NCBI taxonomy): domain Eukaryota; kingdom Viridiplantae; phylum Streptophyta; class Magnoliopsida; order Asparagales; family Iridaceae; genus Iris; species Iris pallida. The sequence goes on from JANAVB010028818.1 coordinate 42,497,858, forward strand.
TAATAAAAGATGGCTTCGTTGTGAGAGAATACAGTTGTGGCATGAATGTGGCAGAACTGTCGGATATGACATGGTGCCTCGAAAGGTGTTCAAGACCTTCGGGTCGTTCGGTTGACGAGCATTGAGTTGAGGCACGATGCCATTGAATCATTGAAACGAAGTATGAAATGTAAGAACACAGAAATCTAACGAAAGAGATGCGAGATGATAAGTCTAAGTCTCGAACTCAAGACTATGTTTGGTTGTTTGAATTTGATTACTTTAATGATAGGGCGTTGCATGGTCGATTGGAATGGGCTCGAGATTAAATTGTGATAATAGCCCGTGCACGGGTGTTTCCCCCAAAATGGTTAAATGCCGGAGGAGCGCCCCGGAACCGATTGGCCGCGGAGGGATTCGAATAATCTTTATAGGCGCACATCCTTAAACGAGTAGCGCTCGTCTTATAGATAGGAAAAGCCACAAATGATGGCATACAGCGGGAATGTTTCGGTTGTTGGGCCCGCAACCCACCCATAAAACGTCGGGCAGCCCGATAAATAGAAAGAAAAGAAGGAGAGAAAGGAAAGGAACTCCTTTAGTCCATTCCGGTGCGGATACGCCAACGGCCCTCATATAGTTAAGGAACGATGGATTGAAAGTGTAGGCGCATATGCGTCCCGCATAGAGATCCTGCTTAGAGATGCACAATAACATGACAGGGAAGGATTACCGCGAATTCACCTTGCGTCGGTACAAGGGCGAGTGCATCGACTTGGTAAGTCGCACCACGAATCAAATACGAGATTGCTTGTTTGCTTGCCTATTAAATTCGATAACATGCTGCTATATAACATGCTTTACGCTTTCGAAGATGCCATGAAATTGACCCTAAGGAGAACATAGCAAGATCATAAGCTAAGTTGCATGATTCAACATAAATATTAAAATGTCGGTTTGGAAAGATGATATTTGCTTCAGTACATGCGAGGATGAACGTACTGATCCCCCACCAGCTTCATGCAGGGTGCAGGGAATGGATTGCTCGCGGCGAAGCGTTGCTTGAACGTGTTAAGGCTTGGAATGCCGAAGCGCATTGAAGCGTGCTATCGCATGGACGCTCGGACTACGCAGCTGGATTGATGCGGCCGAGATATAGAAGGCATGATATATGGAACGGTGAAATCCTTTGTGGGTAAGAGAGAACCTGAGTGTTGTAGCCAATCTGTCATATATTATTAGGCTATCGAAAGCCATTGTAATCTCAGTTTCAGATATCAATAAAGAGAATTGTTTCGTATACTCTGTTTTCTTTCGTTATTAATATCGAATCAAAAGATAACCATTTGAGAACTTGTCATCTTGCCTTGCACGAGCGCAACTCCAGGCTCATGCGGCATCACACCCCCTGCGAGGACGATGATTCGGGTGATTCCGGGTCGGGGCGTGACAAATTGGTATCAGAGCTCTAGGCTCAATTTTCTCTGGACGCTCGCTTCGTTACAATTCGAAAAGTTGCCCACCACCACTTGATATCACTCTTAACTCTACTCGATGCCGCACTGGATGTTCCATACAATAAGTCTAATACAAATCATAAAATTTTGTCGTATGTGTTTTAGAAATTTCATGATGTTTGCTAAGAAAGTCGCGAAGGGTATATTGCATTGAATGCAACGAGCCGTAAAAATGTTAGTTGCTGCAAGCACAACAAATTATGAAATACGATTTGAGATGTTGTCGCAATATAACATGTTGAAAGAGAAATAAAATGATGCACGAAGTGCAACGAGTAATGATGAATATGCGTTAAAATAAAAGTGAGAAGTGATAAGCCAATACCGAATGTGTTAAACGGATTTGGGTATTGACTTGGAAAGTCGGGAATAAATCGTTGCACGATGTGCAACGCGTGTTGGAAGAAAAATCATTGCACGTGGTGCAACGCATATCAAATTAATCGTTGCACGAAGTAGTAAAGGAAATTGGAAAAAAATCGTTGTACAAAGTAAAATGAAAGTGTCGGAAATAAATCGTAGCACGATGTGCAACGCATATCGAAAGTGAAATTTGTTGCACGGGGTGCAACGCGTATCTAAATAAATTGTTGCACGAGATGCAACGTAAGGAAGGAATTGAAAATCGTAAATCGATAGAACGAATCGTTCGGTTGCACACCAAAATTATGTTGGCAAATGAGAACATTGACCGAGTTGTGTCGGATTTGATAGAATCAAAGTTACGGTTGTGATCAAGCACGATCACTACGGAAATCGTGAGTCGGAAGAGATCGTTGGTTTATACTAAGTATAGCGCGAGGGAAAATGGCTTAAATTCCGAGTGGTATATGCCATACCACGTAGGCGATGAATGACTCGATTTCGAGTGGTATATGGTATATCACTTGTGCGATAAATTGCATCGACGCGTTGTGAGAATTGCGGAAGGTTTGTCCGCAACGGACGGGGGAGTACCGAGACTCGATTGAAAATTTGTATGGCGATATGTTGATGCAAGTGTTCTTCGAAAATCGGTTGGGACGATAAGGCGAGACTTGTATCGATGAACGATACGTCGGACGAATGTTATAAGTTGGTCGGACGACCGAGACTAGCGAAATGATTATGCCTTGACGCAATAATCGGATCGACGGAAAAGGAATACTCGAGCTTACAAATGAGTCGCACGACTTGCGATCTCGATAGAAATGTTGGGCGAGACGAATCGAATCGCACGACTTGTGATTTCGATAGGAATGTTAGGCGATGCGAATTGTAATCGAATCGCATGAATTGCGACTTCGGTGAAGAGTTGGTTGACGTGAGTAATCGTGCTTAAGAAATAGTTGGTTACGCTACGACGACACTCATTGAGTACGACTGGAAAACATACGAAACTTAGAGGGCGTGATCGTATAACTCGAGGGTTCGATGTTGGATAATCGGTAACTCAGTTACGCGATCAAAGTATAGCGGGATGCGACGAATCAGAGAACGAGTGGATGCGTATGAAAAAAAAAGTTTGTTGCGAACTTGGATATATGCGATGCGAGTTAAGTTGACGTTGAAATGGATTCAAAGTCGACCCTCTTGCTATCGAAATTGATATGAACTATCAAGATCGATATGCAAGGAAACGTAAGCACGATGTGAGAATACAAAATGGAGTGTGCCTTACGCTATCAAAATTTTATAAGTAAGGATACGAGAATGAAGCGAACTTGGTTGATCGTAAATTTTATGATTGATCAAAGACGAGACTATAAGTCATCGACGATTGCTCGATGCGTATAGCATCTCGTGTGTCGACCCGCAAATAAGATAGACTCGATGCGAGTAGATGTTTCGTAAATTGCGGAATCATCGACGGTAGTGCATGACTTGACTCGGAGGGTATTTGTGCATCAGTTGCGCCGATAGAAATGGTTTTGTCCAAAATTCGGGTAGTCGCATAGAATCGTCGGAACGTGATTTGGCTCCGAAATAAGATATAGCATGGTTCGTAGTAAACTGTCCTTCGGTGATGATCCACAATTATCGAGCAGTAGCTTCGGGGCAGCTGACCCTAGAAGACTTGACCGCCAAATTAAATTGAATGCTGCAGACCGTAAGATGACCCATGCGATATCGCATATGAGATTGCACCGATAACAAATATAATACGGTACATGTTGACGATAAGTCTAGGCGATCGAGAATTGTTGGAACAACTTTCGATTGAGAATGATATAGTTAGATTTTGAGTATTCGTCGGATGAATACTTGAATGGTTATGTTGGTCGACGGTCGAACTAGAATCCACCAACGGACTTGGTGATTCGGATAGGCGATTGCGAGAAACGTGCTATACACGAGAGGGAACGATAAGGGAATGACTTACGAGTCATGTCGTTAGATTTGGATTTACCTTGCAATTGAGCTTGCATGAATCGAAATTTACATTCGATGTTGCGAGAATGGATAAGTTGGGAATTTGGCTATCGAATTCCTACTCGTTAGGAAATTGAATGTAAGACGCGTCGTAAAGACCTTCGTACTAAGGCGATCGTTGCCTTGAGCACTATCGCCTTAATGTAAACTTTCGTGTCGGATAGATTGTGGCCTTTGTGCAATGTCAATTTAAAGTTGCGTCGGAAGAAGTTAAGCACGAGGACTACGTAAGTAACCTAACGGGCGTAGTCCCGAATATTGATAAAGAAATCGTATCGAGATAAGTTACATAAGCAAGACTTCAAAAATAGTTGGGTAGCGACTTCGAACGCAAGACGTTGCGGAGACTCGTTGTGATTGGATGCGCGACGGCTTGACGCAATACATAGAATTAATAGTCCCGATGAAACATACGAAACGAAAAAGGCAATTATGAATCGCGTCGCGTGCAGTGACTTTATTGAATGAATCACGTATGTATCGAATATACGTATGCGATGAAATTTCGAGAACGGTTGCTAAGGATAAGTCCGATCGAGAGTACGAGATGGCAAGCATAGGATTGAAATTTACCTGTCAGCTTTGTTCCAATTTGCTACCACTGGAATTGGTCAAAATACATATATCTTCGGGACGCCTTGAATATAGGTATGGATCCAAATCGAGTTGTATACAAAATTCAAATCAAGCTACAGGGATGACTTTAAAATATTAATGAAAAGCTTGCGAGATAGTGTGAAACTGAATAACGTTGGTGGGACGAGATCAGTGAAATGATCTATAAAACACTTAGTCGGAGTGTTGGTTTTGGTTCGAGGATGAACCTTGTTTTGAGTGGTATATTCTGTAATGCCCCGCTCCGTACGGCGTATTACGCTGAAGCGTTGACTCAACGAGTCACGTTGATGTAAGGAAATGTATTGATGCAAAATGATAGGAGAGTTAAGTTGTCCCGAGCAACGCATCAACTAAGTCGATACGAAGAGTTGCCTTGTCCCGAAAGAATGCATCGAGTAAATCGATGTGAAGCGCCGCATTGCCCCGAAGGATGAGTGCGTTGAATCGGCTCGAAGATTCTAAGAAATCGAATCGACCAAGGCGCAAGTCCGAATCGATACAAGTAATGATTTTAGTTGGCTTCGTGTGCAGGTTATACTTTGACGGGAAAATATTAGAGGTCGATCTTTTACAATATTTAGTAAGGGGTCCGAGAAATGAAATCGTCGCCTTGCGACGGACCGAGACTTGGGCACGCTAAGGCAAATCGGACGTATAACTCAATGAAGCACGAAGTGCTCGAATGGCTAAGTCAGGAGAGTGGCCGTGCAACAAAGTTATGAAATCGAGCCGCATCGGCTCGGCGAAATGACGAAGTCGTATCGACTCAAGGTGGGAGGATTGACTTCTTTTTACTCCTTCATTCGATAAGTCAAATATATCATTGTATGCTAAAAGTTAACCTATCGACGCCACGGGCGTGGTCCGATCGGAGATAAATTATAGTGTGAGTCGAACACTAAGTTAGAACAATTGAAATGAAACGTGCATCAATATGCACGAGTCGCTATGGGACATTGGATATCGCATAGGCGAGCGCCTCGGTGCGCAAGCCGTAAGAACATGGGATAACTGTACTCGGTGAGTGCCTTAGTGCACGAACCATACCGTGCCTTTGCTGTACGATTTAGACGGCTAGAACATTGAAAGACAATAGGCGAGCGCCCTAGCGCGCAAGCCCTGAACATTGAATGCTAAGTTATAGAACATGGGGATATGGTCGAAACGTGCCTACGTGCACGAAATAATAAAAGATGGCTTCGTTGTGAGAGAATACAGTTGTGGCATGAATGTGGCAGAACTGTCGGATATGACATGGTGCCTCGAAAGGTGTTCAAGACCATCGGGTCGTTCGGTTGACGAGCATTGAGTTGAGGCACGATGCCATTGAATCATTGAAACAAAGTATGAAATATAAGAACATAGAAAGCTAACGAAAGAGATGCGAGATGATAAGTCTGAGTCTCGGACTCAAGACTATATTTGGTTGTTTGAATTTGATTACTTGAATGATAGGTCGTTGCATGGTCGATTGGAATGGGCTCGAGATTAAATTGTGATAATAGCCCGTGCACGGGTGTTTCCCCCAAAATGGTTAAATGCCGGAGGAGCGCCCCGAAACCGATTGGCCGCGGAGGGATTCGAATAATCTTTGTAGGCGCACATCCTTAAACGAGTAGCGCTCATCTTATAGATAGGAAAAGCCTAAATGATGGCATGCAGCTGGACCGTTTCGGTTGTTGGGCCCGCAACCCACCCATGAAACGCCGGGCAGCCCGACAAATAGAAGAAGGAGAGAAAAGAAAGGAACTCCTTTAGTCCATTCGGTACGGATACGCCAACGGCCCTCATATAGTTAAGGAACGATGGATTGAAAGTGTAGGTGCATATGCGTCCCGCATAGAGATCCTGCTTAGAGATGCACAATAACATGACAGGGAAGGATTACCGGCGTATTCACCTTGCGTCGGTAGCAAGGGCGAGTGCATCGACTTGGTAAGTCGCACCACGAATCAAACTACGAGATTGCTTGTTTGCTTAGCCTATTAAATTCGATAACATGCTGCTATATAACATGCTTTACTGCTTTCGAAGATGCCATGAAATTGACCCTAAGGAGAACATAGCAAGATCATAAGCTAAGTTGCATGATTCAACATAAATATTAAAATGTCGGTTTGGAAAGGATGATATTTGCTTCAGTATATGCGAGGATGAACGTACTGATCCCCCACCAGCTTCATGCAGGGTGCAGGGAATGGATTGCTCGCGGACGAAGCGTTGCTTGAACGTGTTAAGGCTTGGAATGCCGAAGCGCATTGAAGCGTGCTATCGTATTGACGCTCGGACTACGCAGCTGGATTGATGCGGCCGAGATATAGAAGGCATGATATATGGAACGGTGAAATCCTTTGTGGGTAAGAGAGAACCTGAGTGTTGTAGCCAATCTGGCATATATTATTAGGCTATCGAAAGCCATTGTAATCTCAGTTTCAGATATCAATAAAGAGAATTGTTTTGTATACTCTGTTTCCTTTCGTTGTTAATATCGAATCAAAAGATAACCATTTGAGAACTTGTCATCTTGCCTTGCACGAGCGCAACTCCAGGCTCGTGCGGCATCATGCCCCCTACGAGGACGATGATTCGGGTGATTCCGGGTCGGGGCGTGACAACCAGGAAGTTAGCTAGGGCTTGACCCTTAACAGACTTTTGTGGGACATAAACCATGTCATACTGTGCTAGCAAAATAGCCAATATAGCGAGTCTGGAATTGAGCGTACTAGGTTTCTTCATTAAGACTTGGAGAGGGTTGATTTTGGAGATGACATGAATAGTCTGGCCCATGATATAATGTCACATTTTTTGGACATGGAACATCAAGTCTAAATATTCTTTTTCTACTGGGCGGTATCGATGTTCAGCACCGATCATCGTACGACTGAGATAGTAGATGGCTTGCTCATTACCTTCCTTGGTCTTTTGGAATAATAGGGCACCCAGAGAATGATCCATTGCTCGAACATACATCAGAAAGGGTATTCCAGTGACTGGAGGCACTATGACTGGAGGGTTCATCAAGTATCGCTTTATATCTTCAAATGCTTATTGGCATTCTACGGTCCAAATGAAAGACACGTCTTTTTTTATTAATTGAGTGAAAGGTCTGCAGCTTCCAGAGTGATTTGAGATGAATCTCCTGATGCATGTAAGCCGTCCCTAGAATCCTCGTAGCTCTTTTAGGTTGCATGGAGGACGCATCTCTTGAATTGTTTTGACTTTTTCGTGGTCAACCTGTATACCCTTAGAGGTAGGAATTTGCCACTAAAGACTCCCAGGAATGACTTGGTAGGATTCATCTTAAGTTGATGTTGGCGCATTAGATTGAAGATAGTTCTTAAGTCTTGGATGTGATCTTCCTTTAGACGACTTTTGACAGCAGTATCGTTAACATAGCATTCGACTGTCTTCCGTAAATGTTTGCGAAAATGGTGCTCATGGCTCGCTGATAAGTTGTACCAGCATTCTTGAGACCAAACGACATGACTGTGTAAAAGTAGACTCCCAGAGGAGTACGGAAAGATGTATGTTTTTTATCTTCAGGATTCATCCTGATTTGATTATATTCGAAGAAACTGTCTATGAAAGACATCTGCTCGAACCCGCAAGTGTTGTTGATCATGACATTCGTGATCGAAAAAGGAAACTCATCCTTGGGACAAGCTTTATTAAGGTCTTTAAAGTCGATGCAGACTCGAACCTTCCCTATTTTCTTCATAACTGGGATAACGTTAGCCACCTAGTCTGGATGTTGCACTTCTCTGAAAAAGCCACAAGCAATAATCTTCTTGACTTCAGCTTCTATAGTGTCCATCATATCATGTCAGAATCGATGCTGTTGTTGTTTGACTGGCCTATCATTTGGCAGAATATTGAGCTTATGGGTAGCGATCTGAGGATCTAATCCTGACATATCTTCATATCTCCAAGCGAATATGTCAGTGTATTCTCGAATGAGCTGGATCAGTTCTTGTTTATCTGCTTCTAGAAGACTTTTATCGATGAATATTGGCCTTGAAGAAGTTTCGTCTCCGACATCAACATGGACTAATTGATCTTTAGTAGGTGGTTCATATTGCTCGAAGCGAAGTTTCCATTGGGTATCCATTCTTTATGACCAAAGATCAGATTCAGGAACTTCAATGAAGTCATCGTCATCTTCTGAGAACTCAGCGGTCACCATATTGGAAGATAGGGTCACTCGATGGATGTGCCCTATGTTGGTGTCCGAATCCCATGAGGCAGAGTCAGAAGAGTTAGATCTCTCTTCTTTGTCTGACTGAGAGGCATCTGGGGTCATGATTGGCAAAGTGTAGCCTAACCCATGCTTTGTTTTGTTATAATATTGTAGTGACTTCCCTTTTGGAGCAGGTATACGAATAGGAGTTTGCCTTTCCCTTCCCCTGTTGAGGCCAGATTTGAAGTTGTATCCCATCTCTTGGATGATGTTCTTCGATTGTTGACTGTAACGACGTAGTTGAGTCGTCCATTATCATCATTTTCAGCATCACTATCAGATGTAACCTTTTGATTCAATCCTTTGCTAAAAAGAATAGGATGCTCGTCCTTCTTATGGGAGGGAACCTGAAAGAATGAATCTTGTACCGATTCAAGTGATACTTCATCTTGAAGGGGGTGAATTGCTCCTAATGTAAGGGGTTCAAAGTTATCCAAGATTTTTAGATAATATCGAGTGTAGTAATTAACATCAATATACTGCAAAGGAGATGCTAATTTATTGATATTCACATCATCATTTACAATTGTGCTCTTGACCTTAGCCGATGGCTTACTAAGATTGATAACAAGAGGAGAAGTAAGGCTTGTTACGATGAAGGTCGATAATAAGGGCTCAGAAGAGGTGAGCACCCTATGCTCCATCTTTTGAGCAGGAGGATGCTTGATAGAAGCAGAGAGATTGATGGTCAACATCTGAGAAAACAAAGGATGAGAAGTACGTCCTTTGACCAGAATCTCCAGGACATCATCCGGACTTTCTTTTTGGTCTTCTTCAGTGTCCATGGCCAATACGACTTTCATGAACTCCTCTTTGTATATTCTGGAATCAGTAAAATATGCCTTAATGCCTCGAAAGGGATTAAGATCAACCACTTCCTTCCAAACTTCTCCTTTGTCATCGACATACTTGAAGCATTGATGGAAAGTAGATGGCACGAAGTTATGTTCATGCAACTATGGTCTTCCTAACTAGACATTGTAGGAGACGTGATTGTCAATCACATAGAATTGACCTTCGTACGGAGTACCTATTTGGACTTTCAGGTGAATCTTCCCCAACGTTTCGCTTCTCCCGGAATTGAACCCCAAAATAGTCGTGATTGATATAGAGAGATTATAAACTGGGATCTTCTGCACATCCAATAGAGTCTTTAGCATAATGTTGAGTGCAGATCCTGGGTCGACTAGAATGGGATCGACCTTCATGGAATCGACATATCCCGTATAGTAGAGAGGTTGGTCATGTCGATTATCCTCCAGAAGCATATCATCTTAAATAAAGGTGATACTGGAAATCAGCTCCATCACACTATGACAGTGGGAACATGCCACTGCTTCTTCGTTCGTTCTTTTAAGATGGACTAGACAAGCATCCACTTGCATTAAGGCTTCACTTAACTTTTCCCGAGTTTCCCTCGAGAGACATAGGAGTTCAAAAATCGATAACTTGCTGGAGTATTGGCTAGTTGAGCCAATATGTCAAATTTATATGACTTTTAAAGTCCAAGAGATGGAGTTTTCTTCAATATTTTATTAAAGAAAACTGGCTATTTGCCTTTGTCAACCGTTGTTGGTTTGGGAGGAAAAAGTTCCGCTTGAGGCGATGACGCTGAAGGAATATTGACGGTGGAAGAAGATGCTAGAGGGGCATTAGAGACTGGAGGAGAAGTGACTGCATTCTCTTATCCCTCTGGATAGTCTCTGAGATAGAGCCTCCCAGATCGAGTAACAGTCATGGCTTCTTCTTCTGGAACTGGTGCGAAGGAAACCATGTTACAGTTCTTCATCCGAGTCTTGCTTCTAAAAGACTTCTTTTGGAGAGATGAAGGATCTATCCAGAATCCCAGACCAACATGGGACTGATTGTGTTGAAGATGTAGGGAAAGAGGTATAAGAGACCCTTTTCTGTCATTCAAGCCAGGGGCTTTCTGTAGATCGTATTCCATCTTTGTCATCAGTTCACAGGACTGTTGACTGTATAGATAGAATGTTGGCCGATAATTGTTTTCTGACTTCGGTACTACCATTTCGACAAAAGAAAGTAAAGTCATTGCTGGGATAAAAATAGCATCCAAGGGTGGGAGACGACCACACCATGATATCATTTGACATGACTTGTACTTGGTTGCCTTTCTTGACTTTCTAGAGGAAGTAGGTGTCTTTGATTTAAAGTCAGCCACTAAATCGGGGTGAATCCACATGATCTTCCATTTCTCAATTGATAGGGGTACAAGATCGTCACTTCATGCTGGCGGAAGGTTGGCGATCTCTAGAATAGCTTTTGGAATGGGGACGACTCCATCATGCACAAGTTGAGCAGGAAAGGAGCCAAATTGTAGAGAGAGGACATTGGCAGTCACGGTCTTCTTATCTTGCAGAAGAGTGATTGCCTTGGCATTGATCAGTTCCTGGATCTTCCCTTTGAGTACGTAGCAAGTCCTTGTTGGATATCCTAAGAACCTGTGATACACGCAGTATTTGGGATTGTCAGTCTTACCTACTTTATTCGCCCATTTTGCTTCGGGTAGTTGAAGTTTGTTGCTCTTGATCAGACAATCAAATATGCTCATGATGTCGTTCTCGTCAAAGAAATATTCCTCTTTAGGATGTGTTGCCCTCTGTGGGGGTGCCGTCGTGGTAGGTGTTGACTGACCCATATTGGCAGCTAAAGCTTCTTTGCCTTTTACATTGATGGCTAAAGCTTCTTTATCTTTGCGGTAGTTCTGAAGATCGCCACTGTTGGTTGTAGAATGTTCATCTTTGTCAAGATTAGGCATCTGGATGCCTAACTGTTTAAATTTATCAGTATTGTACTCAGCTGCCCTAACACTTACTATTAAAGAGGCCCAGTATTGAAATTGCGTAGGTCCAGTCCACATGCTGACTATAGGTAACAAGTTTGATTTGTATGTATCTATAGTCAATGCATCTGAAGTACCTAGACACATTTTAATTGTCTCATGATGGAAGTGCTCGATGAAACGTTCAACAGTTTCATTAGGCCGTTGTTTGATTTTAATGGGGGCCGACATAGTCATGTCATTTGTTCCCTCATAGAATCATTCCAAGAACATTTGCTTGAATCCTATAAAAGATGTTATACAACCGTTTAGCAAGCTATGATACCAGTCATAGGCCGCACCTGCCAAGCATCGACAAATACACTAGTGAGTAGAGCATCGTTCGATTGGAGTTGATCAGTCATTACCTCGAAATGGTTGAGATACTAACTCGGGGATGAGCTATCGTCAAACAGCATGATGGTTGGTGGCTTGTACTTAGGTGGAAATCGGACTTCCTTCTACTCTACATGGTAAGATTGTTTGATTCCCAACTTATGTAAGCCATCCTTCTGCATGAAGGCTTCAAATTGGTTATGCAGAAGCTTCGCCGCTTCATGGGGATCTCCTGAGACTTGGGAGCAATAGACTGATTCGATGGGTTAGGAGGCAGAATCGCATGATATGGACTACCCTAGCACCAGACTGACTTAGAGTAGCCTGAGCTAGCATGATAGCATTGTGAGGAGATTATACCCCCAGACCAGTGTTGACAGGGGCAAATACTGCTATGTGTTCTTGGGTTGGAATTGGATTCATAATCGGTGGAACTGTGTGTTGTGCTATGATCACAGCATGCATACTTGCAACCATTTCAGCCATTGTTTTTAAGTTAGCCTCTAACATAGCAATCCTCTGCTTCTGACTGCCAGAGCTGGATACATCTTGTTCTTTATTAGTGACATAAGCGGTCACTTCTCTGGCTACCGATGATGAACTAGTGGAAAAGATAGTCCGCTCAGAGCTCTCGCTATTGGCATCAAAGTCACTTAGGGAACCACCCCCAGAATGAGGAGTGGGAAGATTTCTTTGACCGAAGAAATCTCGATCAGAATCAGAAAGATTCCTTTGACCGATTGTTTCTTGGTCGGAAGAAAGATTCCTTTGACCGATTGTTTCTTGGTCAAAAAGAAAATTTCTTTGACTGAGGATATCTCCAAGACTAGGAGAGGGAAGATTCCTTTGACTGGGTAGGACTCGGCCTCTTGATCTTGTATTCTGGTACACCCCTTCATCGGAGTCACGGATATGATCAAGGTATTATTGACTGGGATTACAAGATGCATTATGTCTTGGACGTTTTCAACCCCCAGTAATTCAGGATGTCATATTGACCGAAGCATATAGCAATTCATCTTCATCCACCATAATGAGTTCAGGTGTCCGTGTGTTGTTCAAACGGTCGAAGACATGTCGTTTAGCTGATTGACAGCAATATTTGATCACTACTTCATGGTGATGATTATAGTGGTGTTTCTGATATGGAGTTATAGGTGGATGATATGGTACTGCGATCTTTCATTTTTGTACAAGAAGTTCGCAGAGATCAGTTACAGTGACAGGATAGTGAGAAGTTGGAGGCACATATTCTTTGATGATGTTAGGAACATGGTTCCGGTTCTTGAGATGCATTGTTCCTTGTGTATACAGAGAAGTACTGAGTTCATTGGCATAGGTGAGAGAATTCTTGATTTGAGAAACTCTCCCTGTGCACAGTTTAGTAAGTGGTGCAGATTGTGCTTGATATGGACTTGATGCTATTCTGCGCTGATTAAGGTAAGTACATATGTCAGAGTCATGTGCCACCTGGCTGTTTGACTGAGATATAATCAGTTTGCCCTACCTTGTCCTTGATATGTGCAGGATAGGAAGATCTTGGCTCTGGCTTGGTTGGCACTAGCCATGTAGAGTGGGCAGGAGGCCCTGTTGTTTTGTGCAACTTATTCCAGTACGTTTGGCATGGCACAAATGAGCAACAGGAAACAGACTTCGAGTAGAGTCTAATTTGTCGATTTGATTGTTTCGGCCAAGAAAAGTAAAGTTTCTACTCATAAGCATTCTCTCATTGATTGGCATAGATGTACAATCAGATGCGTTTTCCACCGAGTTTAGGACGCGGGAAGGATAACGAGAGGACATAGGGCTCTTTCTTTTACTCTGAGTAGGGGCAGTGATATGTAACTTCTCCACCTAGTTTAGAACTGAAAAGAAAAAGGGATTGGCCATAAGGCATTTTTCTTTGTTCTGTGCAGAGGCAGTGGTTGGCGCACTCTCCATCAAGTTTAGAACTTGGAAGGAAGAGAGAGTAGCCATATGACGTTGTCCCTTGATAGGCGCCAGGATAATGATTGGCGGACCTTCTACCAATTTCAGAATTGGTGAGGAAGAAGAAGTGGTCACAGAGCTTTCCTCTATGTTTGGCACATAAGTCATGATTGGTGCACTGGAGGACTTTGGAGTCCAGATGGCACATGCCTTGTTCTTGACAGCAACACTGGTGGCGCAGTTGGTACCCCATGCGTCAATCATGGCTTCGTAGGCAGTTTGGTCAACTTTTACGACCAAAGTCTTCTGCGTCGTGCCGACTGACACAACTTCGCATTGAGTTGTCACATTCTCGTTGGAGGAGAAAGTTGTCCCCAGCAGAGTTGCCATTTTGTTTGCAAAAACAAAAGTTTGATTAAAAACTGAGAAAGGTACAAGAGTACAATTTGATTTCTAGGAAAGTACAACTGTAGAAATCTGATCAGAAGATAATCATTTTGTCCCTTAGACGATGCGATGATAAAGAAGAAAGCCTTTGGAGAGTGCTGCAGCAAGTGCTCAGGAGATTATGATCATTATTGATGATTTTGAAATGATTTAAAATTCTATTTATAGAGTTTAGAGATAACTGTTAAGTAGTTATCCTGGTTGGCGCATACTGCATTTGGCGCGCCATTCACCCAGTCGCGCGAACGGTTAACTTAACTGCATATGACACATGGCATTCTGTGAGAGAGATGCGCTTGGTCGTGGGCAGTGTCGTGTGCACATTCTTCGAGATTAATGGCATGTGCGCCACATCATCTAACTGCTTCTGGATGATTTGATCAGATGGTGACAACTGTTGAATGGCGTAGGCACTGTTTGTTGTTTAATGCACCCTGTTTAATGATATTTGACTATTTCGTGCCAATTGCAAATGGTGCGAGGTAGCTGTCAGTAATTATGACAAATCTGACACAATTTTCTCGAGCGCTGCGTATTCGGGATTCGAACAAATTTTCTTCGACTGACGTGCTGTCAGTCATGAAGACAACTATTTCGGCTTCTCGAGGAAGTTTGCCACGCGGTGGCCAGCGCCACTTAGGTCCAGCGCCAACTGAAGTCGTGCGCCAACTGATGACCAATGCCATTTGATAATTTGTACCCTGGCTCCATTTAGAGTAGCGCATGGTAATAATTATACTTTGTAGGCTTCTACATGTTGCTGATTTTCTTCCCTAGCATTGTATACTGTCAATATACTACTAATATATTATCATGCAAGAAAATCTTGGATTTTAGCCTTGCTCCTAAGTATCCATTCTATCTATGATAACTAGTACATGTTTGTGGCAATATTATTGGTCTTGCTCAATGCTCCAAAAATACCATAAAATTATTATTATGACCTTTTTGGACATGTTTCTTCACTATTGCACAATTTATTAACATCTTTAGAAATACGAGTATCCCACGAGATAACTCATGCGGTCCTCGATGCAGAAAATCCATGAAAACTAAATCTATCTAAGAAAACTTGTCTAGCTCTGCCAACAAGGTAGGATATCAATAATCAGTGACTCACCAGAGAAAAAATCCATAGTCCTTGATCATGATATCAAATCACAAACACTAAGAAATCTTATTATACAAGAAATTTATTAGAACACAAAACAAAAAAATACATATGACTAAAAACATACATGTATCTGTATAAATACTGATACAGTTTGACTAGCCTGACAAGATATTCGATTTGTATAATTCTTGTAAGGTTCTTTTAATTAATCAATAAAGATATTCACTCTTTGTCTCGTGGTCGTAGGCTAAATCTATTTGTTGTACCATACTAAATTATTGAAAGATTGAAAAAATTAGTCATTCACAACCACTAATAAAGGATTTCACGAATGTAATCCATATTCTTGTGTTACTATTATGTTCGACTTTATCTTCATTTACTCGTCACAAATAAAGAACTCTTGAGGGATATTTTATAACTTTTGTCAAACAGTAGTGTATTTGTAATGTCCCACTCTGTGTAGTACATTGTGTTGACATGTTGGCTCAAAGGGCTTGGTTAGACTTGGATTCATACATATGAATTATTCAGAGGTCTATGTGATTAGTGTAGTGCCTTGCTTCGAGATGAGATATTATGTTGGATTCATGAATTGAATAGGCTGGTTAGATTTAAGCTGTATGAAAAATCACTAGATTTAAGCGATGATGCAGACTTACTTAACTTGGTCAGATTGAATTGTTTATGGAGTAGGGCTCGCTTGTATGAATGTACCAATTAAGAATATCAAGCATCACTTCAAATTGACCATTTTTGAATCCTTTGGTATATATTCGGTTGGGGCAGAAAGGCAATTCTTTATGGGGGGGTGTTTTGATTTTTCTCTCCTTTACCTTCACACTTATTAAAATTAAATTTTTATTTATCTTTGTTTCTATATGCCACGAGATTTGCTAATGCTAAGAAGAACAAAGAAAAAATAGAGCAATCTGATTGTTATTAACTTATTTTATATAAATATGGAATCTTGTTTTTTTATTATAAAAACATGAACTATTTTATTGTTATTGTGGAAATGGATTATTGTGTGTTGTAAAAGCTAAGAATTGGGCCATTGAACTATAAACTGTTAAATACATCTATACATAAAATTTATGTGGTAAGAGTTTTGTATGAGAAGTGGCATGTGTGTGGCTTGGTGCTATAGAATGGTATGGATTTGGCTTAGTTCCACAAAATAGTATGGATGTGGCATGGTGCCATGGAATAGTCAGATTGGTTTGGGACAATGGATCGCCAATCGTAATAACACTGAGTAAAAATTATATTATTTATTTTAGTTTTTGCACCATGCATATATTCTATAGTTGAACTGTTCATGCATTTGCATGGTCATAAATAACTTGTGCTCAAGGTTCGGTTTCTCGAATGGTTGTTGGGGCACCGAGGTAGGTTCGACCTAGGAAAAACATGGATAATAAGTGTTGACGTACTAGCACATGTATTATAGGACCTTCAGTGGGGCTAGCTATCTGAACTGGAAGGGCGCATCACAATACGGATGATTCGGGACCTTATGTGGGGCTCTCTACCTGCTTGGAATGATAGTCGTCTAACTAAAAATTGTCCAAGATAGTGCGCTTACTAGTGACCTTCATATAGTTAGGTTGCATGCTAATGTCATCTGCTTCCAGGCTTAAGAAGTTATTTATAGGGATGAACTCACAACACATATATGTTTTATGAAGCCCAACAATTGATGGATGGACACATTTATGATATATTTGTATGTAATGCATGTTATTAACTTGGTTGCAGGAAAGAATAATGTCGTTGGGTAAGATACATTATGTCAAGCGACCCATTTATGTTTCCATATACATGCTTATGAATTGTTAAGATCATAAGGCAAGATTATAAAGACAACTTAATTATTTGCTTGCCCTTACATAATCAATCGTAGTGGTTTTAGATGAGATGGGTTAAAGCCACTTGTAGAAGCTAAAAATTGCTACAAAGAATGGATTGCGCTGGACAAATGGCGCTCAGAATCAAATGGTGCTTAGAAACAAATGGCATTCAGAATCAAATGGCGCTCAAAACAATGGCTCGAGATCCCACGTGGCAAGCTTCCTCGAGAATCTCAGGCACTCGCCATAATGACTGACAATGCGTCAGTCGAAAAAAATTCTTTCGAATCCCGAGCGCACGGCGCTCGAGAAGATTGTTTTAGATTTTGTAATAATGATTGACAGATGCCTTGCGCTATTTATCATTTGGCACGAGGTAGTCATTATTCTATAGATTTAATATATTAAGCAGAGGGTGCTAATCATTAAATTACGCTAGGCGCCACTTGTGAGTTGGAGCCAATTGATCAAATCATCATCCAAAAGCAGGTAGATGACATGGCGCTCATGCCACTAATCTCAAAGAATGTGTGCTTGACACTGTCCATGACCAAGTGCATCTCTCTCACATAATGCCACACGTCCCCAGCAGTTAAACCAACTGTTTGTGCCAATGGATGATGGCGTGCCAATTGCAAGTGTGCGCTAATCAGAGTAACTGATTGACAGTAATTTTAAAACTCTATAAATAGAGCTCCAAATCACTTCTCAAGCATCACTAATGATCATACTCTCCTGACTAAGTTGCTGCAAAACTCTCTAAAGGCTCTCTTCTTCGACATCGCATCGTCCAAGGGATAAAGTGATCGTCTTCTGATCAGATTTCTATAGTTGTACTTCCCCAGAATTAAATTATACTCTTGTACTTTTCTTTCTTAGTTTGTAAACTAGTTTTCTTGAAAAACTTTTGTTCTTGTAAACAAAATGGTGACTCTACTGGGGACAACTTTCTTCTCTGACGAGAAAGTGACAACTCAATGCGATGTTACGTGGTCGGCATGACGTAGAAGACTTTGGTCATAAAAGTCGACCAAACAACCTACGAAGCCATGATTGGCGCTGGAGGTGCTAAGCGCTCATCTACTACTGCTATCTCCAAAAGAAAGGAAGACTCGCTCCATCTGGAATGCAAAGTCCTTCGGTGCGCCAATCATGACTCCTGCACAAAGCAAAGGAAAGTGCCCTGTAGCCATTCCTCATTCTTCCCCAGTTCTAAACTTAGGAAAGACCGCACCAACTACTGCTTCGGCGCCAAACAAAGTAAAGTGCCTTATGGCCATTCCTCACTCCTTTCCAGTTCAAAACTTGGTAGAGAATTTACCTATCACTGCCTCTACGCAGAACAAAGGGAAGCATCCTATGGCCTCTCCATATCCTTCTCCAGTCCTGGACTTGGTAGAAAACCCATATGATTGCGCCTTTGTGCCAATCAATGCTAGAACACTTTTGAATAAGAATTTCACTTCCAAGAAAGGGAATTATACTCAAAGTGCACTTCCTGCTGTCCGTCAGTGCTGCGCTAAATACGCTGGGATAGTGTGCGCAGAACAACAGGGTATCTTGCTCATTCCTTATTAAGCTGGCCAGTGCCAATCAAGCTAAAGCCAAAATCTTCCTACCTTGCACATATCAAGATCAAGGTAGGGAAAACTGATCGTGTCTCAGACATACAGGCAAGTGGCACATAACTCTGACATACGTATTTACCTTAACCAGTGCTGAACAGAACTAACTTCATCAAGTTTGCACCAAGCACAATCTGCACCACCTACCAAATTATGCACAATGAAGGCTTCTAAGATCAAGAATCCTATCACCTATGTGAATGAACTCGGTACTTCTCTGTACACTCAGGGGATGCGGCATCTCAAGAACAGTCAGGAAATTTGTGCCTTCATCTTCTCCTTATCCTGTCAGTAAACCGATCTCCCTAATCTTCTTGTACAAAAGCGAAAGATTATAGGACCATCTCGTACACCATAAACTCCACATCAGGAATATTACTGTAATCAGCACTATGAGATAGTAATCAAGTGTTGCTGTCAACCACCTAAACAGTTTGTCTTTGACAGGTTGAATTATGCTCGGACTCTTGAAATGATTATGGTGGACGAAGATAAATTGATGTATGTTGCGGTCAACATGACATCCCGCAGTACTGGGGGTAAAAAATGTGCAAGATGTAACGCATCCTGCAATCCTAGTCAGCAATACCTTGATCAAATCTGTGATTCCGGCGAAAGAGTTTACCAAAACACAAGGTCAAGAGGCCGAGACCTCCCAGGTCAAAGGAATCTTCCCACTCCTCATTTTGGAGAAGTCTCCGGTCAAAGGAATCTTCTTGATTCCGACAGAGACTTCATCGGTCAAAGAAATCTTTCTGAGTCCAGCCAAGATTTCCTCGGTCAAAGAAATCTTCCTACTCCTCATCTTGGGGGTAGCTTTCTACCTAACTTCATGCCAAAAGTGAAGACTCCGACCGGACTATCTTATCCACCAGTTCATTTTCGATGGCCAGAGAAGTGACTGCCTACGTCACTAATGAGGAACAAGATGCTTCCAACTCTGCCAATCAGGAGCAGCGAATTGCTGCTTTAGAAGCCAACTTGAAAACCATGGCTAAAATGGTTACAAGTATGTATGTTGTGATTGTAGCACAATACACGGTTCCACCGGTTGTGAATCCAATTCCAACCCAAGAACACATAGCAATATCTGCTCGTGTCAATACCGGTCTGGGGGTACAATCCTCTCTCAATGATACCATGCCAGCTCAGGCTACTCCAAGTCAATCTGGTGTTGGGGTGGTACTTATTAAGCGGTTCCACCTCCCAACCCATCAAACCAGTCTGCTACTCCTCAAGCATCAGGAGATCCTCTTGAGGCAGTAAAGCTTCTGCTTAATCAGTTTGAAGCTTTTATGTTGAAGGATGGTCTATATAAGTTAGGGATCAAATAACCCTATCCGATAAAGTAGAAGAAAGTTCCATTCCCACCCAAGTATAAGCCTCCAACCATAATGCTATTTGACTGACCAGCTTCAACAAAATGATGATCTACTCACCAGAGTATTCGTTGGGTGCTTGGCAAGTGTGGCCTATGACTGGTATCGTAGCTTGCCGGATGGCTGTATAACATCTCTTGCGGTACTGAAATAAATATTCCTGGAACGGTTCTATGAGGGAACAAATGACATGACCATGTCAGCCCTTATCAAGATCAAACAAAGGCCTAATGAAACTGTCGAACATTTCAAAGAGTGCTTCTACTGCGAAGCACTCAAAATGCCTTTGGGTTCTCCAAATACATTGACTATAAATACATGCAAATCAAACTTGGTACCTATAGTTAGTATGTGGACTGGACCCACATAATTCCAAGATTGGGCCTCCTTTATAATAAGTACTTGGGTAGTTGAAGACAATACCAATAAATTCAAACAGCTAGGCATCCAAATGCCTAATCTTAACAAAGATAAGCATTCTACTACTAACAATGGTGGTGGTCAGAACAATCGCAAAGGCAAAGAAGTCTTAGCTATCAACGTGGGTCAGTCGATACCTACAACGACGGCACCTCCGCAGAGAGCACCACGTCATAAGAAGGAGTACTCTTTTAATGAGGATGACATTCTGAGCATCTTTGATTGCCTAATCAAGAGCAACAAACTTCAAATGCCTAAAGCTAAACGGCCAGATAGAGTAGGTAAGACTGATAATCCCAAATATTATTTGTATCATAGGTTCTTGGGGGCATCCAACCAGGGCGTGCTATGTACTTAAGGGAATGATCCAGGAGTTGATCAATACCAAAGTGATCACTCTCCAACAAGACGAGAATATGGTGACTGCCAATGTCGTCTCTCTATAGTTCGCTGACTTCCCTGTTCAACTGGTTCAGGATGGAGTCATCCCTATTCCAAAAGCTACTTTGGAGATCGTCAATATTTTGCTAGTACGAAGTGACGGTCTTGTACCTATATCAACCGACAAAGGGGAAATCATGTGGATTCACCCTGACTTAGTCGCCAATTTTGAATCTAAGATACCTGCTTCTTCTAACAAGTCAAGAAAGGCAGCCAAGTACAAGTCGTGCCACATGATATCATTGGGTGGTCATTTCCCACCTTTGGATGCTACATTCGTTCCAACATTGACTTCACATTTTTCTTCCAAGATGGTGATACCAAAGCCAGAAATCAAGTACCAGTCGAAATTCTATAAGTACAGTCAGTAGTCCCGCGAACTGATGATGAAGATGGGATATGAGTTACAGAAAGCCCCAGGCTTAAATAATGGAAAAGGGTCTTCGATACCTATTATTCTACGTCTTCAGGACAAACAGTCCCGTATCGGCTTAGGATTCTGGACAGATCATTCATCTCTCCAAAAGAAGTCTTCCAAGAGCAAGACACGAATGAAGGATTGCAATATGGTTTTTTTCTCACCTATCCCATAAGAAGAAGCTATGACTGGTACCAGATTTGGGAGACTCTATCTTAGAGACTATCCAGAAGGATAAGAGAATGTTGTCACACCTCTTCTTCTTGTCTTCGATGCCCCACCGACATCTTCTCTTCATGTCTCCAATATTTCTTTGGCATCATCGCCCTAAGAAAACCTGTTCCTCCCAAATCGATAGTAGCTGACAAACACAAACAGTCGGCTCACTTTGACAAAAACTTAAAGAAAACTCCACTTCAGGAACTCGAAAAGCCGTATAATTTTGACATATTGGCTCAATTAGCCAATACTCCAGCAAGATTATCGATTTTTGAACTCCTGTGCCTTTCGATAGAAACTCGAGAAATATTAAGTGAGGCTTTGATGTAAGCCATTGCTTGTCTGGCACATCTCAAAAAATCAGACGAGGAACCCATGGCATGTTATCACTGTCATAGTGTGATGGAACTGATTCCTAATATCACCATCACTTAAGATGATATGCTTCTAAAGGACAATCGATATGACCGACCTCTCTATTATATGGGATATATCGATACCATGAAGGTCGATCGCATTCTAGTCGACCCGATATCTGCTCTCAGCATTATGCCAAAAACTTTGTTGGATGTACTTAAAATCCCAACCCATAATCTCTCTACAACAATTACGACTATTCTGGGGTTCAATTATGGAAGAAGTGAACTGCTGGGAAAAATTCGTCTCAAAGTCCAAATTGGCAATCTCCGTACGAAGGTCACCTTCTATTTGATTGACAATCATGTCTTCTACAACATATTGTTAGGAAGACAGTGGTTGCATAAACATAACATTGTGCCATCTACCCTCCATCAATGCTTTAAATATGTTGATGACAATAGAGAAGTATGACAGGAAGTGGCTAATCTTAATCCCCTTCGAGGTATCGAGGCCTATTATATAGACTCCAGAATGTATAAAGAAGAATTCATAAAGGTTGTATTGGCTATGGACACCAAAGAAGACCGAAAAGGGAGTCCGGACGATATTTCGGTGATTCCAGTCAAGGGATGCACTTCTCGTCCCTCGTCTTCTCAGACGCTTGTAGAAGCATAAAAAAATTTCAGCAAATGAAGCCCCATACGCCCAAGCCAGTGAAAGCTCCATGAGCCCAGTCAGTGGAACTCCATGCGCCCAGTCAGTGAAGCTCCATGCGCCCAGTCAGTGGAACTCCATGCACCCAGCCAGTGAAGTTTTATGCGCCCAAGACTAGATCCTCCAAAAGAAGGACGCATAGCCCGAGACATGGCTATGCGTCCAAGCCTGACTTAGTCAAAACCATGATCAAAACTTGTACCGAAGCATACGGCCACGTCAGTCTCCACGAGCAGTCGTGCACCGAAGCATGCGGCTACGTCAACACCACGACCAGCCCACGATCTCGCAGCCTGTATGCGCCTACATCCTATGCGCCCAAAGCAGGACTATGTGCCCATATAAAAACTAACGTGTTTCCTCATGTAGGCGCATAACATCATTCTAGCTCAAGAACGACTATAAAAGGGGGGCCTCATCCCTCTTCAAAACACAGAACAGAGAGCATTTTCAAGAGCCAAATTACTGTACTTCTTGCCAGTGAGCCGAGAGTTAGCAATTTTCTTAGGTTTTCTTCCACTTTTGTAATCGGAGTGTCAATGGACTAAAGGAGCAACTGCCGTTCGATCTCCATTGTCCCATTCCCCAGAATTCTTTTTTTATACTCGGGGATCCTTAGCGCAGGATCTCTCAGGCGTACTCGATTTGTGGTGCCTTGCGCCAATAAAGAAAAGATAGCATTTTTTTTTCTTTTTTGTGTGTATCCACAAAAATGGCGACTCTGCTGGGGACTACATTTTCCTCTGACGAAAAGGTGGTGACGTAATCCGATACCGACAAAGTGGGAAGCACTCAGAAGATGCTGATCGTAAAGTTCGATCAGCATGCGTTCGAAGAGATGCTCTCGAGGGATGGCTCTACTCCTTCAAAATCAGCGAAGCCAAACAAGTCTCACAAGACTTGGCTTCTGAAGGCTCGCTGTGCATATCCGGCTAGTGTCATAGCAGATATGCAACTGGAGGACTTTGTCACATGGGCGCATGACTCTACTACAGAAGTTTACCAAATGGAGAAGGCTCACACCATTCCGGGCTCTACTAGCCCAGTGACTTCTTTCCTGCACAAACAACAACAGGGTGTTCAACACCCGAGACTTGGCGAAGAAAAATACTATGATGCTAAGAATCAGGGTGTGCGACACTCTGGCCAAACCCGACGAGGCTCACAAACGAAGGAGGCAAAACTGGGAGAAACAGCGCTGCTCCACCAAGCATGCGCCCAAAGCCATGTACCCAAGAGAGTGTTTGGGCGCATAGCCCCAACCAGAACACTTCTGTCTTTAGCAGGCTGGGCATCCAAAGCCATGCGTCCAAGGCTATGCGCCCAGGCTCTCTGGATCCATACTATGCGCCCACTTTAAGGAGGCTCAGACATGCTGTCAAGGAGCATGCGCCCAAGACCAGTCACCAAGGCCTATGCACCCACAACAAAAAGGCAGGCCCCAACGCGTATATCACGGGGCTGTCTTCAAGGATATCACAAAACTTAGGTGTGGGGGTTGCCCCGGTACGTGAACTATGTCTGGATGCGCCTACTATCCTTACGAACCCGCATGCAAAGCTCGGCGATGCATGTAACATGGGTTGTAAGGCAAAACTCCCTTCCGCTGACTTGTGCGACATGATAAATCATAGACATAAAGTGAGGGAGGACATAATAATTCATAGGGCACATCCGTGCACCAGTATTGTTGTCAAATATTGTTGTTCTAAAGCAACAAGAGTGCCCCAGAGAAAATATGTGTTTCGACGGTTGCACTTCTCTGACGATGAGAAGCCACTGTGTGTTTCATCCAACATGGCTTCATGGGGTCCCTCTTACGGAAGCCCCAATCAAAGATGGTGGACTACGAACCCAACTTTCTCTCTTAGTTTTGCAAGAAGAAGAAGAAGAAGTCTACCAACAGATGGCTAGCAAGCTGTCACATCTGAAGGAGTCTATATGGGTACTCGGTCAAAGGCAAGGTTCCGTACGGACGACGAAGAATCCCAAGCTGGGGGTAGTATTCCCTCAGAGTCTGAAGCGGATGACCCTTACACTGGGGGTAGCCTTCCAGAGGATGACAATCCCTCTGAACCTGATGGCGACTATCTGCCTCCTCTACCTGAAGATGAAGGACTGGTCCACTCGAAGACAGACAGTATCAGCACAAATTATACTATTTCCTCTGTTCTTCCTCGTATGTTATCTACATACATGGCAGACGGGGAAAGACCTGAAGAAGCCAGTGATCAGACCAGCAAACGGCTAGAGGGTCTTGAAACAGCATTCGCCAAGATCACCGATAAGCTTACCAATATCATGGCAGTTCAAGCTGCTGGGGTTGTTCCTCTACCTTAACAAAATATCTCGGCCCATGCTAGTCCGGCTCACAGAAACAACCCTTCTTTACTGTAAAAGGAGTATCATTCCGTTGTGCCTCTTCCAAATCTTACAAATACTGGGGGTGGTCCTTCGCCAACAACGCCTGACAACCGTTCAGCAGCCGTTTCCCAACACCTGCTCAATCAACAGGATGCAATTGATTCCCTAGTCACTCGTCTCGACACCATCTCACACAAAGACGAGCTTCAGAAGATGGGGATATCTCAACCGTATTCCCCTGTGTGGGAGAACGCTACTTGCCCTCCTAACTACAAGCCGCTGACACAAAATTCGTTTGACGGGTTGACTTCTCTTTGTCAGCACATGACGTACTTCAACATGCAGACTCTGCACTTATCCAGAGACGATCTATTCTTATCGAAGTTATTTATTAGCACCTTGCAGGGGGCGACTTTCGAATGGTTTTGTAGTCTGCCTGACGGATGTATCAATTCATTCAAAGACTTGGAGAGGTTGCCTCAACAGGTTTTACGAGAGCGGCATGTGTCACGACCCGCACCCTAGAGTTAGGACATGAGAAGTGGGTACGTCCAGCCTATGCCGCAGTGTCGGCGGTAGAACGCTGTCCTAGGTCTCATGCATCTAACAATATAAGGCTAAACAGTTTATACTCCCCGAATGGGGGTGACATAGCAGGTACAGACTCAATCACATCTAAGGTAGAGCATGATAAGGATAGATAAAAACATGAAATCCAAAAGAGGTACAACAGAGAGAAATCTAAGTGTCTAAGATACACAAATCCAGAAATACATGTCAAATCTCCAAACTCAGATACAGTAATCCATAAAGTAAATACAACTCCAGACAATTGAAATAACTATCTAAACAACCTCTAATGTGTCTCCTCTAGGCTAGCAGGCAATCTCCAAGCTATCTGTAAAATTTATCAACGGGTCCAGTCAGGAGAGGAGCGAGTACAGTACATCTCAACAATATCATAACATGTTAGGAAATATAAACATGCTAGAGAGTAAGATACAGGATCTGAAGAATAACATGATGAAAAAGAGAGAGACTGTAAGTAAATAGCTACAATATATAGAGAACTATTAGTGACTAGTGATTCAGAGCACAAGATGGTTATGTAAACGGCACAATGTTGTACACGAGTAATCTACAGAGGTTGTACACGAGTAATCTACTGGATTGATTACATAACCACTTCTACTCCCCTGCCCCAATCAATACACAAGGATCAAGCTCAGTTATGTTATTGCACACGAAGTATAGTCGCACACGAGATCATATGAATATATGAATATACACGATTTCACACGATTTGTACACGAATGTCACGAATACAAGGAGTACACGATGCTCACGATAAAGTACACGAACACGAATACCCGATGTATCCGATAAGGGAATAACATCATACAACAAGATCCATATAGTACTAATCCGTGTTTCCAACGTGTCAGCATCATGTAAAGTAATCTAAAGCAGGAAATATAATCCTAAACAAGATATAAAATAATTAGAGAATGTACTCGCCTGATATCTGAATGTCCAAGGTAAAGATACTGTCCGAGGAGAGGTCTCTGGCTCCTAATTAGAATAGCACAAGTCACAACATGTCCAGAAGGGTAATATAAAGCACTACAATGTATTCTACATGAATCTAGGTCAAACTAGGCCAAAGTCAATCCTTGGTCAACTCTGGTCAACTGTACTAGTCAAACTAGGTCAAACTAGGTCATGTCCTAACCCAGCAAGTCTTACTAGGCCTAACCAAGACTATCCTAGCAAGCACACTTCAATACAAGGCTATACAAGCCAACATACACCCAACTCTATATAGCATGCAATTATTCAATACTCAAATAGGCAAGAATTCACATTGGATATACACTAGGTAATTTATTACTTTAAGCTATATATGTCTACACATATATACACATGCATATATTGGTATTCAACATTAGGTCTATAATCATGGCATTTCAAATAGTTATATAAACTTATATATTATAACACAATATGCTAACATATATATAATATACATACATAGCTAAGTTAACTATATTCATAAATACTTATTTAAGAGGCTATGTGTGTGTATGTGAACATGGCAAAGGGGCAAGTGAGGGTTAAATGGGTATACATTGTGTATACATATCAAAGAGTGTCAAAGTGTAAGTGAACAAAGTGTCAAGTATGATAGTGTCAACATAGTGTAAGGGGGTACATGAGGTAATATAGGATTTGTGTTAACATAGAATATTACATCTCATTAACTTATATATTGCATACATTACATCTATTATTACATTACATTCATGCTTGCATTCATTCATCATTCATTTATTCTCTTGCACTACTATATGCACCATACATTACATACTATGGAACCTACATATTCATTACAAGCCATACTTATACATGCTTACATTAGATAGGATACTTACACCTCATTCATTATTTATTTAACCATTTACTCATACTTGCATTCTCTATTTAATTACATAATGTATATACATTAACATGGGTTAAAATCAAATAGAACATTATATTACACACAAGGGTGCACAAAATGCATATGCCGAATAGTAACTCCTACTAATAAACAATATTGTACCATCTCAGCATGAATTAAAATCTAAGATTAAAGTACGTTATAGATCTATGTGTTAGCATTCCGAAACATTAAACGGATCGCATTTTCGTTTCCGGAAACTCCCGGAATCGCGAAAACACCGAGAACGCGTTTGTCTTTCGTACAGCTAACACTCAAATAATTCTCCAAAAAGTTACAGAAAAAATTAGGCCTATTAATACATGTTTTTGGAAAGCTAACTTCAATACGCTTCTTTTAAAAAAAATGGGAGATTAAACTGAGCTTTGAGTTAGAAGTTATGACATTTCTAAGTTATGGCTGAAATTAAAAACGTGGATAAAAATTATGACGGATTTAGATAGTTTGAGCCAAAAGAATACACAATATATATCCTAATTATCCACAACAATAATGACAATAATAATATGAGGAACCACACTCACAAACTTGATTATATAATCATCATGAACCATTTATTACATATATAAATATAGATACACTCTCATTATAATATATATATATATATATATATATATATATATATATATATATATATATATATATATATATATTTATATATATATATATATATATATATATATATATATATATATATATATATATATATATATATATATTTTATATATATGTATGTATATATATACATACATATAAAAATATATATATATATATATACATACATATATATAAAATATATATATATATATATATATATATATATATATATATATATATATATATATATATATATATACACAAATCTATATATGTAACATGAACACATCTATAAGAGATACATGAATAAAATGTAAAGTACTCAAGAACACATCTCTACATATTCAAATCTGAGATTTAATATGAATTAATTCATTTAATCAATATTTTAAATATAAAGTGTGTCCAAGTTTGGGGGTTTTCTCCATGAACACAAGACACAACAATAATACAATAGAAATTTCTAGAGGACACATAATGGACACAAGAGGACACAAAATAGGGACACAACAATGGGGGTCATTTCTATGGTTAAAACTTTCCTAAATGCAAAATGGAGAAATAAAAGAGAAGGAAATATTACCTAAATGAGAGAAAATCCAAGGAGAAAAGCTTCTTCCTTGGGAGAGCTTGAGAGCACTTGGGGAAGAAGACTTCTCAAAGAAAGGAAATGAGATGGAAGTTCTATTAGGGCCGGCCAAAATGGTTATCCCCCCCCCCCCCCCCTCATTGAATATTACAAGTTTGCCCCTCCCTTAGTTACAAGTATTTAAAACAATTTTGGTTAGGGTTTGGGGGTAAAA
Source organism: Iris pallida (assembly GCA_029216955.1). Taxonomy (NCBI): domain Eukaryota; kingdom Viridiplantae; phylum Streptophyta; class Magnoliopsida; order Asparagales; family Iridaceae; genus Iris; species Iris pallida. The sequence continues at coordinate 42,526,982 of JANAVB010028818.1, forward strand.
GGGTCAAATAAAAACTCTAAATGGTTAACCTAATAATTAGGATTATGATTAATCTTTCTAACATGACTAATTAAAATGTGGGCCATGGCTAACTAATGCATGGGTCCAACTAGAGTCTAAGTTACCCCGGGTCCCCGTTACAAGTCGGATTGAGATAAAATTCGAACCTGACTCAAATAATCCCAAAACAATATCATAAATAATAAAATAATATCAAAATAATTAAAAGAGGTCAAATGCAAAATATCCTTAGGCCAGAAATGACATTAAAATATCATAATCACATGGTTAGGCTCTAGGTCAAACAGTCTCTAGGGTTTCACTAGCAAAACGTCAAAACCACAAGTCATTGATTTAAATAATTTTAAAATGATTTAAAATCACCAAAAATCATATCATGAATTAAATGTCATTATTAAAATAATTATAAACACGAAATTTCGAAATTACCCTCATTTGGAAAACTGGGTGCTACAACTCTACCCACCTTAGAAAAATTTTGTCCTAGAAATTTAAGATCGATAGTACTCATTCTAGAGCCTCTAACCTACCCAATATCTAAGGTAACACTTTCTAACACTGGAATAATAAACGGACATCTAAATAGTGTCAATCTAGGAATACCTCCAACACTGCTTTGTTGTACGGCGGTAATGGAACTTCAATAAAATATGGACTGGAACTTATATCCAAGGGACTGGACCTATTTTAAAGTGGTCTTAACTAAGGATGAAAAGGAACTGATCATAGGTTATAGGTATGCTCAAACTATTATCTTCCTATTAACCATCTATTAATACATTCTATTACCATAGGAACGATGCATTACTAAGACATATAGGCCCCTATCTCTCATAACACATTTATACTCACCAAAAGACTAGTACATCCTATCAAGGCTGATACTATAATCTCTCATAAATCTCATAAGCTACATGTTTATAGACACACATCCCCACATCAAGGACTAACCTATATATATCTACAACTGATACTAATGGGGTGACGTCCCTATTTCCCAACAATCAAGGTCTAAAATTTTTTTTTATCTAAATCATGCAATTTGAAGGAATAGTATACAAGGTCAGGGCATACCGTAGCAGTTGGAAGTCTCACCTAGGTACACTAATCATTCTAGGTCAAAACGGTACTATGGTATCAACACACAAACAATCTAGGGTGTCCTAAATGGGAAGGTAAGGGAACAACAATCATCAAGGTTGTAGGACTGTCTACCATCCTATATAAAATTGGTCATTAACAAGCAACTAAGAAATTATTAAAGGTTACTATTCCATAAAATGGCAAAAATTAAAAATTTAGGCACAACAAATCATAAATAGATTTTTGTCTTGACACGATCTAAGTTGATCAATTTCGGGATAAAACAAGATTTGGACAAGAAGGGAAATCAATGAAATCAAAGTATGAGCACGAGCATCCAATGATGGAGGTTCAGGTCATGATTAAATTTAATTCGACTGAGTACGAATACGAGGTTCATAGGCGATGAAAAGATTTCAAGAAGAATTGTCAAGGCTATCGCGAATGAGACTCTAGGGTCAAGTTTAACTATGTCTCCATTCTCGTAGATTTATACATGAAAAAGTGAACCAAAGTGCAATAGGTTGATCAGACCATCATGTACCGGTTCTGATTAGACACTATGTTAGTGGGTGGCCACCCAATAAAATATGTCATGACCAAGCTCGAAAATAGATAAGCTTGCAAAACTAAGGCTAATTTAGCAGCACAAGATATAAGGGTGGTAATGATGAAAGGAATTACATAGTCCAAGTTTCTTAACCAACGGGTCAAGTAATCAGATAAGGTACAAGGTTAAGCATCTAAGGAAACAAGCAGAACACCATCACATGTCGGGTCGAAAGAATTGAGTCAAGGCTGGATTTCTAATTGAAATAAGAAGAAATTTAGTATAATGGTAGAGGTTATAGTTTAGCCAGTTGACCAGAAAATCATATCAAGAAAATAGAGTACAAGAAGACGGGTTTTAGTGGGACATAATATACCTACACGAAGGTGAGCTCGTCTAGGTCTTGCATATAAGATTTATTAGAGGGTAACAGCTAGTATTACATTCCGAATATCAAAGTCACGATAAGGAACGTCAAGGATCTCAATTAGAAAGTGGGAGTTCAAGAGATGGTAATTAATGCACAAAAATAATGAAGATCGAGTTAGTCATCTGCTTCTGATACTCTTAAGTTCATCTGGTCATAACTTGCCAATCATATCTTTACCTCACCAGTCTCCATATGAAAATTTAACCTTTACTTAAACCCTTACCATGACTACCGTAGGCAATTCCCAATTTCCAAACATCACTCTTGAAGCACAGCCCTCACATTTAGGAATCAACATTAACCATTTATTTAAATTCCCAAAACCTCTAAATCCCGTTTACGAATTCCTTGAACTTGTTCAATTGTTCTCCTCGTATTATTTAATTTAAATCTCTAGGCCTTACAAAACTTATCTTCCATCATAAAATTAACTTCCGTATTTTCTTCGACATACACCCTTGAATATTATTCTCCTAAAAATATTTCACAACAATCTCAAAACTTCCATAACTTTGTGTTCTCTCTATCCCTAGTCATTTCCTCGCAACATCTTGTTTAATATCCTTATTAAACATAATTAACTTCTCTTTTCCATTACTAACCTTCTACATAGCCTCAGAGTAAAAGTTTTCCCCAGAATCAATAACCAAGATTTTCTAAGTTCTCAAAACTAGGTTGACCTCTGATATCCTCATTAGTTTTGAATACACCTATAAACTATCTCATAACTCCAAAATTTCTCTAAATGTAATTGTTTCCAGATTGGCAGTATACATCTCTTTATTCTATTCGAGACCTTTACCACATTTATATCTCAAGTTTCCATATGGAACACTCCACATTTGATTTTCTTTAGATCATCATAAAATAACCAGTTACGTCTTCTCTGAGCTACATAATTTACGTTACTTCCTTAGCCTTCCCCATGCAAAAGATACAAAGATTCAAGGGCTTCGAAGTACATCTGGTAGGGACAACAAGATATGGATAATTAATGTAATGAGACAGAGTTTAAGATAAGAGGTAAATAAGAATACAAGAGAATAATGGCGAGAAAGAATAATGAAGATATGTTCCTTATCGGTTCAAACGAGAGGAACCCATCAAGCTTAAATTCAATAGCAAAGAATAAGGGTGAATCCAAACAAGAGGAAAAGGAATTCCAATTGAAGTTCAAAATGAGTTTCTCAGGGGTCGTCCCAGAAATCTCTCAAAGAATCCTAAGTGTGATTGAGTACCTTGGATTTGAAAATATTAATCTAAATACAAAATTAAATAAAAAACTACAAAATTTTATCAAAATCATCAACTAATACCAGGATTCAAAGTTCTACAATGAATCCACAAATCAAATTCAAATCAAGGAAAAAGGTGAATCAAAACAAGGAAAAGGAGTTTAAATCGGAATTCAAAATGAGATTCTCAAGGGTCATCCCAAGAATCTCTCAAGGAATCCTAACAGTGATTGGGTATCCTCTCATCCTAACATCTTAATTTATATATCCTATAGCAGGCTCGTAGTAGTACAACTAAGTCGTTGCGCTACTACAAAATCGTACTAATGCGAATATCGACCTGCATGGGCCACCACTAAAAATGTGTCACGACCCGCACCCTAGAGTTAGGGCACGAGAAGTGGGTACGTCCAGCCTACGCCGCATTGTCTGCGGTAGAACGCTGTCCTAGGTCTCATGCATCTAACAGTATAAGGCTAAACAGTTTATACTCCCCGAATGGGGGTGACATAGCAGGTACAGACTCAATCACATCTAAGGTAGAGCATGATAAGGATAGATAAAACATGAAATCTAAAAGAGGTACAACAGAGAGAAATCTAAGTGTCGGCGGTAGAACGCTGTCCTAGGTCAATCATCTAACAATATAAAGGTACCTGTACAGTATATACACTCCGAATGGAGGTGACATAACCATATACAGTCTCAATCACATCTAAGGCAGAATGATGAAAATAAAAGATAGATAGATAACTGCTGGAATGAAGATCCACAGAATACAATCAGAGAGAGAGTCTAAGCATCTACTGCCATACAAACAGAACATCCAACCCAATACAAGTCTCTAAAAACTGGAATGAAAGAATATACAATCAGATCTCAAATGACAGTAAATGTAAACCTAGACTAGGGAGCCTCAGTCTCTAAACTAGTGGATCAGGCTGGAAGTCTGGGTCACACATGGCATCCACTGCTGCCCCATAGTAGGTATCTATGCAGGCCTCCTCCTCATCCTCTGTAAAATTTTCAACAGGTCCAGTCAGGACGGGAGCGAGCACAAAACATCTCACGCAGTTCATATCGAGTTAGGAAATATAAAGCATGCAATAGAGTAAAGTACATGAAACGCTGAAAGAAGAAGATATATAAAAAACAGTAGAAATTTGATAACAGGAAATATCTAAATACGATAAATAAGAACTGTAAGGAACATGTGATTTTAGAGTACAATCTGGTTATGTAAACGGGCTAGGAAAATACAATGGTAACTCTATTGTACGTGGGTGTACAATAGACATATACAATAGTTATACAATGTTGTACAATAGGATTTGAGTACATAACCAATTCTACTCCCCCTCCCCAATCAATACACAAGGATCCACTCATGTTACGTTATCTTGCACAATAGTGTACAATGTTATACAATGGGTGTACAATATTATACAATAGATGTACAATATTATACAATGGTTGTACAATGTTATACAATAGAGTACAATGGTCTATCCCTGGGGCTCATGTGATAATGAGAGTACAATATGCACAATGAGTATACAAGGATATGGGTATTCAATAAATACAATATGGAAGTGAAACGCACGTCACAATATGTATTTAGTGAATACAAGGAGATAACATCTCAAAAGGAGATCCATATAGTACCAATCCGTGATAACAATCGTGTCAGCATCAAGTACAGTAATCTAGAGCAAGAATGTAAATCCATACAAGTATGAAACGGTCAGAGAATGTACTCGCCTGATAGCCTGAGTGTCTGAAGAGAATATACTGTCCGAGGAGTGGTGTCTGTCTCCTATAGAACAGTGCAAGTCACAACATGTCTAAAAATGGTAAACTGAAGTTCTACTATGCATTCTACATGAATCTAGGTCAATCTAGGCCAAAGTCAACTCTTGGTCAACTCTGGAAGTCAAACTAGGTCAGTCTAGTCTAAATAAATCAAACTAGGTCTAAACAAGTCTAACCTAAGTCTAACAAGTCATTTCTAAGTCTAACTAGACTAATAGACACACCATAGGCCAATAGCACAATGTACCTATACCACATCACATATGAAAGTATGTGGATATCCCTATATGCATATAGGCTAGTATCCATAGGCTTCCATATATGATATTTATACAATCACACATTTAAGGAGAAAACATATATATACATATATAGGTATATATATGATACACATATATGTAAATGTAGGAATAACTTAGAAATCAACCAAGGCTAAAGTGTATGTGTGTGTGTGCTAGAATGGAAACACAAGGGTGTGTGGAGACAATGTGAGTGTGTGAGTGTTACAAGGTGACAGGCTACTCACAACATCACTTAAACCTACTAAAACAGTTCTCCCCCAACTCATGAATTACATACTAACCAAATGACAGTTCTTTTCTATTTGAAAACTCAGGTTTTGATCTTAACAGAAAGGCAGTTCACTGTATTCTGAAAGTGCAAACCAACAACCCAGTTCTGTCCAAACCTTAACTAATACAAAATATTCAGATTTCACATTTCAAACTAAAACCCAGGTTTTTGTATTAAACATGTAGTTTTACCAAACAACTTCAAACTCAGATTTTTGTATTGATATTACAGTTAAACACAACATATACATCTCAGTCTTGGTATTAACATGCAATCACACACATTTCAAATCTCAGATTTCTACACAACCTATCAATCTCAGTTTTTGACAGTTTAAAACTAAAACTCAGGTTTTTCATCATCACACAAAACTCAAGTCCTAAACATTAATACACAAGTTTATACAAACAAACAATTCAGTTTTTGATATGGATTCAACACAAGTGAAACTCAAATTTGTAACTCAAAACAATGTGAACTCAGAATTAAACAGTTCAACTCAACCCAGGTTGTACATAGGATCAAAATAGTGAATAAAACACTAACTTGAACACAGACTTCACCAAAGCCTATTAAATCTCAGATTTCACAAAAGCCTCTACCAAACCTTCCAATTTTCAACATATCAATACACAAGACATAGGTGTATATGTTAGGATTAAAACAGTGAATCTAATCAGTTTAAACTTAGAGAAAATCCTTGCCAAAATCCCATTTTAAAACTGGAAAGAAATCAGTTTTGACAGTTCTCTGTTAACCCAGATTTTTCAACACCAAAAACCCATATCATCAAACCAAATTTGACATGGCCTTAGCCAACACATAGGTAATCCAATACATGGTCCCAAACCACATTAGTTTGCAGTAGAGATTGGTAAAATGGATGCTAAACTTCAACATTTAAAACTGGAAAGAAACAAGTTATATGTGACAGTTTCACAGTTTAGCTAAATAGGGAAAAATGGAATTTAACTTACATTTGAACTAACAACCCAAACAATGGTAGTATTGAATCCCCACATCATAAACGTGTAGTGTGTCGAGTTTGTGTCCACATTTGTGGACACAAACGTGTCCAGCAAAAAGGAAACACAAGACAGTGCACTGACCCAGTGTATTCCCCGTGCGCGTGGAATTTCTCCCAAACCCGACCACGAGCTGACACCAAACTTGGGGAGAGGGGTGACAGACGGTGCCCCAACACTCTCCCAAAGTTTCGTGTCAAAAGGATTCGTGTCGTGTCCAGAATCAAACCCGTGATGCAGGGGAACACTGTAGCCCGCGCGCGCTTGTGCGCGAGGGCGTGTGCACGAGTGTCGTGGAGACACGACACAAGCTCGAGATTAGCTCAGAGCTACAGAAATGCTTAAGCGACAACAAAATACAATTTTACATTCAGTTAGAATTTGAAAACAGCACTGAAAGTCTCTCTGAGACATTCATCAAACAGGTAACACAGGTCACTGATACGTGTCCTGTTTGGACACGAAAGGGCACGAAAACCTAGGGTTTCTTATTCCTATAGTTAGGTTAGGTCTAGGGCTCCCTATTCATGCACTTAAACCAGAATTTTATGGTAGGAATGGTGAGTTACCTCAATGTATCAAATCTCTCCAAAAAGCTCTAAAGAGAGGGGTTCCTCTTGAGAGTCAAACTCCTCCAAATTGATTTGAATCTGAGAATAAGTTATCAAAACAGCAAGAATACTCAGATTAAAATCCATTGCAATTTGTTTGGGGGAAAAAGGAGCAAAAAATGGATTTTCTATGGATTTTTGAAGTAGGGACATTACCTCTTCCTAAAGCTTGTTCTTCCTTAGAGGCTAGCCCTAATTCCAAGAGAATATTTATAAGGGGGGGATCCCAATGAGGTTTAAGTGGCTGGACAAAATGGTTAGGGTTAGGGTTGGGCACTTGGCTAATGGGCTTGGGCCTAGCCATTAAACAAATGACTTAAAAATCAAATGTCATGACTTGTGGTTAAATCTCTCTATTCAAAACTCAATATTCTCCAATATTTTCACTAACTAGAGTATGGTTGACCTAACTTAACCTAGGTTCTCATATCTAGTCAAGTCCAACATAACTAGGGTTAGGTCACAAAGTCAAAGCTAGTCAAAGTCAACCTAGCCAACCTAGTCAACCTTCAATCAAACAATTCCAAAATAAATTCTAAAAATTCCTAAAAATTCCAATAAATTCTAAAATGACCAATTATCCTCTAGGCTAAATGTACTAATCAAATATCCTAATCACAATGACTAGGCTCTAGGTCAACAGTCTAAAGCTACACTAGTCAATGCACCAAAATCACAAGTCAAGATTTAAATGGTTTAAAAATGATTAAAAATTACCAAAAATCATATTATTAAATAAATATCATAATTAAATTAATTAAAATACAAAATTTCAAAATTACCCTCATTTTAGAAAACTGGGTGTTACAAGTCTACCCACCTTAGAAGAATTTCGTCCTCGAAATTAAAATGGTAGTAGTCCTTCTAGGTCAAACACCCCACAATCAGAGTCTCAAACATACCGTCAGATAATCATATGCGTCTGTCCAAAACTATGATACTCAGAATCTCTGTCATGCCAGTGAGCAAGGCTACGATAATCACAGAGTCCTCAACTATGGTACATACCTCTAGAATTGTGGTATTTAAAATTTTCGCATTGCCGCGCGCTTGGCAGCGAAAACCTTAAATTCCCACACCCGAGAAATACGTCCATAGTCCGACTATATGTCCTCACTATGCCTGCTAGCATGACCCTAGAGGATTCTAAAATCTCATAATCGAGGCGACCTAGCCCATAAGACTTATCTCAGAAGAAAATTAAATCATAATGAAGCACCAGATCGAAATTTATCAACAATGAAGAAACAGATAGGAACAGATGGAATTAAATTTTCAAGGCAGGAATTGCGGAATTGAATCAAGGACAGAACCTGCGACTAGATCTCCAACGGCCTGAGCATCCTCGGCTGTCATGGCGAAAGCTCGCCCTGGCTGGCCTCCCCTGGCCTGCTGCTGATGCTGGACGAACCTCTGCTGCTGAGTCTGCAATGGTGGTCCCCTCTGCTGCCCTGCCGGAGCTCTAGCTCCTGGTGCTACTTGAGCCAATGGTGTCGGGTTCTTGGGACACTCTCTACACTGATGCTCCACTGATCCGCAAAGCAAACACATGCCCAGCCTCTTCCTACAGTCATCCCACCCATGGCCTTGCTTCTTGCAGAAGTTGCACGCAGTGTTCTGCTGCTGCCTGGGTGCCTGCTGATACTGCACCTGTCTCTGTCCCTGATACTGAACAGGCCTCTGCTGCTGCTGCTGGAAATGGGCCATCGGCTGCTGATACTTCTGCTGAAACTCATGCTGAACGTGCGGCCTCTTGGCCGGTCCTCTGCTGCTGCTACCCCCAGCTGGGTCTCGTCCCCTCTTGAGCCTAAGCTCAAGATCATCCTCCGCCAATAAGGCTCCCGTCAGAATCTCCTCAAAAGTAGCATCTCTGTTCCCTTTGGTCAGGGACTTGACCTCCTTGACCAAACCCTTCCGGAACCGCTGGGCCTTCGCCGTCTCGCTCAACCCCTCAACAAACCTGCCAAGACGGCCAAACTCTCCCGCATACTCCTCTACTGAGAGGCTCCCCTGGACCAAGTTCTCAAACTGCGTCTCCAAGGCTCTGACTGCTGAATCTGGGAAGAACTTCTTCTTGAAGAAGCCCCTGAACTGCTCCCAAGTCTGCCCTGGTACTCCCACCCTGGGGTCCGACTGATACTAGGTGCGAGCAAGATCTCGCATCCGGCTAGCTGCTGCCTCGATCTGAAGGTCTGCTGGAATCCTGGCCAAGCGGAAGATCTCCTCCATATGCTCGATCCACTCATCGGCATATAGGATCCCCTCTGTCCCCAAAAAGTCTCTGGGGCTCATCTTCTGAAACTGCTCGATCCCCGGCGTCTTCGGCTGCTGTACCACTGGTCGAGCTGCGGCTGTCGTGACAGCCAACTCCATGCCTCGGTCCTGCCGAGCCTGCTGTCGGTCCATGAACTGCTGAAAATACGCGAACATCTGAGCTGCGTCCACATATCCTGGAGGCGGTGGCGGCTGGAAAGGATCCTCTGGAGTGACTGGGTCCTGCCTCCGAACTGGTGAAGGCATACCCTCAGCTGCTGCTGCTACTGCTGAAGTCCCAATATGAGCAGAGGTGGCAGGAGCTGTAGCCTCCCGACCCCGCTGAACTGGCTGAGAGGTAGCTGTCCCCTCTACAGTATCTCCATGAATGGCACGCTGTAATCGCGTCTCCACCATCCTGAAGACAGATCAAACAACAATTGCTGAGAATGAGTCGAAATAGCAAAGGAGGACAGTTATATTCAAGGAGAACAATATCAGCAAGAACTGAGATGGTATGAATTTGATATGAGTTTTTTCCTAGTATGATTGAGTACCTTCAAAAATATCCTAATCCTACTGCAGGCTGTAGTGATACTCTAATTCGAATACCACTACATAAACTCGACCTGCATAGGCCACCACTAAAAACGTGTCACGACCCGCACCCACTGTGAGGGTACGAGAATGTAACAACGCCCAGCCTACGCCGCAGTGTCGGCGGTAGAACGCTGTCCTAGGTCAATCATCTAACAATATAAAGGTACCTGTACAGTATATACACTCCGAATGGAGGTGACATAACCATATACAGTCTCAATCACATCTAAGGCAGAATGATGAAAATAAAAGATAGATAGATAACTGCTGGAATGAAGATCCACAGAATACAATCAGAGAGAGAGTCTAAGCATCTACTGCCATACAAACAGAACATCCAACCCAATACAAGTCTCTAAAAACTGGAATGAAAGAATATACAATCAGATCTCAAATGACAGTAAATGTAAACCTAGACTAGGGAGCCTCAGTCTCTAAACTAGTGGATCAGGCTGGAAGTCTGGGTCACACATGGCATCCACTGCTGCCCCATAGTAGGTATCTATGCAGGCCTCCTCCTCATCCTCTGTAAAATTTTCAACAGGTCCAGTCAGGACGGGAGCGAGCACAAAACATCTCACGCAGTTCATATCGAGTTAGGAAATATAAAGCATGCAATAGAGTAAAGTACATGAAACGCTGAAAGAAGAAGATATATAAAAAACAGTAGAAATTTGATAACAGGAAATATCTAAATACGATAAATAAGAACTGTAAGGAACATGTGATTTTAGAGTACAATCTGGTTATGTAAACGGGCTAGGAAAATGCAATGGTAACTCCATTGTACGTGGGTGTACAATAGACATATACAATAGTTATACAATGTTGTACAATAGGATTTGAGTACATAACCAATTCTACTCCCCCTCCCCAATCAATACACAAGGATCCACTCATGTTACGTTATCTTGCACAATAGTGTACAATGTTATACAATGGGTGTACAATATTATACAATAGATGTACAATGTTATACAATGGTTGTACAATGTTATACAATAGAGTACAATGGTCTATCCCTGGGGCTCATGTGATAATAAGAGTACAATATGCACAATGAGTATACAAGGATATGGGTATTCAATAAATACAATATGGAAGTGAAACGCACGTCACAATATGTATTTAGTGAATACAAGGAGATAACATCTCAAAAGGAGATCCATATAGTACCAATCCGTGATAACAATCGTGTCAGCATCAAGTACAGTAATCTAGAGCAAGAATGTAAATCCATACAAGTATGAAACGGTCAGAGAATGTACTCGCCTGATAGCCTGAGTGTCTGAAGAGAATATACTGTCCGAGGAGTGGTGTCTGTCTCCTATAGAACAGTACAAGTCACAACATGTCTAAAAATAGTAAACTGAAGTTCTACTATGCATTCTACATGAATCTAGGTCAATCTAGGCCAAAGTCAACTCTTGGTCAACTCTGGAAGTCAAACTAGGTCAGTCTAGTCTAAATAAATCAAACTAGGTCTAAACAAGTCTAACCTAAGTCTAACAAGTCATTTCTAAGTCTAACTAGACTAATAGACACACTATAGGCCAATAGCACAATGTACCTATACCACATCACATATGAAAGTATGTGGATATCCCTATATGCATATAGGCTAGTATCCATAGGCTTCCATATATGATATTTATACAATCACACATTTAAGGAGAAAACATATATATACATATATAGGTATATATATGATACACACATATGTAAATGTAGGAATAACTTAGAAATCAACCAAGGCTAAAGTGTATGTGTGTGTGCTAGAATGGAAACACAAGGGTGTGTGGAGACAATGTGAGTGTGTGAGTGTTACAAGGTGACAGGCTACTCACAACATCACTTAAACCTACTAAAACAGTTCTCCCCCAACTCATGAATTATATACTAACCAAATGACAGTTCTTTTCTATTTGAAAACTCAGGTTTTGATCTTAACAGAAAGGCAGTTCACTGTATTCTGAAAGTGCAAACCAACAACCCAGTTCTGTCCAAACCTTAACTAATACAAAATATTCAAATTTCACATTTCAAACTAAAACCCAGGTTTTCGTATTAAACATGTAGTTTTACCAAACAACTTCAAACTCAGATTTTTGTATTGATATTACAGTTAAACACAACATATACATCTCAGTCTTGGTATTAACATGCAATCACACACATTTCAAATCTCAGATTTCTACACAACCTATCAATCTCAGTTTTTGACAGTTTAAAACTAAAACTCAGGTTTTTCATCATCACACAAAACTCAAGTCCTAAACATTAATACACAAGTTTATACAAACAAACAATTCAGTTTTTGATATGGATTCAACACAAGTGAAACTCAAATTTGTAACTCAAAACAATGTGAACTCAGAATTAAACAGTTCAACTCAACCCAGGTTGTACATAGGATCAAAATAGTGAATAAAACACTAACTTGAACACAGACTTCACCAAAGCCTATTAAATCTCAGATTTCACAAAAGCCTCTACCAAACCTTCCAATTTTCAACATATCAATACACAAGACATAGGTGTATATGTTAAGGATTAAAACAGTGAATCTAATCAGTTTAAACTTAGAGAAAATCCTTGCCAAAATCCCATTTTAAAACTGGAAAGAAAATCAGTTTTGACAGTTCTCTGTTAACCCAGATTTTTCAACACCAAAAACCCATATCATCAAACCAAATTTGACATGGCCTTAGCCAACACATAGGTAATCCAATACATGGTCCCAAACCACATTAGTTTGCAGTAGAGATTGGTAAAATGGATGCTAAACTTCAACATTTAAAACTGGAAAGAAACAAGTTATATGTGACAGTTTCACAGTTTAGCTAAATAGGGAAAATGGAATTTAACTTACATTTGAACTAAACAACCCAAACAATGGTAGGTATTGAATCCCCACATCATAAACGTGTAGTGTGTCGAGTTTGTGTCCACATTTGTGGACACAAACGTGTCCAGCAAAAAGGAAACACAAGACAGTGCACTGACCCAGTGTATTCCCCGTGCGCGTGGAATTTCTCCCAAACCCGACCACGAGCTGACACCAAACTTGGGGAGAGGGGTGACAGACGGTGCCCCAACACTCTTCCAAAGTTTCGTGTCAAAAGGATTCGTGTCGTGTCCAGAATCAAACCCGTGATGCAGGGGAACACTGTAGCCCGCGCGCGCTTGTGCGCGAGGGCGTGTGCACGAGTGTCGTGGAGACACGACACAAGCTCGAGATTAGCTCAGAGCTACAGAAATGCTTAAGCGACAACAAAATACAATTTTACATTCAGTTAGAATTTGAAAACAGCACTGAAAGTCTCTCTGAGACATTTCATCAAACAGGTAACACAGGTCACTGATACGTGTCCTGTTTGGACACGAAAGGGCACGAAAACCTAAGGTTTCTTATTCCTATAGTTAGGTTAGGTCTAGGGCTCCCTATTCATGCACTTAAACCAGAATTTTATGGTAGGAATGGTGAGTTACCTCAATGTATCAAATCTCTCCAAAAAGCTCTAAAGAGAGGGGTTCCTCTTGAGAGTCAAACTCCTCCAAATTGATTTGAATCTGAGAATAAGTTATCAAAACAGCAAGAATACTCAGATTAAAATCCATTGCAATTTGTTTGGGGGAAAAAGGAGCAAAAAAATGGATTTTCTATGGATTTTTGAAGTAGGGACATTACCTCTTCCTAAAGCTTGTTCTTCCTTAGAGGCTAGCCCTAATTCCAAGAGAATATTTATAAGGGGGGGATCCCAATGAGGTTTAAGTGGCTGGACAAAATGGTTAGGGTTAGGGTTGGGCACTTGGCTAATGGGCTTTGGGCCTAGCCATTAAACAAATGACTTAAAAATCAAATGTCATGACTTGTGGTTAAATCTCTCTATTCAAAACTCAATATTCTCCAATATTTTCACTAACTAGAGTATGGTTGACCTAACTTAACCTAGGTTCTCATATCTAGTCAAGTCCAACCTAACTAGGGTTAGGTCACAAAGTCAAAGCTAGTCAAAGTCAACCTAGCCAACCTAGTCAACCTTCAATCAAACAATTCTAAAATAAATTCTAAAAATTCCTAAAAATTCCAATAAATTCTAAAATGACCAATTATCCTCTAGGCTAAATGTACTAATCAAATATCCTAATCACAATGACTAGGCTCTAGGTCAACAGTCTAAAGCTACACTTGTCAATGCACCAAAATCACAAGTCAAGATTTAAATGGTTTAAAAATGATTAAAAATTACCAAAAATCATATTATTAAATAAATATCATAATTAAATTAATTAAAATACAAAATTTCAAAATTACCCTCATTTTAGAAAACTGGGTGTTACAGAAGTTGGCGTTGAATTGGCAAGCTCTACACTTCTTTGCATATTCAACAGCATCCGTTATCATTGTGGGCCAGTAATAACTTATTTGTTTGAGGCGATCTTGTAATTTGGGGCCTGGTTGATGAGCACCACAAACTCCATCGTAAGCCTCCCGGAGTGCATGATTGGCTTCTGTATCCGATAAGCATCGTAACAGTAGCCCGTCGTAAGAGCGTCGGTACAGCATCTTGGTAGCTGTGTCGTAGTAAAATCTGAGGGATCGCCTTTGGATGGATACTGCTTCCTTCGGGTCCTCAGGAAGGATTCCATAGACCGCGTAGTCTATGAAGGGAAATCTCCATTCTTTAGCATCGACATTTGTTTTCGCAGCGTAACTGTGATGAATATGCAAGGCATCTTTCACACAGAATAGTTCTCGACCAGACATTATGATCGACTGCTGTGTATTGGTAGGAACGGTCAAGGAGGCAACGAGACCGGCTAGAGCATTTGCTTCTATATTCTGTAATCGAGGCACGTGCTCGATGAAGAATCCAGCGAAAGTAGACGCCAACTTGATTGTTGCTCTGTGGTAGGGGATGAGATCGTCGTGGCTAACTTCATAATCCCCTCGGACCTGACTAACTATTAGGTTGGAATCGCCGTAAGCCTTTAGATAGTCAACTCCCAGTCGCTTTGCCAGTTACAGGCTGATTAATAGGGCATTATATTCGGCTATGTTGTTGGTGCATAGTTTCACGAGAGAATATGCACGGTGTATAACCAGATGATCAGGTGACACAAGCACGACACCTACTCCAGCCACGATATTTCCTTTGGGTCCTGTTCTTGATGCACCGTCAAAAAACATTCGCCAAATGAAGATTTCTTCATTTGCAGTATTAGACTCCACTACTTCGTCGGGGATTTTGTCGTAGAGCTTGGACGACTCCGGCACCGGATGAGCTGCTAGGAAATCAGCTAATGCTTGGCCTTTTACAATATTCTGAGGAACGAAGATCATATTGTATGGAGTCAACAACATTGCCCATGTAGCTAAACGGGAATTGAGAGAGCCCGGCTTAGTCATGAGTATTCTGAGAGGGTTGACTTTAGATATAATATGGATAGTCTGCCCAGACACATAGTGGCGTGTCTTCTGGATGGCAAATACTATTGCAAGTCATTTCTTCTCCACCGGTGGGTATCTGTGTTCGGCATCCACCAGTGTGCGACTGAGGTAGTAGATTGCCTGTTCATGGCCGCCTTCGTTCTTCTGAGCTAAGAGGGCGCCAAGAAAATGATCTATAGCGCGAACATTTAGTAAGAAGGGCTTCCCCATTATTGGAGCTACCAATACTGGAGGGCTTGTAAGATATACCTTGATGTCGTCGAATGTGCCTTGACATTGTTTAGTCCAGACAAAAGATATGCCTTTCTTCATGAGCTGAGTGAATGGTTGACACCTTCCAGAGAGGTTCGAAATGAATCGTCTGATGTAGGCTAGCCTTCCTTGTAGTCCGCGTAGCTCTTTGAGGTTTCTTGGAGGATGCATGTCGAGAATAGCCTTCACTTTCTCCTAGTCCAGATGTATACCATTTGAAGTGATGACGAAACCAAGGAACTTACCGCTAGAAACTCCCAGAAAAGACTTGGTTGGATTCATCTTGAGTTGGTGTGCACACATTAGTTTGAACACTGTTCTCAGGTCTTGGAGGTGGTTGCCCTTAAGACGACTTTTAACAGCGATATCATCTACGTAGCACTCCACAGTTTTGTATAAATAATTGTAAAAAATTATGTTCATGGCTCGCTGGTATGTTGTCCCTACATTTTTCAATCCGAAGGACATCACCGTATAGCAGTATACCCCTAACGGTGTTCGAAAAGATGTGTGCTTCTCGTCGTCAGGGAACATCTTGATCTGGTTGTAGCCTGAGAACCCATCCATGGAGGACATCCGCTCGAAGCTGCAAGTGTCGTCGATCATTACGTTAGTGATCGGTAGAGGGAACTCGTCTTTCGAGCTTGCAGTGTTCAAATTACGGTAATCGATACAAACTCAAACTTTACTGTTCTTTTTCATGACTAAAACGATGTTGGTAACCCAGTCTGGGTGTTGTTCCTCGCGAATGAATCCACTGGCAATGAGCTTCTAGACTTCATTCTCGATGGCTTCCATGACGTCTAGACAGAATCGTCGTTGTTGCTGCTTCACTGGCTTAGCTTTAGATGAAATGTTCAGGCGATGCATAGCGACTTTAGGGTCCAAGCCTGGCATGTCTTTATAGCTCCATACAAAGACGTCGATGTATTCTCTTATAAGTTGTATAAGAGATTGGCGTTCATCGCTAGATAGGCTTGTGCTGATGAAGATTGGTTTGAAGGATGCTTTATCTCCTAGATTGACTTGGATGACCTTGTCTTCGATAGGTGGTTCCCGTTGTTCGAAGCGCAGCTCCCACCTGGTGTCCATCTTTTGAGCCTATTGTTCGAGTTCGATTGATTGGACATCGTCTGTAATTTGGTCGACGGAAACCATGTTGACGGACAGAGTTGCTTTGAACATGTCGTCGATGCTGGAGTCTGAGTCCCAGAGGAAGGAATCAGAAGAATGAGAACAACGATCTGCTTCATCATCTGATCTTTCGAGAGTTATTGGAAGAGAGACATAGCCCAAACCAATACCGCTTCGTTGATAGTAGTTCTCGGATTTGCCGGGGGGAGTAAAGTGTCGTATTGGCAACCGTCGTCCTCGGCCATAATTTAGCCCTTTGTCGCTTTTGATGTCATATCCCATGTTCTGGATGATGTTCTTGGCCTGCCAACTATACCAAAAAAGTTACATTTTCCCAGAGTCATAGTCAGCTTCTGTGTTGTGCTTGGAAAAAGTAGAGTCTGGAATGAACTTTCTCTCGCCAATTATACGACCGAAGATGATTAGCTCTTCATCTTTCTTTCTGGCTGGAACGATAAAGTAGAGAATATCTTTCGGGTAAACTTTTTCCCGCAGGTGAGGTGTTGTGAACGGCATGCAGAGGTGTGAGCCTATGTCGTTCTCTAGAGCGTATATCGTATCTATGTAGTGGTTTACAGATTGATAGACATCGGAGTAATTCAAAGATAAACCTTTACTAAGGAAATACGCAAGTTCTTCTTCTGGGATAACATCATCCGCTGAAGGTACATTATTATGAGTATTGATATACTCATTGAGAGGATCATCATCTGGGAGAGGAGCCACAGACTTGGCCGAGTTTACCACGTAGTGTAATTCTTCAGGATTGGGGGGACGGGCGTCAGTAGGTTCCTCCCGGGGTGTCTTATTGAGAGTGATGGTCAGTGGCTTAACCTTGTCACGGTTCTTCTTTTTTATCCAGATTGTGAGAGTCTTCGGAGTACATTTTGGAGTAGTACGTCCTTTGACTCGGATAATCAGGGGACCATTGGAGGACGGACTTGTTTCAGCTTTATTGTCAGCTTCATTGTCGTCATCCTTGGGGAGTTGAGATTGATAAAGTACCGAATCTCCTTAGTAAGCTTTGATGCCCTTGAAAGGATCGACATCGGCAAACTCTGTCTTTACGACACCGTCGTTGTTGACATACTTGAAGCACTGGTAAAGTATGGAAGGAACGACCATGTTCTTGTGTATCCATGGACGTCCCAACAAGACGTTGTAGGATACATTGGCATCGATCACATAGCAGGAAACCTCCGTTCGGAGATCATCGATCTAATATTTGAGATGGATCTTGCCCAGCAGATGGCTTCGACCAGCATTGAAAGCCATGATAGTTGTGTTGGTTGCGGATAGCTTGTGCAGAGGGATTCCCAGAATCTGAAGCAAACTTCTAGGAATGATACTGAGGAAGGATCCTGGATCGATGTGCATGCGGTCCACCTTGATCTCCCGATATACCCTGTATAGTACAAGGGTCTATCATGACGATTATTTTTGAGTAGCATGTCCTCCTCTGAGAAGGTGATGTTGGGCACCACTTCCATAGTACTGTGGCAGTGGGGACAGGAGACAGGATCTTCAGCGGGGGCTTTGACTTTAGCGAGGTAAGAGTCGGCGTGTAGTAATGCCTCACTTAAGGCCTTTCGCATTTCTTTGGAAAGTCGCAATAGGTCGAACAGAGACAACCTGGCAGGCGTATTGGCTCGCTGAGCCAGTATGTCAAAGTTGTAGGACCGATCCATGCCTTCAGGAGCTGGCGCCTTTAGAGATTTGTCAAACTGCGTCTCCTTCTGCTTGGATTTGTCCATGGTTTGAGGCTTGGACGGGCCGACTTCTGAGCTTGTGGGGGCAGCAGGAGCTTGAGGAGGTACTGCTTCTTCTAGTACGGGATCGTACGTCCGAAGATAAGTCATCCCCGATCGCATCTCACCAGATAGAACCTCATAGATGGGGGAGGATACCATATGGCATGGCTTGAATTTCTTGCCCCTTCTTGTTTTGGGAGGTGCTACCCCCTGCGTCACTTCTTGGACAAGGTCCGGGTGGACCCATATGATCTCACCATGTTCAGTTGTGAGTGGGACCAAGGTCGAGTTGTGAGCTGGTGGTAGGTTGACGACTTCCATTATCGCCTTGGGGATCGGGACCACACCGTCTGGGACTTCTGTAGGAGGAAAGTCGTAAAACTGAAGAGAGATCATGTTAGCAAATACGACCTTGTCTTCAGCTTCGAGGTTGATCACTTGGCTGTCGATAAGCTGTTGTATCTTCTTCTTCAGGACGATGCAGTCCTTGGTGGAGTGATGCACGTACTGATGATAGAGACAGTACTTGGGATTATTAAGTTGGCTCGCCTCTGCAAGATATCATGGTGGAGGCAATGTCAGCTTATTGCCCTTCGTCAATGTATGGAAGATGGTAATGACATCGTCTTCGTCGAAGGAGAAGGTCTCCTTAGGCTTGTCGGAGGCGTCCTGAGAATTGGAAGCTCCTTTGGATGTGTCGACTTTCAGGACTTCTTTCCTTTTACCCCCACCAACTGGGATAGTTTGAGGATGCTTGCCCTTGTCTTCGAATTTGGGTGTCTTCAACCCCAGTAGTTCCAAGTTAGGAACATCATTTTCGACAGCATCAGCGGCCCCAATGAAAGTAGGCCATGTATCATACTTATGTATACCCAGACAAAACTTTACTGTAGGAAGGAAGTTATGTCGACAAGTATCCATAAGTTCTGAGTTTGGTATGCCGAAGGGCATCTTCAGTGCTAGCCGCTTGAAGCGTTCGATGAAGGCAATGACAAACTCAGTCCTCCTTTGCTTGGTCTCGATGAGGGTGGACATACTAACATGCATGCCACTCTCATAAAACCTGTTGAGGAACAATCTCTCCAAGTCTTTGAATGGATTGATACACCCGTCAGGCAGACTGCAGAACCATTCGAAGGCTACCTCCTACAAGGTGCTAATAAATAGCTTCGACAGGAACGGATCATCTCTGGGCAAGTGTAGAGTCTGCGTGTTGAAGTACGTCATGTACGGACGAGGAGATGTCAAACCGTCAAATGAGTTCAGCGTCAGCGACTTGTAGTTAGGAGGGCAAGTAGCATTCTCCCATTCAGGGGGATACGATTAAGATATCCCCATTTTTTGAAGCTCGCATTTGTGTCAGATGGTGTCAAGGCGAGCGACCAAGGAATCAATTGCATCCTATTGATTGAGCAGGTATTGGGAAACGGCTGCTGAACGGTTGTCAAGCGTTGTTGGCGAAGGTCCTCCTCCGATATTTGTAAGATTTGGAAGAGGCACAATGGAATGATACTCCTTTTGTAGTGAAGGAGGGTTGTTGTTGTGAGCCGGACTAACCTGGGCCGAGACATTTTGTTGAGGTGGAGGAACAGCCCCAGCACCTTAAACTGCCATGATACTGGTAAGCATATCAGTGATCTTGGCGAATGCTGTTTCGAGACCCTCTAGCCATTTGCTAGTCTGATCACTGGCTTCGTTAGATCTTTCTCCATCCGCCATGTATGTAGATAGCATACGAGGATGAACAGAGTAAGCAGCGTAACTGTTGCTAATATTGTTTGTCTCCGAGTGGATAAGTCCTTCATCTTCAGGTAGAGGAGGTAGATGATCGCCATCGGATTCGGAGGGATCATCGTCCTCTGGAAGGCTTCCCCCAGTGTGGGGGTCATCTACTTCAGATTCTGATGGAATGCTAGCCCGGCTTGGGAATCTTCATCGTCCATACGGAATCTGGCCTTTGATCGAGTTCCCATATAGACTCCTTCGGATGCGACAGCCTGTTGGTAGACTTCACCTTCTTCTTCTCGCGGAGCCAAGAGAGAAAGTCGGGTTTGTAGTCCACCGTCTTTGATTGGGGCTTCCGTAAGGGGGACACCATGAAGCCATGTTGGATGAAACACATAGTGGCTTCTCGTCGTCAGAGACGTGTAGCCGTCGAAACACGGACTTTCTCTGAGGCACTCTTGTTGCTTTGGAGCAACAACAGTTGATAACAATACTGGTGCACGGAAGCGCACTATGAATTGTTATGTTCTCCCTCGCTTTATGCTTATGATTTATCATGTCGCACAAGTCAGAGGAAGGGAGTTTTGCCTTACAATCCATGTTGCATGCATCGTCGAGCTTTGCATGCGGGTTCGTAAGGAGAGTAGGCGTATCCAGACTTAGTTCATGCGCAGGGGCAACCCCCACACCTAAGTTCTATGATGTCCTTGAAGACAGCCCCGTACTATATGCGTTGGGACCTGTCTTTTTGTTGTGGGCGCATAGGCCTTGGAGACTGGCCTTGGGCGCATGCTCCTTGACAGCATGTCTGAGCCTCCTTGATGTAGGCACATAGTATGGATCCAGAGAGCCTGTGCACATAGCCTTAGGCGCATGGCTCTAGATGCCAAGCCTGTTGAAGACAGAAGTGTTCTGGTTGGAGCTATGCGCCCAAACACTCCCTTGGGCGCATGGTCTTGGACGCATGCCTGGTGGAGCAACACTATTTTCTTCCAGTTTGGCCTCCTTCGTTTGTGAGCCTCGTCGGTTTCGGCCAGAGTGTCGTACACCCGATTCTTGGCATCGTAGTATTTTTCTTTGCCAAGTCTCGGGTATTGAACACCCTGTTGTTGGTTGTACAGGGAAGAAGTCACTGTGCTGGGGAACTTCTGTGGCAGACTCATGCGCCCATGTGACAGTATATCTGCTATGACACTAGCAGGATATGCATAGCGAGCCTTCGAAAGCCAAGTCTTGCGAGACTTATTTGTCTTTGCTGATTTTGAGAGAGTAGAGTCGTCCCTCGAGAGCATCTCTTCGAACGCCTGCTGATCGAACTTTACGATCAGCATCTTCTGAGTACTTCCCACTTTGTCGGTATCGGATTGCGTCACCACCTTCTCGTAAGAGGAAAAGGTAGACCCCAGCAGAGTAGCCATTTTTGTGGACACACAAAAAAGAAGAAAAAAAATGTTGTCTTTTTCTTTTATTGGCGCAAGGCACCACAAATCGAGTACGCCTGAGAGATCCTGTGCTGAGGATCCCCGAGTACAAAAAAGAATTATGGGGAATGGGACGATGGAGATCGAGCGGCAGTTGCTTCTTTACTCCGTTGACACTCCGATTACAAAAGTGGAAGAAAACCTAAGAAAATTGCTAACTCTCAGCTCACTGGCAAGAAGCGCAGCAATTTGGCTCTTGAAAATGCTCTCCATTCTGTATTTTGAAGAGGGATGAGGCCCCCCTTTTATTCGTTCTTGAGCTAGAATGATGTTATGCGCCCACATGAGGAAACACGCTAGTTTTTATGTGGGCGCATAGTCCTGCTTTGGGCGCATAGGATGTAGGCGCATACAGGCTGCGAGATCATGGATTTGTCGTGGTGTTGACGTGGCCGCATGCTTCGGTACATGACTACTCGGGGAGACTGACGTGGTCGTATACTTCGGTGCACGTTTTGATCATGGCTTTGACCGAGTCAGGCTTGGGCGCATAGCCATGTCTCAGGCTATACGCCCTCCTTTCGGGGGAGCTAGTCTTGGGCGCATGAAGCTTTACTTACTGGGCGCATGGAACTATCACTACTAAAATCTGCTCAATTGGCGACATAAATTTAATGACGTTCGATTAACGTCGCTAAATTGTGTTCATTAGCGACGTTTTATAGAAACATCGCTAATAGTCGCTACTAGCGACGAAATAAGCGACGTAACAACGGCGTATATTAATTGCATGAGCTAGTCGTCGTGAAACGTCGCTCTGACGTAGCTAATAGCGACTAATTTAGCGACGGTTGTATTAGCATCGCTAAATTCTAATTATATTCCCCCCCAACGATTCATTTCCCCCCATTTTACTCTTTCACTCTCTTTCCTCCCCTCCTCCGGCACTCTCACTCTCTCCGGTGTTCTCACTCTCTCCGGCGACTCTCACTCTCTCTGGCGACTCTCCTCCCTCTCCGGTACGTGACTCTCCTCCTCCCCCTCCCCCTCTCTCTCTCTCTCCGGCTATTTTGGTTGTTTGTGGTTGGAGGGTGTAGGTGGCTCGGGGGAGGGGCAGGGGGGATGCGGGTGGTTGGGGGTGAGTGGGGAGTAGCTAGGGGGGTAGGATATGGGGACGAGGGCGGCTGGGGGAGGGAAGCTAGGGTTACGGTTCGGGTTAGGGGTGGGTATGTGTGGGTAGGGGAAAGGGAGCGGGAGGGGTGGGGGCAGCTGGGAGAGAAAAGCAGTGGGGGTGGAGGCTGCTGGGGGAGGGGAGCAGGGGGGTGGGTGCGGCTGGGGGAGGGGAGTAGGGGGGTGGGGGCGACTGGGGGAGGGGAGCAGGGGGGATGGGAGGGTTAGGGTTCCGGTTCGGGTTAGGGGTGGTGTAGGAGGGGGAAGGGGGGGCTTGGTCAGGGGCACCGATAGTGCCGAATAATCTGATAATTTAGTAATAATTATTTGTTTTCCGACACCAAAAAATGTGATACTCCGATTCGAACGCAACGATAGTGGCGATATTTGTAACAAGTAGTTTCGTTTGTTGGTTAATTGGTAACATGGTGATCGGGACATATAGTCCCTGCTGCCATTCGACTGGCGAGGCTGAAACTATGGTACGACATGGTGATCAGGACATAGTCCCCGCAACCATTCGACTGGCGAGGCAGAAACTATATAGTCGTAGATAAAGTTGACTGTCCTTCAACCCTCATCCCTCGGCAATGATGATATGACAACCTATCACTGTATCTTATATAATAGTAAATAACGTCTTAGTATTACATTATGTGAGTTCATCTTGATTCTGTTACATTCTTCAGATACTAGATACGATAAGAACATATACTGCACCATATGTACAGAACATAGATGATTCACACTAATGTATGCTAGAATGAATTTTGGATTGTGTTCTGAGCCATCCGTTCTCACACTTGGCAAAAAATCGAATTTTCTGTATTTTATCTGCTTTCGAAAATGTACTCAAACGAGATGATGGTTCCTTTAGTTAGCTTGCTTATGTTACAATTATATTATTTGTGAATATCGATCTTACCAGATGGCACCCATGACCCGAGGAGCGGCACGTCGTTTGAGGGAAACAGTGAATGAGAATCATATGGGCAAATATTTACATATTGTATTTGTTACAAGTGTTAATGCAAATATCTGATATTCTATATTGTAGATAGTATGGTATGTGGTGTCACACAGAAGATCATATTATCAGTTTCCTATGGAGTATATAAATAGTTCACAACCTAGATGGACTTAGACAATCTATTGGAAAGGTTGTAGTATAATCTGGTATTAGTCTATCTTGACTATAGGTTTACACTAGTACACTTTGTGTGTATTGAACAGGACCACTTGAGGTTGTTCTCTTTGTACTGACTACAAAAGAGAACAAACACCTCTGTTATTATGGATGCTTGTGCTCTTAATCCGGATATAATAACGGACATTTATATGTAGTGTGTATTACTTTGACCCATAAAAGAGTGAGATTCATTATGGATCAACAACCTCTATGAATTGGGTAATAACATTGTATGTATGATGGACTGTTGATTATGAATGGAATCCATGTCCCGATACATCGGGTTGATGATGTCCCTTTAAGGAGCTCATAAGGATTGTCATGTAAACCCTACAGGTGGATTATATCCGACATGACAAATAAAGTTGAGCGGTACTACTTAAGGATAAAAGATGTCGAATCAATATAGTTGTCAGTAACTTATTTTGATCGACGGACATACGATATCTTAACATGGGGAGCCAAACGAGCATATAATAAAAGGCGCCCACAAACATAATTTGGGATTAGGGAGGTAGTGCAACAATAGCTCATTAGTGGACCGAGCTATTGATTAATGGGCCTGGATTGTGTGTTTGGGCTGAACACGGGATATCCAGATCCGTTAAGAGGCCTAACCCTAATTTCTTCTCATGGTCCCTGTCGTAGCCTATATATATCCTCTAGTCTCTGGCCGTCAGATTACTGATCAGAAATCTGAAACTTTTTCTAAATTCGTGATTCACGTAATGAGAGAAAGAGAGGGCTGCCAAGGAGAAGAAAAGGTTGGGAGATCGTCGTCCACACGACGTCCAACTCGAGGAAGGAATACGTGCAGAAGATCTTGGGGTCATCCGCTCGAGATTGCCAGGAATTACTTGTCTCCTTTCCGCCGCAGGTATAATTTGTAAACCCTAGTTTTCGCCTATGAAGGGTTAGAACACGTATTAGATCTGTTTAACTTTCTATCGATCAATACGCACACCAAAGGAAGGGTCCTGGGAATCCCCAGTTCCATCAATTGGTATCAGAGCCACTTTGTATCTACGTATTGATTGATACGTCCATGTTGTCCAATAAAACCTGCGTTGTGTAATAGTCGGTAGATGTAGATCTGTTCTAACTCGGTTTTGCAGGCATCTTAGATCCAACTATTATGGTCCAATACATGTTTTTTATTGTGTTGTTTAAACCACGAACATATCGTGGATGTTGTTGTTGTTGTGGATATAATTAAAATCACGAGGGTTGATCATGCTTATTTTTTTAATTTTTTAATCTAGATTATGTGTGAACTCCTTCGGGAGGCATAGGATTGATGTAATTTTAATTATTTTTGATCAATCGTGATGGCGGTGGTGGTTGTTTCTGACGCCGGACGAGATGCTGGTTTTAAGCAGTCCAGAGGCAGACATATGATTTTCGATGCCGCGACCTGACCGGACAGGTCGAACCCCGAATAGATCTGTGCAGCGCCAGAATTTAGATTCGGATAGTTGAGGACGGAGCAACAACGATGACCATAATAATTGGATATTTTCTCTTATTTTTGTCATTTTGCTTTTTTTTTTCTGATTATGCATGTTTATTATTGTGTGGATGTTTTTTTGAAAAGCTAAGCCTACATTAATAATGGACAACATGGACCTAATATCAACTAGTAGAAAAAACCCTCATTGTTAAATAACTAAGTGGGAGAGGATATTTATTTAGTATAAATCCTATGGTCTTCATTACTGGTTTGTAGGTAATTTAATTATACTTGCGCGTTGGCTTTAGTGCTTTCCTCCATATCGGATGAGTATAATTATGGATCACCAGTACAAACTTCCTTAGGGATAATTGTAGAAAGTTACCTAGTATGTGTTCACTTCTCCATCTGAAGGAACTCATTATAAGGTAATGGACTTAGTATTAAGTAATGGTATACACTTAGATACAAATAATGGTATCCTCCCCATCAGAGTCACTGCTATTATTTGTATGACCAGAGCAAGACCAGCATATTAATTTTATTTGTCATAAAGTTATGTTGACATGATAGTAAAATTAATAAGAAAAACCTACTTGAACAAAGTTGAATTTGTATACGTCCACACTATCGTGGCAAGCTAAATTCATGGTGTTTAAGGTGTTGGTGAATTTCTTATTATTGTTTTGAGGGAATCAATATTTAGTTAATTCAAAAAGTTTTTTTGCCCTACATAATTTTATTTATGTGATTCTCAGGATTTTAAAAATGGGTTCTTTCAGACCACTTATGGTGATTCTTAAAGAAAATAAACTTACTGGACCAAATTATATTGACTGCAAACGTAATTTGGATATTATTCTGACTGCTGAGGAGTACAAATGTGTACTTGTTGAAGAATGCCCACCTAAGCCTGATGTTAACTCTGATGAAGAAGTCAAAGAGGCTTATAAGAAGTGGAAAAAGGCAGATGAGATAGCGCGGTGTTATATTCTGGCATCTATGTCAAATATACTGCAACATCAGCATCAGGCCATGGCCACAGCTTATGACATGATGTATAACCTCAAGGAACTCTTCGAACATCAGAGTAGAGCAGCTAGGCAGTTTGCTATAAAATGTTTGATGAATAAAAAAATGGCTGAGGGTACACCAGTAAGGGATCATGTTCTCAAGATGATGGGTCATCTGAATGAGATGGAGATCCTTGGAGCTGAAATCGATGGAGAATCCCAGGTCGATATCATTCTCGGAACTCTGCCTAAAAGTTTTGACAATTTTTGTCTTAATTACAACATGAACAAAAGGTTGTATAGTTTGACAGAACTTGCAAAAGAGCTACATGATGCTAAATCTCTCTTTAGGCAGAGTGGTCATGTTTTTGTTTCTGAAAAGGCTTCTACTTCTAAGCCAAAAGGCGGTAAGAAGAAGAATAACATTTAGAAACAGGCAAACTCAGCAAAGAAGGGCATGGGACCTCAAGGCGCGGTAAAAAAGCCGAAAGGCAAATGTTTCAAGTGCAAAGGGTCAGGACATTGGAAGACTGATTGTCCACTTCTCAAACAAGGGAACAAAGAAGGTATATCTCATTTACTAGTAGTTGAAACGTGTTTAGCGGTGTTATCTACCGGCACCTTGTGTGTAGATACAGGAGCCACTAATCATGTCTGCAATACATTGCAGGGGTTCCAGGAAACCAGGCGGCTCAGTGATGAAGAGATATGCTTGTTCATGGGTGATGCTATAAAAGTATCGATCGTTGCATTAGGAGATGTTACTTTATCTTTTGGTAGAAATAAGTCTTTGACATTGAGAGATTGTCTTTATGCACCTTCACTTAGAAGGAATTTAGTTTCTGTTTCTATGTTAGTTAAGGATGGATATTCAGTTTATTTTAATGACAATATTATTATTATAAAGAATAAATATTTTATCTGTTCTGGTGCATTGGTTGATAATTTGTATGTCATTAATCCTATTTTGCCCACAATGCAACTTATGGAAATGAATAATATGTCATCTAACTTAAATAAGAGAAAAGAACCTTCTTGTATGAACCAAACATATCTTTGGCACTTGCGATTGGGGCATATTAACCTAAGAAGGGTTCAAAGACTGGTTGAAGATGGACCTTTGAGTTCATTGGAAGTGGAGGCACTACCAGTCTGTGAATCCTGCTTGGAAGATAAAATGACCAAAAGGCCTTTTACGGCAAAGGGGTATAGGGCCAAAGATGTGTTGGAATTGGTTCATTCTGATTTGTGTGTACCCATGATTATCCAAGCTAGAGGTGGCTTTGAATATTTTTTCACATTTATTGACGATTATTCAAGGTATGGATACATTTATGCGCCGTAAGTCTGAGTGCTTTGAGAAATTCAAAGAGTACAAGGCTGAAACGGAGAAACGTCATAGAAAATATATCAAGTCATTACGATCAGATCGAGGTGGCGAGTACCTCTTTGGAGAGTTTAGGGATTATTTATCAGAGGCTGGGATTGTATCCCAATTGACCCCAGCAGAATGGTATAGCTGAAAGAAGGAATAGAACTCTTATGGAGATGGTTAGATCAATGATGAGTTATTCGGATTTGCCAGATTCGTTTTGGGGATATGCCTTAGAGACTACAGCTTGGTTCCTTCTAAGTCAGAACCTCTTACTCCCACAGAGCTGTGGATTGGACGTAAGACTAGTCTGAAACATGTTCGCATTTGGAGAAGACCAGCACATGTACTGAATGGAAAAGCAGATAAGTTGGAATCTCGTACAGAAGTAAGCTTGTTTGTAGGCTATCCAAGAGGAACAAAAGAAGGTTTATTTTATAGTCCTAAGGATCAGAAGGTCATTGTTAGCACCAATACCCGATTCTTAGAGGAAGACTATGTGATGAACCATAAACCCACAAGTAGAGTTATTCTAGAAGAACTGAGACGTGAGAGACCAAGGACTTCAGTACCAACAGTACTAGAGGATGAACCACAAATAACTGTACAACGTGTCACAAATGTTACACCACAACCGATAGTGCCTCATCGTAGTGGGAGGGTTGTGATACAACCTGATAGATATATGTTCTTGGAAGAGTCGTCAGACTTCGTCCCTGAGGAACAAGATTATGATCCCTGTACCTACAATGAAGCACTCCAAGATAAAGATGCAGAGTCTTGGCAAAAAGCAATGATATCTGAAATTGAATCTATGGATTCTAATCAGGTCTGGGAGCTTGTAGAACCATCCGCTAGTGTAAAAGCCATTGGATGCAAGTGGGTCTATAAGAGAAAAAGAGGATCAGACGGTAAGGTTGAAACCTTTAAAGCTCGGCTTGTAGCAAAAGGTTTTACTCAAAGAGAGGGTATCGATTATGAGGAGCCGCCAGGAGGAAGGGAAGAGAGAGGGATGCGGAGGGGGAGGAGCCGCCAGGGGGAAAGGGGGGCTCGGACCCGCCTGGAAGAGGCGGGGAGCCGGAGGGAGCCGCCTGGAGGAGTTGGAGAGCCACGACGGAGGGGGAAGCCACGGCGGAGGGAGGGGGGCTCGACCCCGGAGCCTGGGAGGGAGGGAGCGGGGGGCTCGACCTCCAGACGGAGCCTACCACCGGCGAGGGGGACGACCCTCCAGCATGCACCGGAGGGAGCGCCGGAGACTGCCGCGGGGGGGGGGGAGAGGGGCGCAACTCACGGGGGGGTAGGGGAAAATCACCGACGACGGGAACGCCGGAGGGAAAACCGGAGCCGGAGGAGAGGGAGGAGTCCCCGGGGGACCCGAGATGGAGGTAGGGAAGAGAGGGAGAGGGGCCACTCCTGGGCTGCCGAGGACCGGGGTGGGGGCCGGGGGGCTCGAGGAGCGTGCAGCCGAAGTAGCTGGAGGCCATTTCAGAGAGAAGAGAGCTGGCGCTACCGAGGAGGGGATGGCTCTGCGAGAGGTGGCACTACCGAGGAGGGGGTGGCACCGCGAGGGGAGCGACGGAAGAAGGGGTCACCGGGACAGATGGAGGCTCGACACGCGGAGCAGAGCTCGACCCCGGCAGAGGGCCGGGGAGGGAAGGAGCCTTGGAGGCTCTAGGGGGCGGCCTGCGCCGCCGGGGCTGACGACAGCGCCAAGGCGGGGAGGAGTGGGGGGTACCGCTCGGCGAGAAGAAGCCGACGAGGTAGGGGTGAACCCCCCACAGGGGGAGGTGGAGGGGGTGCCGGGCGGATTCTGGTCATCCATAGTAGCGGGGAGGGGGGAAAGGCCAGGGGGGCACGGTCGGACCGAGGAGGACGATCCATCCGCCCACTAGGAGGTGGGTGGGGGCGGCGAGCAACGAAGCTCCCGCCGGAGGAGAACGAAGACCCCTCTGCAGCCTCTTCTCCATTATGTATTATATATATATATATATATATATATATATATATATATATATATATATATATATATATATATTGGAAAAAGGTAAATTTTATTCCAAAGGGAAAGCCATAATCATACAACATACAATCTGAGTGGGACTCCCACTCATTACTCAACCATTCTCCATAGCATTTACATCAAACTCGATGTTATGGAGAATGCCAACCGGAGGGGTGACCAATCCCTCAAAGATCCGGCGATTTTGCTCCCGCCATACATGCCAAACCGAAGCAGTTAGGCGAACTCTAGCTGTTCGAAACTAGTCCTGACCTCGACCCCTGCTATCTCGTAGCACCAAGATGATGTCCCCAATACATTTTCCTGAGGCGCACACTCCCAATACCCGACTCTGCTCTGACCAGATCTGCCATGCCAGAGTACACTCGAAAAAGATATGCTTAATAGACTCAGGCTCCAGACAGCAAAGCATACATTTGGGATCCGGAACCGGCACTCCAAATGAACTCAGGCGATCCCTCGTCAAGAGGCGACCCAGAAGAAGCTTATAAACACACAACTGCATCTTCCTTGCCAGACCCTTACACCAGACAAACTCGTAATCAGAACTCAGAACTCAGAGGAAAGGTACGCCGGATAAGGTTGTAGCAGCTACGGAATTGGAACTCCCCCGTGCCCGAAGATGCTCCAGTCGGCTCCCAAATCCAACGATCCACAGGCAAAGCTGGATTAATGACTGTAGACATAATGGACCCTCCCAGCTCCTCAGTGAACCGATATAATACCGCCCTCCACTCTCCATCTCGAATGATGCGACTACAGGTCAGGCCTCGCCTGTCCTCCTGGTGAGTCGGAGATCCCCTGATGTCTAGCAACGAACGCCGATCTATCCAAAGGTCCCGCCATTGGTCCGTACCCGACCCATCCTTCATGACCCTCCGGATAGCAGACTTTAGCACTCCCCTGTGTCTCAAGACAGTCTTGAACGTGACAGAATGGTTGTTATCAGGAGTACACGTCCAAAAATTTCCCTGCTTCACGTATCTGCTGTGCATCTAGGTCACCCGGAGAGACCCCCCGCTGATGAATCTCCAGGACATCTTGAGTACAGAGGCCTCCCTAATCTCCAGCAACGGCCTGAGCCCCACTCCTCCCTCCTTTTTGGGACGACAGAGCTGCTCCTACGAGACCGCATGCATACCCCCCTCCAAAGGAAATCAGCACAGAGACGCTCCACTCGCCGAATAGTGGCCACAAGGAGGAGGATTGACTGTAGCCAAAAGTGGGCCACAGCCGAGATTACTGATCTGACCAACTCAATGTGACCGCCAAAAGACAGGCCGACAGCTTACCAACCTTCTACTCTCCGCTGGACATACTCTACCAGGCTATGGCAGTCCTAATCCTGTGCATAGTTGACTGTGAGGGGCACTCCTAAGTAACGTACCGGAAGATCACTCCTCGCGATACCCAGGACACCTGCCCGCTCCTCCTTCTGGGAACACCGGGAACTGAAGTAGACCTGACTCTTATCCCCGTTCATCTGGAGACCCGAAAAGGACTTCAAATCTTCCATAATACCCGCAAGCGTCTGCAACCCTCCGTCGAAGGCTGGATGAAGACTAGCAGATCATCAGCATAAATCAGATGGGTAACTGGGGGATCCATCCTCCGAAACAGAGGCACCAGCCGTCCACGGTGCACTACCAGGTCCATCAAACAAGTAAAGTATTCCATAACAAGCGTGAACAGGTAAAGGGACAATAGGTCACCTTACCTAAGCCCACGGTTGCTCTAGAAGTACCCATAAGGAATGCCCTGAATGAGAACCGAGAAAGAAGGGGACGTGATGTACTCCCTGATCAACGCAACCCAGTGATCCGCGAATCCCATGGCGGACATCAGATGGCAGAGGAAGTCACGATTGACCATGTCATACGCCTTCCTCAGGTCCAGTTTAACACAAGCTTTCTCCCCACCAGGTCTGCTGAATCCCTTCACCATCTCATGTGCCAGGAGGCTATGCTCTGCAATCGACCTCCCCTTGATGAACGCAGCCTGATTCGGAGAAACCAAGTCCTGCATGATCCCTTCCATCCGCCAGCACATAAGGTGCGTAATTATCTTATAAAGATAATTACAACAAGCAATAGGTCTGAAATCTGCCAATGCTGTCGCGCCCTCCTTCTTTGGCACCAAGGTCAGGAAAGTGTGATTCAGCTCCTTCAGAAGCTTCTCCTTTGTGAAGAACTCCTGAACCACCTCCACGACCTGAAGCTTCAGAATATCCCAATGGCATTTGAAGAAACCACTGCTGAAGCCGTCCGGACCAGGAGCCTTGTTGGGGTCCGCCACCTTGACAATAAGATTCCACCTCCTCCAAGGTAACAGGGGCAAGTAGGATGCTATTCCCAAACGGAGTCACCAAACGCTTCGTAACAACCTCTGGGAACACGGACAGGTAGTCAGTCTGGAAATATAAATCAGAGTAGTACCTGACAGCCTCGCCCTGGATCTCAGCCGGCGTCCCCACCAGAGAGCCATCCGCATCAAGAAGCTGGGATATGTGATTCCGATTCTGTCTAGTCCGGATAACGTCATAGAAGAACTTGGAGCACCGGTCTCCATCCTTCAGCCAGGAACATTTGGCTCACTGGGCCGAGCTAATTTCCTTCTGCAGCCTCAGGATGTTGACTTCACCAATTAGCTCATTCTTTCTAGCCGCCAGATCCCCATTGAGCATGTCAGCTTGGAAATCCTGCTGTAATGTCCTCAACTCAGCCTCCTTATCTTCTAATGTGGACTTGGGCAACCCCTGCAACCAACTCCTGAGAGCTCTCTTCGTGGCTTTGAGGCGCCGAACCAATCGGAATTGGGCCGTCCTCTCTTGACCGTAAGAAAGCCCCTCTGCAACAGCCTCTGAAGGAGCTGAATCACATTTTACTTATATATATATATATATATTTCCACTAAGTTGAACTGGCTGGCTGCATTTTGTAGCGCGCGTACTCTGATCCTCTTCTACTAATCTACAACTCTCTTTACTGAGCGAGACTCCATCTATATCCCTAAAAGTCTCTTTTTTCCCTATGATTTACCAGAATGCCTCTAGAAGCTTCTACAAAGCTTTGCTCCCGATAGAAGCTAGTCGTTTCGGTAGTTTGCCTGCCAAGCCTATAGGCGAAGGCCAAAGGATGGAGCGTGCAAAGTCAATCGTGCACCTTTCGTGTGACCCGTTGGTCCTAAGCAATGTCTTTCACGAAGCGACAAGGCAATCTCGACTTTCTAGTATAGTTCTTCGCTCGGTATGGTTTCTTCCTATTCTTTTGCAAGTCTTTCTATATGGTTCCACTCAGGGCATTCCATTGATACGCTCGGGTTCGTTCAGAAGAGGTGGACAGACAAGGACTTGACTCATTGCCATCGGTGAAATGAATCAATTTTCATTTATCTGTCTTTTTTGGTTCAACTCGGGAAATATTTTGAATGAATGTTGTCAGTCTCAACTGGGGTATACCCTCTCCATTGGGCCTTTGCAGCAATTATTAGATCTTCCTTCTCAGATGCGTGGGTCAGCAAGCCCAAGCCTTTGTTGCAGTGATGAAGCCGGAGATACCCTGCTCCTATGAGATCGGCCTTGGGGGTATAGGCTCAAAATCGTCTCAAGATGATCGAAATCCAAGCAAAGAATTACGTAAGGAAGGTGACTCGCGCAGCCAGCTGACTCCTTTTCAATAGAAAGGAATAGCCGTCATGCTAAACCCAGTTGGATGGTCAATCTCAGTGATCTTATCGACCGTCAAACCGGAGACGAACGACCATGGTCCCGACCGTACCAGCACCGTAGGTTTACTAATCAATGAAGCCCCTCAACCTACTATCTTTTATGACTATCCGTCAATGCCAATGCCGTGTATATGGACCTTTAAGAGCAGGAAGGAAGGTTTGGTCTCGACCGGACAGGGTTTAGCCAGCTAGCCCCTCCGTCTCACTTCATCAATGGCTTTGTGAATTTTCCCCTTGGATCCTTCCCCACACCCCATCATAGTGGAAGATTTTTCCCTATGGATGGTTTTTCTCTTTGGGCCGCCTCCTGCTTTGGACTCGTTCTTCGCTGAGTACTTTGACCTGGAAAAGAAGGAAGCAAAAGAGTCAGAAAAGCGAATGAATCAAGCCCTCACTCTGTAATAATCGTTTCATTCGGACAGGCACCTGCCTTCCCTCATTCCACTCTGCTAGATAGAGTGGTCGTTTCAGTCGGTCAGTTATGGTTGCACCCGCTCTCACTAGGGAGAACCCGCTCACCTTCTTTTAGGAATACGGGAAGATTCTTCCCCTTCGCTCCTTTGCAACCCTGCCTTCCTTCCACTCATTAATGGTTCTTAAGTGTTATGCAGCTAATCCGGACATATATTTATAAACCAAATAGAGGCAAGCTTTAGCTTGGTTCTTTTCTCGATTGATAGAAGGACGAATTATACAATTTGTTTTGAACCTTGCTCGCATAAGTCTGATTTCTATTTCAATCCAACAATCAGGATGGATATATATATATATATATATATATATATATATATATATATATATATATATATATATATATATATATATATATATATAGAAGAAGAAAAAAATCATTACCTCATGAGATAAAGAATTCGTTGGCTTCTAGTAGCAACAGAGATTAGAGAAGAAGTTTTTGTTTGTGATTTAAATTTTGTTGATATCCTTAATCCAATTCAAATCCCCTCTCAATCTACTCCTAATCCATAATCCTATATTAATTAGGATTTAAAATCAAGTTTTCAACTCGCAAAGTCCCAGTCGAGTATGTATACTCAACCATCGAAAAAAATTTGTGACTCTCCCCAATCTGCCAACAACTAGACCCTTACTTCCTCAAATCCTCGACCCCTCCACCTCGGCGCATCTTCCCGACTTACCTGGACCACGTGCCATCACCGGAGCCACCATCGCTGGTCGTCGGATGGTCGATTGTAGCATACACAGAGACAGCAGCATAACAGTAACATTGGTTCTGGTCCCGACTTCCAGGTACGTTTTCTTCTCCCTCTCGCGATCGCTTTTCGAACCGATTGGTTCTTCACGATCACAGCCTATACATCTTCAACCCCTGTCATCTAGTTTGGTTTAAAAATACATCGAATCAATAGAAAAATAGGCTTAAAGTTTCAAAAAACTTAGTTTCTGTTGAAAAATAGAACACGGGAAAATAATCCATATACTCGACCTTGGAAGACGGATTTCTGTCGAATAAGTGACCAAATTGAAAACCCCTTGAACAACATTGTAGACAACCTATACGAGATGGAAACCCAGCTTTTAGTTTTTTTCTCATGGATTAAATTGTGATTAAAACAGTTTTAAAGTTTTAGGAAAAACCTGTTTACGAAAACAAAAAAATTGAAAAAACTTCCCGATACGACGTGCGCCCCGACAAATCGGCGATATGGTCGCAACCCATAAACATCAAATGATGCATATGGATGTTGTCGATGTGTAGGATTTTACGGAACTCGATTTCGTTGTACATGCGCGACGAAATCGAGGCGTATCGGTCGAGATAACCCGTATCGGCCCCTTTGCAAACGAGCCCATGACTTCGTGCACGTTGGTCATCTCGAGATGAAACTTACGCCACTAGGACCGTATTGTTTTCTGGTCATGTGTGCCAAGTTTGGTTCAATTCTGAGAAGGTCGACCGGAACGCTATTTTAGCGAGCCCGTAACACGATTCAACGGGCGAATTTATGAACGACCCACCAAAATGCAACTTTGGACATACGGTTGGGCTCATATCATCAAACCAAACCCGTAGACATATAGTATGACAACTTTAGAGACCATAGGTACGGACACGCTTTTCGGTGCAAAGTGGGTCCAACGGCGGACATCGTTTTGATCCGAAATTACAATTTTGTCCTGTATCCAGAATTAAACTTTTAGGTAGGCGTTTTTAGATTTATTTTTTATACCAGAAATGTTCGTGATGTTTATTTTAGCATCCGATGACATTTGCTGGACTTGACTTCTCATTGCTATTGATTATTACGATCTGAGTGACTTGACTTGCTGATATCTACACACCACCTCCAGACAAGATACCTTGTCATCTACTGTCTATTTACTTTCGCTCATATCATGCATGAATTTATTTATTATTTATTTCCAGCAAGATAAACTGTGCTACATAGTCATATCTATATGCAATTCTATTGCTTATTTCTATTTCTTGTTACTTGCACTATTGCTATGCACATTAAACCTAGATTTATGAGACCAACGTTTTGTTGCGTTGCATTCATTGGCCTTGACACATTTGTGCCACGAAATTGCGAGTCGCATATAGAACTCGGATATGCGTAGCTGGCTGGCCACCGGTACGTATAAGCCGTGCGATAGGGTTAACTGCTAATAGTATTTTTGTAGGATTAGTTTGACTTAGGGGTTAATAGAGGTTATGTGTTGTGAAAACAACATATAGACGTTGGGTGGGGAGGACATTTCCTTAGCGTATGGGCTACAATGAACTTACATTTATGACCGTACGCTCCGCCGGAGATGTCGGTTGACGACCCCTTTATCATGTTCTTGCCGGCCTCCGATGTTCGTGAAAATGTCATGCTTTGCGGCCTGATTCCCATAGAGGGGGCCATACCAAACCCATTATAGCCAAAGATCCCGTGCGTTAGAGGTTTGTTCTTAAATTGTGTTAACATAGAATGGTTAGGTTACCTTATACGTTAGGTATATGTACCTTTGGTTTGTGTACTTATACCTGATCACGGCTTACACTATACCAAAATGGAAAATTATGAACACTAGTCATTTTTTAGTTTGGAACACTTATTTTATGTACCTAGGTTCTGGAACGAAACAAATGCCCTTCAGATCAGAAAAATGTTCCTCATATATTTCATTTTAATTTTCAAAAAAAATTTAATTTAATACATTTTTATATTATTCCAAATATGTTACAAATTGTGTATCCGCATGCAACCACTCTCACACTTTCGCATACTCAGCATTATGAGAATATAAAACCAAATCAAGTAATGTTAATGTGAAAACAAGAAAAAATTCCTCTCTTTCCCTTCTCTTTCCAATCTGCAATGAGCATCGAATGATCCCCGCCTTCTGTGCCGGCGCCATCCCTCCCACACCGACGACGGCCAGTATCCTCCTCACAGTAAGTCCCTCCAATGAACTCCTACTCCAAAGCCCTAATTTTGACCTATTTTTAATTTCGGCTTTCACGAAAACCCTAACTTGTTACCGATCGATATAGTTTTGCTTGAATCTATCGAATATGTGCAGCTGTAGAGGAGATACTCCTGGAAGTGCAACACCGGTGCCTGCGTCCCACCAAAATATGTAAGATATTTTGCAACTATTGGAACTTCCACATCTCTTTGGCGCCTGCGAATAGACCTCCAAGTATGACCTCTATCTCTTTTCGAGACAAAGTTGATCGGTGCAGGATGTGGAAACCCTTATAATTTGTCTTGCACAGACACGTACAAGACCCCTATTTTATACTATTTTGGCATGTGTTGATGTTGTCGTCGTGTAGCTTCTTTACTCTGCTCACCTATATTGCAGGGACACGTTTTGCATTTTATGGAGGAAAATATGTCAATAAAACTTACTATGTTCCTAGTACACAAAACTTCCTATGATAATAATATTATGAAACAATCAGTCAATTGATAGAATACTCAAATAATTTTTTGTGTGATCCCATTGCCACTCTACAGCTTGCTTATCATCATGTTCAAAGGATTTTAATCTCTGGTTCTGATAATCTCTTTCCTGAAGAACATATTATCACTCGTCTAAAATGTTTGGTAGTTCAATCGGTCTCACACAACCTCAATAGCAGCCACATCACTGATACACTGATACTGATAGTAATACCATATTAGCAGTAATTGTAATGAAGCCTAGTGCAACTCAAATATCAGAAGCTTGCATCTCTGCCATGACTTCTCTTTGACACCACCCATAGAAAGTGTGCAAGAACATCTCCATTTTGATGCCTACATGAGTGTTTATTGTTGACCAACTTACTAGTTTTTTTGGACACACTGAATTATAAGGCTTCAGATTGAGTTCAAAAACTAACAAAATCATATTCAAGTTGATTAAGACTCGACCAAAATTAGTTGATGCTTATAGTAATTTAGATTTAGATTCCAGTTTGTGTGGAGTTGCTTACAGATTTCCATAGCCAAATTAGCAACATTACTTGCTCTTAGGGCCTTTTTGGCAAATAGAAAGTTTTTGAAACTAACAAACTTAGTTTCCATTGGTTTCTAGAAACTACAAGAAACTAAGCTTCCAATTAAAATAGTTGTTTGTTTGATAAAAGGTAGAAGATAGAAACTAGTGGTCAATGATGACATGTTAATTATAAAAAATAGTTATAATAGAGGGTTCAAAAGTGGGTGTTTGGTTTTTAAAAATAAATAATAATAACCAAGGTCCTCCTTTGCCAACATAAATTGAGGCAGAACTTCTATTAAGTGGATCTGTAGACAATTCACGGAAGGTGACACACTACATTAACGTGACCCAATGCCATTAAGTGATCATATCCTTTTGTCTAAGGTCGTGCTCGAAAGCAACGTATTGCATAGGAAAACCGGTGCAACAAAACTGAACAAAGTGTGGGCTAGGGATCTGGTTTATAGGTAATGAGTCAACTAGTAATGTGATTGTGAATGGAGACAAAGCAGACTTAGACAAGGGGATTCTTTGTCATCTCTGATATTCGTTCTGGTGGCAGACGGGTTGCACTGAATATTACGGCTAGAGAAGATGGTTTTTTGGACGACTTGGGGGAAATCAATATTCATCTATTCTTGGTAACTCCCAAGATAAACATGATACCTCACTCATTTGGGATGGAGGATCCTTTTCAAGTTGTGGTCCTTGAATGTAGTTCTATACACTTTTGAATTTTGGTCGGGCCTAAAAATTTCTGCAAGATCTGGTGATTTATTCTTGAGTATTGAAGAGGATAGCTATGTAATATCATCTATAATCGATTACAAGTTGGAAAAAATCCCCATTCTCTTATCTTGGAATCCCATTTAGGGCCAAGGTCACCAAGAAGACCGATTGGACCAACTATCATTGATAGGATGTAAATGAGACTCCAGGGTTAAATGGGCAAACTCCCTTAATCTAGAAGGACCACATCAACTCAATGCTTCCTCGTATTATATGGCATACTTGACATGCCTAAATATATGATTTATAGAATCGGTAGAGTAAGAAAGAGATTCTTGGGAAGGGATCATGGATAAGGTAAAGAGTACACCTGGTGAAATGGGAATAGATGTGCAAGAAAAAAGTTGTGGCCTAGGCATTACCAACTTGTGGAACATGAATCTTGCATTATTAGGCAAATGGTTGTCAAATATTAGCGTGGGCAAAAATTAGCCTTGTTAAAATTATACAACCTAGGTTACCAGGGGCGAGATGGGACATGGACCATGTGGTAGAATTTGAACATAATGACAGAAAAAAAAAAGGATTTTTGTAAGGGGTGATGCTTAACTAAATCCTTCTTCAGATGAGATACTTTCATATTAGGCAAAGGAAACAAGATCACCTTCCCGAAAGATGGTGTGGAGGAACCTCTTTAGATATGATTTCTTCGTCTCTTTACAAGGAAGATTGGAGCTAAAAAGATTCGATGGCACTTCACTAGAGGGGGATATGGAATGCTGGACCCTCCAAATCGAATAAGTTACCATCACACTTTCAATAATAGTGACATAGTAACACGGATGGGATGACGGTCATGATTGCAGGCGAGAAAAGGAAGGAGATGTTCTATCAAATCCACTACATAGAGGCACTTGAATTTTTACAGTGTCAATGACCTTCAATTACATTGGTTCCTGAGAGACCTGAAATATGTTTATGTTTCTTTTGTTTACTTGTAGAATATTTCTCCTTCCAGAGAAGTAGGTGAGGCCTGACATCTGCAGCACTTGCCACAATAAGGGTTGAACAGAAAATTACAGGAATGTTGGCCATTGTCACATCTGACTTGAGGCTTGAGAGAAATAATATGATTTTTGGGGAGAAATATGATCGTAAGGAATGTAGGATGGAAGAGGCATGAAGGTAGAAGTTGGACCTATGATCCAAGATCCTCTTGCACAATTCTACTTTACAATCGAAAATACATTTTCAGAAAGAGGCTAAGTGCAATTTCTTTAGATTGGTAAATGTAACAATCAAATAGGTCAATCCTTCTCGAAGGGTGGTTATGATAGTGTAAAGATCTAAATCTAATGAGAATAGAACTAGACCTCAAAATATGGACTAAAGGTATTAGATATGTAATTCATGTATCAAGATTGAAAGAGGAAAACTAAGACAAATAAAGGATCAAGAACTAGATGGATGGGACACGTATAGAAGTATACATTGTCAAAGGACAAGATGACTGATCAAGGAAGAAGGAGTTCTAAGAAGAAAACTAATATAGTAATATATCACGGATCCTATCTATAGTTCCATCAAGAAAGTAGCAAATAAGACTTTTGAAAGTAAAACTTAATTGCCATATTTGGAAGTAGCAAATAGAATTGTGAAGTCCAAATTGTAGTTGTATACTAGAAAGAATTAAGTTCATATTTGAAAATGTGGACAAGTAAACACTGAACATATAAACAAGAAAATAAGTACATATAAAAAATCAGCCTGAATACTGGGAAATGATAATTTACTAGAATGTTCTATAATTAAACTACATGACAAATTTTTACAACATTGGTAAGACAGAAAAAGAAAAAAAAAAAAAAAAAAAGAGTAGTGTAGAGTAGAGCACTACACTATACTGAAAGGAAAGACCAAAGAGTTTGAAATAATTGTTGTCGATTGTCGGATGAGAACTGTAATACTGTATAAGATAGTTGGAAAGAAGATTACAATATTCCTACTATCTATAGAGGAGGATTTATGACAGGGTTTCCTGGACGTGAAGACTTCTGGTGAAAAAAGGAAATGTAATTTAAAATTAAAAATGCAAAATAGAAAAACTAACCTAAGAAGGGTTACTAGCCATCAACAATGGAGGTTGTTGGTGGAGATAACAGGGAAAAAAAGAAAAAAAGAAAACATGGAGAAAAAGAAGTAAAAAATAGGAAAATAATTTTTAAAACATTGCAAGTTAGAAGAAACTAACTTGAACCCCTTGCCCAACAACATGTTGCTGGTATTTGGCAAAGGAGGACCAGCAATAACCGTCAATGATGACATGTTAATACCGATACTGCGAACCTTGGTCAATACATTACTCTCAACTCCGAACACTTCAAATGTTGTATCAAGGACTTTCTCATCATCGATATTAAAAGAGAGATTAAGTGAGTGGAGATCCACATCTATTTGGGCGATCCTTGACCAAGATTCCCTAGGCCAGTACACAACGTTCAACTGTCGATCGTTCGAGCCGTAATATTTCAATAAAAGATAACGTTAAAAACATACCTCTATGTTTGCTACACAAGGAATTCTACTTGTTATTCATGTAACAACATCAGTTGTTCCTGGATTAGGTTATTGGTCAATCAGAGTCCAAGAATAAATAACAAGTGCAGCGGAAATGGAAGATAATTCAGTTTTAAAGTAATAGAATAAAGGGTTATTAAAGCCTTCGACATAGCAAGGGAATGATCCAATAAAAGTTTGCCTTTGACATAAAGTCTCTATCTAACTTGGTATTAGTTGGATGCCACTCTGATTGGCCTACAGATTCTCAAATGCTTTCAGTAGTTCAATACTTCAATCAGAAGGCCAAAAAGTTGGCAACCCACTTGACATTTACCAAATCAAAATAAGCTATTATCACAGGCCCACAATAAAAACTATCTTCTAGATGCTTCTGTTCAAGTGATTAAACTTTGCTAACTCAAAGTTAATGGGTTTAATGCTTAATGTGGGCGAAAAAGTTGATAGAATCAAAGCGACTGACAGGGATTAACTCATAATGAAATTTTGTGTAGATAACTATTTTCCGGTTCTTTGCAGAGAAGCACTGAATTCTCAGCAAGTATCAAAACTTATCTCTATTTCGCAGGTAACACACTAACATTTGGAGAGAGAATTGTGAAAAGATTTCAGAACTATAGGTGAACATTTTATAATTGTCACCTGGTACATGAAAGAATTCAAACCAAATCAAGAGTTTGGCTTAAATGGGCTAGGCGTAAGATGGGTTCACAGATTGGCTTGAGACCTACCTAGATTTTATCAAGCTGGCATAATATAGACATTGATGGGTCTGGGTATGGATCTAGAAATGAGATCTATGTCCAACAATGGACCTGCAATGTATCCAGGTTTGCATAATCTTACACCATAGTGAAGAGAAGTAAGAAGTAAGAACACAATAAACATCATTCGTGAGCCAGTAGGACAACTGGGTGTACTTATCACTCTTATCTATGTCATATGCTCTGTAAAGCAGGCTGGCTGCTGGCAAGGTAAGAAGTAAGAACGCAGTAACCTAACACATGCATGGAACTGTATACTTTAAGTATACATGTTATTGACTATATTTCTTGTATTTCTGCAACTATTCGTAATCAGATAAATCATATTTGTGGGAGATTGATTACGAACAAAATCGTTTTATCTTCAGTGTCGGCACCACCATGTCCATGGAACATAGTAGTTTGTTATCAGCTGTCAAGCTTTACTTAGCTAAGTTAATCTTTACCTCTCTCCCGAATGTAAGCTACCTGCTATATTGTTTCTAATCTATTATTGGAATAACAATAGTTCTTTTTTTTTTTTAGTGCACAAGTGCACTTAAGTTTGTATTATTATGCAATATACTCACCTGAACCATATCTTGATATTTGTCATTATTATTATTTTCTTGGCTGGGTGGTTCACTATGTCTTTTTGATCGAGAAGTATTGAGATACTTCTGGAAAGAATAACCGGAGGAAGAAAAAAAAGGGAAAAACTATAAAATAAGCTCATGATAGGCTAAAAGTAAGTCAAATATAAAGTATTACTTTAGCCACATTTGTGTCAGGAATATATATTGAGAAATATATATATGTTGGGGAGTATATGTATGTTAAGGTTTCCTAGACGGCTACCCTTGTAATCTTAAGCTTTTACCTATTTAATATCTTTAGAATTGGATATTAAAACTGAAATATGGAGAAACAAATTTATTTACCTACTATAGTTGATTTTAACAAGTTATTCATGGTGTTGGTTTCCTCTTAGAAGTAATATTGGTCTACCCGTTTTGAATCTACTATCAACTCTTATAATACAAGATTGAAGATTGTTTAGCAACTAAACTGCAGAATATTTCATCTTTTGAGAGTAACACTTTTTTTTTAGAAATATTGGATAACATTGCCCAAAAATTTGATATAAGTGTTTTATCAGTTAAAGTTTCAATAGGTCGTATTCTTTTGAGGGTAACACTAATAAACATTTATCTTTTCTTTTTACAGGTGGATAATTTATGCAACATTCCCTTATTTGGTGATGAACATAGACAATATCCTATTATGACTTGGGATAATTTCCTTTCTTAATTGTGTGTCTTTTGTCTATATTACCTATATTGTTAGTATGGCTTTGTCATTTTCTG
This sequence comes from Iris pallida, assembly GCA_029216955.1. Lineage (NCBI taxonomy): Eukaryota > Viridiplantae > Streptophyta > Magnoliopsida > Asparagales > Iridaceae > Iris > Iris pallida. The sequence continues at coordinate 42,570,730 of JANAVB010028818.1, forward strand.
ATTATTCCACTTGCTGATTTCAAATATCAGGGTCCTGGGCGTGCAAGAAACTTTTCTTCCTTTGAAACAAAGGTAAAAGTTTCTAATAATGTCTTTCTTCGGTACTTTGGTAGTTTATATAATTTGCATTTTATAGTTGATCATCATTTTATGTCAAATAACGTAACTTAAAGGTCCTTTTTGTACTTTTCCGTAAGAATAATTCAAGTCAATTAGGTGTCCACATGATGGCCTACTTGTTTTCTCATTTTTGCTATAATGATATATGGACTAATCTTTGTTGTTGTAGAAAAATAAAAAGTTACCTAGTAGTAGTGCCAGCGGTGTACTATCAATATGACCTTTATGAGGAAACTGAAACTGCTTGCTCATTGTATAGCATGTAGGAAAGAGTGCATTCTTTTGTGATGATACACATCAAACTTTCTTCCAGACGTAGTATTGGATATTAAAACTGAAATCTGGATAAATTAATTTAATGTGTACTTCTTTTATCACATAAAGAAACCTTAAATTTTCCTTCATTTTTTATCCTCTTATCTATTTGGTGTCCAAGTTTCAAGTATTCTTCTTGAAGGCTGTATAATTGATGGCTGAATTTGCTTTCCATATGTAAACTTTTGGCTAGCCCATTTCTTGCTATTGCTGGATGCCATATAGAAGCCTGTACATTGAAATGTGAGGACTAGATGATAAAATTATGGTGGTTTGTCCACTTAGTGTACTTACTGGCCTAGACTAGATATCAAAGTGTATATACATGCTATTAACTAGAAGCATGCCACTACTTAATTGCTTTTGACCTTATAATAGAAATTGTAACCGACTACAACTTTACTCAAATTGCAGGCTGAAAGTGTTGATGTTCTACACCTATTATGCTCAAGGGGAGGAGAGTGAAAACTTTCAAAGGACTTTTGGATGATGAAAGAGTGAGTAGTAAAAGATATCCTTTTACATTATTTTCATTATAGAATATAACTAAAATCTCACAAAATGCTTTTAATAATACATGCAATTCGAATATTTTGGAGCACCAATCAAGATAAAGCTTTTACTTGCATCATCTATATGATAACTGAATTCTATATCTTTTCCACTATTAGGAATATTAAAGTACTTGAATATAATAATAATTGAATGCTAGAATTTTTTTTCTCTTAGTATCCTTGATTTCTCGATAATCCTTCTTTCTGTGTCCTCTTAAACTCATCCACAGAAATTTGATATTGGTTGATACCTTACCATTTTCTCATTCTTTAATCATTTACCCAAGTATCATTTTAGCATGTCATGAATGTTTTTTTTCCAATCATTTAATTATGTTACAATACATTTATTATGGCCATACCTGCCTATTGCCTACATAAATCTAATATTATTGCACTTATCCCATTCAGTAACTAATAGATAATTTGAAGTTCGAACTGCATGAGATAGGCCTACCATATTGCATCATTTCTTTTGCAATTTTATTTATTCTTAGCATGCCTGAAAACTATTATTTTGGTCATTTACAAATTACATCCTTAGCTGGTTCTCAATGCTCAGTTTTAATATCATCAAATTAACCCTTACGCATAATTTCAGACTTCCTGACAAAGACAATACCTAATGTTATGCTACTCTTTTTTGTAGGCCTCAGCTAATATACTGTCACATTTCTTGGGACTTTTTCTCACTGGAACTAATGTGGTCTGTTACTCTACCAAATGTGCAGGGTTTTCTTGTTCCTAAAGTGGCTTAGCTTACATTTTTTTCTTCCTTTGGTGTGTTGTACTTCAATTTTTTTTTTTTTCCATATCTATAAAGTTTAGGCACTAACTCCAAGATGTTTTGGAGCTAGTTTTATTGGCCACAGGACTCATTGAAGGTTTCTTATGTTGCAATTTGTTTGGTGTGTTGTACTTCAAATTTGTATACTTTTGATGACATTTTATATGGTTTTTTTTTTTCTTTCTTGGATATGTTATATTTGTTTAATATTAAGTTGACAATTTTGGTTCGTTTAATGGAGCACTTGGATGTTGATTCAAAGAATGTGTAAAAATATTGCACAATTATGGATTTCAATGGTCAGTTTAGGAATCATTAGATTTACTGTTAAAACTGAAAATTCATGGTTCAAACTAAATTGCAAAGCCAAATTGAAATTTAAAAAAATATACATGCACGCTTATAAAGCGTTTCAAAACAAATCACAACAATGCAAGTGTTACAAATTATATTTGGGAACATGTCCAAATTGTTTCAAAATGACATTTAGAAACATTTTAAGGGTGTTCCAAAAATAATTTAGGAACGCATTATATGTGATCCAAAATATAATTTTCGGAACGTCTAATAACCGTTCCAGACTAAATTTAGGAACACTCTGTAACCATTCCAAAAATTGCAATGCCATTTTTAGGAACAATTATAATATGTTCCTAAAAATATTAGGAACATATAAAACTTATTCCTAGATGTCTTTTTTGGTGTAGTGTTAGAACAGCAACTTGTCGCGAACTAGTTTGCCACATATCGTCCTTGTTTGATTGTAGGTTTGGTTCACTACTTCGATGAGAAGGTATTGAACCTTGTTGTAGTTCGGATACCATATTGAATTCATGGCATTGAAAGATACTTCATCGTGGATCAGGGTGTCATCTCATGTCCTTGTTTGGTTGGGGGATGGTACGCTAATTCAAAGGTGGAGTATTAGACCATGTTAGGATCCGATTTGACTTATTATTATTGAGCGATTTATATTCAGTTTTATGGCATGTTTATATGTATCTTGTTACATCCCTCTGAGGACCTGGTGATTTCTCCAGGTGTGTGCTTTTATGACTTTCTGCAGGTGTTCTAGCCAAGATCGTGGTCTTCCCTTTTCTATCGAGGATGATTGCTCTTTGATCGGTCCTTAGCTATTTTTACAAATTCTTTTCTTTATATGTATTTTTTCTCATTTAAATAGTTGGTAGTGAATTTGTCTCCGTCCAACGACTTATACAAATGACAATTCAAAGTTGATTTATGATATCATTATTCTTTTATTTTGTGGATGATGTTAGTGTCATAGTTATACTACATTTTACAGCTTACGTATATTTATTATACGACTGGCATGTCTACGTACCTAGTCCTACGTATTTTGGGACTGTGTGTTAAATATTTTTATGATGGCCCATGCATGTCTACGATAAATTGTTTGGTTACTTCACAGTACCAAGCAAACCTGCATATAGGATTAGAGCTAGAATTTTATCCACATACTTGACCTCCTTCCTTGGTTTCATTTCCAAACTCTTGCTTGACTACCTTGATTGGCATCTTTCTTGATCCCTTTTTCTACCGTAAATCTTCTCTTTCTTCGTGCTTAAATAGAGGTTAGGAAAATGACTTGTATGCCCCCATTGATTCAAATTCACTACTAGTTGAACTCTTATAAGTTGGGTAAAATACCTCACGACCTAGTATCCCCTTCGTCCTTATGACCCATTATAGAGGATGCTAAGAGGATTACCTAGACTATAAATCCTTAGAGGACCATATCTCATTTGGTCGACCAAAGCCTTAGACAAGAAGACAGTCGGACGACTGTATAGGCACAATCCTCGGACAAGACTTAGAGTTTAAGGAACTTAAACTATTTATATTTTCTTTCATCATAATCTCGCATACTTATGATTTTGGACTACCTTGACTAATGCTGTTACTATAGCCTATTTTTGCAAGCTTACTTTCTTTATCAAGCTTGATCAAAGACATATTTTATTGGAGGCCTCCACTAACATATTGTCTAATCAGAATCGGTGTATTATGGTCTGATCAACCTAGTGCACTTGGTTTGCTCTTCTTACTCTACGTGGATTGAGATATAGTAACAAATATACTAGCCCTATAGGATCTCATCCGCGACTACCTTGACAATTCTATTTTGAATTATTCAGTCGCCTTTGAACCACGTATTGGTATTTGATAACATATTCTTTGAACTATTTATTATTTTTTTGTCTTTTCCTATTTTGGAAAGACAAAACCATCATGCTTAAGATAGACACAGAGATTTTCACTTAGTTGTATATACAAAGTGTAGGTAGCTATCGACCAAGTCATATGACTACAACCTTGTCTTGAGTTACTCGTCCTTCACTCAACTCTAAATCTATTATCGTGACCTCTAATCATTTGAAACTTAGGAATGATTAAAATCGTTTTCTTAATTCGTAAACCTGACCTAGACAACTATCATACAATCTTTTCTCTAAGGAATCATATATGCTTTTATTGCGTTAGACCCTCATTTATTTCCAAACCCTTACCCGACCAGGCAATACAATTAGGCAGCTAAGACATGAGATGAATAGACAAAGGCAATGGCAAGCATTTACTATGATTGTGATAGACACCCATCCCGGGATTAGGGATCCAGCAGGTATTATTCTAGTTATACCATTTTTATTATTAAGATACGACTTAGCAATAGAAGAACACATTCACTTGCTTAGCCAATATCTATAGCATAATACTTCGTCTTACTATGATGTACGAGTTATCGAGAGCAATGCATGGGCACTATCTTCGATACCATTAGAAACCTTATGACCATAGCCTAGCAAGCTTATGACAAATATAAATTTATGACTTAGTTGTTAGAGATCCTTGCATGTAGAATCTATGACCCCCATTAATAACCCTTATATGCTATAGATAAACGAATCATTCAATTTCCTCGGTACATGTGTCATCGTAGCATTCCTCGCCAACTTGGATGCGCAAAGATGACATACGAAATCGTTTCTCCTTTGTTCGAAAACTAAGGTACGATCTATGAGCCTGACACAATTCCTCCGATTGGGCTAATAAATCAGTGGTTCATAAAGTATTTTCTACCTGTATCATTTTGATACCTCTACCGTGACTTTGATATTTGGAGCACAACACTAGCCATTTCCTTCCAACAAATTCCACCCTCATGAACTAGACGAGCCACTCTATACACATGACATATAGGTCCCACACAAACACACCATCATGTGCTCCATTTCAATTACACCACATGTATGACACATTTTCTTTTAGAACAAACCACGGATGCCCATTTTCGTCCCATTTGATTTTTAACCATACAATATCGACCCATTCCTTCAAACGAACTGAATACCCATGATCTATGCCAGACTAATAATATACTATCTTGTAGAATATGGTGTCAGTTTGGATTCCTTCAATAACTACCTCCTCCATCTTTTCGAAAACCGAATTATGATTTTATGTACTTACTCTCCCTTCGTATTCAGCCTCATTATAATTTTATATATTAAGATTTATTTTAATTTTGAGGACAAAAATTTTGTAAGTTGGGTAGGATCTAATCCCCTAAAATTTTCATGGATGTTTTTTTAATTTTTTATTTGCTTAAATAATTTGTTTTGAATTATTTTGTTATTTATTTATAAATATAGTCTTAGTCATGCTTAAATTTGGTTATGCACACTGAGTAGACAATATGGCATGGCTAGTATAGTCAACTGTCTTGACTAGCATATTAGCTATATGTGTCACTAGATTTATCTATTTTAGTACTTTGTTGATTAAAATTTACTAAATCGTATTATGGCTATTTTTTCTATTTTTAACATTTATTTATTTATTATTTTTGGGATTTGAAAATTTATATTTGTTTGTAAAAATAATACTAGTAGTAATATGTACACACCCCAGATTTATGACACCCTGCTATTTTGTTGTATATATTATTATTATTATTATTATTATTATTGTTATTATTACTATCATTCTTGCTTCTAGAATTTTTATTAAAAATAGTATAATTAATTTATTTGTATTATATATAGCAAATACTTTTTTTATAACATGGGGAAGGGATTATTTACAAAGAATAATTTTTGTTACTTATTTTTAATTTTTTTTATAAAGTATCTTATATGTATTACATATTTATGTACACATTTTATACATATGTGTATATGTTTAAATATATATAAAAGTACATATGTTTATATATATCTATATTTATATGAGCATAATATATTTTGTAATAATACTATCTTTTTATACCTACTGTATGTATATGAATACATTGGACCATTTGCCAATACATATATTTATTGTATTAGGAATTACTTTTTTTTTTACTCATTATATATATATATATATATATATATATATATATATATATATATATATATATATATATATATATATATATATATATATAAGTAATAGAGGAATAAAAAAAAACTATCTCACGAGATTTCTCAAAATCTCGTAAGAGAAAGAATTCGCTGGCTCCTAGTGGCAACAGAGATTGGAGAAGAAATTTTTGTTTATGATTTAAATTTTGTAGATATCCTTAATCCAATTCAAATCCCCTCTCAAACTACTCCTAATTTGGAATCCTATATTAATTAGGATTTAAAATAGAGTTTTAAACTCGCCAAGTCACGGTCGAGTATGTGTACTCAACTATCGAAAAAAATTCGTGACTCTCTCCCAACCAGACCCCTACTTCCTCAAATCCTCGACCCCTCTACCCCGACGCATCTGCCCGACTCACCTGGACTGCATGTCATCGCCGGAGCCACCGCCGTGGGTCATCGGACGGCCGACGGTAGCATACGCAGCGACAGCAGCGTAACAGCAACATCGGTTCTTGTCCCGACTTCCAGGTACATTTTCTCCTCCCTCTTGCGATCATTTTTCGAACCGATTGGTTCTTCACGATCACAACCTATACGTCTTCAACCCTTGTCATTTAGTTTGGCTTTAAAATAGATCGAATCAAAAGAAAAATAGGGTTCAAGTTTTGAAAAAACTCAGTTTCTGTTGAAAAATAGAACACAGGAAAATAATCCTTAAACCCGACCTTGGAAGACAGATTTCTGTCGAATAAGTGACCAAATTGAAAACCCCCTAAACAACCTTACAGACAACATATACGAGATGGAAACCCAACTTTTTGTTTTATTTCTCATGGATTAAATTGTGATTAAAATAGTTTCAAAGTTTTAGAAAAAACCTATTTACGAAAACAAATTTTTTGGAAAAACTTTCCAATACGACGTACGTCCTCCACAATCGGGCAACGTGGTTGCAACCCATGAGCATCGAAAGACGCATATGGATGTTGTCAATGTGCAGGATTCGATAAAAATCGATTTCGTTGTGCGTGCGCGACAAAATCGAGGCATATCGGTCGAGATATCCCGTATCAGCCCCTTGAAAACTAGCCTATAACTTCGTGCACGCTCAGCATCTCGAGACGAAACTTGCGTTACTAGGACCGGTTTATTTTTCTGGTCATGTGTGCCAAGTTTTGTCCGATTCTGAGAAGGTCGACCGAAACACTATTTTGGTGGGCCCGTGATCCGATCCAACGGACAAATTTATGCACGACCCACCGGAATCTAACTTTGGACATACGGTTGGGTTCATATCGTCAAACCGGACCTGTAGACATAATATGATGACTTTAGAGATCGTAGATACTGGCATGCTTTTTGGTGCAAAGCAGGTCCAACGATGAACATCATTTTGACCCAAAATTAAGATTTTACCCCTGTGTCCAGAATTGGAATTTTGGTTAGGCATTTTTAGACATTTCTTTTATACTAAAAATGTTTGTGATATTTATTTCAGCATCCGAGGATGTTTGCGAGACTTGACTTCTCATTTCTGTTGATTCTGACAATCTGAGTGATTGGACTTGTTATTCTCTGCATGCCACTTCCAGGCAAGATACCTTGCTATCTACTGTCTATTTACTTTAGTTTATATATTGCATGCATTTATTTATTATTTATTTTTTGCAAGATAAACTATGCTACATAGTCATATCTATATGCAATTCTATTGCTTATTTCTATTTCCTGATACTTGCACTATTGCTATGTACATTAAACCTAGATTTAAGAGACCACCCTTTTGTTGCGTTGCATTCCTTGGTCTTAACACGTTTGCGCCACGAAGTCGTGAGTCACGTATAGAACTCGGACATGCGTAGCTGGCTGGCCACCAGTACTATGATAGGGTTAACCGCTAATAGTATTTTGGAGGATTAGTTTGATTTAGCAGTTAATAGAGGTTATGTGTTGTGAAGACAACATATAAGCATAGGATGGGGAGAACATTTTCTTAGCGTATGGACTACTATACACTTACCTTTGTGACCGTATGCTCTGCCGGAGATGCGAGTTGATGACCCCTTTATCAATTTCTTGCTAGCCTCTGATGTTCGTAGAAATGTCATGCTTTGATGTCCCTGGTTCCCATAGAGGGGACCATACCAAACTCATTATAGCCAGAAATTGCGTTGGAGGTTTGTTCTTAAATTGCATTCACATAGAATGGTTAGGGTACCTTATCCGTTAGATATATGTACCTTTGGTTTGTGTACTTATACCTGGCCGCGACTTAGAACAGTAACTTGTCGCAGACTAGTTTGCCACACCTTCTTGTTTGGTTGTAGGTTTGGTTCATTGCTTCGATGAGAAGGTACTGAACCTTGTTGTGGTCCGGATACCATATTGGATTCATGACATGAAAAGATACTTCATCATGGATTAGGGATATTCAAGGATATAAGAAGTTGTTATTCAACAAACCAAAAAAATGCCAAATGATTCCTAGTTTTTTTGTGAACTTCTACCAATTTAAATGCAGAGGGTGAGATAAGTATACCTAAACTGCTGATATATTCAAGTATTTTTTTATTAAAATATACATATTTGTTGATGTCTACTCATGAACTAGAAGAAAAGAATAATTGATCAAGTAAAGCATAATTTGATCTAAAGAAAATACAAAATTTATAAGGTTGAAGATTTGACATGGATGACACTTTAGCGAACATCTTATAGCTAGACCAAACTACATGTACATTTTGGGTGATTTACTTGTGTCAAGTATATACTAAACTATAGTGAATGAATATTATGAAACATGATATGCAAGGAGCTCAACCAATTATCCACGCTTGTGTCTACATTGGATGATGATAAGAAGCCATAAGAAAAAAATATTAAGATTATTCACTTTTATGGTTCCAAGCACTTTCTGAACAAATTAGGTCCACTTGGCTGAAACTTTAACACTATATGCTGGCCCATTAAATATTACGTCGAAGACTTGGTTTAACTCGAGCAAACAAGCAAGGATGGAGTGCACACCAGATGACACTAGTAGTACCAAAAAACAGAAAAGGCAATCTAACACCTTTCCCATGAAAATATAACAACATACCATGAGGTTATATATAATAACATCAGGAAGGCCAACATATCATAAACAGAAGAGAAAAGATTTAATGTGTATAGTATAACTTAAAAATGAAGAAAAGACTTAAAAAATAAAGGCATTTACATTCATTTAGTATACCCCTCGTCCAAAAGTTTGCAAGGCAATAAATCCCTTGTTGATGTTCTCCTCTAAACCTTTGCTCTAGTAGAAAAGGATAATCTAAAGCTAGAACCTGCATCAATGCCATAACATCCAAAATGTTTGGTGTCAATGAACTACATGCATGTAGATGACAAACAACCAAATTGTCATTTTCTTTCAATATTTCTTTAGAACTGCATATAATAGACCAATGAAGGTAAATTGAGCTGATGGCAGAAAAGGGAAAAATAGAACATGACAACTAATATCTTGGAGTATATTTATGTTGTTATATACTCCAGAAAATGACCTTGAGGAAAATGTTGTTTTACGGACACAAACCTGACTATTTACTATCTATAGTAACCAATCAGCTCTCTCTCAAATTTTGCAAATACTAATTTTCGATAATTCAGTAGGTATAATCAAATTTACAGATTCATTAGTTCCCAATCGTATAAGAAAGACATGTGTCAAAGATTCATTCTAACCCAGTGTCTAAACTGGTATTCTTCACTGCATGGAAAGTAGGCATTTTGGGCATGCAACAGTTCCACATAAAATACCCAACAAAGTCCTTATTTCCCTCTTGTCAGAGTATTCAAATATCAGCCTTCATCAAGACTTTAAAATACCAAACAATTCGACTGCCTTTCAAACAAGAAGCTTCACTTCAATTGTCTCAGTAGGCATAAAGAAATATCATAAAAGCAAAAGGAAAAACTTTATTCAACTCAAGAAATGAGAATCTGGTTGCTAGACAGATGCATGTCAACATTGTAGTAACCAGTCTATATAGCCTTTTCTGGATAGGGTGGGAGAGAGGACATGGTTAACACTACCAATTCCATGTGCCACACGAGAGCAATAAAGACTATAGGGGTTTCATGAATCAAACAAGTTGTAGTATGTACGTGTGTGCATACATAAATACATTGCCAGTCATATCATATGCCTCAAGCATGTGTATATATCATTAAACATTTCTTTTTTTAGTGATTAATGGAGCAGCGATGAGGAAACATGAGGAAAAATTATGGGAAATACCAGCAGTTAGAACTACCAAAATTTATGGAAGAAGCAGTTTACCAATGGTAAGGTTATTGACAATGGATTGTGAATGTTGAAGGCCATATTCTGAAAGAAGAGGTAAAGATAAGATACAAAAGTAAATATTTCCTATTGTGCAACATGTTTTAGAAAGATAACGAAATTCAAATTTACAACAATGTCATGAAAATTATTTCATTTTTTTGACTTAGTTAAAAAGATAAGTGGTGTAATACATGCTTGATTACCCTATTTTTATGTCTCTATGTTGTGTAGGTTATAGAAATCAGCAAGAAGAACAAGAATCAATGGCAATCTATGAAGAACAACTAATTAAGTAGCAGATTTAAAATTCAGTGTTGGAATATCAATGGTTTTCTTTTAAGAAGAAGCATATTCACATTTGCAAAGCTTGTATTCGTGATTCATTAGAAAATTAATGTAATAAATTATACACAATTTTAGTTCCAAATTTAATATCGGTTCTTTAGCAAATATAATGTCCTTTATCAAGCAGATTCGTTCCTCACAATCAAAGCAGGATAACAGCCATGAATGGTTGAACATATTAAAGAGATCTTTTTTTATCCTAACAGTGATGATTTCGCAAATATTATAAAAATTGAAATGGTGTACCTGGATCTTTGGATAGGAAGAAGGATGTTGGTTGCCGGATCTACACGACGATAGACGGATGGCTTGACGACGTGCGGCTTGACGACGAGCGGCTTCACGGCGGAAGGTCTGCGGCACCAAGGGAGGAAGGTAGACGACCGGGACGGGAGGCAGGACAGTTGGGAGCTGCTGACACCGTCTGGATCGGATGGCGGACGGCTTGGCGACAAGGCTGGAGAGGGGAGGAGGTCGAGGGCGCTCGACGAACGACCACCCTAGGGTTTCACATGCCCAGGGAGGAAGGGGAAAGGGAAGGGGAAGGGGAAGGGAAGAGATTAGGTTTCACACTTTAATCTCAAAAAAAAATTAAGTAGCAAGAATTTTCTTCTCACAAATTTTCATTCATTAATTGATGCCTTTAATGTGAAAGGAGCAAGCCTATATATAGGCATACAGAAGAGCTAAGTGCTATCCCACAGGCGCTGTGGGACTAAAGATGTGAATAAGAAAGAAACAAATTCTCCACAAGTCATGTGGGACAAAATAAACCTAATAAAATACTAACTTAAATTCAGAACCACATGAGCAATGATGGATCTTTTTCGAGATGCTTTCTGCATCTGTACACGTGTTGAAAATCTCGTGTGCGCTGTACGATGTCCTCATCATTCTTCCCGGGTAAGGGAAAGCTCGACTCTGTCGAAGCTGGGGCTCTACTACTCTCATAGTACTCTAATACATCGGGATTAAGTCTTTGTCGATCATCTCGGGCTAGCCAAGTGTCCTCAGACTCGGGACGACCGCTCCAACGAACTAAGTACCTGTGAATACCACCATTGCTAGTAGAAATAATATGATCATCAATAATATTTTTAATATCATGTGCTGCAGTGGGTTGTATTTCTGGTAGTGGAGGTAAAGAAGGTCCCTCAAGAATAGGCTCAGGGGTAAGGCCATCAACCAGTGGGTTGTCTGGGTTAAAATCTGGACTTTTATATATGTGGAACTAAAATTAAACCCTTCTGGAAGGTCAAGGACAAAAGCTTTATCATTAATTTTCTTTAGAATTTTGAATGGACCTGCACTTCGTGCATGCAACTTCTTGACGGTTCCTGGAGGAAATCGTTCTGGACGAATCCGAACCATTACATCATCACCAACTTTGAATTCTTTAAACCTCCTCTTTAGATCAGCATGTAATTTATAGTTGACTTTATTCTGTTCAATTCGCTTGCTGATTTCTTTATGCAAATCATGGATGCGAGATGCAAATGCAGATGCTGACTCAGATACCCTATGAGATACAGATGTAGGAATGAGGTCTATGGGTTGTCTCGGTTTGTAACCATAAACTATATCAGCTGGATAGACACCGGTAGACCTATTGACAGAGTTGTTATAAGCAAATTCAGCAATAGATAACTGTAGGTCCCAATTTCCTAAATTTTCACCAACTAATGTTCTCAATAGATTTCCCAAACATCTATTAACAACTTTCGTTTGACCGTCGATTTGGGGGTGAAAGGCCGTGGAAAAGTGCAGTTTTATTTTCATTTTGTGCCAAAGGGTTTTCCAAAAGTAACTTGTAAACTTAACGTCCCTATCTGACACGATGGTCTTAGATAATCCATGTAATCGAACAACCCAATCAAAGTAAAGCTTGGCAATTCGGGAAGCATCGCTGGTTTTGGAACAAGGTATAAAATATGCCATTTTAGAAAATCTGTCCATAACCACATAAATAGAATCATGCTTCCTAACGGTCTTAGGAAGGCTTAATACAAAGTCCATACTAATATCCTGCCATGGACGATCAGGGACATGTAATGGTGTGTAAAGACTGGTATTTTGTTTTCGTTGCTTTGCTAGCTGACAAGTGTGACATCGTCCAACAAGCCTAACAACATCTCGTTTAATGCTCGGCCAAAAGAAACGACGTTCTACAGCTTCAATAGTCTTATTGCTCCCAAAATGTCCTGCAAGACCCCCAGCATAAATTTTCCAAACAAGAAAATCCCTTAAAGATGTGTTAGGGATACACAACTTGCGACACTTGAACAAATACCCTTCATGGATAAGGAAATCATCCATCTCACGAATGTTGTGATTGTTTAACAAGATAAAATTATCTTAAAAATCAGGACATGATGCGTACTCTCCCTTAATTCGTTCAAAACAGACTACTTCAGCCTCCATTTCACAAAGGAGAAATGATCGACGACTGAGTGCATCGGCAGCCTTATTCTCAACACCCATTTTATGTCGAATGGTGTAAGTGTAATCCTGTAGAAACTCTACCCATCTTGTGGAAGCAAGTAATGACGCCAATAGCGAAGATCTTGTATTATCGCGTAGAACTCCTTATCATAAGTAGGATAACGCTGTCGAGTATCATTTAGCTTCTCACTGAAGTAGGAAATTGGGTGGTTTTCTTGGGATAGAATTCCACCTATACCAATGCCGGAAGCGTCACAAGTGACTTCAAACACCTTCGAGAAGTCAGGAAGGCGCATGACAGGAGCTTCTACCATCCTTGTCTTAATTTTCTTAAAATCTTTAGCAGCAACTTTGGTCCACTTAAATTTATCTCCTTTTAAGCATTCAGTCATAGGTGCCATAATGGTACTAAACCCCTTAATAAATCTCCGATAAAATATGGCAAGTCCATGAAAACTTCTCACATCTCGTATGCTCTTGGGTTCAGGCCATTCCTCGATTGCCCTAATTTTCTCGGGATCAGCAGAGACTCCCTCAGAAGAGACCACAAATCCCAAAAAATTACTTTGTCTGTGAGAAAGGTGCAGTTCTTTGGATTAGCATACAATTGCTCTTTTCTCAAGACAGAACAAACTTAACGTAGATGGTCCAAATGTTGCTCACGAGATTGGCTATAAATGAGGATGTCGTCAGAGTATACGACCAAAAAGTGTCCCATAAAAGGTCGTAAAACTTGTGTCATCGCTCGCATGAATGTACTCAGAGTATTACTCAACCCGAAGGGCATAACCATCCACTCGTATAGACCATCGTTCATCTTGAAGGCAATTTTCCACTCATCACCCGGTCGGATGCGAATTTGATGATAGCCACTTTTGAGATCAATCTTAGAGAATGTGGCTCCAGACATCATGTCTAGCATATCATCTAACCGAGGGATCGGAAATCGATACTTAACGATGATCTTATTGATGGCATGACTGTCTACGCACATGCGCCAAGTACCATCCTTCTTGGGTGTCAACAAGGCAGGTATTGCACAAGGGCTCAAACTCTCTCGTACAAATCCTTTCATTTTCATCCAGCATTCGTTTCAATCAAAAATCCTAAGTAATGCATCCAACCGAACAACAACAGTTGTACGATCGTCATTCGCCGAGTCAGAGTACCTCCGAGTTATCGCATATCGATCTTTGATACGCCTTAATACCATCGACGATATGCATAACCTGACGATCTTCCTTTGCAACCAATTTCGAGTCGTGCGAATGATGCCATCGTCCGACTGGATAATCTCCTCGACATTCAATTCAATTTCGATCATTATCCCTCGAATCATTTACAACATCAAGTTCCTCAAACCCAAATTCGTGTATCTTTCATCCATCTATCTTGAGTCATCGACCAACGTATTTCCTCAATTCGCATCGTCCCTTTACCAACTCAAATCATCGAGTAACATTCAATCCAATCCTTAGAGTCATTGCGTAACATCAAAACTCAAACTTTTTATGCACACTATCTTCCCATCGTGCTAACTTTCTCTATATGATTCTTATCAATTTCCTCGATCAAGTCATCCATTCGCACACCTTAACTTTTCTTCGATTTGATTTACCTACTCAATCATCTTCGTGTTTCATACTCGCACCATCCTCAATCTCGTGCACGTTCCGTGCGTCAATTTTTAGGTCGTTCGAGTCAACTTATCAAACTTCAAGACTAAAACTTATTCATTGATACTCAATCTATGGCTTTGCATATGTGCGACGCTTGCTGATAGACTCATCGGCACCCCTCATCCTCAATCGATCGATCATCTCTGAGGCTATCGCATACACCACTCAGGGATGAAGTCATTCAACAAATCCTCAAAACTATCAATCAAATCAAAACCGACTTCTTCAAATTTTTCCGTTCGAACCATTCCTTAATTTCCAAGCACGCTCACCTATATCGCACCGATGTTATCGTCGCTCGATAGCACCCCTATCGATAGTCATCTCACTTTACTCAATCGAGTTCAACTCATTCTTGCTCGAAACTATTCAATTCCTGTCCCCGACTTTTCTAAGGTCGACGTAACTTTGGTGTATATGCCCAGCCCGACTTAGCCAATCGTGCTTACGCGAACCATCTTTTTATTTCTTGTCAAAAACTGTTTCTCCTATGTTTTGCAAAATAGATAGACTTATTGTATGGATATCCCGTGGGACATTTGAGAGAGAGCGCACCAAAGATATCAACTTGCGGAAGCAACAGAGTTTGTAAAAACAACGAGTTAAAGAATTCAATCGATAGTCCAAGGACGTAAAGCCGTACTCTGATACCATTATGTCACGCCCCACTCCCGTAGGAGCGATTGTCCTCGCTAAGACGTGATACCACACGAGCCTAGATTGCGCTCGTGCAAGGCGGGTTCCATAACGGTCGATTTCAGCGGCTGCGACGGGATCGTCGCACAGAAGTCCCGTGCAGAGACATTGAACATGTATCAAAAATTTAGAACAAACACAAGTTATTCGACAGAAATCTCTTTATTGATATTGATACAAAGATTACAAGGGCGCAAGGCCAATATTATAAGTCTCTCAAGCTCACTCAAGCTCACTCATCTCACATTACAAGTCACTCAACTCTCTCTCATCTCTCAAAGTACATTTGCTTGAGCCAACGAAAGCTTTGGAAGGCGATGTCCATACATTATGTCCTGTATAAGTTTTTACTCCATGCGGACGCGTGCTTCGAATCGTCAAAGAACTCCGTGCCTCGACGCATCCAAGCGAGCTCCGCGCCACGAGCTTCTACCAATGCCTGCACATGTAAACTGTATGGGTGTCAGTACTTAACTATACTGGTGGAATGAGCTCCTCGCTCACCCATACAAAACTAACACGTTTGATTTACTTTGTACAACATAGTCCCTTCTTATTCAGTTGTCTTTCTACTCTTGCCTTAGGATAAATTTTATGACCGACGCCTTGCCTATTCTGTGTCTTTAGACCATCCCGTGCTTGCAATATTCAACGTTAACCTATCAAGTCGTGCTTGCCTTACGGCCATAATCAGAGACGTAATATACGATAGACTCCTTTTTTCTACGTGACCGTGCTACAAAACCCTTGTGCAGTGCCTCGCAACTATATGCGACTCAACCATATCGCCGACTTGCGGCCCTTTGCTGCAATCACCAACTGACCCAATTAGGACTTGAGGACTAAATATCACTCGACCGACTTTGCCTTGTGGCATCTTCTGACTTAAACTCAGGACGACTCAAACCAACTTATGCAACTTATATGCCAACAACTTAAGACTCGACACCGTATCTCGTGCCGAAGCACGTCGCCTACGTTGCAACCAAATCTTAGGCCGAACATTGTGTTCAAACTATACACACACATTCAGCATAACTCTTTGATATAGTGATATCAATACTCGACTCAATCCAAAGGCACACACGCAGATTGCCGTCCGTGCCGACCCATCTATATGAATTAGTCACTAGCATGACAAGCTATCCTAGACTATAGCCTTGTTATTCAGTGACCCTTTCAATGCAAGTAGCTAGCCCCGAAGAATGTTCACGAATAACCCGAGCGGTTCGTCCAGCTACGGCTATACCGTGTTTCCCCCTAGGCCGGATCGGTCCTTGGGCCCCAAGTTGTTGATCCGAGGAAACTCACCCTTGTCGACAAGTTGTCCAATGACCATGCAAGACTCGACACAAACTGACGTCTCACACAGTCATTTTTCTTCTAATATTACCATCTCTTTCAAAACCAATATCAAACCTTCTATCATTTGAGACCCCTCGATGACCCACGGTCGCGAGCATTCTTTCTATCATTTGAGATCCCTCGACGACCTACGATCGTGAGCATTCTTTCCATATTACCATATCATTTCATTCGACTCAATGCCTATTCAATAGTCCTTTCTCCAAAACTCATTCAATCAACCGTGGTTCATGCCCTGAATACTAAGTCAGTGTATCGTGCCTCAAACTGACTTCCGATAGCCTAACATAACTTGCTTGACTTAAATGCACAACGACTCGACGAGCAAAGGTCGCGTCAAGCCTCGTATAGTAAAAACGTGTCGCGCATGTGTTCGACTTCTGAACGACCAAGTTATTTGGGTGCCTAGACTTATCATAAGCCGTGCGACACAACTTAACTCATGGGGCAAGCCAAGGCTATGCCAAGCCTTGGACGATAGGACCGTACATGCTTTATGAAGCATTTATGCGGGCGACACCTATGACTTAGGCTACGTTCATGACTTCGCCTATTCAACCAACTTTCCTTCTTCCAAGCCACGGGACGAAGGACTGAGTGTCATTTTTAAAGCACGACGTGCACCAACTCTAAGCCGACCGTTGGACCTTTCCATATTCTAACTCAATTTGACCCGTCGGGATTATTGCCTTTAGCTATGTGGATTCGTCTCTTTTATTATCAAGCCTACTTGTGCAAGTTGAAAACATGCGATTTATTATGTGAAGGCTAAGATGAGGCAAGTTCACCGAAACTACCCCACCTGAGCGAGCGGTCGCCTCGACCGAGCGATGTCTCCGAGTAGCCGTTGCAAGGCTAAGTTCGAACGCCGTCGACGTTTCGATTCCTCCGATTAACTGAACGGGACGAGACACTACAATACTCGTATCGAGTTTGAGTCTATTTACCCACAATCGACATTTGAGATACTATACGTATCAAAACAATCATCGATGACTTTATAGTCTTGCCCTGATTAATCATAAGGTTTACGATCAACCAGTTCGACATTCTCGTATTGCTATTTACAAAAATCTCGATATTATAGGCCTGCTACATTTTGTATTCTCACATCGTGCTTACATCTTCTTACGTATCAATTTTGATAGGTCATATAAATTTCGATAGCGCAATGGTCAACTTTGAATCTGCATCAACGTCGACTTAGCTCACATTGTATACATCCAAGTTCTCAACGAACTTTTCCATACACATCAACTCATTTCCTGATGCATCATATCCTGCTATACTTCGATTGTGTAACCGAGTTACCGATTATCCAATGTCGAACCCTCAAGTTATACGATCATGTCCTCTAAGTTTTACGTATTTCAGTCATACTCAAATGAGTTTCGTCGTAACATAAGCAACTATCTTTTAGGAGCGATTATCAGTATCAATAATATTTTCATCGAGCTCGCAATTCGTGCAATCTGATTTCAATTTGCATAGATCAACATTTTCATTGAGTTCGCAAGTCGTGCAACCCGATTATAAGTTTTCTATCCTGCCGATCCAATTATTGCCTCAAGACATAATTATTTTACTAGTCTCCGTCATCCGATCGACTTATAAATTTTTATCCGACGTATCATTCATTGATACAAGTCCACGTCTGATTATTCTAACCGATTATCGAAGAACACTTGCATCAACATACTGTCATATAAATTTCCAATCGAGTCTCGGTACTATCTCGTCCGTTGTAGACAAACCTTTCATAATTTATATAACGTATCGATGCAATCCATCGTATAAGTAGTATAGCATATACTACTCAAAAATTGAGTCATTTATAGCATATGTGGTATGGCATATACCACTCGAAAATCAAGTCATTTCTTTTGCATCATACTCAGTATAAATCAACAATATATTCGGACTCACTATTCTGCAGTAATTATGCCGATCACAATCGTAACTTTCGATTAAATCAAAATTCGACGCAACTCGACCACTGTATATAATTCGCCCATCACAAGTTCAACGCTCAGCCGAACTGAATCGTTCCTATAGATTTACGGTTTTATTTTTATCTGTTGTACCTCGTGTAATATTTATTTTCAACATTCAAAGCCAATGCTCAAATCCGTTTAACACATTCGATATCAACTTTCACGTTCATTGTAATGCATCATTCATAATCAACTCATTGCAATTCATGCAATAATATCCCACAATTTTCTATTATATCAATGAAACCAACATTTCTCATATTGACTTGTTGTATCGCAACAACAAACATCTAAATTCACAATTTTTGACTTGTTGCACTTTGCAGTAACAAACATCTCAATTCACAATTCATGACTTGTTGTACTTACAATAGTAAATATTTTACGGCTCGTTGCACTCATTGTATGGACCATCCAGTACGAGATTGAGTAGAGTCAAGAGTCATTTGATTGTGGTAGGCAACTTTTTAGAATTGAAACGAAGCAAGCATCCTGAGAAAATTAAACCTAGAGCTGTAATACCACTTTGTCACACCCCGACCCAAAAAATTGCCCGTCCTCCTATTAATTTACCGAATTGTTCGTCCTTACTGGGGCGTGATGTCGTACGAGTCTGGTGTTTCCTTCGTATAAGGCAAGATGACAGGTTCTCAAATTAGTTATCTTTGATTCAGCATTAGCAGCAGAAGAAATAGAGTATATGAAACAATTTTACTTTATTCAATAAGCAGCAAAATTATAAAGGCTTTCAATAGCCCAAATGAATCATGCCAGATTGGCTTACAACACTCAAGTTCTCTCTTGCCCAAAGAGGATTTTATCGTTCCATACATCATGTCTTCTATATCTCGGCCGTATTATCCTGTTGCAAGTTCGAGCGTCAATACGGTCGCACGTCTCAAAAGGCTACGACATTCCATGCCTCAGTGCGTTCAAGCGAAGCTCCGTCACGAGTAATCCATTCCATGCATCTTGTAAGAATATGGTGGAGGATTAATACTAATCCTCTCGTGTACTACTCAGACCCACTTTACTAAATCGATATTAAGTAGATATATGAATTATACATCTTAAGTGTGATATCCCTATATTTGCCTTAGGGTCGATTTTATGGCATATTCGAAAGCAGTGAAACATGTAGTTTATGGCAAGCATGTTATCATTTATTCGCATAATGTAAGACTCATCTCACAGTATCGGTATTTATATACGGATACGTATTTTGCAGTATATTTCGTATTTTCTTGGTTTTCGGAATGTTTTAAATTTTTCCCCAAAACTATAGATTTTCTCCTTGATCGGCATACCGCCGGTATACTAGAGTATACAGACGACATACTGCCCGGACATGTTTTCTACACTTTAGATATTTTCGGTTTCTGATATTTTCATGAATAGTGTTTCGAATATTTTCGTGAATAGTGTTTAGATATTTTCGTGAATAGTGCTTAGATATTTTTGTGAATAGTGTAGATGCACTTTATTATCCAATGGACAATTGGTTTTGTTTGAATGGCCATGATTGATCTAGACTTTCACATGGATCATGATCCAACGGCTAAGATTAATTCCCCCTTATATATAAACCACTTCACTTTCTCTCTCCTCTCTCTTTTCATTCTCTTCACTCTCTCTTCATTTCTTCTTTCCTTCTCTTCCCTTGGAGCTTGCCAAGAGCTTGGCCTTGAGGCCTAGAGTGTGGTTTCGTACCCCTCATGGTGGTGGAGTAGAAGATTAGGCTTGGAGCTTAACCTAGGCAAGTACATCTTGCCAAATTCTTGAACAATAGTAATCTATTGTCATTTTTGTTTTCCTTGGTATTAAATGCTTAAAATTTTCTAAAATTCATTTTGTTAAATGTGTTTTCCTGATGATTCTCGTATATGTGCATGTTTCCAAAAATTCAGTTAAGCAAGATTTGATTTTCTGTTAAAATCCAATAGTGACTTAGTAGAAAACTTGGTATCAAGAGTGATACTAGAGTTATCATCATGGATCTTGGTCACATATACATATATGGGGTCCTTGCCTAGCTAGTATACATGGATTTGAGTTTGGTGGCAATCGGGACTCGTTTCGGTGTTCCGAGAACCTCTATTTTGGAGTATTTTGAGATATTGATCTATCAAATCTTTGAATTTGTGAAATCTAATAGTTCCATGTTGTAGGAAATTCAATTCTATGCAATTTTGATTTTTGAAAATCCGAATTTCGATTTAAAACGAAGTTTTTATGGCCGAAACAAATTTTGAGTTCAAAAATCAACTTTCTGTGACGGTTCGGAAAATCCGTCGGAAATCCGCGGAAATCCGTCGAAAAATCTGAACTTGCACCACAAAACTTGCTGTGACACTACGGAAAATCCGCCGGAAATCCACAAAAATTCGCCGGATAATCCGGTTAGGCTGTTTTTGCCCGTTTCTGCCCGTTTCTGTCCGTTTTTGATATTTTCTTTGATTGTAATAAGTTCTTAACATGATTAGATGACCTTGTATACTTAGAGAATGAATGTACACCCTATATACACTTGACTCTAGCTAATGTTCATATGTTCTCTATACTCACTTTGTATTGCCATGTCCTCCCAGATTTATTGTACCTTGCAGTCTATGTCATATCCAATATTTACTTTATAATGACCCGTCGTGGTGCACTCTTGAACATGTCTTTTCCTAGCTTGCTTGATAGTGGCCTGTCATGGCGCACTCTTGATTCTAGTATATGTCTAGATCCTTGATAGTGGCTCGTCGTAGCGCACTCTTGTCTTGATATTGTCATGTCTTGTTGTGGCTTGTTGTAGTACACAATCTTGCTTGTCTTGTCAAGTCTTGCATGTCTCATGTCTAGGATGGATTCTGCGGAATGCCACACCTAGAATCCAACAAGAAAAATGTTAAGGACTAAACAACTAGCTTGATTATCTAGATCATTGGAGACTTTTTCGGTTACCTGTTGCCCTTTTGATCTTGGCCCTATATATATATATACTTGGGATTTGGAGCTATCTGTCATGATGAGCACTCTTCCAGCACACCGTCGAGTGGGGCACCTCTTTAGGACACATGTATCTTACTGCAGTGTATCTGCTATACTTCTTTTCTTTTGCTTGGATCATTCAGGAAGTAGCAGGCAGGTAACTGGACTTGGATTTCTCAAACATGCATATGTTAGTAATTAGGATTGTGGCAACCCTAGTTAGCTAAAGTATCAAGCTGTACTCATTGTTGGCCGTGATTGATGGATGGAGTCTATTCTTGTCTAGTCTAGTCTTGCTCTAGTTTACCTTATTGTAGTACTTAATTTCCTGTCATTCCTTACATGCTATTTTCCTACTACATGCTCGGCTTCACCATATGCTCACATGTCCAGTTTATTCTATTTATTCACTTGTTATCCTACTTACATGTTCCAGTTTCCTTTCGTAAACACTGTGGTACCAATTTACTATTCTAGTCTCGTTTACTGCTTATCTTAGAAATGTTATGAATTGTATGCTGGTTTTAGTTCATAAGTTTGGCTTCCTTTGTGGTACTTGCTATTGGGGTTCTGACCCCACTGGTTTTGCATTGACCAGATCTAGTTGAGGAGCCCGAGGATCTTCCGGACCTTCTTCTCGATGGTGACCACCCGGAGCACCAGGGGACTTGAGTGGGTGTTCTTTCTCTTACCCACTCTTTTCTGTACATATTCTTTTGAGCCGTTTAGCCACCGAGCACGTGTTTAGCTCGTGTTTTGGACTTGCCATTTGGCCTACGGGCTTAGACATGATGTTATATTTCTAGACTGCAGTTAGATCTGATCATGTATCACTTAGTCTTGCTAGTTCTTCATTTTGTATTACTAGCTTCATGATCATCTATATATTATAGTTTGAGACGCTTTACTGTCTTATATGCTTGATGATCATATTCTTGTACTTTACTTCTTGTCTGAGACTGATATATCTAGGATTATTGTGACCTAGGATTGACTGTTGGTTTGTAGCAGTGACCCCCATCTATACAGCTTATACGTTGTTTCGGAGTACTGGAGTACTTTGGTATACGTAGCTGGCCTTGTCCGTCCCTACTTGCCAGTATTCTGGTTCTGGGGCATGACATAGGTTTTAGTGGTGGCCCATGCAGGTCTGATTTATCAGATATATGGGGGTTGCTGGTAGTTATCTCAATCATGAATTCTTCTCTATTGATATCCTCAATATTACTCTTTACCTCTGATCTTTGACCTGATATCTGCTTTGATCGTTGATCTTTTCTGTTCCCTCGACCTGATCCTTGTGTCCTTAAACTTTCAGGGGCACCGTTCCTGGTCCTTCTGATCGGCCTGTTCGGGCTTTGTCGATGGCAGGTCAGATTCCCTTAGTTTTGCCGGTTCAGGAGGAGCATCCTCAATATTTGAGAGCAGAGTCTAGAGTGGACCGAAGGACAGAGTCGCCAGTTCCTCCTGTTCAGCCAGTAGTACCAGCTCAGCCAGAGCAGCCAGAGGGTGTTGTTCGAGCACTGGTGGATGTTCTGAGAGATCTCATGGCGTCACAGCAGCGTCAGAGTGATGTTCTTACCCATTCTGTCCAGACGGCTTTGGACAGAGGTGGTGCTCAGGTCTACAATTCTGCGAGCAGCTTCAGGCGTCTTTATCCCCCGTACTTCTATGGTACAGAGGATGCTATTGCGTCTGATGCGTGGCTTCAGGATACTGAGGCCATTCTGGAGGTGGCAGGGATTCCGGCTAGGGAGCGTGTGGCAGTTGTCAGGTTGCAGCTCTTGGATTTGGCCCGCGACTGGTGGACGGCTCATGAGGTGTCTCTTAGGGCACCAGTAGCCTGGGCCGATTTTAGTGAGAGGTTTCAGACTCGCTATTTTGATACGGTGTCGCATTATGATCTACAGCAGAGGTTCATTGGCTTGCGGTAGATGAGCAGGACCGTCGACGGCTATGCGGCAGAGTTTAGCAGGCTCAGTCGGTTTGCCCCTTCCTTAGTGGCGACCGAATTGGACCGGGCGAGGAGGTTCCAGCAGGGGCTTCATCTGGAGATCATACTGGCAGTTGAACAGCATGAGTTCCAGACTTTTGATGCAGTGATGAGGGCGGCGAGGAGGCATGAGTACACCTTGCAGAGGATCGTTGATAGAGTCGATGGTCAGAAGAGGCCTCACATTCAGAGGGGATCTTCTTCCCAGTCGTCAGCCGCAGCTCCAGCAGTCCGAGCCTTGACGATTGGATCTCAAAGGGGATCGGTTCCGGCGGCTTCCTTTCAGCAGTCGTCTCAGCCGCGTCCTCAGCAGCAGAGGCAGTCTTCTTCAGTTGCTTGTTCCCATTGCGGGAAGGGAGGACATGTCTTATCAGAGTGTCGTAGGGCACAGGGCTTGTGCCTAGCCTGTGGAGCATCGGACCACAGGATAGGGGCTTGTCCCAGGAGGAGTTCGGCTGGATCAGCATCCTTCCAGCCAGCAGTTCAGCAGTTTAGAGCACCAGCGCCGGTTCAGCAGCAGGCCCAGAGGGCCATTATCGATGCAGTCTCAGCAGTTCCAGCAGAGGCCTCAGCAGTATGCTCAGGCTCAGGCTCAGAGACAGAGGGGTCCAACGACTAGAGTTTAGGGTCAGGCTTTCACACTTTCTATGGAGGAGGCGCTAGCAGCAGGGGAGGTGGTCGCAGGTACCATTCTTGTTCACTCTTATTCAACTTTAGCTTTATTTAATTCTGGTGCTTCGCATTCGTTTATATCTGCACGATTTACGATACGTATTGGTGTAGAGCCAGAATCTTTACCTGTAAGGATGAATATACTTACTGGTAACGGTCTAGTAGGAGTAGACCGAGTCTATGCCTCGTGTAGATTCATAGTATGTGGGAGAGAGTTTCCCGCTAGGCTGATAGAGTTTCCTATGGACGATTATGATGTCGTCCTAGGTATGGATTGGTTGAGTGCTCGACACGCTTCGATAGATTGCCATGCTGGCAAGGTTATCTTTCGTGTTCCGAATGAGGAGGAGTTCTCATTCTCTAGAGGCGAGGTGGAGTCTTCACCAGCAGTCATGAGGATGGCAGTAGCCGAGGAGGTTCAGTTGCCCAGAGTAGTTTGTGAGTTTTCCGATGTGTTTCCCGAGGAGCTTTCGGGTATGCCTCCAGTTCGGAAGATTAAGTATTATATTGATTTAGTTCCGGAAGCAGAGCCAGTGTCAGCGAGAGTCTACAGGATGTCTCCTTCAGAGTTGTTGGTGTTGTATCAGTCTATTGAGGAGCTTAGGACCAAGGGATTCATTCGTCCTAGTAGATCGCCTTGGGGAGCTCCAGCCCTTCTTGTGAAGAAGAAGGATGGTTCATCGCGTATGGTCATTGACTATCGTCAGCTTAACACGGTGACCGTGAAGAACAAGTATCCCTTGCCCAGGATAGATGACTTGTTCGACCAGCTTAGTAGAGCGGCTGTGTTTTTGAAGATCGATTTACGGTCTGGGTACCATCAGATCAGAGTCAGAGAGCAGGATATACCCAAGACGGCGTTTAGATCTCGATATGGCCATTGGGAGTTCCTTGTTATGCCTTTCGGAGCGACCAATGCGCCAGCGATCTTTATGGATCTCATGAATCGCATTTTTATGCCCTACTTAGACCAGTTTGTGATAGTGTTTATTGATGATATCTTGGTCTATAGTCGGACTGAGGCAGAGCACGAGCAGCATCTTCGCGTGGTTCTTTAGGTTCTTCGGGACCATCAGCTTTACGCGAAGTTCAGCAAGTGTAATTTTTGGCTCGATCGAGTCTCTTTCTTAGGTCACATTATTGCCGAAGGTGGTGTTGAGGTGGACCCCAAGAAGGTTGAGGCTATCGAGGGTTGGCCAGTACCTCATATAGCTTCAGATGTACGCAGCTTTCTGGGATTAGCAAGCTACTACAGACGGTTTGTGGCAGACTTTGCTAGGATCTTCATACCCTTGACACGGCTGGCGTGTAAGGATGTGTGCTTTGAGTGGTCAGATGCTTGTCAGGTTTCTTTTGAGAAACTCAAGCAGAGTTTGATTTCAGCTCCTATTCTGATATTACCCGCCGGACGAGGTGGGTTCACAGTGTATTGTGATACGTCAGGCCGGGGACTTGGTTGTGTTCTTATGCAGCACGGTCGAGTAATAGCTTATGCGTCTCGGCAGCTTCGGGACCATGAGAAGATCTATCTGACGCACGATCTTGAGTTGGCCGCAGTTGTGTTTGCCCTCAAGCTCTGGAGGCATTATCTGTATGGTGATTGAGTAGAGATTTTTACTGACCATAAGAGCTTGAGGTTTGTGTTCACCCAGAGGGATCTGAACATGCGGCAGAGGAGGTGGCTTGAGTTACTGAAGGATTATAATATTGATCTTCAGTATCATCCCGGAAAGGCAAACGTCGTTGCAGATGCTTTGAGCAGGAGACCCAGAGTCTATTTCTTGACGGAGCAGCGTCACCTTCTGGAGGATCTTCAGGATATGGGCATTGAGGTAGTGCTACCTGGTGAGGCAGCTATGATGGCAGGCTTACAGTTTCAATCTACCATTGTGGATAGGATCAGAGCAGCTCAGTTAGGGGATGCTAGGCTTCAGCAGCTCAGAGCAGAGTGTGTAGCAGGGCGCAGAGCAGAGTTGTGCATCCATGAGGATGGAACACTCCGATTTGGGAGTCGTCTTTGTGTGCCGAGTGGAGATATTCGACAGAAGATTATGTCGGAGGCCCACAGTTCTCGATATTCTATTCATCCTGGAGGGACGAAGATGTACCGAGATATTCGTCAGCATTTCTGGTAGAATGGTATGAAGAGGGAGATAGCTTTGTTTGTCTCTCGATGCTTAGTTTGTCAAGGCTGAGCACCAGAGACCGGCCGGACTTCTTCAGCCTTTACCGATTCTGGAGTGGAAGTGGGATCACATTACTATGGACTTCATGACTGGTCTTCCTAGAACCTCGACTGGTAGAGATGCCATTTGGGTTACTGTGGATCGACTCACGAAGGTTGCCCACTTCCTACCTTTCAGAGTTGGTCAGTCTACAGAGCAGTTGGCCGACTTATACATGAGGCAGATTGTCAGATTACATGGGGTGCCAGATAGCATAGTCTCAGATTGGGATTCCAGATTCACTTCTCATTTCTGGCAGAGTCTTCAGCAGAGTCTGGGTACCCGTTTGAGTTTCAGCTCAGCATACCATCCTCTGGCCGATGGTCAGTCGGAGCGTACGATTCAGACCTTGGAGGATATGCTTCGATCATGCATTCTTGACTTCAGTGGTTCTTGGGAGGATCACTTGCATTTGGTGGAGTTCTCTTACAACAATAGCTTCCAGGCGAGCATTCAGATGGCTCCTTTCGAGGCTTTGTATGGTAGGAGATGTAGGTCACCCTAGCTTGGGATGACATTGGAGAGAGGCAGATGCTTGGTCCAGAGATGATTGCTCAGTCAGTTGGAGTAGTCAGGCAGGTCAGAGAGCATCTCAGAGTAGCTCAGGATCGACAGCGTCATTGAGCAGATCAGCATCGACGCTATCTTGAGTTCTCTGTCGGCGATCACGTATTTCTTCGGATTTTGCCTACCCGTGGTGTCATCAGGTTTGGCGTACGGGGAAAGCTTAGCCCTAGATTTATTGGGTCGTTCGATATTCTCGAGCGAGTAGGGGATGTATCTTATCGCCTTGCTCTTCCACCGTCATTGTGCGAGGTACATGACGTGTTTCACGTATCTCAGCTACGTCGGTATGTTCCAGATCCGAGCCATATCCTAGATCATTCCGAGCTGGTCGTTGGTACCGACCTATCGTATGAGGAGAGGCCCATATCCATTTGGACCGGAGGGAGAAGATTCTCAAGAACCGGACTATCCGATTAGTTCATGTTTCCTGGGATCATCACTCATCGGGCGAGTCGACATGAGAGCGCGAGGATGATATCCGAGCTCGTTACCCGTATCTGTTTGACTCGTGAAGTATACTTATTTCGTATATCTATGTTCTACCTTTTTGTGTGATTGTAGGAATACATGTTGTTGTTGTTTACGTATGTTTAAATTGCTTCTACATTTCTTGTACATTACTCTAGTTGGATTTCATGTTTATGAGTTTCCCATCTTGATCCTGATAGCATGTTTTCTTGGATTTCTTGCTTGTTTTTGATTACCTTTAGGAAATTCCGAGGACGGAATTTTTCTAAGGAGGGAAGACTTGTGAGACTCGTCTCACAGTATCGGTATTTATATACGGATACGTATTTTACAGCATATTTCGTATTTTCTTGGTTTCCGGAATATTTTAAATTTTTCCCAAAAACTATAGATTTTCTCCTTGATCGGCATACCGCCGGTATACCGGAGTATACAGACGGCATACCGCCCAGACATATTTTCTACACTTTAGATATTTTCGGTTTCTGATATTTTCATGAATAGTGTTTCGGATATTTTTGTGAATAGTGTTTAGATATTTTCGTGAATAGTGCTTAGATATTTTCGTGAATAGTATAGATGCACTCTATTATCCAATGGACAATTGGTTTTGTTTGAATGGCCATGATTGATCTAGACTTTCACATGGATCATGATCCAACGGCTAAGATTAATTCCCCCTTATATATAAACCACTTCACTTTCTCTCTCCTCTCTCTTTTCATTCTCTTCACTCTCTCATCATTTCTTCTTCCCTTCTCTTCCCTTGGAGCTTGCCAAGAGCTTGGCCTTGAGGCCTAGAGTGTGGTTTCATGCCCCTCTTGGTGGTGGAGTAGAAGATTAGGCTTGGAGCTTAACCTAGGCAAGTACATCTTGCCAAATTCTTGAACAATAGTAATCTATTGTCATTTTTGTTTTCCTTGGTATTAAATGCTTAAAATTTTCTAAAACTCATTTTGTTAAATATGTTTTCCTGATGATTCTCGTATATGTGCATGTTTCCAAAAATTCAATTAAGCAAGATTTGATTTTCTGTTAAAATCCAATAGTGACTTAGTAGAAAACTTGCTATCAAGAGTGATACTAGAGTTATCATCATGGATCTTGGTCACATATACATATATGGGGTCCTTGCCTAGCTAGTATACATGGATTTGAGTTTGGTGGCAATCGGGACTCGTTTCGGTGTTCCGAGAACCTCTGTTTTGGAGTATTTTGAGATATTGATCTATCAAATCTTTGAATTTATGAAATCTAATAGTTCCATGTTGTAGGAAATTCAATTCTATGCAATTTTGACTTTTGAAAATCCGAATTTCGATTTAAAACGAAATTTTTATAGCCGAAACAAATTTTGAGTTCAAAAATCAACTTTCTGTAACGATTCGAAAAATCCGTCGGAAATCCGCGGAAATCCGTCGGAAAATCCGAACTTGCACCACAAAACTTGCTGTGACACTACGGAAAATCCGCCGAAAATCCGCAGAAATCCGCCGGATAATCCGGTTAGGCTGTTTTTGCCCGTTTCTGCCCGTTTCTGTCCGTTTTTGATATTTTCTTTGAATGTAATAAGTTCTTAACATGATTAGATGACCTTGTATACTTTGAGAATGAATGTACACCCTATATACACTTGACTCTAGCTAATGTTCATATGTTCTCTATACTCACTATGTATTGCCATGTCCTCCCAGATTTATTGTACCTTGCAGTCTATGTCATATCCAATATTTACTTTATAATGACCCGTCATGGTGCACTGTTGAACATGTCTTTTCCTAGCTTGCTTGATAGTGGCCTGTCATGGCGCACTCTTGATTCTAGTATATGTCTAGCTCCTTGATAGTGGCTCGTCGTAGCGCACTCTTGTCTTGATATTGTTATGTCTTGTTGTGGCTTGTTGTAGTGCACAATCTTGCTTCGTCTTGTCAAGTCTTGCATGTCTCATGTCTAGGATGGATTCTGCGGAATGCCACACCTAGAATCCAACAAGAAAAATATTAAGGACTAAACAACTAGCTTGATTATCTAGATCATTGGAGACTTTCCCAGTTACCTGTTGCCCTTTTGATCTTGGCCCTATATATATATATACTTGGGATTTGGAGCTATCTGTCATGATGAGCACTCTTCCAGCACACCGTCGAGTGGGGCACCTCTTTAGGACACATGTATCTTACTGCAGTGTGTCTGCTATACTTCTTTTCTTTTGCTTGGATCATTCAGGAAGTAGCAGGCAGGTAACTGGACTTGGATTTCTTAAACTTGCATGTGTTAGTAATTAGTATTGTGGCAACCCTAGTTAGCTAAAGTATCAAGCCGTACTCATTGTTTGGCCGTGATTGATGGATGGAGTCTATTCTTGCTCTAGTTTACCTTATTGTAGTACTTAGTTTCCTGTCATTCCTTACATGCTATTTTCCTACTACATGCTCGGCTTCACCATATGCTCACATGTCCAATTTATTCTATTTATTCACTTGTTATCCTACTAACATGTTCTATTTTCCTTTCGTAAATACTGTGGTACCAATTTACTGTTCTAGTCTCGTTTACTGCTTATCTTAGAAATGTTATGAATTGCATGCTGGTTTTAGTTCATAAGTTTGGCTTCCTTTGTGGTACTTGCTATTGGGGTTCTGACCCCACTGGTTTTGCATTGACCAGATCTAGTTGAGGAGCCCGAGGATCTTCCGGACCTTCTTCTCGATGGTGACCACCCGGAGCACCAGGGGACTTGAGTGGGTGTTCTTTCTCTTACCCACTCTTTTCTGTACATATTCTTTTGAGGCGTTTAGCCACCGAGCACGTGTTTAGCTCGTGTTTTGGACTTGCCATTTGGCCTACGGGCTTAGACATGATGTTATATTTCTAGACTGCAGCTAGAGCAGATCATGTATCACTTAGTCTTGCTAGTTCTTCATTTTGTATTACTAGCTTCATGATCATCTATATATTATAGTTTGGGACGCTTTACTGTCTTATATGCTTGATGATCATATTCTTGTACTTTACTTCTTGTCTGAGTCTGAGATATCTAGGATTATTGTGACCTAGGATTGATTGTTGGTTTGTAGCGGTGACCCCCATCTATACAGCTTATACGTTGTTTCGGAGTACTGGAGTACTTTGGTATACGTAGCTGGCCTTGTCCGTCCCTACTTGCCAGTATTCTGGTTCTGGGGCGTGACACATAAGCAAGCAGGCAATATATAACAATCTCGTGTTATTTCATCACATGACTTCTTATTAACATCGATGCGCTCGCTCTTACACCGACGTAAGGTGAATACGCCTACCATCTTTCTCTGTCATGTTATAAGTGATCTTTGTGCTGGATCTCTGTGTGCCTGCACTTTCAGACCACCATTCTTTAATTATATGAAGGTCATTGGCGTATCCGCGCCAGAAGGGACTAATATTCTCTCTTAAATTGGGTAACCCGATGCCCTCCCTATACGTGATGCTAGCTCATTTCAGATGACGTCGAATATACCATCGTTGTGGCTTAACACATCAATAACCGGTCGCAAGTCGTCTTATGGATGTGTGTCCATAAGATTAACCATCCACTCTAGGCCGAACGGTTCTGGTGCCCTGGCCAATAACTCGTTCGAAAAAAATCACTCAACCAGTGCACGGGCTACATACTCAAGTCCATTCGAGCATGTTATCACGTCTTATTCATACAACCAAACATAGTCTAAGTCCAAAACTCAGACTTCACATTATTATGCATTTCTCACATTTTTTTCTATGTTCTCACATTCTTTGTACGATTTCTTTCTTTCGATATAGAGAATCATTCCACATCATTTTGCATTTTGACGTATAGCATCTTCTACTGCATAATTCAAACTGGAAGCCGCATAAGACTTAGCCATATAGAAACAGCCTTGTTAGTTGTAAAGTAGAATGATTACAATGATGTAATCACTGACATCTCCTCGTAATTCATCATGTGCATACTGCCCAAGAATCAATTTCATGTCAGACAAGATAGCTATCTGCCCTTGAGATCATGCGCCTTTGGTGCTATGCGTCTTTCATTTACAAGTTCACCGTTTTAAGATACAACTTCCTAGGATGTTTGTTGATCGAACCATGAATTATGGCACATAGGCGCATAAGGCAGCGTATGCGCTTATTTGAGCGTATACCTTTTTTCATGCTTCTACAAGACCCCCTTCAAAGTAATTAAATTTTGAGCAAGTTTTGAAGTACATTGAAAGAAGCATGAGGGGGAGGGATTTGTCTCGTAAGACTTTTGATGCATTGGATCATTGCCACGTTGTTATTACTTTGACTTTTTTCCACAGAATCTAAACCGTCTTCGAAATTTGAGGCGACCATTACTCTCTAATGCTTGGACCAAAGCTTAGTCAACTGTCAAACGCGATTTTAGGAACAAAAAATCACAACAATTAATAATGATCTGACTTCTTCGACTTAAATTATGTTGCATAACACCTTGCCGCATACTACAACATTTTGTGCCTATGTGATCCCTCCATCACTATATATAGGGGGTGTTTGGCAGAAACTTTTATCACTTCTCATCACCATGTTCTTGCAATTTTGGGCTTCAACCGACCCGAGCAAGCTTGTGTGGAAGTTGAGCAACCGTTGCCATGTACATTGCTATTCGGATGTGTTAGGAGCCGAGAAAAATATTGATTCTTCTAAGGTAAAAGTTTGTGAAGTATTCTTTGTCTTACTTCTTTTTGAATCGACTAAGTTACTTCTTTGCATAAAGTATATGGATGAAAATTGTCAACTTGACCATGCTTGAACATAACATATCATTAGCGTGCATAGTTGGGGTTGCAAACCTTTCAACATGAAAAGCAC
This sequence comes from Iris pallida, assembly GCA_029216955.1. NCBI lineage: Eukaryota > Viridiplantae > Streptophyta > Magnoliopsida > Asparagales > Iridaceae > Iris > Iris pallida. The sequence continues at coordinate 42,603,485 of JANAVB010028818.1, forward strand.
TACTACTATGAACTTCTATTTCACACATGGATGGAGTTGTCACTAAGCTTCATCAAAGATTCGGTACTGGAAGAAACCACTATCATATAGCGCATAAGCGCATAAAGCTAGACATACTTGTCTATGCGCCTTGCTGTCTATGCGATAAACAATCCAGACTATATTGATTTCCTATAAAATAGCATGTATTATGTGCCTAACTCCTTAAACTTTTCAAACTTTGTAGGATATTCCTTGGAAGACTAGAGCTTAGATAGAGGTTAAAAGGGATGGAGCTTAAAAGGACATCGTAACATGTCTTGTTCGACATGATCAAACATATTATATGGAGGACCTTGGTAGTCCTCAGACCAGCTTGCTGTCTGTACCCATCAGACGGGGTTCGGTGCAGGTTGGTATCACCACTGTGGCATTCATGACGAGATTGGGTTTGAATCCCATTCAAAACACTATTAGTGACAGACAGTGTTGATAAGTGGTGGAACCTTGGGCTTTATGCATGCCTAATTTTGTATTCTTCTGCCAAGGCATACTGTCTGATATTGCAGAGGGTGACCCATGCTAGTAGATGCATAAATATGTGGCTCAGGTTCGGCACCTTGAATGCTTTCAGAAAAGCTTGTCGAACTGCAACAAGGTTCAAAGTACCTTGTCTGTGGGACTGCTGACTCTTTTAATATTGTACTTTAGTGCAACATTTTTCATATATTACTGTTTGCACCGAGAGGCAAGCTGAAGAAGAAGATCATAAATGTAAAAAATCTCCATCAGCCATCCCCATGACTTAGAGACGAAAACCCAGAATATAATAGATCTCCATATGTAATAATGATTTAAAATAAAATTATGTCTTGAGCTTCAATGTCCTTCTGCTCATAATTTTCTGACACACTTTTGGCCTGACTATGAAGAATCATTGTCTTCAAACTAAAATGGCGCATAACTGTCTTGAGTAGAAAACGTCGCATAAACATTTCTGTCCCATAAGACTTTTAATGTCACAAAAACTCATAAACAACAAGTCTTACTAAGGCGTATTAACTGAGACATCGATTGAGGCGCATGAAGTTCAAAATTTAATAACAACTGTCAGATTTTGGAATCTTCTTTGACTTCTCTACAATTAATGATGCCACCACTTGAGTACAAGAATCGAGGAGTTAGGTTCAATCCACCACATAGCTCAGGATTCCAAGAGACACGACATGTATATGTGTGACGCTGCTTGAAGTCTATAAGTAGTAGACTGGAAGAGGAGAGAAAATTTCTACTTTCTAAATTTTTTTTAAACTTTTTTCTAAAAGAGAACTCTTCTTCTTCATCTGCAAAATCAGAGATTCTAGGTTCTATCCCCAACAGAGTCACCATTTTTGTTCCGATACAAAAAGACCGTGAAGTGGAATGCTTTTGTATTAAAGAAGAAAGAGTACAACAGGAGTATCCTTAACAAGAATTTCGAGTACAAAAAATCTAGGTATTAGGGCGATAGAGGTTAAGTCTGCGATTGACTTCTTTACTCCATTCATGATCCAATGTGAAGATTATTAAAGTTTGCTAACTCCAGCTCACTGGCAAAATCTGGACAATAAAGGGGGCTCTCACTGAAAGCTCTCTCTGGAGATTTGTAGTAAATGCAGCATACATAGCATATGTAGCATCCCCATACGAGGAAGACACTGTCCTCTATTTATATCTTTTCTTCACTGTCACAACTATTTGTGCATAGGCAAAAAATGCACTGTCTTCTGTCTTAGAGGCAAATAGAGGTGATGTAACCCCTTTTTTCAATTTTAATAAAATTTCCTATTTTGACCTATTAATTAATTATATTAGCTATTTATCCCTATTAGGATTATCTATCTATATTTTGAAATATTATTATTCAAATAGTTTTATGTATTAGCCAAAGGATTTTAGTTAATCAATTTCATTGTCCCAAGCCTTAATCTAGATCAACCTCTTAGGCTTAAGCCATAGTCAACCTATTAAGCTATTAGCTAGGCCCATTTTTTTAACAAACTATTTTAAAACCTCTGCCGTATGAGGACCATACCCATGTTAGACCCATAACCCCTCCGTCTACCCAATTGGACCAACTAACTTAAACCTAACCAAATCGAGCATCTATCCTTCTTTTTCTTTCCTTCGAAAAGACGATCAACAACAAGCGACGGAGCTCGACGCGCAGCTCCGACGGGGAAAGAACAGCTCCTCAGCCATTCAAGAAGATTCCAGATACTTCTCTTCCACCGATCTAAGTTCGACCAATCCTAGCCGTTCCCTTCCATCGACCTATCCCAACAATCGACCACCGTTTGATGATAATAGCCGCCACCGCCCTCCGATCTATAAATAGAGCTCTTAGCTCTATTCTTCTTCACCAACAACTTCCTTGGCGATGCCTTGCCTCTCTGTTAATCGATCCTCTCCCCTTTTTCTTCTTCACTTCTTCACTGACTCTCTTCGAAACTCTATCCATGGCGGTTAACTCTGACGATTGAGGTCTCTGTTTGCCATGAAATATAAAAGAACAGAACAATTATATCGGAGGACTGGACTTTAACTTCATAATACAAACTCGCTTGTACAAAGAAAGCCTAGGGACGAAAACCTAGGTACAGCAATCTAAGTACAATTGTTTATTTTAGATTCTGGGGGGTGACGGTAGAGGCTCTGGAAAGCGACGGCAACTCTGCCTTACTCCATGGACGATCGGATGCAGCCTTGGCTCCGGGGAAGAAATACTCTCAGGATGCCCTCTGTGCGTGCCTTTGTCTCTCTGCTCTCTTTCTTTAAGTCTCTCTAGGTACTCTGGTGCTCTTCGAAAAAAGTCCTCCTTTACAAGAGAATGGCACCTTGTTATTTATAGGAGTGGGATGCAATCATTATGGTTTGCAATGATTGCCTCCTTGATAAGTCGGTGGTTAAGGATCAATTAATATGGGCCCTTCATTCTGATTGTAGCAAATCTAGGTAATTAATGTAGATTGTATTAAATCTCTGTGGACAATTAATGATGATTGCCATAAATCTTCATAATTTGTCATGCCAAGTTCGGATCTCCAGCCACGTGTTCAATTTGCATGATTGCAAATGATCTGATTTGATCCCAGTAATTATGAGGATGGAACTAAACCTGGTTGTTGGGATTTGTTGATGAATCTTGATTGATTTGATGCCACGTGTTCCACTATTATTATGCTGCTAGCTGTAGGGACGCGGAAAAAACTAATCTTTTGCCACGTATCTTAACCACGAGCCACTTAGGAAATCCGAACCGCATGAGGATTGTTCCCTACTGAGCTGCATAAGACTAGCCATGTATGGAAATAATCTGAGCCGCATGAGCGTAGGTGACCGCATGATGGGTGGCTTCTCAGTGAGCCGCATGAGGATAGTCTTCATGAGCCGCATATGGTAGGCTCTGCCTGAGCCGTATGAGGTGGCCTCTCTCTGAGCCGCATGGGATGGCCTCTGCCTGAGCCGCATGGGGTGGCCTTCTGCCTGAGCCGTATGCGAGTGTCCACGTGTCAAGGCCGCATGAAGGATTTTAGGGTTTGCGTCAGAGATTTCCTTTATTTTCCTAGGAGTCTATCATTATGACAGGGTCTTTATGGCAGCTTTATGTCAGAGCCGTCAGCTCTCCTTTATGTCAGAGCATTAAATAGGGCCTTTACTTAATGGCCAATTGTAGGAGCGAACCGCAGAAGGCCACGTGGTGTTTGCTTGAGTCGCATGTCCAAGTGGGTGACTTTTGAACCGCATGATGTTCTTGAGCCGCATGAATCTCGTTTGTTCTTGAACCATATATATTTTTCTGTTCTGAGCCGCATGGGCAATCATGCTCTTTTCCATGCTTTTACAAGACCCCCTTCAAAGTTTTCAATTTACAAAATTGAAACACTTTGAATAAGAAGCATGGCTATGTGAAAATTCTTCGAACCGCATGGATATCTCAGTCGGATGACCTCCTTAACCACATGGATTTCTGAGCTGCATGGCCTCCTTGTCGCATGGCCTGTCTAGCTGCATACATTTCCTAGCCGCATGGGCTCCCTGCCACGTGTGTGTCATTAATTACCTTTAATTCGTTTTAGAGCCGTCTTTTGGAGGAATCCCAAGGGTCGGTTCATTAAATCTTTAGATTTTATGCCCTGGGTGAATCTTCTTTATGAGAGAGGAGGCAAAATCCGAAGAGTCGATTTTGTTTTGGCTGCATCACACGACCCGAAGCGGTTATTGGTCTACGTGTCACCTCCCTCTTTTGTCCTTATATAAATAAGAGGAATTAAGAGAAGAAACTTCTTTACTTTCTCCTTCAATTCAAACCTTTTCCTGTCCCGATTGTCTTCCTCTTCTTCGACCACCGATGGCTCCCAAGAAGACTGTTGCGGCGAAGGGTAAGAAGGCGGCGTATTCGTTGGCTGCGGCGGCGAAGGGCAAGAAAGCTGCTTCTACTTCGACTGTGGCCGCTCCTCCGTCGGCCGACGTGCCCGCAGTTCACCCTGACGTCCACCCCCCTATTGCTGGTAAGCACGTTATGTGAGCTTAAAACCCTAACTGCTGTGGCTACGTCGCATGCTTTATGCGTGAGCCTTCATCTTCATGTGTGCCGCATGTACGTCTCATGTTCGAGCCGCGAGCCGCATGAGAATCGTTACTGTGGCCGCAAAAGCACTTCGCCATCGGGGTCGCGTAAGCTGCGCTGAGCCTCATAGGCTCGCACAAATTTGTTTATTATGTGAACCGCATGAACTTATCTGAACTCTGAGAGCCATGTGAGAGCACTGCCGTATGAACCTTCGCTGGATGGAGCCGCATAAGTGTTTTTTTGAGTTAGGTCGCATGAGGCTCCATTAAGTTGGAGCCGCATAAGCTCGAAAACACCCATCAGTTCTCTTTGTCCATCTTTTTAACTATTTTCTTTTGTCTTCTTTTTCAGTAAATTTTCCATTTAATGCTGTGGGGGAACCTCTAGTGGGTTGTGCTCAAGCCGCTATGGGCTACAGGTACGACCAGATAGTTCGATATGTGGCAGACCACTTCCTAGTGACGAGCCTTTGATGAGGTTAAATGCCCTCAAGAACCAACCCTTCTACTTCCTATGTGCCATGATGAATTCGGAAAAATTGGAAGGGGAATACCTAAAACCTGTATTCTTCTTCGGAGACGCTTTGACTGTGAAGAACAGTCAAGTTCTGGATATATCGGAGAACTGGAGCTTCATTTCTAACGGGATGGCGATCCATATCCCTCAAATGGAGCGTCACTTCCCACTATCTTGGTTCAATATGCTCCCGCTGGACAGGAAGATGGAAGAGTCTTTGACTCCTACCCGGAATGGGATATTTGTGGGCGACATCCATTATAACAATAGCATGAAGTCAGTGTGTACGGGCAAGGTGCATGCCAGCCGTTATGTAATAGGATTGGTCCCGGGTACTTTCTTGAATGTGTCGGGTCCCAATTTCATGTTTTCTTTTGCCGATACTTTCCTGAACAAACTTGCTCGGAAAGGCTCCTATCCAATTGGTCGGTTGGCGCTCCCAAGTTGGATACACCCCATCCCATCATGGATCAATCTGTCTATGTGGATCTCGCGAAAGTATGAGACTTTTCTGCATGAGATTGGTCTTTATCATGCTATTCGGGGCACCAACCACGGTTTACCTGTAAACAAGAAATTATTTATGGCTTTGCTGGAGATGTACAACTGTCGTACGGGAACCTTCTATACCCCTGTAGGGGAAATAGGGCTTGCACTCCATGAGATGCACATGATTTCCAAGCTTCCTTGGGGGGATAAAGCTTTTGAAGTATACACTCCTACGAATGAGGAGTTCGAAGAGCTGGAAGAACGATATCCGGGCTTCGTGGCTACTTATCAGAAAATACTGTGCCACTATAGCACGTGCCAGCAGATAGCCAAGAAGGAAAGCAGCTCAGAAGGGAATACTTCCCACACTAAGGACTGGGTAAGCTATCTCTTCTCGACGGGAGCCTCAGGCCGAGTTACTTCCCGAAGTCCTCAATCCCAGGAGGCGGTTCAGGCCTTGATGTCATCGGCCAAGAGGGTGGCCACCACTAGTGACAAATTTGGGAGTAAAACCGACTCTTTCGGTTATTTTTATCAGGATACCCAAGAACTGTCAGAAAAGGTGCTCCTGACAGGATTTTTGATGATGGCTGCGAAATTGCGTAGTCTCGGGAGGAGCTGGTTCTATTGAGAGGATCAGCCGTAATTTTATCCTTCCTGCCGTGAAGCTGGTTTTTAGAATCAAACTAGCTCTTCTTCCGACCATGGTGTGCAGCATACACCGTGGCATCCGTACTTTTACGTCCAAGGTCGTTGCCCGCGATGTGACAAAAGACTTTGAATGGACTGAGCTGCCATATCATTATCTGATAGGGTGGCTATTAATGCACTACCGATCTTTGATGAGACCGGGTTCTGAAGATGGTGTGATTGCTGATGACGCTTTTATCTTCCGTTATCGCAATGAGCCTTAGGAATACGATACCATGTGTGCCTGCCGGATGGCGCTGGCGAGAGCAGATAAGTATGACTTTTTCGTATCCGTCCTTCGTTTCACTGCTGAGGAAATAACGGACGTACATCTTAACGGTATTAGTCCTCCTCAACTTCTAGACGACCAGATGCTTTTGTGGTTACATAACATCCGCCCTGCCCACCTGGTATACCGCAACTGTAATGCTGTCTTCCTGGAACCTTACCTGTCCAGCAGGTTTGCTCGTCAGTTTAGATACAGCTAACTTTTTCTGGATAGTCCCAACTCTTGTCTGGGTTTTGAAGGTAGCCTCCTTGACGGCATTAGGGCCTGGCATTACTATGATACATTCCATACCCGCGCCACTTTCTCGGTTCCTACTATTGAGGCATCGGTAGAGATTTTGTATATGGCGGCCTTGTACCATGTCATGGCAAACAAGCTCCCCACCGGTTTTAGCCCAGGTACCAGTTTTATTGTTGGTACTGGCTTGGATGAGAAGCCCCAAGGGGCCAAGATGAGGAAGAAGAAGAAGAATAGAGTCGAAGTGCCAGACTCAGACTCCATCACAGCGGATGATGAGGACGATGAGCGTGATGCAGATAACTCTTCCTTCCTGGTGGAAGATGTTGGGGCGGATCAGCCGCCTGTTTCGTTAAATAAGATGGTGGTGAATCAGCCACCCGTCGCACCTGATTCTGTACGGAAGCATAACAGACAAATCTCCCCTATTGGCGGTATTCCTCACTCCCGAAAGTTGACTGCGACCAGACATCGTAGGCTAACTATAAGGGTGAAAAGCGATGAGGTCGACCCCACTTTGGAGGTAAAGCGAGTTACTACCATTTTTATTCAATTCTTCTTTTCTTCCAGTTTTGATCTTTAATCATTTTCCTTCCCTCCTGTAGGTGTCAGAAGAAGAGGAATCTCAAGTTGCCAAGGTCGTGACTCGAGATGACGGGGGCTCCGATGAACCTGTCCCCGAAATTGCTGAATTTCATCAAGATGTCGCTGATCGAGTCGTATCTCCCTCCGGGGTGGCTGGGACAGAAGAGCCAGCCGAATTTAACTTGGAGGTCGCGGGTGAGGAGACCACGTCAGCTGCGAGTGAGCTGCAGCCTCCATGCTCCCCCTGGTAAGATAAGCCGAATCTTAACTTGCAAGGAGGCCTATCTGCTCTATCATTACATCCTTCGGGTTACGTCGATTGATTGTTGCTCTGGACATACAGGTCATGTCTCTCCAGTACCGATGATGGACCGCTCTGCCGAAGGGGCACTGGCGGAGAGGAGCGTACCCCTCCCCTTCTGGCTCGTCTTGAGGGGCCTCCTACGGGCTCGAGTTCGAAAAGTCAGGTGGTGGGACAGCCGGGGCAGGGGGCAATGGTCCTTGTGTCCTCTTCTGCTCAGGTGGCTCCGAGAGTCGACCTCTCTGCCCTACCGAGTGTCCAGACTCTTCGGGTGACGGAGGAAGAGTTAGCTGCTATCCGCGCATCGTTTCGCTCGGAATTTGTCCCCTTGGTGGCAAGTTCTAGCGTGCCTCCTTCGACGTTGCCGGCCACGCTTCCTTTGACGCTGTCCTCTACAAAAGTTCTGGACGAAGCGTCACAGGACGTGGTTGACAGCTTTTATTGCCACGTGAAGAGGGGGGTAGCAGCTGCTGTGGAAAGAGGGACTTCTTTTATCTTAGCCCGGCAATGCGCCCAGGGTCATATTGATATCCTTAAGACTCTTCCCTGTAGGGCAGGGGTAGCTGCGCTTCTGGAGGCAAAATTGCTGGAGACTGATCAGCTGGTTGCCCAGCTTCAGGTGCTGCGGCAGGCTGATCTGTCTGCTGCTATAGATCAGGAGCGCGGTTTCCTCACAACTGCTGTAGAGAAGGTAAGGGCTGCTCGGGATATGACCAGGACAGCCATACTGAAGGACCTTCGCGATCTGTCTGATCGATATGATCGGTTGAGCCGCGAGAGTAAAGATATTATGGCTCGAGAAGCGACTGCCTCTCGTGGGGTTATTGATACACGGGAGCAGATACTTGAGCTTCAGAGGAAGTTAGCTTTCCTGGAGTCTGAGCTTGAGGCTGCTCGCACCGAAAGGGGGCTAATTATCCAGGAGGCTGACAGAGTTGATCGAGCTTCTGCTGGTCTGGAAATTACCCTGAAGAAGTTGGAGGACGACTGGCGGGCACACATGGACTTGGATAATACAGAGCGGTTGTCCCAGGAAGCGGAGCGCCGAGCTAAGCAGTGGCTTGAACGGGGGACCACCTTGGTGAAGAACCGCCTCCTGGAATTATGTAACGCCGAACCATAGACGGCTTTTTTCCTTTATTTTGTTCTCATTCTTTTCCTTTCTTTGAGTGGGACGTTGTCCCTAGAACATGTAGTACTTTTGTCTTCCAAATAAAAGAGTATGCTTTATTCTACCCTTTATTTGTACTGATTGTTGTGCCTGTGGTGTTATGGTGGTGTTTGTCCTGCTTGGGGGGCTTATTTGTGGACCTGTTACCCTTGGCATACCTGGGTTTTAGGTATAGATAACAAGTTTGATGGGGGTACCTAGAATAATTCTTTAGTAAGGTGGTCATGGATGTTCCAGGTATCGGGAGAAAGAATGCCATGGAGCAGCTGGGCTCTCGGGGCATGATGAGGAATGATGTGCATGTACTAGGAAACTTAGTATAGCATTTTATAGTGAGCAGAGGACATTTGTGGGCTTATTATCCTTGGCGTACCCTGGTTCAGGATACGGATAATAAGACGAGAGAGAACCAACATACTTACTCAGAGGTAATGAGGACATGGCAAGTATGGGGGTTTTACCGTGGAGTCTTCCTACTCAGAGGTAATGAGGACATGGTAGGAGTGGACTCAACGGAGGATATTTGTGGTCAACAGAGGACATTTGTGGACCTATTATCCTTGGCGTACCCTGGGGGGTTTTTTTTTTGGGTACAGATAATAAGTCGAGGGAGGACCAACATATTTACTCAGAGGTAATGAGGATATGGCAAATATGAGGGTTTCTTCGATGGAGCCTTCTCACTCAGAGGTAATGAGGACATGGCAGGAGTAGGCTCCATGAAGGGGTACATAGGACGACTCAGAGGTAATAAGGACATGGAAGTTCTATGTAGAGGGGTGATTTGTTTTTGGCGGAAGTGAAACGACTTAGAGGTAACATCGACGTGGTCCTTTTGAAAATTTGTGGATCTGTTACCCTTTTTGTGCACTGAGAGTACGGGTAGTGGATCATGAGGGAGGAGCTCTTTCAGAGAAACAAGTTCAGAGGTATGGTTATACATGACTTACTATCTGAAAGAGTGATCGGAATGTAAGTTCAGAGGCACCTCCGGGTACATAACTCGATAATCTTGGGAGATTATAAATGTGAGTTCAGCGGTACCGGAGGGTACATAACTCGGCAATCTAGAATTTGGAGAATGTGAGTTCAGCGGTACCGGGGGGTACATGACTCAATAATCTAGAATTTGGAATATGAGTTCAGCGGTACCAGTGGGTACATAACTCAATAATCTGGAATTTGGAATATGAGTTCAGCGGTACCGGCGGGTACATAACTCAATAATCTGGAATTTGGAATATGAGTTCAGCGGTACCAGCGGGTACATAACTCAATAATCTAGAATTTGGAGAATGTCGTTTAGACATAATATTTCTTCAGGAACTTAACCGTTGACGGGCAACATAAGCAAGTCTCCATTTTGTTTTGCGAGGCGGTAAGCACCGTTGGAGAATACGACCTCAATGATAAATGGACCTTTCCATTTTGGCTGGAATTTGTCGGCGGTTTTGTGAGTCATGACCATCGGCCTCCGAACTGCCAGAACGAGATCGCCCACTTGGAATGTTCTGATTTTAACCTTTTTGTTGAAGGCTCAGGAGATGCGTGCTTGGTATAGCTCGATTCGTTGCTGAGCCATGAGGCACTTTTCATCTAAGGCCTCCAACTCTTGTAACCGGCGGTGATAGTTATCGTCCGTTGTCAATTAGTAAGTGAGAGCGACGCGGAGCGAGGGTATTTGAGTCTCTAATGGGAGAACTACCTCACTCCCGTATACCAGGGAGAATGGTGTGTTCCCTATGGCTGTTCGGACTGTGGTACGGTACGCCCATAAGCATTCACCAAGCTTCTCGTTCCAGTCGTATTTGTTGGACGATACGAACTTCTTGAGAAGTTTGATGATTGTTTTGTTGAATGCTTCTGCCAACCCATTCGCTGCTAGGTTGTATGGCATTGAAGCAATATTCTGGATGCGGTACTTGTCACGGAACTGATAGAAGGCGCGGCTTGCGAACTGCAGACCATTATCGTGGATGATCCTTCGGGGCAGTCCAAAGTGATAGATGACGTGATGCTTGAGGAAGCTGATCATGTTTGAAGTCTTTACTTCTGCAAGAGGAACAACTTCCGTCCATTTGAAGAAGTAATCTGTGATAACAAGTATGAAGCGATGTCTTCGGGAAGAAGGTGGAGCGATCGGACCGATGATATCCATTCCCCATGCTTTGAATGGCCAGGATGCCACTGTCGGATATAGAAATTCGGATGGCTGGTGGATGAAGTCCGCGTGGACTTGGCAGGCTTTGCACTTTCTTGCGTAGTCTATCGCATCTGCTACCATCGTGGGCCAGTAGTAGCCCATTCGGCGAAGAAGGTCTTACAATTTTGGGCTAGGCTGATGGGCCCTGCAGACACCATCATGAGCTTCGCGTACGGCTTCTTTAGCTTCTGCGTTTGACAGACATCGAAGTAATAATCCATCGTAGGATCAGCGATACAGCATTTTTGTCTCTGTATCGTAGAAGAATCTGAGAGAACGCCTTCTGATAGAGGTGGCTTCCTTTGGGTCCTCCGACAAAATATCGTAGACTACGAAGTCAATGAATGGTTGTCTCCAGTCTTGTGCTTTATCGATCTTCTGAGCGGAATAACTCGCCACGAATTGAACATTGTTCTTGGGACAGACCAGTTCATGGCCTATCACATCCACCGATTGATGAGCATAGTTCGGAACCGCTAGGGAAGCAGCAAGGCCAGCTAAGGCATCGGCTTTGATATTTTGGAGTCTGGGACATGTTCGATAAAGAACCCGTCAAATGACGAGATAATGTTGATCGCTATTTGGTGATAGGGGATCATGTCTTCATGACGAACCTCGTATGAACCCCGGATCTGATTGACGATTAACTGTGAATCGCCGTATGCTTCAAGATATTCTACCCCCAGCTCTCTTGCAAGTTGGAGGCTAATGACCAAAGCGTTGTACTCGACCACATTGTTAGAGCAGGGTTCCGTGAGGGAGTAAGCACGACTGATCACTAGTTCGGAAGGAGAAATCAGCACCACCCCGACTCCAACGACGATGTTGTCCTTAGGTCCGGTTCTCGAAGCACCGTCGAAGAACATTCGCCATATATCATCATGGGAGGCCGCATGTGAGTCGGCGACCTCATTTGGGATTCCTTCATATATTCTAGACGACTCCGAGCCTGGGTGGGCTGCTAAAAAGTCTGCCAGGGCTTGACCTTTAACAACCTTTTGTGGGACGAAGATCATATGATAAGGAGATAGCAATATTGCCCATGTGGCGTAGCGGGAGCTGAGTGCCCCTGGTTTAGTCATGAGGACCCTGAGAGTATTGACTCGTGAGATCACATGTATGGTTTGTCCTGTGACATAGTGTCGCATCTTTTGAATGACGAACACCAGGACGAGGCATTCCTTCTATACGACGGTATATCGGTGCTCTGGCCCAATCATCATTCGGCTGAGGTAATATATAGCTTGCTCATGGCCTGCATTGTTGTTTTGTGCTAGCAGAGCGTCGAGGGAATGCTCCATTGCTCGTATATAGAGCAGAAATGGTTTTCCAGCAACCGGGGCCACCAGGACTGGAGGGTTCGATAAATATTCTTTGATGCTGTCGAAGGCACGCTGACATTCTTCGTCCCATACGAATGAGACGCCCTTCTTCATGAGATGGGTGAATGGATGACAACGCCCGGAGAGGTTGGAAATGAACCTCCTGATGTAAGCTAACCTCCCTTGGAGGCCTCGAAGTTCTCGAAGATTTTTCGGGGGACCCATCTCCATGATTGCCATCGTCTTCTCAGGGTCTATGTGGATACCCTGGAAGGTGATGATGAAACACAAGAACTTCCTGTTGGATATGCCCAGGAAGGACTTCATAGGGTTCATTTTTAAATTGTGCGCTCGTATCAGGTCGAATAACGTCCTCAGATCCTGCAGATGGTCTCTCTTATAGCGACTCTTGACGGCGATGTCATCAATATAGCACTCCACAGTCTTGCGCAAGTGGTCCCTGAAGATGATACTCATGGCTCTTTGATATGTGGCTCCAGTATTCTTTAAACCGAAAGGCATGACCGTGTAGCAGTATGTGCCAATCAGTGTTCGGAATGATGTATGCTTTTCGTCGTCAGGAGACATCTTGATTTGGTTGTACCCTGAGAAACCATCCATGAATGACATGCGTTCGAAGCCGCATGTGTTGTCGATCATGATGTCAGTGATAGGGAGGGGGAATTCATCTTTGGGACATGCCTCGTTCAGATTGCGGAAGTCGATGCAGATTTGAATCTTTCCATTCTTCTTGAGGACCGGTACTATGTTGGCGACCCAGTCTGGGTGTTGTTCTTCATGAATGAAGCTGCTGGCTATCAGTTTGTTGACTTCGGCTTCGATCGCATCCATGATGCCCGGACGGAAGCGTTGCCGTTGTTGTTTGACCGGCTTTACATCGGGCCGAATGTTGAGCTTGTGAAGGGCAAATTCGGGGTTTAGTCCTGGCATGTCTTCATAGCTCCAGGCGAACACATCAATATATTCTTTGACAAGTTCCAGTAGCGATTCTCGCTCTTCGTCTGTCAGGCCTTTACTAACGAAGATTGGTTTTGGAGAAGATTCGCTGCCGAAGTCGACCCGTATAACTTCATCTTCAGTAGGAGGTTCTCTCTGTTCGAACCGATTTTCCTATTGTGCATCCACCTGTTGGGCCCATGGCTCTAACTCGAGGATTTCAGGAATGTTTTCATCTTCTTCGTAAGCGTCGACGAATGCCATATTGACTGACAGGACTTGTCTGAATACGTCTCCGATGCTGGCATCCGAATCAGAGGTTGGTGATCCGGTTGAATGTGAATTTCAGTCGCATTCCTCATCTGAACTTTCAGGGGTCGTTGCGGGCGTAACGTACCCTAATCCATATCGGGTCTTGCCGTAGTAGTCCCATGGTTTGCCAGCCGGGACTGGTGGCTTTAAAGGTAATCGTCGACCAGTGTCGTAGTTCAAGCCTGGCGTAGTCTCCAGATTATACCCCTGTTTTTGCATGAGGTATTTGGACTGGGGGCTATAAAGATACAAAGGTAGTCTTCCGGCATCTGATTCAAGATCGACCTTCTCTATGGTGAAGGGCTGTGGATCATCCTTTCGGTCGAAGATGATTGGATGGTCCCCTCCCTCGATTATGCGGTAAGTGTCTTCCACTAGAGTAAGCTGATTTACGGTGTAAACATTTGTCACCTGTGTGTGTAGGTGAGTGCCTATACCGTGTTCCATAGCATACATTGTACAAAGCTTTTTAAGCTCGAGGTAGTTCAAAGATAGCCATTTATTGATGAAGTAAGGTATCTTTTCTAGCGAGATTACTTCATCTGCAGATGGAACATCAGTGTGGGCAGCCACATACTTGGTGTCACGACCCGCACCCTAGAGTTAGGGCACGAGAAGTGGGTACGTCCAGCCTACGCCGCAGTGTCGGCGGTAAAATGCTGTCCTAGGTCTCATGCATCTAATAGTATAAGGCTAAACAATTTATACTCCCCGAATGGGGGTGACATAGCAGGTACAGACTCAATCACATCTAAGGTAGAGCATGATAAGGATAGATAAAACATGAAATCCAAAAGAGGTACAATAGAGAGAAATCTAAGTGTCTAAGATACATAAATCCAAAAATACATCTCAAATCTCCAAACTCAGATACAGTAATCCATAAAGTAAATACAACTCCAGACAATTGAAATAACTATCTAAACAACCTCTAATGTGTCTCCTCTAGGCTAGCAGGCAATCTCCAAGCTATCTGTAAAATTTATCAACGGGTCCAGTCAGGACAGGAGCGAGTACAGTACATCTCAACAATATCATAACAGGTTAGGAAATATAAACATGCTAGAGAGTAAGATACAGGATCTGAAGAAATAACATGATGAAAAAGAGAGAGACTGTAAGTAAATAGCTACAATATATAGAGAACTATCAGTGACTAGTGATTCAGAGTACAAGATGGTTATGTAAACGACACGATATTGTACACGAGTAATCTACAGAGGTTATACACGAGTAATCTACTGGATTGATTACATAACCACTTCTACTCCCCCGTCTCAATCAATACACAAGGATCAAGCTAAGTTATGTTATTACACACGAAGTATAGTCGCACACGAGATCATGTGAATACATGAATATACACGATTTCACATGATTTGTACACGAATGTCACGAATACAAGGAGTACACGATGCTCACGATAAAGTACACGAACAAGAATATCCGATGTATCCGCTAAGGGGATAATATCGCACAACAAGATCCATATAGTACTAATCCGTGTTTCCAACGTGTCAGCATCATGTAAAGTAATCTAAAACAGGAAATATAATCCTAAACAAGATATAAAATGATCAGAGAATGTACTCGCCTGATATCTGAATGTCCAAGGTAAAGATACTGTCCGAGGAGAGGTGTCGGGCTCCTAATTAGAACAACACAAGTTACAACATGTCCAGAAGGGTAATATAAAGCACTACAATGCATTCTACATGAATCTAGGTCAAACTAGGCCAAAATCAACCCTTGGTCAACTCTGGTCAACTGCACTAGTCAAACAAGGTCAAACTAGGTCATATCCTAACCCAGCAAGTCTTACTAGGCCTAACCAAGACTATCCTAGCAAGCACACATCAATACAAGGCTATACAAGCCAATATACACCCAACTCTATATAGCATGCAATTATTCAATACTCAAATAGGCAAGAATTCACATTGGATATACACTAGGTAATCTATTACTTTAAGCTATATATGTCTACACATATATACACATGCATATATTGGTATTCAACATTAGGTCTATAATCATGACATTTCAAATGGTTATATAAACTTATATATTACAACACAATATGCTAACATATATATAATATACATACATAGCTAAGTTAACTATATTCATAAATACTTATTTAAGAGGCTATGTGTGTGTATGTGAACATGGCAAAGGGGCAAGTGAGGGTTAAATGGGCATACATAGTGTATACATTTCAAAGAGTGTCAAAGTGTAAGTGAACAATGTGTCAAGTGTGATAGTGTCAACATAGTGTAAGGGGGTACATGAGGTAATATAGGATTTGTGTTAACATAGAACATTATATCTCATTAACTTTTATATTGCATACATTACATCTATTATTACATTACATTCATGCTTGCATTTATTCATCATTCATTTATTCTCTTGCACCACTATATGTACCATACATTACATACTATGGAACCTACATATTCATTACAAGCCATACTTATACATGCTTACATTAGATAGGATACTTACACCTCATACATCATTTATTTAAACATTTACTCATGCTTGCATTCTCTATTTAATTATATAATATATATACATTAACATGGGTTAAAATCAAATAGAACATTATATTACACACAAGGGTGCACAAAATGCATATGCCGAATAGTAACTCCTACTAATAATCAATACTGTACCATCTCAGCATGAAATAAAATCTAGGATTAAAGTATGTTATAGATCTATGTGTTAGCTTTCCGAAACTTCAAACGGATAGCGTTTTCGTTTCCAAAAACTCCCGGAATCGCGAAAACACCGAAAACGCGTTTATCTTTCGTACAACTGACACTCAAATAATTCTCCAGAAAGTTACAAAAAGAATTAGGCCTATTAATACATGTTTTTGGTAAGCTAACTTCAATACGCTTCTTTTAAAAAAAGGGAGATTAAACTGAGCTTTGAGATAGAAGTTATGACATTTCTAAGTTAGGGCTGAAATTAAAAACGTGGATAAAAATCATGACGGATTTGGGTAGTTTGAGACAAAAGAACACAAGTATATAACATAATATATCAAGAACTCACTCTCTACACTAATATATATATATATATGAGACACTATAGAACACATCTCCAATACAAAAATATGAGATTAAACATGTAATAATTCATTCATACATAACAACAACACATAGCGTGTCCAAATTTGGGATTTTCCCACATGGACACAACCACAACACAAAGGACACTCATATGACCTCCAAATGGACACAAAATGGACACAAATGGAGATACAACCATGGGGGTCATTCCTATGGGTTCAAAATAGACCTATATACATGAGAAAATGAAAAGGAGAAGGGATTTATACCTTACGGTAGATCGAATCGAAGAAAAGCCTTCCCGGGGTGACACCGACACGTAGAGATTCCGAAAGGACACGAACGAGCTCCGAATCCTCCCAAACTTGGGTAGCTTCCTCCTTGGCGAGAATGGAGAAGGAAAGAAGAAGATTTGGTGGCGAAATTGAAGGATTTGGTGGAGAAATTGCTAGGAATTGCTCTATAGGAATTTGGGGAAGAACAAGAGAGAGAGTGTGGATAAGAATAATGAAATGAACTTGAGCCTATCCTCTCCCAAAGTGGCTGGCCATATGGGGCTATTTGTCCTATTATGGTAAGGTCCAAAATGCCCCCACTAACCTATTCTATGAGTATTAGGAAAGGGCTAATTGGTTGGGGCTAAATTAGTCATTCTAAAGTCTCTAATCACACTAACCTTATCCATAATAATTAGTCTAACCTCTAACTAAAATATTTCTATCATGTGGACTAAATTTAATATCATGTGGGCCATGCCTAACTAGTGTGTGGGTCCCACTAGAGTCAAACTACCCCCGGGTCCCCGTTTCAAGTCGGATTGAGTTGAAATTCGAACCTGACTCAAATAATCCCAAAATAATATCATAAATAATAAAATAATATCAAAATAATTCAAAGAGGTCAAATGCAAAAATATTCTTAGGCCAAAAATGACATTAAAATATCATAATCACATGGTTAGGCTCTAGGTTAAACAGTCTCTAGGGTTTCACTAGCAAAACGTCAAAACCACAAGTCATTGATTTAAATAATTTTAAAATGATTTAAAATCACCAAAAATCATATCATGAATTAAATATTATTATTAAAATAATTATAAACACAAAATTTCAAAATTACCCTCATTTGGGAAACTGGGTGCTATAACTCTACCCACCTTAGAAAAATTTCGTCCTCAAAATTTAAGATCGACAGTACTCCTTCTAGAGCCTCTAACCTACCCATTATCTAAGGTAACACTTCCTAACACTGGAATAATAAACGGACATCTAAAAAGTGTCAATCTCGGAATACCTCCAATACTACTCTGCTGTACGGCGGTAATAGAACTTCAATAGAATATGGACTGGAACCTATATCCAAGGGACTGGACCTATTTTAAAGTGGTCTTAACTAAGGATGAAAAGGAACTGATCATAGGCTATAGGTATGCTCAAACTATTATCTTCCTATTAACCATCTATTAATACATTCTATTACCATAGGATGATGCATTACTAAGACATATAAGCCCCTATCTCTCATAACACATTTATACTCACCAAAAGACTAGTACATCCTATCAAGGCTGATACTATAATCTCTCATAAATCTCATAAGCTACATGTTTATAGACACACATCCCAACATCAAGGACTAACCTATATATATCTACAACTGATACTAATGGAGTGACGTCCCTATTTCCCAACAATCAAGGTCTAAAAAAAATTATCTAAATCATGCAATTTGAAGGAATAGTATACAAGGTCAGGGCATACCGTAGCAGTTGGAAGTCTCACCTAGGTACACTAATCATTCTAGGTTAAAACAGTACTATGGTATCAACACACAAACAATCTAGGGTGTCCTAATTGGGAAGGTAAGGAAACAACAATCATCAAGGTTGTAGGGCTGTCTACCATCCTATATAAAAATTGATCATTAACAAGCAACTAAGAAATTATTAAAAGGTACTATTCCATAAAATAGCAAAAATTGAAAATTTAGGCACAACAAATCACAATTAGATTTTTGTCTTGACACGATCTAAGTTGATCAATTTCGGGATAAAACGAGATTTGGGCAAGAAGGAAAATCAATGAAATCAAAGTATGAGCACGAGCATCCAATGATGGAGGTTCAGGTCATGATTAAATTTAATTCGACTGAGTACGAATACGAGGTTCATAGGCGATGAAAAGATTTCAAGAAGAATTGTCAAGGCTATTGCGAATGAGACTCTAGGGTCAAGTTTAACTATGTCTCCATTCTCGTAGATTGATACATGAAAAAGCGAACCAAAGTACAATAGGTTGATCAGACCATCATGTACCGGTTCTGATTAGACAATATTTTAGTGGGTGGCCACCCAATAAAATATGTCATGACCAAGCTCGAAAATAGATAAGCTTGTAAAACTAAGGCTAATTTAGCAGCACAAGATATAAGGGTGGTAATGATGAAAGGAATTACATAGTCTAAGTTTCTTAACCAACGGGTCAAGTAATCAGATAAGGTACAAGGTTAAGCATCTAAGGAAACAAGCAGAACACCATCACATGTCGGGTCGAAAGAATTGAGTCAAGGCTAGATTTCTAATTGAAATAAGAAGAAATTTAGTATAATGGTAGAGGTTATAGTTTAGCCAGTTGACCAGAAAATCATATCAAGAAAATAGAGTACAAGAAGACGGGTTTTGGTGGGACATGATATACCTACACGAAGGTGAGCTCGTCTAGGTCTTGCATATAAGATTTATTGGAGGGTAACAGCTAGTATTACATTCCGAATATCAAAGTCACGATAAGAAATGTCAAGGATCTCAATTAGAAAGTGGGAGTTCAAGAGGTGGTAATTAATGCACAAAAATAATGAAGATCGAGTTAGTCATCTGCTTCTGATACTCTTAAGTTCATATGGTCATAACTTGCCAATCATATCTTTACCTCACCAGTCTCTATATGAAAATTTAACCTTTACTTAAACCCTTACCATGACTACCGTAGGCAATTCCCAATTTCCAAACATCACTCTTGAAGCACAGCCCTCACATTTAGGAATCAACATTAACCATTTATTTAAATTTCCAAGTTCTTTCACCTTGTCTTAAATTTGACCCAAAATCTCTAAATCCCGTTTACGAATTCCTTGAACTTGTTCAAATTGTTCTCCTCGTATTATTTAATTTAAATATCTAGGACTTACAAAACTTATCTTCCATCATAAAATCAACTTCCGTATTTTCTTTGACATACACCCTTGAATATTATTCTTCTAAAAATATTTCACAACAATCTCTAAACTTCCATAACTTTGTGTTCTCTCTATCCCTAGTCATTTCCTCGCAACATCTTGTTTAATATCCTTATTAGACACAATTAACTTCTCTTTTCCATTACTAACCTTCTACATAGCCTCAGAGTAAAAGTTTTCCCCAGAATCAATAACCAAGATTTTCTAAGTTCTCAAAACTAGGTTGACCTCTGATATCCTCATTAGTTTTGAATACACCTATAAACTATCTCATAACCCCAAAATTTCTCTAAATGTAATTATTTCCAGATTGGCAGTATACATCTCTTTATTCTATTCGAGACCTTTACCACATTTCTATCTCAAGTTTCCATATGGAACACTCTACATTTGATTTCCTTTAGATCATCATAAAATAACCAGTTACGTCTTCTCTGAGCTACATAATTTATGTCACTTCCTTAGCCTTCCCCATGCAAAAGATACGAAGATTCAAGGGTTTCAAAGTACATCTGGTAGGGACGACAAGATATAGGTAATTAATGTAATGAGACAGAGTTTAAGATAAGAGGTAAATAAGAATGCAAGAAAATAATGGCGAGAAAGAATAATGAAGATATGTTCCTTCTCATCGGTTCAAACGAGAGAACCCATCAAGCTTAAATTCAATAGCAAGGAATGAGGTTGAATCCAAACAAGAGGAAAAGGAATTCCAATTGAAGTTCAAAATGAGTTTCTCCGGGGTCGTCCCAGAAATCTCTCAAAGAATCCTAAGTGTGATTGAGTACCTTGGATTTGAAAATATTAATCTAAATACAAAATTAAATCAACAACTACAAAATTTTATCAAAATCATCAACTAATACTAGGATTCAAAGTTCTACAATGAATCCACAAAATTAAATTCAAATCAAGGAAAACGGTGAATCAAAACAAGGAAAAGGAGTTTAAATCGGAATTCAAAATAAGATTCTCAAGGGTCATCCCAGGAATCTCTCAAAGAATCCTAACAGTGATTGAGTATCCTCTCATCCTAACATCTTAATTTATATATCCTATAGCAGGCTCGTAGTAGTACAACTAAGTCGTTGCGCTACTACGAAATTGCACTAATGCGAATCTCGACCTGCATGGGCCACCACTAAAAACGTGTCACGACCCGCACCTTAGAGTTAGGGCACAAGAAGTGGGTACGTCCAGCCTACGCCGCAGTGTCGGCGGTAGAACGCTGTCCTAGGTCTCATGCATCTAACAGTATAAGGCTAAACAGTTTATACTCCCCGAATGGGGGTGACATAGCAGGTACAGACTCAATCACATCTAAGGTAGAACATGATAAGGATAGATAAAACATGAAATCCAAAAGAGGTACAACAGAGAGAAATCTAAGTGTCTAAGATACACAAATCCAGAAATATATCTCAAATCTCCAAACTCAGATACAGTAATCCATAAAGTAAATACAACTCCAGACAATTGAAATAACTATCTAAACAACCTCTAATGTGTCTCCTCTAGGCTAGTAGGCAATCTCCAAGCTATCTGTAAAATTTATCAACGGGTCCAGTCAGGACAGGAGCGAGTACAGTACATCTCAACAATATCATAACAGGTTAGGAAATATAAACATGCTAGAGAGTAAGATACAGGATCTGAAGAAATAACATGATGAAAAAGAGAGAGACTGTAAGTAAATAGCTACAATATATAGAGAACTATCAGTGACTAGTGATTCAGAGTACAAGATGGTTATGTAAATGGCACGATATTGTACACGAGTAATCTACAGAGGTTGTACACGAGTAATCTACTGGATTGATTACATAACCACTTCTACTCCCCCGCCCCAATCAATACACAAGGATTAAGCTAAGTTATGTTATTGCACACGAAGTATAGTCACACACGAGATCATGTGAATACATGAATATACACGATTTCACACGATTTATACACGAATGTCACGAATACAAGGAGTACACGATGCTCACGATAAAGTACACGAACACGAATACCCGATGTATCCGCTAAGGGGATAACATCGCACAACAAGATCCATATAGTACTAATCCGTGTTTCCAACGTGTCAGCATTATGTAAAGTAATCTAAAGCAGGAAATATAATCCAAAACAAGATATGAAATGATCAGAGAATGTACTCGCCTGATATCTGAATGTCCAAGGTAAAGATACTGTCCGAGGAGAGGTGTCTGGCTCCTAATTAGAACAGCACAAGTTACAACATGTCTAGAAGGGTAATATAAAGTACTACAATACATTCTACATGAATCTAGGTCAAACTAGGCCAAAGTCAACCCTTGGTCAACTCTGGTCAACTGCACTAGTCAAACTAGGTCAAACTAGGTCATATTCTAACGCAACAAGTCTTACTAGGCCTAACCAAGACTATCCTAGCAAGCACACATCAATACAAGGCTATACAAGCCAACATACACCCAACTCTATATAGCATGCATTTATTCAATACTCAAATAGGCAAGAATACACATTGGATATACACTAGGTAATCTATTACTTTAAGCTATATATGTCTACACATATATACACATGCATATATTGGTATTCAATATTAGGTCTATAATCATGGCATTTCAAATGGTTATATAAACTTATATATTACAACACAATATGCTAACATATATATAATATACATACATAGCTAAGTTAACTATATTCATAAATACTTATTTAAGAGGCTATGTGTGTGTATGTGAACATGGCAAAGGGGCAAGTGAGGGTTAAATGGGCATACATAGTGTATACATATCAAAGAGTGTCAAAGTGTAAGTGAACAATGTGTCAAGTGTGAGTGTTAACATAGTGTAAGGGGGTATATGAGGTAATATAGGATTTGTGTTAATATAGAACATTACATCTCATTAACTTTTATATTGCATACATTATATCTATTATTACATTACATTTATGCTTGCATTCATTCATCATTCATTTATTCTCTTGCACCACTATATGCACCATATATTACATACTATGGAACCTACATATTCATTACAAGCCATACTTATACATACTTACATTAGATAGGATACTTACACCTCATACATCATTTATTTAAACATTTACTCATGCTTGTATTCTCTATTTAATTACATAATGTATATACATTAACATGGGTTAAAATCAAATAGAACATTATATTACACACAAGGGTGTACAAAATGCATATGCCGAATAGTAACTCCTTCTAATAATTAATACTGTACCATCTCAGCATGAAATAAAATCTAGGATTAAAGTATGTTATAGATCTATGTGTTAGCTTTCCGAAACTTCAAACGGATCGCATTTTCGTTTCCGAAAACTCCCGGAATTGCGAAAACACCGAAAATGCGTTTGTCTTTCGTACAGCTGACACTCAAATAATTCTCCAGAAAGTTACAAAAAGAATTCGGCCTATTAATATATGTTTTTGGAAAGCTAACTTCAATACGCTTCTTTTAAAAAATGGTAGATTAAAATGAGCTTTGAGATAGAAGTTATGACATTTCTAAGTTAGGGCTGAAATTAAAAACGTGGATAAAAATCATGACGGATTTGGGTAGTTTGAGACAAAAGAACACAAGTATATAACATAATATATCAAGAACTCACTCTCTACACTAATATATATATTTGAGACACTATAGAACACATCTCCAATACAAAAATATGAGATTAAACATGTAATAATTCATTCATACATAACAACAACACATAGTGTGTCCAAATTTGGGATTTTCCCACATGGACACAACCACAACACAAAGGACACTCATATGACCTCCAAATGGACACGAAATAGACACAAATGGAGATACAACCATGGGGGTCATTCCTATGGGTTCAAAATAGACCTATATGCATAAGAAAATGAAAAGAAGAATGGATTTATACCTTCCGGTAGATCGAATCGAAGAAAAGCCTTTCCGGAGCGACACCGACACGTAGAGATTCCAAAAGGACACGAACGAGCTCCGAATCCTCCCAAACTTGGGTAGCTTCCTCCTTGACTAGAATGGAGAAGGAAAGAAGAAGATTTGGTGGCAAAATTGAAGGATTTGGTGGAGAAATTGCTAGAAATTGCTCTCTAGGAATTTGGGGAAGAACAAGAGAGAGAGTGTGGATGAGAATAATGAAATGAACTTGAGCCTATCCTCTCCCAAAGTGGCTGGCTATATGGGGCTATTTGTCCTATTATGTTAAGGTCCAAAATGCCTCCACTAACCTATTATATGAGTATTAGGAAAGGGCTAATTGGTTGGGGCTAAATTAGTCATTCTAAAGTCTCTAATCACACTAACCTTATCCATAATAATTAGTCTAAACTCTAACTAAAATATTTCTATCATGTGGACTAAATTTAATATTATGTGGGCCATGCCTAACTAGTGTGTGGGTCCCACTAGAGTCAAACTACCCCCGGGTCCCCGTTTTAAGTCGGATTGAGTTGAAATTCGAACCTGACTCAAATAATCCCAAAACAATATCATAAATAATAAAATAATATCAAAATAATTCAAAGAGGTCAAATGCAAAAATATTCTTAGGCCAAAAATGACATTAAAATATCATAATCACATGGTTAGGCTCTAGGTTAAACAGTCTCTAGGATTTCACTAGCAAAACGTCAAAACCACAAGTCATTGATTTAAATAATTTTAAAATAATTTAAACTCACCAAAAATTATATCATGAATTAAATATCATTATTAAAATAATTATAAACATGAAATTTCAAAATTACCCTTATTTGGGAAACTGGGTGCTACACTTGGCCAGTTTCGGTTCTTTTTCGGCTACCCCCTGTATAAATGAAGACTAAGAGGATGACCTGGGCAGCTTGATCATCAGGAGTTCTGTTGGTAGGGCCGAACGTAGAGTTTTTGGCAAACTAGCGACCCCCAGTTTGGTACTCGATGTTGGGCGGGGAGTTGTTGGCTCACTAGAAGCCCCAGACTTTGTATCGAGGTGACGATTCTTCTTTAGAAGGCGTATCATCATTGGCTTGTCAGAGGGGTTGAGCTTCTCCATTTGTGGTGGCCGACTCTTGGCAGTCTGATTGTCAGTAGCTCCATTGTGGGTCTTGGCGCTTGGCCGGACCTTGGCAGCCGGATTATCATTTGTCCTTCTTGTGTTGAGAGGCTGATTGCGTCCTTACGCAGAGCGGACGTAAGGGGTGCAGATTTGTCAGGTTTGCAAGCTTGAAGGTGGATCGTAAGAGGTTCTTCTGATCCTGAGGCCATCTCATTTCGAGCTTGTACATCTTCATCCAGGTGCCTCTTCGACTTCTCGTATAGGCAGGAATCCGAGTAGTAGGATTCGACCCCTTTGAAGGGATCAATGTCGGCGAATTCTATCCTCACGAAGCCGTGCTTGTCGAGATACTTGAAGCACTGGTATAATGTGGAAGGCACGATCATATAATCGTGTATCCAAGGGCGCCCCAGGAGGATATTGTATGAGGTATCCGCATCTATGACGTAACAGGTCACTTCTGACAGAAGATCGCCAATTTGGTACTTCAAGCGAATCTTCCTAATTGGGTAGCTCCTGCCCGAATTGAAACTGTTGATGGCGGTGCTTGTTGGTGTTAGGCGATGCATAGGAATACAGAGATGATGTAACAGACCCTTCGGGATGATGCTTATGGAAGAACCAGGATCAATGTGCATCCGATCTACCTTTACGTCACCGATGTATCCAGTGTAGTATAACGGACGATCGTGCAGGTTAGTCTTAATGAGCATATCCTGTGGAGTGAAGACAATGTTGGGCATCGCTCCTGTGCAAGCGCTGTCTTGGAGATCTGCAGGCGGGCTATCTCCCGTGAGGTTGACCTGAGCCAGATATGCATCGGCATTCTGGAGTGCATCGCTCAAAGCCGTGCGAACATCCTTTGAGAGTCTCAGGAGCTCGTATAATGACAATTTGGCTGGTGTGTTGGCCAATTTCGCCAAGATGTCGAAGTTGTAGGGCCTCCCAGCCCATGAGGTGCCTCTTTTCGGAGGGATTTGTCAAAGCGAGTCTCCTTCGGCCTAGGCTTGTCGGTCGTCGGAGGCGGAGAAGATCCTGGAGTATCAGCAGTAGCTGGCTGATGATCTTCAGCCGAGTTATCAGCCACAGGTTGGGATTGTGCCCCAGATCGGGTAATGACAGCCGTGACTTCTTCGACATTTGCCGAGATTGTGCTGCAGGATCTGACTTTTCCACTCTTCTTCTTACGAATGGAAGGTGGTGTAGACTGAGTCACTTCAAGTACCAGGTACGGATGGACCCACATGACCTCCCCCCGTGATGTGGTGAGGGGCACTAGACCAGAAGCCTGATCCCGAGGAGGTAGAAGATTAGCAATCTCCATTTTTGCCAGAGGGACGGGTACCACACCGTCTTGAGTCTCTGTTGGAGGGAAGCTGCCGAATTATACAGACACCATGTTGGCCGCCACGGTTACCTCCTCGAAATCGATGGCCAGAGCCTTCGAGTCGATGAGATGTTGGATGTATCGTTTCAATTGGTAGCAGTCGTGTGTAGCATGGTGGACGTAGCGGTGGTAATGGCAGTACTTTGGGCTCTCAATTTTTGTCGGCCGAGGTTCCCGTCTTGGTGGAGGGAGCTGAATTCTATCTCCTTGTATGAGCATGTCCAAGATGTCCTTGACATGACCGTCTTCGAAGGAGTAGGTCATTTGCGGCCATTGTTTGTCTGCCGGTTTTGACTCAGGTTTCTGGGCTGTGTCGGCTACCATAGCCTGCTTGCCCTTGTTGTCCCGATTGTTGGTGGAGCTACCCCCATTGTTGTTGTTGGTATTAGGACGCTTGCCCTTGTCCTCTCCCTCCGAGATGTGCAATCCCAGTTGGCGAGCCTTCTTCAACCTGTCTTCGGCACTAGTGGCACTGATGATAAACATCTTCCACTTCCAGTCCTTAAATTAACTTTCACCCATCCAAAGGCTGATTGTTGGAAGCAGCCTCTTTTGGCAAATTTCAATTAAGGAGGAATCTGGATTACCGGACGGTAACTTCATGGCGGTTTAGCGGAACCGCTCAATATAGTTCATTGTCAGCTCTTTCTCCCCTTGAACGACGTCCATGAGGGTGGACATTGTGATGTCCTGTCCTACTTCGTAGAATCTCTCCAAGAACATGCGCTTGAAGCTGGCGAAGGAGTGGATGCAGTTGTCTGGCAGGTTACGGTACCAGTCGAAGGCGACCCCTTCCAATGCCCCGATGAATAATCGTATGAGGATGGCATCGTCATGGGGCAGATGGTCGGTGGTGACCTCAAACTAAGTGATGTACCGACTTGCGAAGGCCTTCCCATCGTATGGATTAATATGGAATGGTTTATACTTTGGTGGGAAGGGAACATCTCTGTCATGACCCGCACCCTAGAGTTAGGGCATAAGAACGTAACAACGCCCAGCCTACGCCGCAGTATCGGCGGTAGAACGCTGTCCTAGGTCTCAATGCATCTAACAGTATAAGACTAAACAGTTTATACTCTCCGAATGGGGGTGACAAAGCAGATACAAACTTAATCACATCTAAGGTAGAGCATGATAAGGATAGATAAAACATGAAATCCAAAAGAGATACAGGAGATAGAAGTCTAAGTGTCTAAGATACATAAACCCAGAAATACATCTCAAAACTCAAATACAGATACAGTAATCCACAAAGTAAATACAACTCCAGACAAAATGAAATAACTACCTAAACAACCTCTAATGTGTCTCCTCTAGGCTAGCAGGCACCTCCAGGCTATCTGTAAAATTTATCAACAGGTCCAGTCAAGACTGGAGCGAGCACAGTACATCTCAACAGAACATAGCAGGTTAGAAAATATAAACATGCAGTAAAGTAAGATACAAGTACTGAAAGAAGTGCAGTATGTAAACAGAGAGAGAACTGTAATAGAAATATCTACTATACATAGGGAACTAGCAGTGACTAGTGAGTCAGAGTATAATATGAACATGTAATACTCTCCCCGTACCCCTGATCAATACACAAGGATCCAGCCAGGCTATATTATATGATGCTATGTAACAGACCCCGAAGGTGATAGACCCCGAAGGTGATAAGCCCCCGAAGGGTGGTAGACCCCGAAGGTGATACATAGTAGTCCCATAAAAATAGGGATTCTGGGGGTAAACTGTCACGCCCCGATTCGATAGAATCGATAGTCGTCCCCCGGGCGTGATGCCGTGCAAGCCTAAGTTGCGCTTGCACAAGGCGGTTCATAAGGTTATCCGAAACAACAGCATATATAAGAGTACGCAGAGAAATTGAACACATTCATGTAGAGAAGGAAACTTGCATTTTCATTGATAATAAGTATATTACAGACTCGATTACAAAAGAGGCCTCGCGGGCTTACAACCGACATCGATGAGATAGTCATTCCATTCATTTACATCCCTTTTTACAAACATCAAAATGACTCTCTAAGACCTGGGATCGGCGAGAGTTTGTGACTCATGATGCTGTTGAGTTGGAGTCTTCAAAATGTCGCAGAGTTAGCCTTCGCGCTAGCAAGGCTTCAAAAGAAAGGAGCGTCGCCTTCAGTTCCTTGGCACGCTATCCTGGTTCCGAGTACCTGTTGAGAGCGAGGGTCAGCACTTTACACTTTGTGCTGGTGCGTGGCAATTTAAATCCCGTGCTCTCATTTGTTGAAGAAGTTAAGTGAGCGTGCATGCCAATATTTAGTAAAGTTTCTAGCCATCCTACTCAATTCAAACTTATAATTGAAGGCACAACCGTATAACGACGATAGATCTTTCCCCCTGCAGAGCGTGCCGTTGTAGCGCAAACTTACCATGTTCTTCCCTGTTATGTTGATAATAAGAACCATAATAGAGTGCATTCGTGAAGGTCACTGGCACGACAAGCCATCCTGGACATATAGCTTGGTAGACAGGATCCTTTCAGCGCAGGTAGCGAGCCCCGTTGAAAGCCCCTCCCTACTGTGGCATGCATTCGGTATAGCTATCCGTGTTTCTTCCTAGGCCGGAACGGTCCCGTGGCCTCGGGATGCCGTCCGAAGAAACAATCGCCCTTGTCGACAAGTTGTCCATGACCGTGCTAAGTTAATTTGTTGTTTCAAGGCACATCTTACAGTATCGTTGCGACATTCATTTAATCGATTCATCCTTCCATAGCACGGTTCTATATGATTTGATAATTTTGCAAGCACGATAATATTATATGACAAGCAACTGTATAGTTCGGGTTCGTGGGACATCGTGTGACCGTTCATCAGAATATCATTCATGTCGTTGCATTACTTCTAGCATAGCACATGTCTAGTATCGCTAATGTATTTAAGAAGAGTGTCGAGGGAAGAAGGGTCAGCCACTCACCTTAGTATTTACTTGAGGCAAGAAACTGGTTGGCCGTGCTAGACGTTGCCTACGCGATCACCTGAAATCGCACAAACAACCGATTAGAACACTGTGTTATTCAAGGAATTTCGATAAGAATGCGAAGTTCGAAACGTAAGCTATGAAAACCATCGAAAACATTCACGAAAATGCATTCAGAAAACAAAGCCAAAACCAACGCAAGCGGCGTGAAAAGCAGAGCAACGGGAGGTCTCTTCCGACTCAACCGCAGAGTCAATCCTTGAGGCGCAGCCCGCTGAATATGGGACTTGGTTCCGAAGAGGCCATTCCATAACGGGGAATGGATCTTAATTCAACCATTCCCGTTCGATCGATTCGATCGATCCCGACCTATCGGTCCCGATCGAGTCGATAGCGACAGTGTTCCTTTCTCGCGCACCCCGTGGACGAACAACGGGGCACGATGTAGGGACGGGGCACTACACCATAACCAACTAAGAAAAAGTTTCGTCCTCGAAACTTAAGAACAGAATCTACCTCTACGAAAACAATGAAGGAAACTTTTCCTTCATCTCTGACTCGAGTTCCCATGTCGACTCTTCTGCCGCATGGTTCCTCCAGAGCACACGGACGAGAAAGATCGCCATATTCCGCAACAACTTATCCTTATGTTCCAAGATTTGAACGGGCTCTTCAACGTAGGATAAGTCGGACTTTAGCTCCAGCTGGCCAAAATCCACCACGTGGCTAGGGTCGTGCACGTACTTCCGCAGCTGGGAGATGTGGAAGATATTGTGCACACCTTCGAGCGCCGGCGGTAGGGCAATTTTATAGGCCACTGGGGCGACCCGCTCGAGTATTTCGAACGGCCCAATGAATCTCGGACTCAGCTTCCCCTTCGCGCCGAACCGAGTAACTCCTCGTATGGGCGACACCTTCAGGAACACATGATCGCCCACCTGGAACTCAAGCGGTCTTCGATGGGTATCGGCGTAGCTCTTTTGCCGACTCTGTGTAATCTTCAGTCTTTCCCGAATGAGCTTGACCTTTTCCACAGTCTGTTCCACCAGCTCCGGGCCGAGTATCTGCCGTTCCCCGACTTCATCCCAGCAAATGGGCGATCTGCACTTCCGACCGTACAAAGCTTCATACGACGCCATTTGGATGCTGGACTGATAGCTATTGTTGTATGCAAATTCCGCCAACGGTAGGTGGACGTCCCAGCTTGATTTGAAGTCAATTGCGCAGAGCCGTAGCATGTCTTCGAGAATCTGATTAACGTGCTCCGTTTGGCCATCGGTCTGAGGATGGTAAGCTGAGCTGAACTGCAACTTGGTACCCAGCGTCGACTGAAGGCTACTCCAGAATCGTGACATGAACCGTGAATCCCGATCAGAGACGATGGATGCTGGAACTCCGTGCAGCCGTACTATCTCGTCAAGATAAATCTGCGCCAGGCGATCAACGCTCCAAGTAACTTTGATGGCAATGAAGTACGCTGATTTGGTTAGGCCAACAATAAAGTCCATCGTGACATGATCCTATTTCCACTCTGGAATGGCAAGGTTTTGCATCTCCCCGCCCGGTCGTTGATGCTCAGCTTTCACCTGCTGACAGGCCATGCATTGCGACACGAAGAGTGCCACATCTCTCTTCATCCCGTGCCACCAGAAGGTCGTGCGGAGGTCCTTATACATCTTGGTACTGCCTGGATGTAATGTATATTTCGTATAATGGGCCTCCGACATTATCTCCTTTCGTAGTTCTGAATCATCCGGAACACATAGTCGGCCATTCATTCTCAGCACGCCGGTCTTGTCTTCCGCAAAGTCGGTCGCACTACCTGTTGAAATTCGCTCGCGCATTTTCTTCAGGTACGGATCATCCTTCTGAGCGGTCTTGATCTTTTCCAGCAAACTCGGCTCTAACTGCAGCTGCGCCAACCGTATATCCCTGAATCGAACCCGGAGATCGATGCCCATTTCTTCTAAATCTTGTAATAGTCTACGGTTGATGGATAGCGAGGCAAGATATTTTCGACTCAGAGCGTCCGCCACCACATTTTCCTTGCCCGGAGTGTAGTCGATCGTCAAGTCATAGTCTTTGATCAGTTCGAGCCAGCGCCGCTGTCGTAAGTTCAACTCCTTCTTAGTGAAGAGATACTTGAGGCTCTTGTGGTCGGTATAGATCGCGCACGCCACACCATATAGATAGTGACGCCACAATTTCAACGCGAACACAATTGCCGCTAACTCCAAGTCGTGCGTAGGATAGTTCTTCTCGTACGGCTTTAACTGTCGGGAGGCGAAGGATATCACCTTATTTTGCTACATGAGCACACATCCCAAGCCCTGGCCTGAAGCATCGCTGAATATCTGAAAACCCTCTGGCCCATCCGGAAGTGCGAGTACAGGTACCAAAATTAGTCGCTGCTTCAGCTCCTGGAATGAAGCTTCACAGTCATCCGACCACTCATACACGACTCCCTTTTGAGTGAGGCGAGTCAGTGGCGATGCAATCTTCGTGAAGTCTTTCACGAAGCGTCGATAGTATCCCGCCAAACCAAGAAAGCTTCGAATCTTACTAGCAGACGCATGCCGCTTCCAATCAGCAACAGCTTCCACTTTCTTCGGGTCGACTGCAACGCCTTCGGATGAAATGATGTGACCAAGAAAGGATACGCTGCTTAGCCAAAATTCGTACTTACTCTGCTTCGCGTATAACTCATGTTCTCGAAGTGTCTGGAGCACGACCCGTAGATGTTCTGCATGCTGTGCCCTGTCTTTCGAGTAGACGAGAATATCATCAATAAAGACTACCACAAATTTATCAAGGAAGGGTCGAAATACCCGATTCATCAGATCTATGAAGGCAGCAGGAGCGTTCGTCAGGCCGAATGGCATCACCAGGAACTCGTAGTGGCCATACCGAGTGCGAAAGGCGGACTTTTGCACGTCGTCTAACTTGATCTTGAGTTGATGATAGCCTGAGCGGAGATCAATCTTCGAAAATACCGAGGCACCTTGCAGTTGATCGAATAAGTCGTCTATGCGGGGCAATGGGTACTTGTTCCGGATGGTAGCCTTGTTCAGCTCTCGGTAATCGACGCACAGGCGCATGGACCCATCCTTCTTCTTCACGAACAATACGGGCGCTCCCCACGGTGAAACACTAGGCCGAATAAACCCTTTATCGAGTAACTCTTGTAGCTGGACCTTGAGTTCCTTCAGCTCGACGGGAGCCATTCTGTACGGGTTCTTGGAAATCGGTCGAGTATCCTAGAGGGGGGTGAATAGGGTCAAGCTAACTAATCAAGCACTTAGCACAAGCTAATTGGCAATTTAATTATAAAAGTGCAAGAGAAGAAGCAAACACAATACCGACACCCGATGTATCCTGGTATCCTCCTAAGAGGCAGTCCAGTCCCGGAACTCTCTCCGGCTTTAATCCACTATTTGAGTAAATAGTTACACACGAGTTTGGATCCGAAGAACTCGCCAACTTCAACACGAGTTTGGATCCGAAGAACTCGCCAACTTCAACCGAGAGTTTGGATACGAAGACTCTCCAACTTCAACCGAGAGTTTGGATACGAAGACTCCCCAACTTCAACCTTTCACAGTAGGTTTTGATCTCCTTACAATAGGATGAAGATCTTACTTTTCAACTCAATAACTCTAACACAATTTATGGATGGCAAATGAAAGCTTTGTAGAGTTGTATTTGGATAAGCTTTGGTGGTTTAGGAATTTTTAGGCTCAAAGCATCAACCTTGAATGAAGGGGTTCAAGGCTATTTATAACCAAAGCAAAGGAAAGTGCAATAATGCAACTTTCACAGGCTGACGGATCATCCGCCAGATTTCCGCGGAAATCCGCCGGATCATCCGCCTGAATAGTCCAACGGCTATAAAAAGAGCCGTTGGGATCAATCATTCGTAAAATCCAACCGTTGGAATGCAAACGGTCATATGACGGAAAATCCGTCGAAATTTCGCAATTTTCCGCCGGATAATCCGAACACTCACAGAAGGTATTCTGTGAGACCATTCGGATCTTCCGCCGGATTTCCGCGAAGATCCGCCGGATTATCCGCCAGGATTCCGAAGATTGTCCTGGGTTATTATCTACCCTAGCTTTCGATTTTGCCATCCATTTCTTGTGTTTACAATGGTTCCTAAGACTCTTTACAGACTCCAGATATACTGTAGCAGGTGCAGGCTTCTTCAGAGTCTTGAAATGATGATGGCATGGCTTGGCTTCTTCCTTTGATAGTTGCTGGCTTTTTCCCTTGGCGACAGCTGTCCAAAGATATCCAGTTTGCGAAAACTGAATACCTTTCGGGGGCTTCGCCCCCGAACCCCCGACGAAGGACGCTGCCCCCTCGACCCCCGTCCGCTGACCGGGCAGCGGAACCCCCGGTGCGTGGCTCCAGAGATGTCGTCGGGTGGTTCAGAGATATCTTGTGGGATCCGTCGTCTTTGGCCCACCATGATTTCTTCATTGCATATGTCCACGTTGATCTTGCTTATTGCTTTTCTGCATGTACATGTTAGACGAACAAAGCAATATCCATAGTAGCAAGTATGATAAATTAAAGCACATTAGGACTATGCAAAGTTTATGTATAAGTGCTAAGGTGATGGCATAAATGTTGGTGATATCAGAATGATTAAACTTAATTGAATGACCACAATCAAAAACATAGTTTTGATTTTGGCAACCCAAGTAAGTTTAAGATAGATAAGCTCATATCACTAATATGTAACCAATAGGCACATATCACCAAAGATATAAGTATAAGTAGAAATGCTATAGCGATAGTATGAAGATTAGTGATAATGAAATGCTAAACTTAACATATTAACCATATTCAAAAAAATGATACAATCATTGGGCCAACAGCTGGACCTTGAGTTCCTTCAGCTCGGCGGGAGCCATTCTGTACGGGGCCTTGGAAATCGGTCGAGTATCGGGAAAGGTATCGATGCTGAACTCGATTTCTCGAACGGAGGGCATGCTGGGTAGCTCGTCCGGAAACACATCGGGGAATTCTGCCACAACGTCGGTCTGACCCGCGTTTGCACCATCCTGTCGCATGTCTCGGACGGACGCCAAATAGCCTTCGCACCCAGAATGCAGCATCCTCCGAGCAGAAATCGCCGAAATCAGCATGCAGGTCGAGGACGCCTCACCACACGAAAAGCAGAATTCAGGCACTCCGGGAATGCGGAAGGTGACCGTCTTTCTAGCGCAGTCTATGGTTGCGTTACACGGCCCGAGCCAATCCATTCCCAGAATAATATCGAAGTCCTTCATGTCTAGGACTATCACGTCAAGACCGATCTTTTGACTGCCGATACAGATAATCCTGTTGACGCAGGCTAAATTAGTGAGTATCGGTGTGTCCGAAGGGGTGCTCACGCTAAGGTCGAGATCTAGTGATATGGTTGAAAATTTGTGCTCGACGGCAAAGTCCGCCGATATAAAACTATACGAAGCACCTGAATCAAATAGTACACGAGCAGGCACATTATTGAAACTAAGTATACCTGTCACGACTGTATCTGATGCAAGCACTTCATCTCGGGTCATGGCGTAGACGCGACCCTGGGCATTGGGGCGATGGTCTTGGCCATTGTGTGGTGCGGGTTGAGGTTCTCGAGGCGCCAGAACTTGATTCCCCTGACGGTGCTGTGGATGCTGAGGCGTGTTCAAGTTGTTTCTTCTACGCTTCAGGCAGTCTGCATGATAGTGACCCCTTTTTCCGCAGTAGAAACACCCGCCATTTTGAACTTGACAGTCGACGGCCAGGTGCCCGTTCCGATAACATTTGGTGCAGCGAAGAGGTCTCAAATTCTGCGCCTGAGGTTCGCCCTGGTGCCCGTTGTTCGGACGCTTGGTCACGTTATTTCCTTCCGCGTGGCTAGGGCGTTTGTGATGGTAGGTATGCACAGCGCCGGCAGCATCTGGAGGATGTTGGCTTTCAAGGCGGAGGAGGGCGTGGTTGAGAGACTCCCCCATCGTTTTGTATTGTGGAACGGACACATAGGCGTAGATGGATTGTCGTAGACCCACTTCGAACCGTCGAGCACGACTCGCCAGGGAGGGCAGGAATTCTCCAGCAAACTTGGCTAACTTGTTGAACTCCGCTGCATACTGCCGCACCGTCATATTTCCTTGCCTTAGCTGCATGAATTCATTCTCCTTCTCTTGTCGAATGGCTATGGGGAGGTACTCGATCTCGAACGCCTCGCGAAAGGTGGCCCAAGAAATTGCCGCTGTCTCGTCGTCGCGTCTGATCGCTCGCTTTTGCACGGCCCACCAGTCGTGCTCGTTCGACCGGAGTAGAAGTTGAGCGCATACGACTTTCTTGGACTCCTCGACGCCCAGAAGCTCGAACTTGTCTTCCAGTTCCTCCAACCAGTCAATCGCCAAAGAGGGGTCTTCCGTGCCGTTGAAGGAAGTACGACAACTCTTCGTGAATTTTGACACGTCGAAGTTGGAACTTCTCGGTGCTGCATGTGTAGGCTCGGGTGCCTCCGGTTCGACTTTACTTTGTCTGGCCGCAGGTTCGGTCACGGCAGGAGTCATCGCTGAGTTGTTGTTGTTGTTGTTGGCCACCACCGTCTGAACGATCTGCTGGAGAGTATCAAGCTGCTTCTGCTGCAACTTGAATTGTGCTTCGAATCGGGCCTCGAACTGAGTTTGATGTGTCTCCGCCTGCCGTCGATGTTGCTCATTCTGGCGTTGACTCTCCTCAGCTTGTCGTTGTTGCATTTCCAGCATGCGCAACATCCGCTCCATGGCATCGTTTGAGGGTCCGGGCCTCGAGCTACTCGAGTCGCTCGAAGCACTTTCTTCGTTCGCCGCTACGTTCACCGACGTGCCTTCTGGGATTTGAAGGCAAAATATATTAGTCACCAAACTTATTGCGGGCGCACTCGTATGGAACGACATATCTCATCGACACGAGACCAACGATTTTGAGACTAAAAACTCGACACTGGAGGCCAGGTGATCGCGTAGGCAACGTCTAGCGCGGCCAACCAGTTTCTCGCCTCAAGTAAATACTAAGGTGAGTGGCTGACCCTTCTCCCCTTGACCCTCTTCTCAAATACATTAGCGATACTAGACATGTGCTATGCTAGAAGTAATGCAACAACATGAATGATATTCTGATGAACGGTCACACGATGTCCCACGAACACGAACTATACAGTTGCTTGTCATATAATATTATCGTGCTTGCAAAATTATCAAATTATATAGAACCGTGCTAAGGAAGCGTTACACGGCCCGAGCCAATCCATTCCCAGAATAATATCGAAGTCCTTCATGTCTAGGACTATCTCATCGATGTCGGTTGTAAGCCCGCGAGGCCTCTTTTGTAATCGAGTCTGTAATATACTTATTATCAATGAAAATGCAAGTTTCCTTCTCTACATGAATGTGTTCAATTTCTCTGCGTACTCTTATATATGCTGTTGTTTCGGATAACCTTATGAACCGCCTTGTGCAAGCGCAACTTAGGCTTGCACGGCATCACGCCCGGGGGACGACTATCGATTCTATCGAATTGAGGCGTGACATAAACCAACAGTATAAGTCCCATAAAAATAGGGATTCTGGGGGTAACCCAACAGTGTAAGTCCCATAAAAATGGGGATTCTGGGGGTAACCCAACAGTGTAAGATTCCAGGAAGACTCTACGATCATGAGGGTACATGTCGTAAGTGATCAAAGAACCAAGAAGCATATGATACGCTATGAAAGTGAAACGCACAGAACATAGAGTACCCGATGCTCCCTAAGGATAACATCTTAAGAAAGGATCCATATAGTACTAATCCGTGTGACCAACGTGACAGTACAAGTAAAGTAAACTACTGTAGGAAATAATTCTAAGCAGGATATGAAATGATCAGAGAATGTACTCGCCTCGATAACCTGAACAGCTGATAAGTATAGGGGGTCCCACTGAAGCCACAGAGTCCTATTTAAAGCAACACAGGTTACAAGGTGTTCAAGTTGTAATAAATGAATCTCTATAATCAATCTACATTATTCTAGGTTCTTCTAAGTCAAAACAACTCTAGGTCGACTCCGGTCAATAATCTAGTCAAACTAGGTCAAGTGTTGACTTACAGTTGACTTTGGGTCAACTGGTCAACTCTGGTCAAACAGGGTCAATTCTAGTCTAATATAAAGTGTACTTCGTTATTTGTACGTCGAAACTTACGACACGCAAATCGAGATAAGAAGATTATCGGTAAGGTTGATAATCTTGTTATAATGATCCACTTGTCCAACTTGTCAATTTTAGCGATGTGAGATCACTGGAATTGGCTGATCTCAGTTTCGTTGTACTAATCCCGAAATACGAACATTATATGAATTAATTATTAATTAATTATAAAAAGGTTAAGCTCAGAGAAAATATCAACAAACATTGCCGGACGATGAAATGAACATCGCCAACGTGTCCAAAATGGTCAAATTAGCTAGGATAGCCTACCCAACGGTCCAATTTGGACACAAGGGCAAAAAGGTAATTTCGGTTCAAAACGGTGTCCGTGTCGGAGCCGTTTTGCACCGAAAAACGTGCAAGAAAACAAGTCAATAAAATATAACAAATTATATGTCCATGAAACCAGAATGACGATACGAACCCAACGGTATCTCCAGAATTGGATTTCGTTGACCCGATCTCAATTTGGCCCGTTGACCGGAACTTGGAATTCCGGTTTGTACGGAAATGCGTGCCGGAGCCAAAGTTCTCAAAACTCAGCAAACTACCTGTCAATGAGTCCAGAATGATGATACAAACTCAACGGTATCTCCGGAATTGGATTCCGATGAGCCGATCTCAAAATGACCCGTTGACCCGGATATTGGTATCTGACTTGCACCGAAATGCGTGCCCGATCCAATGTCCACCAAAACCTAGCAAATTATATGTCAACGAGTCCAGAATGACGATACGAACTCAACAGTATATCCGGAATTGGATTCCGATGAGCCAGCGTCAAAAAGTCCCGTTGACCCAGAATGTGGGACCCACTTTGCACCGAAAAACGTGCCAGGGCCCACGTTCTCCAAATCTAACAAATTTTATATGAAAACATGCCAGAACGACGCCACAAGTCTAATGGTGGTGTCAGAAATGAAATCTGGAGTCCCGTGTTCAAAAATGGAATTTTACAAGTTGGAAATTACGAATTCGGACGACCAACTTTGGCGTCGAATTCAACCAATCAAACAAGCTCACAATGAAACGAAACTGGAGGGGTAGTAAGAGGGTTATACCAGCTTCACACCAGAACTAGTAGCACGCCAAACGGAGCTGCGGTGGAGGAGATACAAGCTGACGAATTTGGCCCCACGAAACTGTCCAAATTTAATACAATTTAAACAGTCAACTTGGTGGCCGGTTTTGATGTATCAAACGATAAAATTAACGGACGAAAATTGACACGAGCGAAGGTGGATATACCGAGATTGTGACGGAGTGAAGAAATCTTCGATCCAACGGTCAGATTTCTCAAAAATTGCGCACGAAGTTGCTGTGACGGAGCGTCAAAACGAACTCGATCCCGCGCGCGTCACGACGGGACGTCGTTCAAAACGCACGAATCGCCTCGACGGCGCGTCCCGGAGGACGTTGGCCGCCATAGAAGGAGACTCATGTGTGCGCCCGGCCCTGGGAGGGTGTCCCCACCGACCACGGCGGCGGTGGCCGGCATGCACGTGCGCGCCAACTTGGTGCTGCTGCTGCGCTGTTGCGCGCGCAGCAGCGCTCGCGGTGGCCTGGCGATGCATGGGTGGCGGAGAAGGTGGTGATGGTGGTCGGGGCTGTGTGGAGTTGGTGGTGGCGGACTGGTTTGTTGAGGATGGTGGTGGTTCCATGGATGGTTGGTGTTAAAGAGGAGGAAGAAGGAGGAGGAGCTGCACTGTGGTGGCGGCGATGGCTGCCCACGGCAGAGGAGGCCAGGGGGTCGGAGCTCAGGCCATGGTGTCGGGGTGATGAAGCTCGGGTGGTGGCTGTGTAGGTATTTGCTGTCGGTTTTTTTTATTTTTGTTGGTGAGAAAAATAACAATGGGAAGGAGAGAGAAAGAGATAAGAGAGAATTAATAATAAGTACGAGAGGAAGAGAGAGAAAAAGATTCTCCCCCTTATTTTAGGGCCGGCCACATGCTGTGAGGGGATAGGGGAGTTGTTCATTGGGAATTAATGGTGAGGATTTGTTTGGGGAAACAAATGGCTAGGATTAAATTAGAGGGAAATTGTCATTCCAATGGATTAATTAAATGGAAATTACACTCAAAATTCGAAATAGAAAAGTAGGTATGGAATATTATTTTTAGACATGGAAAAATGAGAGTGTCACGATGGAGAGCAACATGGAGCTGGGCTGGACTTGGTGGAGCCGGATTGGGTCAAAACCGGACATTGTGCAAAAATCCAATTAAAATTAGGCGTTGATGATCATGGGCAAATAAGTAGCACATGGGGATTCCAATAAATGGGACACAAGTGGCGGACGGATAGTAGGCTCAATGTGGGCCATGTCCATAGTTGGGGCGGACAGGTTTTGGTCGACAGGGAACCCACAAATCAAGTTGGAAGATGAATGTGACGTCGTGGAGTGAAATAAAATCGGATCACATGTCGGGAAAGTTGTGCGAATCAAATGGAGCATAAAATGACGTGTCTGAGTGGGACACGAAGGTCATTGGTGACGAGCGTCTCGAGTAGATCAAGCATGAGAAGTTGGTTTCAAGAAACTGACTGGTCTTGCGCTCACAAATTAAAAGTCACGATAACGTGCTAAAAATGATCAAGGAAAAGAGTGGGAAAATAAATAATACTCAAATGGTCTAAATTGACCCGAAGTTCAGCGAAGCAAAAAGAGCACAAGGGAACAAGTTTGGGTGGGACACCATATACCGTCATGAAGGTAATCGTGTCTACTCCAAAACTCGTGAAGAAGATTTCTAAATTTGAACATCCCTGATACTCCAAATATCTATGGCACGGGAAAGTACTCTTAAGGAAAAATAACAGAATTAATTATTTAATGAAACTAAACAATCAGAAAATAAAATAAAATGAAAAAAAATCAACCCGAAATTCAGGGTGCTCACATCCTACCCACCTTATAAAAATTTCGTCCTCGAAATTAAAATGTCCATACTCCCTCTAGGTCAAACCCCCACAATCAAGTCCCAGAACTTTAAACAAATCATACCATCAAAAGAAAACGGCTTCCAGGGTCATGGCATACGGTGGTAGTAAGTCTCATCTAGGTATACTAGTCATGCTAAACCAAAACGGTCATAGGGTATCAAACACACAAGCAATCCAGGTTGCTAAAATAGAAAAGATACAGAAACAACAACCATCAAAACTATAAGGTTGTCTACCACCCCATATGAAAACTGGTACTCATAAAAAAATAAAGGAAGGTAACTACCAATCATCTGAAAAAAGTACTATCCCAAGAAAATTAAAATCACAAGTTGAAGAATTGAAAGTCACTTGCATTGAAATCCAATCACAATATATATACAGAGAGAGCGTAGAGAGGGAAAAACTAGCATTATGTGTATGGGAACATGTTCACATGGTTAGATAGTAGGCGTGTGTGTACGTGAGCATACATGAAGGTGTATATGAGGATTGTGTTTCAATTCAATGGCTATCAAGTTACACTAATCATGGCATATTGGTTAAACAATCTACAATACGCAACCTATTTAATCATAACATGCATGGCTAACCATATATATATATATATATATAATAGAGACTTAGTCATGTATCTATATACGTTATAACATATATGCATAAACTCTATATATATCCTTATAGATATATAATCCTAACATAGAGGGGAAGGGTAAGGTTAAATGACAGTATATACTATGTTAGAGTGTGTGTGTGTGTCCTTGTACAGGGTTATAGCTTAGTATTAAAAAGTTAAACCAGGTTTTAGTTCAGCATTTACATACAAATCTGAAATGAGCTAATATTTTAACAAGTGTAATATTAACATAATGCAATTTCAAAATT
The DNA here is from genome assembly GCA_029216955.1 of Iris pallida. Classification (NCBI taxonomy): domain Eukaryota; kingdom Viridiplantae; phylum Streptophyta; class Magnoliopsida; order Asparagales; family Iridaceae; genus Iris; species Iris pallida. Next base: position 42,644,904 of record JANAVB010028818.1, read on the forward strand.
TAGAAGTTTGAAACATCACAACTAATTTTAATGCTCCTAATACATCCTAGCATGATAGAAATGAAACCCTAACATACTATTAATACGTTTATCTACGCATACAGTTCAATATTACATGTTAAATTTGAAATTTAACTAAACATGGAAATCAATGTAAAAATGTTAACATGTAACTAGTTTTCAAGATTTTGGAGAGATTTGAACATTAAAAACCAACTCAATGTTTATCACAAACTAACATGTGAGAATATGAAACCTAAATTTATGTCCCTACTTACAACAATGTACGCAGCTCTAAATATTATATTAAAGAACATAAACAGCAATTTAAACTAAACATTTGGAATTCAGTATTAAGGGTTAATATGCACACAGTCTCAGATTTTTCAAATTTAACACAAAACTCAACCAATTTTTTTTTTTGAATTGAAACCCTACGTATAACATACATGTGCAGTGATGTAAACCTAAATAATAACATGAAATCTATATTTAAATTACGAATTTAAACATGGAAAAGCAGAGAACCAGAAATATTGGTTATGAAAATTTGGACATCAACAAGATATCAATATGTATCTAGATATGTGGAAAAATCAAGTGTAGCATGCAAACGTGTTAGGCAAAGTGTCTGTTATATAAATATACTCATATATTCTCATGTCCCAAAAAAATTAATTCTACGTTAAGACTAACATTTAGATCCCTACCAAGATTGCAAGCAGGCAATTGACGTAATCAAGACAGCTTTATTATTATCTAATACAAGAAAAATAGCAAGAAATAATAACGATAAATTGGTTCTGCTTATCTGTTTAAAGAAGGAACCGTTTTGAAATCCAGAGTTAAAATATCAAATTCAGATAAAGTCTAGCAAAATCATCGATTCATTGTATTATGAAAACTCTTAGCAAGAAATTTCACAAGGTTTATAAAACCAACTAAACTTACTCCTGAGTTAAATAATAGGAAACTAGACAAAACAAACAAATAATAATTCTTTTCTCTTTTTTTTGAATGACTGAAACAAAAGTAGAGAAAACATGTTCAAAATATTTTACGTACAATCTGATAATCATATGCGTCTATCCAAAATCATGGTACTCTAAATCCTCGTCATACTAGTAAGCAAGGCTACGATAATCACAAAGCCCTTGACTTATGCACATATCTCTAGAATCATGGTATTTAACATTTTTGCGGTGCCGCATGCTTGGCTGCGAAAACCTTAAATTCCCACACCCGAGAAATATATCCAGAGTCAGACTATATGTCCTCACCATGCTGGCTAATGTGACTATAGAAGACTAGATTCCATAACATAGATGACCTAGCCCATATAATTTCATCTTGCCAAAATTAAATTAAATCAATAATGAATACTCAAAAATCAAATCAAATTTATTAATGAACATTAAAATTCAAAAATGAACAAAATCTATAAAAATACAAACTCGAATGCAACAGCTATCATCAAAATTCAAAATTCGACAATCTTCCATCAAAATTAATAAATACAAACTCAAATTCAACAATAATCCATTAAAATCAAATTCAACAACATAAAATAAAGATAAAATAAATTAAGGGAAAAAGAGTTTTCAAATCGAAGTTAAATAAGATTCTCCAGGGTCGTCCCAGGAATCTCTCAAGGGTTCCTAACTGTGATTGAGTACCTTCAAAATATATTCTATTCCTACTGCAGGCTGTAGTGGTACTCAAGTTCGAATACCACTACATTTTTAGTCTCGACCTGCATGGGCCACCACTAAAAATGTGTCACGAGCCGCACCCTAGAGTTAGGACACGAGAACGTAACAACGCCCAGCCTACGCCGCAGTATCGACGGTAGAATGCTGTCCTAGGTCTCAATGCATCTAACAGTATAAGACTAAACAGTTTATACTCCCCGAATGGGGGTGACATAGCAGATACAAACTCAATCACATCTAAGGTAGAGCATGATAAGGATAGATAAAACATGAAATCCAAAAGAGATACAGGAGATAGAAGTCTAAGTGTCTAAGATACATAAACCCAGAAATACATCTCAAAACTCAAATACAGATACAGTAATCCACAAAGTAAATACAACTCCAGACAAAATAAAATAACTACCTAAACAACCTCTAATGTGTCTCCTCTAGGCTAGCAGGCACCTCCAGGCTATCTGTAAAATTTATCAACAGGTCCAGTCAGGACTGGAGCGAGCACAGTACATCTCAACAGAACATAGCAGGTTAGAAAATATAAATATGCAGTAAAGTAAGATACAAGTACTGAAAGAAGTGCAGTATATAAACAGAGAGAGAACTGTAATAGAAATATCTACTATACATAGGGAACTAGCAGTGACTAGTGAGTCAGAGTACAATATGAACATGTAATACTCCCTCCGTATCCCCGATCAATACACAAGGATCCAGCCAGGTTATGTTATATGATGCTATGTAATAGACCCCGAAGGTGATAGACCCCGAAGGTGATAAGCCCCCGAAGGGTGGTAGACCCCGAAGGTGATACATAGTAGTCCCATAAAAATAGGGATTCTGGGGGTAACCCAACAGTGTAAGTCCCATAAAAAGGGGGATTCTGGGGATAACCCAACAGTGTAAGTCCCATAAAAATGGGGATTCTGGGGGTAACCCAACAGTGTAAGATTCCAGGAAGACTCTACGATCATGAGGGTACATGTCGTAAGTGATCAAAGAACCAAGAAGCATATGATACGCTATGAAAGTGAAACGCACAGAACATAGAGTACCCGATGCTCCCTAAGGATAACATCTCAAGAAAGGATCCATATAGTACCAATCCGTGTGACCAACGTGACAGTATAAGTAAAGTAATCTACTGCAAGAAATAATTCTAAGCAGGATATGAAATGATCAGAGAATGTACTCGCCTCGATAACCTAAACAGCTGATAAGTAAAGGGGGTCCCACTGAAGCCACAGAGTCCTATTTAAAGCAACATAGGTTACAAGGTGTTCAAGTTGTAATAAATGAATCTCTATAATCAATCTACATTATTCTAGGTTCTTCTAAGTCAAAACAACTCTAGGTCGACTCCGGTCAATAATCTAGTCAAACTAGGTCAAGTGTTGACTTACAGTTGACTTTGGGTCAACTGGTCAACTCTGGTCAAACAGGGTCAATTCTAGTCTAATATAAAGTGTACTTCGTTATTTGTACGTCGAAACTTACGACACGTAAATCGAGATAAGAAGATTATCGGTAAGGTTGATAATCTTGTTATAGTGATCCACTTGTCCAACTTGTCAATTTCAGCGATGTGAGATCACTGGAATTGGCTGATCTCAGTTTCGTTGTACTAATCCCGAAATACGAACATTATATGAATTAATTATTAATTAATTATAAAAAGGTTAAGCTCAGAGAAAATATCAACAAACATTGCCGGACGATGAAATGAACATCGCCAACGTGTCCAAAATGGTCAAATTAGCTAGGATAGCCTACCCAACAGTCCAATTTGGACACAAGAGCAAAAAGGTAATTTTGGGTCAAAATGGTGTCCGTGTCGGAGCCGTTTTGCACCGAAAAACGTGCAAGAAAATAAGTCAATGAAATATAACAAATTATATGTCCACAAAACCAGAATGACGATACGAACCCAACGGTATCTCCAGAATTGGATTCTGTTGACCCGATCTTAATTTCGCCCGTTGACTAGAACTTGGAATTCCGGTTTGCACGGAAATGCGTACCGGAGCCAAAGTTCTCAAAACTCAGCAAACTACCTGTCAACGAGTCCAGAATGATGATACGAACTCAATGGTATCTCCGGAATTGGATTCCGATGAGCCGATCTCAAAATGACCCGTTGACCCGGATATTGGTATCTGACTTGCACCGAAATACGTGCCCAATCCAATGTCCACCAAAACCTAGCAAATTATATGTCAACGAGTCCAGAATAATGATATGAACTCAATGGTATATCCGAAATTGGATTCCGATGAGCCGGCGTCAAAAAGTCCCGTTGACCCAGAATGTGGTACCCACTTTGCACCGAAAAACGTACCAGGGCCCACGTTCTCCAAATCTAACAAATTTTATATAAAAACATGCCAGAACGACGCCACAAGTCTAATGGTGGTGTTAGAAATGAAATATGGAGTTTCGTGTTCAAAATAGAATTTTACAAGTTGGAAATTACGAATTCGGACGACCAACTTTGGCGTCGAATTCAACCAATCAAACAAGCTCATAATGAAACGAAACAGGAGGGGTAGTAAGAGGGTTATACCAGCTTCGCACCGAAACTGGTAGCACGCCGAATGGAGCTGCGGTGGAGGAGGTACAAGCTGACGAAGTTGGCCCCACGAAACTGTCTAAATTTAATATAATTTAAACGGTCAACTTGGTGGCCGGTTTTGATGTATCAAAAGATAAAATTAATGGACGAAAATTGACATGAGCGAAGGTGGATATACCGAGATTGTGACGGAGCAAAGAAATCGTCGATCTAATGGTCGAATTTCTCGAAAATTGCGCACGAAGTTGCTGCGACGGAGCGTCAAAATGAACTCGATCCCGCGTGCGTCACGACGGGACGTCGTTCAAAATGCACGAATCGCCTCGACGGCGCATCCCGGAGGACGTTGGCCACCATGGGAGGAGACTCATGTGTGCGCCCAGCCCTGGGGTTTTCCCCACCGACCACGACGGCGGTGGCCGGCATGCACGCGCACGCCAACTTGGTGCTGCTGCTGTGCTGTGCGCTGTTGCGCACGTGCAGCGGCGCTCGCGGTGGCCTGGCGACGCATGGGCGGCAGAGAAGGTGGTGATGGTAGTCGGGGCTGTGTGGAGTTGGTGGTGGCGGACTGGTTTGTTGAGGATAGTGGTGGTTCCATGGATGGTTGGTGGTGGTCGGTTGGTGTTGTAGAGGAGGAAGAAGGAGGAGGAGCTGCACTGTGGTGGCGGCGATGGCCGCCCACGGCGGAGGAGGCCAGGGGGTCCGAGCTCAGGCCATGGTGTCGGGGTGATGAAGCTCGGGTGGTGGCTGTGTAGGTGTTTGCTGTCGTTTTTTTTTTATTTTTGTTGGTGAGAAAAATAACAATGGGAAGGAGAGAGAAAGAGATAAAAAAGAATTAATGATAAGTATGAGAGGGAGAGAGAGAAAAAGATTCTTCCCCTTATTTTAGGGCCGGCCACATGCTGTGAGGGGATAGGGGAGTTCTTCATTGGGAATTAATGGTGAGGATTTGTTTGGAGAAACAAATGGCTAGGATTAAATTAGAGGGAAATTGTCATTCCAATGGATTAATTAAATGGAAATTACACTCAAAATTTGAAATAGAAAAGTAGGTATAGAATATTATTTTTGGACATGGAAAAATTAGAGTGTCACGATGGAGAGCAACATGGAGCTGGGCTGGACTTGGTGGAGCCGAATTGGGTCAAAACCGGACATTGTGCAAAAATCTAATTAAAATTAGGCGTTGATGATCATGGGCAAATAAGTAGCACATAGAAATTCCAATAAATAGGACACAAGTGGCGGACGGATAGTAGGCTCAATGTGGGCCATGTCCATAGTTGGGGCGGATAGGTTTTGGTCGACATGGAACCCACAAATCAAGTTGGAAGATGAATGTGACGCCGTGGAGTGAAATAAAATCGGGTCACGTGTCGGGAAAGTTGTGCGAATCAAATGGAGAACAAAATGACGTGTCTGAGTGGGACACGAAGGTCATTGGTGACGAGCGTCTCGAGTAGATCAAGCATGAGAAGTTGGTTTCAAGAAACTGACTGGTCTTGCGCTCACAAATTAAAAGTCACGGTAACGTGCTAAAAATGATCAAGGAAAATAGTGGGAAAATAAATAATACTCAAATGGTCTAAATTGACCCGAAGTTCAGCGAAGTAAAAAGATCACAAGGGAACAAGTTTGGGTGGGACACCATATACCGTCATGAAGGTAATCGTGTCCACTCCAAAACTCGTGAAGAAGATTTTCAAATTTGAACATCCCTGATACTCCAAATATCTATGGCACGGGAAAGTACTCTTAAGGAAAAATAACAAAATTAATTATTTAATGAAACTAAACAATCAGAAAATAAAATAAAATGAAAAAAAAATCAACCCGAAATTCAGGGTGCTCACAATCTCTCCACGCAATGGGATACGGTTGTCGTATCCTGAGGTCTTGGCAGTTTTCTCGGGCATGGAACATGGCTCGGAGCTCCTGGACCTCTCTTCTTGACCCCCTGGCTTCGTCTGCAGCGGTAGGAGCCGACATTTCAGGAGGAGTATTACTCGGGTTTGGTGCCGCTGAGTTTGAGTCTGCATTGACCGTGTGACCCAAGTTTCTTTGGCCAGGCGTTCCTCCTTGCAGAGTTGGGAAGGCTGCTTTGATCTCGTCCACGGATTTGACCAAAGTACGCAGTATGACCTCCAGAGTGTCGATGTGTTGGTGATCACTAGGACCATCCTGTTCGTCGTTTGTCATGAATGCCGTCCTCACATGAATAGAAGCGGAAGGGACGGTGGATGACGTGCCCTCCGAATCATATTCATGTACCGCAAAGTCATCGGGGTATGTGGGAATGTTTTCCTCTGGTTCGGACTCAGAAGGAATAGTACCCCCAGCTTCCGAGTTTGCCTCGTCTTGGAAATTATGGACGTCCTCGGGGACGTCGGGATTTGCTGCATCTAATGGGAGAGTTGTTTCCTCCAGCTCGTCTTCTTGGAACATTGGATTATCATGAATGTTCGGAGGAGTACTACCCCCAGTTCCGGCAACCCCCAATGACGTGGATGATGAATCTTCCGCTGTAGCAGATTTTTTCTTTGAACGGGTACCTTGGAAAACTCCGGTGGTGGGCAACCGTTTAGACGATAGTCTCTTAGTCATAGGGGTTGAAATCTTCGAGCTGGAAACATTTGTCTTCTTCCCTCTCCCATCGGTGAGGATTTTCTGAGTAGAGTTGTAGGAGACGACGGAAGGTGCCTCATCCTCTGAACATGGTTGTTGCAGTCTTTGGAAGACGGACTGCCGATCTTCTTGTACCGTCGCGTTATTGCAACAACAGTTGATGATGAATTGGGTGCAGTGACATCCGTGGGAAGACTCTTTGCACCTCGAGGCCCCCTCTCTTTCCTTGTACTTGTGGAGGATAACCTCGCACAAGTCATACGGGTCTGAAACGACCATGTTTTCTCCTTGGATTTTGGGAGACTTTTGGGAACCACTCTGTCTGTTTGCCGCCGGGGGCTGGACTCGAGTGGTTCTGTACAACTTTCCATCAGAGGCCCGCATAATAATATGTAGAACGCTCGGATAGTCAGAGGTCGGGCCAGCGGACTGAGCTTGCCAAGCTTGCGCTGCCCTAGACTTCTTCACTCTAGTGCGTGAGGGCACATAGTAGGAAGAGTCTAAGTGGTGCTGGAGAGAGTCGGACATGTTTTCTCGGGAGCACGAGAGATCATGAGCATAGGAGAGGCGATCGAAGACTGAGCCGCGTGGAACAGGCGGCATGCGGCTGGAATCAACAGTCTTCATGCGGCTGGCAGTCGTAGCCGCATGAGCTTTCTTCATGCGGCTGAAAGTCTCAGCCGCATAAGTCTTCTCCATGCGGCTGGGAATCCTGGCCGCATGATTGTTATGCATTCGGCTAGCAGGTTCGGCCGCATGGTCATCATGCATACGGCTAGCCAGTTTGGCCGCATGAGTCTTCGTCTTGCGGCTAGTGCCTTTGTTCGACTTCTTCCTGGAGCACATAGAATCACTCTTTGCTTCTGCAAGTCCAGCATCGTAGTACTTTCCTCTGCCGGACTTGGGGACAACAGTCTTTAATGGCTTAAAGTGGGACCGGATGAGAGTTGCCTTCGCCGTCTTGGGCAGCAGAGAGTGCTACGTCCAGAGCTTAGGAAGGAGCAAATGATTTTGGCCTCCACTCCCTGTGAGCCTTCTTTGTGCGGGTTCGCTTCTGGACCGGGCCAGTACTTTCGTCGGAGAGCATTTCTTCAAACGTCTGTTGGTCGAAGCGGACGACCATCTTCTGTTGTGTGGAGCCAAGTTTTGCTACATCCGATTGCGTCACCAACTCCTCAGCCGTAGAAAAGTTTGTCCCCAGCAGTCGCCATCGTGTTTGCCATGAAATATAAAAGAACAGAACAATTATATCGAAGGATTGGACTTTTACTTCACAATACAAACTCGCTTGTACAAAGAAAGCCTAGGGACGAAAACCTAGGTACAACAATCTAAGTACAATTGTTTATTTTAGATTCTGGGGGGTGACGGTAGAGGCTCGGGAAAGCGACGACAGCTCTGCCTTACTTCTTGGACGATCGGATGCAGCCTTGGCTCCGGGGAAGAAATGCTCTCAGGATGCCCTCTGTGCGTGCCTTTGTCTCTCTCCTCTCTCTCTTTAAGTCTCTCCAGGTACTCTGGTGCTCTTCGAAAAATGTCCGCCTTTGCAAGGGAATGGCACCTTGCTATTTATAGGAGTGGGATACAATAATTAGGATTTGCAATGATTGCCTCCTTGATAAGTCGGCGGTTAAGGATTAATTAATCTGGGCCCTTCATTCTGATTGTAGCAAATCTAGGTAATTAATGTAGATTGTATTAAATCTCTGTGGGCAATTAATGATGATTGCCATAAATCTTTATAATTTGTCATGCCAAGCTCGGATCTTCCGCCACGTGTTCAATTTGCATGATTGTAAATGATCTGATTTGATCCCAGTAATTATAAGGATGACACTAAACCTGGTTTTGGAATTTGTTGATGAATCTTGATCGATTTGATGCCACATGTCCCATTATTATTATGCTGCTAGCTGTAGGGACGCAGGAAAAACTAATCTTCTGCCACATATCTTAACCACGAGCCACTTTGGAAATCTGACCCGCATGAGGATTGTTTCCTACTGAGCCGCATAAGACTGGCCATGTATGGAAATGATCTGAGTCGCATGAGCGTAGGTAACCGCATGATGGGTGGCTTTTCAGTGAGCCGCATGAGGATAGTCTTCATGAGCCGCATATGGTAGGCTCTGCCTGAGCCGCATGAGGTGGCCTCTCTCTGAGCCGCATGGGATAGCCTCTGCCTGAGCCGCATGGGGTGGCCTTCTGCCTGAGCTGCGTGCGACTGTCCACGTGTCAAGGCCGCATGAAGGATTTTGGGGTTTGTGTCAGAGATTTCCTTCGTTTCCCTAGGAGTCTATCATTATGACAGGGTCTTTATGGCAGCTTTATGTCAGAGCCGTCAGCTCTCCTTTATGTCAGAGCATTAAATAGGGCTTTACTTAATGGCCAATTGCAGGAGCGAACCGCAGAAGGCCACGTGGTGTTTGCTTGAGCCGCAAGTCCAAGTGGGTGACTTTTGAATCGCATGATGTTCTTGAGCCGCATGAAGCTCGTTTGTTCTTGAACCGTATGAGTTTTTCTATTCTGAGCCGCATAGGCAATCATGCTCTTTTCCATGCTTCTACAGTCTTCTTTATGGCAGATTCACCGATAGGCCCCGAGTCTACTCCATTCGAAGCTCACGACCATAGCAATCTTTCTTGCACGACGTATTTAGTGCAGCAGCATCTCTCCAATCTCGATGACTCCTTTTACTCCGGCAAATAAGGCAGTACACGGCAACATCGCGGTGACAATTCCCTGTCGATCGTGCTGACTTTATCGATCAAACAGTAAGTTCATTATTTTCTTCTTCTTTCGAAGATCCATCTTGATCTGTCGGGCGATCCACTCATTTAGAGGATCTTGCTCATAGCAGGTGATGATGGTTCTCGACGACGCTCTCGTTCCGATGATGATCATTTTTTGGCAGATGACCTAGATTGACGGTGGTGATTTTCTTGAGATATAGCAGAGAACCGTAAGTATCCTTCATGTTCTTCTCCTTCTTCTCTTCGATTCAGTGATCAGATCGGTCGATCAGAGCGATCGGGTTCAATTTGAATCCTTGCTTAATCAATTCAGTAAGATAGAACCAATTGATCTGTGTTCTTGATTACTGGATCAATCACTATTTTTGATTTTAAAAACATCAATCAGGTTGATCTTAATCATTTTATTTTTGACCAGGTTTAGTCAAGAATTTGAACCAAGAGCTTTTAGCTCTAAATTGGTGTTGATCTCTGTTTTGATTTCTGATGTGGGATCACGTTCTTTGATTTTGAAACATCCTGTAATCAAGAATGTGTTCTTACGTGTATTCTCTATGTTGATCACCATCTGTTTGGCAAAATATTTCACATAGTATTCCAATTGGATCTAGACACGCGAATGATTGAATTCAAAACATTAGGCATCTTCATATTGGAAGTGGACCATTACAATTTAGGTCTGTTCTCGATGGAATGTTCCTTTCAGTTGTTAGTAATACTTATTTGAAGTCTGTATCTATGACCGGACACGTGTTCAGTGTTGTGTCTGACTTGAGCCAGAGCTCGAACAGTCGAGTATGAAAGATATGTATCATGGTGTTTGTGTCCAGATAGACACTGTGATTGTGGGGGGGGAGGAATACTCGAACTCTCTTGAACATTGTGTTCAAAGAAATTGATAGGTTCTTTAGTGAAAGATGGGTCATTTTACATATTGAATTCCTGGACCAGGCCTTAATGGGATAGCATGATTTGGACTTATTTTAGGTTGACATTGGCTATACTGACTTTATTCCTTTGGGACAAGGTTAAAAGCTTAGCCATTAATTTATATACGGGCTATTGTTGGTGACTTTTAGAGTAGTTGAGCCAGTACTGGGTTTGGATCAGACTTAGATGTTAGCATTTATTCAAATTTGGCTTTATGGGCTTATTTTAAATTAAGACTGATGTTGGGTTAAATTGCTAAGTTAACAGTTAGTCTTCCAATAACAAATGATAGATTTATAGGCCACATAGGCTAGGTCCAGTAGAAAAATTAATGAGCTAGATTAGTTGCTTAATAATAGATTCTAGGATTTTAGAAGAAGTTAGGAAATTAGAATATAGTCATTTAGAATAAATTTCGAGAATATTTGTGTCTTTTGACACAGATTCTCTGGATATCAAACTAGACTCATATGACAATCCAGACAAGTACACTATGACTGAATTAGTACTTTATGATTGTATGCATGTTCGTATTGGACACATAGTTGACACGGAGATTTGGGATTGTTCTATTGTTCTTTTTATTGTACATTGATATTATTAGGGGATTGGGGAAATGAATAGTTTACATGTGATCAAAGCCTTTAGCGTAATATTGTTTATAGCTTAGTCGCATACCATGCACGTGTGCTTAAGTCGTACCGTACTGATTGTACTATTATTCTATTATACTCCCTAAGCCGATTACTTGCAAATTATCATTTCAAACACTATTGTACTTGGCCGTTTCTATTGCTATATTGTTACTCTTTCATTTATATATTAGTTATTGTTAGCATTGCTTTTATTTTATTTAGTACTATTCATCATAAGGTTGTAGTTTGCTCCTTTCCTGCCTGGATGTGTTACAGGTGAGTTAGACGCTGATTTGTGTACTAGCTACTATGGTCCCATAGATGAGGTGACCAAGGATGACTTAGCTCATGAGGTAGAGCCAGTTGCTGATCTGAAGGTCTAGAGCAGAGAGTCAGGGTAGCATATTGTAGTAGAGATTGTTGTAATCTTCAGTATTGTATTATGTAGTTTTGGCTAACTGTAATAATAGCCTAGGATGCACTTTATCTTCTGTTTTTGGAGATTCATTATAAAAGTGTACTCCTAAAGCATAGTGGAACTCTATGATGTGTTGTGATGTGATAGTACGCGATAGTGTTGTGATGATTGATCTTCTGTTGATGATCATTGAGGATTCGATAACTTACTATCGCTGTCAACGACAACATAGGCTGGACATATCCGACGCGTATCTAGTTATCTAGGAGCGGGGCATGACATATTTTTAGTGGTGGACCATGCAGGTCCTTCTTGATAGTTACTTAGGCTTTAGAGTGCTATCGGGAACCCTATTAGAATAATAACTCATCACAATATAGGATCGATTACTTATCTTTATTTACTGCTTTTATGTTATTTTATGTGGATGCTTATGTAACCTTTCCAATCCAGAGTATGGCATGATCGAGAGGTCGCCCTGGGAGAGCGATTGCAGATGGAGCATTTACCTTCCGTCCTATGATTCGGGACACACTTGAGACCCTTCCTACACCTCCTCCTCCACATTTTCTAACCAAGACTCCGGGGTCCATGCCTACAGAGGGATCCTACTTCTACAACTTCATGAGAGTTATGAGATTCCCAGAGAGAGCAGACCACCCTCATAAGGTAGAGCATAAAGAATTCTCACCAAGTCGCTCTGGCCGTTATTGATAGAGTGACTGCCTAGCAGCAGCAACTACCCCAACCACCCCCACAGCCTATCCAGCCCAGGTCCGACTCCATCCTAGACTTCAAAAAGCTAGGACCCCGTGAATTTTGTGGTACTAAAGGCAGCATATATGCTATTGAGTTTTTACAGGACATAGAGAGGCTCCTTAGTATTTTTTGACTTCTTGATGATCTGAAGATAGAAGTCGTAGGGCTTCAGTTCCATAACATACCGAGTACTTGATTTACGAACGACCCTAAGCTTGCTGTGATAGGCCTTACCTGGGAGAGTTTTAGAGAGCTATTCCAATAGAGATTTTTTCCCCAGCAGCTAGGGAGATTATGGAACACCAATTCTAGAATTTAGAGCAGGAGAATTGGACAATCGAGGAATATGCTGCAGAGTTCAATCGATTAAGCTGATTTACAGACTATATGGTGCTGGATCCTGAGATTCGAGCTAGGAGATTTTGATATGGATTGACCCATGAGCTTTATGTCCATGTCATTGCCAATAGCATAAAGACCTATGCAGATATTTTGACTATAGCCCAGGGATTGGAGGTCAACTTAGGCCTGTTTGACATGACAAAAGGTTGAACGAACTTTTTGTATATTGAACGTAAAAAGAGTACAATAAATTCTTATGCAAAAAATCTAATTACAAAAGTTTCTGGAAAAGTGTGATGGTGGAGATAGAGCACTGCAGCGGCTCCTTTACTCCGTTGACGATTCGATGATGATATGAGACTTGCTCTGACTTTTTGGTGCCTTTGATGGAACTCTAGGGTTGCTGATCAGAAGGACGCCGAAGTTGAAGATTTTGATAATTCTGTGGATCTTCTTCTCCTTGCCGATCATGTTGTTAGGGGAAACCTCTCTTATTTATAGGGAGAGGGGCACATATGCGATGTGTATTACGGTTTCGAGATATGAAGGAATCTGTCGTCCTTGTACGGTGCGGGCTTTTGTGGCGCTGACATGTGGCAGGTGTTGAGATTCCCCTAAAATGAGATCTCTGGTGGTTATCAAAATAACCGAAGGAGGTGACATGTGGCGTGTGTCAATTTGTTTGTTCGGACGTAGCCGAGCAAATCTTGGGATTTTATCTCAGATTTGGATTATGTGTAATCTTCGTCCAAGATTTAAATCAATCTGATAAGATATTCGCATTTATCAACTTGATCAATCCCAATCCTATCTTTGAGAGAGGTGGTTTAAGCAAACCGATTGGGTGGGACCATACCGTCGGTGCTTCAGGCAAGGCTAGCTGCATATCTGAGGCGACGAGTAGACTGTGATTCTGGAGACGACGGAGCCTCTGTGATTTAGGGCGACAAGTGGACTATGTTTCGAAGAAAACGAGGCCTTTGTGCTTTTAGGGGCAACGAATAGACTATGTTTCGGGTAAAGTCACTTTGCTTTAGGGCGACGAGTAGGATGTGCCTTCAGATAGACCATTTTACTGTGCTTTAAAGTAGTAGTCGGACTTGTGCGGGAGGCAAATGGTGTCTCCCAAGTCTTTGCTGAGAAAAAAGGGTCATTGAATGGGCTAGGTACTTGGATCGAAGCAGCTGTCTGTGCTTCTGAGAGGGGGATATACTATCTGCGCCTTGGAGGCAAAGGGACATAGTGTGCTGCCTGTGCCTCCGGTTGGAGACAGCTTGGCTCTTAAGTCTTCTTTTCAGGAGAAGTAAATGACTACCCTTGAATGCAGACTCCTTCTTAATTACCACCGTTAATTGGGGAATTCCAAGGAGCATTTGAACAGTTTGGAGACTCACTTGAATGGGCCTATTAATTGAGACCCTGGGCGGCGTCTTAGAGGTCTTGGAGGTCCTGACGACCGAGTTTGGTCCGATTGTCAGCCTGAAGCACTACAGGTTGTACTCTGCTCTGCTCTTTCTGGGCTTTACGACCTACTGCGTCTTCAGGGAGCTTGGGCCAATAGCTGCTTTCGGAAGTTGTTTGCTTTGGCCGAGCAATTGATGTACGTTTGGAGGGTTACGCGTACAAGAAAGTCAGAATACGCCTTGATGGAGATCAATCTTCTAGTATGCGTACCAAAAAGAAAGACCCCTGGCTTGGTCATGACTTGCTTGCCTTTACCGTCTCTCATACTCGCTTCCCTTTATCTTCAATAGAGGGAAAGTTCAAACCCAGGAGTTGTGCGTCCTGTGTTTTCTTCTGAGCTACGTCTGCTTCAGTAATGAAGGGCGTCCACTCGGTGCAGGGAGCACTATACCATAGCTTGATGGCAGGGAGCATATTCTTGGGGCATGAATCCGTAAGCATGGGCTCAGGCATGCCTGGAGGTAGCCTTAGGGCAGCCTGGCGGAAGCATTCAATGTACACTCATACGGGCTCCTTTTCTTTCTGAACGATGTCCATGAGAGTAGACATCGTCATGTCCAGCCCTTCTTCGTAGAAACGTTCCAGGAACATGGTCTTCAGGTCTTCATACGATTTAATACAGTTATCGAACAAACTGCAAAACTGTTCATAGGCCACCCCTGTAGAGCTCCAATAAAGATGCTGGTGAGAAGGGCATCGTCCTTTGGCAGGTATCCTATTACTAAGGCAAAGTACCTAATGTATCGTTTGGACGACTCCTTACTATCATAAGGGGTGATAGTCTGTGGTTTATATTTGGGAGGATAAACCACATTGTCGCACTCAACAGGATAAGGCTGCCGGATGCCCATATTTCGGAGTGTGGCTCGCTTTTCTTTGGCATCATGGCCAGCGTATAACTCCTCGTGTGCTTACTGTATTTCGTTGGATACTGCTGGATTGATGGTCGACGGAGTTGCGGACGACTGCGCGACTTGGTTTATGACAGATATGGTACTAGACCCATCACGCACCGTCGAAGTCACAGGTGTGGAGGTAGTGGGAACCAATCTGTCCTTGATCTCCAGAACGACAGAGGCTAAAGTCTGCATGGATATGTTCAACGCGTTAAGACTTCCTTCAAGAACCTCAATGCATTTCTGCTGATCAGCACCTCCGCTTGATTCTTCTTTGTCATCAGCCGCCATATGCACAGATGCTATGTACGTATAAGTAGAAGGGGTGGTAGATCTTTTTCTTTCTGGTTTGGAGTGCTGGTGCTCATCGTCCTGGCAGGTTGCGATCATCCTCTGACTCAATATTGTTCCTACCCCAAGTTTTCTGACTACTTACGCCCGCAGAAGTATCGGTGTCATACGTCTCTTCGTCATACTGAAACGAAGGGTTGTTATATACCGTAGCAGGCTGGCTACCCCCAGTAGGTGTAGCAGTCGATGAACCGTCTTCTTACAACAAGGATCCGTCCTTGGAGCACGTGTTAGAACATGCCTTCCTTGGGCACAGGCTTTTTGCTACCCCAGGCCGAATTTTGGACTTGCCAACCGAGGAAAGGAGTTCTTGGATAGCTTCTTCTGGGACGGAGAGTCCCAAGCAACATTACATAAAGCAACACAGAGCTTATCTTCTCCCTCACAAGTTCTTAGTCGTAACCTTTGAAAGACTGACCTCCTCTTGGCGATGATGGATCTGCTTGACAACAACAGCAGTTGATGGTAATCTAAGTACAGTTGGGTGTTGATTTAGATGCCAACGCATCTCAGATTCTTCTTTTATGCTACGCTTGCAGGGAGCAGACAAAGTCTTTCTGCCTCTACTTCCTTCTTGTACATAGGAGCGCTGTGCGCAGCCGAAGAGATATGGAGAAGGCAATCTTCCTTCGAGTTCCTGTAGGTGAGGTCCGAGTATGCCTCGATCAGAGAGTTGCTGATGACGTACCCCCGACCTTGAGTAGTGCGAGTGGTTGCTCAAGGGATGATGGGGTTCCATCGGACGAGGCCTCAAAGAGTCTGGGATGGTCTTGAATAGCTTTCCATCGGCTGTACACATTATTGTAAATACAGGCCTCCGGTCCGCCATCGGCATAGCACTTTGATCGCATGGGGTGACTGCTGCCTTAGATCTCCTCCTACCACGATTAATTGATGTATATTATTCGGAATCCAATATAGCCATAACTGATGGAACAGTTGTTCTGTCGAAGACAGAAGCTCTCACCAGTTCAGCATCCTCCACAAGCGGGTGAGCCGTTATTTGCTCCTTTCGGCTTTGTGCCTTTGTCTCGCATGCCATAGGATAGCCGTGATCTTCTCTGTGTTTTTCGAGCATGGGATCTAAGAGAGATGGCCTGGCATCAGCGGTCGAAGGGATCTTCGGGGATTCATCGACGTAGGGGGTTTGAGATGCAGTCCCCTCCGTCGTGCTGCTCGTCACAGCTGCCTTAGGTACCCAGGTCCGTCGAGTCTTCTTCGGTTTTATGAACCGCTTCAAGGGCCCGACTTCTCTTCAGAAAGGAGATCTTCAAAAGCTTGCTTGTCAAAGCGTACGACCAATATTTTCTGAGAGGATCCCAGCAAGTCATCATCGGATTGCGTCACCACCTTCTCGTTGGAGGAGAAGGTAGTCCCCAGCAGAGTCGCCATCTTGTTCGACATGACAAAAGGTTGAACTTTTATATATTAAACATAAAAAGAGTACAATCAATTCTTATCCGAAGAAATCTAAGTACAAAAGTTTATAGAAAAGTGTGATGGTGGAGATCAAGCACTGCAGCGGCTCCTTTACTCCGCTGACGATCCGATGATGATATGAGACTTGCTCTGACTTTCTGGTACCTTTGATGGAACTCTTGGGTTGCCGATCAGGAGGACGTCGAAGTTGAAGATTTTGATTATTCTGTGGATCTTCTTCTCCTTGTCGATCATGTTATTGGAGGAAAACCTTTCCTATTTATGGAAGAGAGGGACACATATGCGATGTGCATTAGGATTTTGAGATATGATGGAATCTGCCGCCCTCGCATGTGCGGGCTTCTGTGGCGCTGATACGTGGCAAGTGTTGAGATTCCCCTCAAATGAGATCTCTGGTGGTTATCAAAATAACTGAAGGAGGTGACACGTGGCGTGTGCCAATTTGTTTGTTCGGATGTAGCCGAGAAAATCTTGGGATTTTAACTCAGATTTGGATTCTGTGTAATCTTCGTCTGAGATTTAAATCAATATGATAAGGTATTCTTATTTATCAACTTGATCAATCCCAATCCTATCTTTGAGAGAGGCAGTTTAAGCAAACCGATTAGGTGGGACCACGCCGTCTGTGCTTCAGGCAAGGCTTGCTGCGCTTCTAAGGTGACGAGTGGACTATGCTTCTGGAGACGATGGAGCCTCTGTGCTTTAGGGCAATAAGTGGACTATGTTTCGAAGACAACGGGGCCTCTATGCTTTTAGGGGCAACGACTAGGCTGTGTTTCAGGTAAAGTCACTGTGCTTTAGGGTGACGAGTATGTTGTGCCTTCAGATAGACCATTTTACTGTGCTTTAAAGTAGCAGTCGGACTTGTGCTGGAGGCAAACGGTGTCTCCCAAGTCTTTGCTGAGAAAAAGGGGTCATTGAACGGCTGGGTACTTGGATCAAAGCAGCTGTCTGTGCTTCTGAGAGGGGGACATATTGTCTGCGCCTTGGAGCCAAAGGGACATAGTGGGTTACCTGCGCCTCCGATTAGAGATAGCTTGCCTCTTAAGTCTTTTTTTCAGAAGAAGTAAATGACTACCTTTGAATGCAGACTCCTTCTTAATTACAACCGTTAATTAGGGAATTCCAAGGAACATTTGAACAATTTGGAGACTCACTTGAATGGACCTATTAATTGAGACCCTGGGCGACGGCTTAGAGGTCTTGGAGGTCCTGACGATCGAGTTTGGTCCGGTTGTCAGCCCGAAGTGCTACAAGTTGTACTCTGCTCTGCTCGTTTTGGGCTTTACGACCTACTGTGTCTTCAGGGAGCTCGGGCCAATAGCTGCTTCAGGAAGTTGCTTGCTTTGGTCGAGCAATTGACACGCATTTGGAGGGTTGTGCGTATAAGAAAGTCAGAATGCGCCGTGATGGAGATCAATCTCCTAGTATGCGTACCAAAAAGAAAGACGCCTGCACTTTGATGAAGACTAAGTTTATTATTGACTCCTCTAAGGTCTGCTGAACCTGTGATCGATCCTTTGTAGAAGATGTAGGATTAGTCCTTTACTTATAGCCTTGATGAATCTGTACTAGATCTTTGTAGGCATAATAGAATCAGAACTTCTTTTCGTATCTTCTGTTGTCTTTTTAATATTCGATCCGTGCCTTTGTATCATCTGCGCCGTAGTGGAGGCATGTTATCAACTGAGATTTTTTATGCTTCTACAAGGCCTTCGCCCGAAGAGAGGCAAAGAGACCTTTGGAGGCAGTAGCACTGGTGGACTTACAAAATGTCCGTATGTTACCCTGAGACCTATTCAGCGTCCCCAGCTCAGTATCGTCCACCTGTCGGAGGGCCCGCACCACCACCTCAGAGATCGACCCAGGCTATAGTTTCTTGTGCTTTCTGCCAAAGGCCAGGGCTCAACTTTGACATCTGCCTTGTTAGACTAGGGCATTGTCTATCCCATGGGTCTACTACTCGCCAAGTATGGGATTGTCATTCAGCTTTTACCTGCCCGAGGCCAGATCAGTAGGGACTACCTGGACCATTGCAGCAAGGACCTCCGTTATCCATACAGCTACAGAGATGTGGCCATCTCCAATAGCAACATCGTGGAGCAGCACCACAGGGTCAGACCTTTGTGATGATAGTTGAGGAAACAAACACCACAGGAGATGTGATTACAGGTGATATACTAGTTTATTCACTTTATGCCCTTGTATTGTTTGATTCAGGAGCATCTTATAGCTTCATATCACTTAAGTTTATTGTAACACCCAGTTTTCTAAAATGAAGGTAATTTTGAAATTCTGTATGTTAATTTATTTAATTATGATATTTAATTAATAATATGATTTTTGGTAATTTTTAATTATTTTTGAACTATTTAAATCATGACTTATGATTTTTGGTGTTGACTAGTGTAACCTTGGAGTCTGTTGACCTAGAGCCTAGCCATGTAATTAGGATGTTTGATTAGTACATTTTAGCCTAGAGGATATGTTGGTCATTTTAGGATTTATTTGAATTTTTGGGAATTTTTAGAATTTATTTTGGAATTGTTTGAATGAGGGTTGACTAGGTTGACTTTGACTAGCTTTGACCTTGTGACCTAACCCTAGTTGAGTTGGACTTGACTAGTTATGAGACTCTAGGTTAAGTTAGGTCAACCATACTCTAGTTAGTGAAAACAATTAAGGATATTGAGTTTTGAATAGAAAGATTTGACCACAAGTCATGACTTGTGATTTTTAAGTCATTTGTTTTATGACTAAGCCCAAAGCCCATTAGCCAAGTGCCCAACCCTAACCCTAACATTTGTCCAGCCACTTAACCCTCCTTGGGATTCCCCCTTATAAATATTCTCTTAGAATTAGGGCTAGCCTCTAAGGAGGAACAAGCTTTAGGAAGAGGTAACGTCCCTACTTCAAAAATCCCTAGAAAATCCATTTTAGCTCCTTTTTCCCCCAAACAAATTGCAATAGGTTTTAATCTGAGTATTCTTGCTGTTTTTACAACTTATTCTCAGATTCAAATCTATTTGGAGGAGTTTCACCATCAAGAGGAGCATCTCTCTTTAGAGGTTTTTTGGGGGTTTTGATACATAGAGGTAACTTCCTATTTCCACCATGAAATTGTAGTTTTATTGCATTTCTAGGGAACCCTAGGCCTAACCTAACTGTAGGAATAGGAAACCCTAAAATTTGGGTCCATTTCGTGTCCTATTTGGACACGTATCAGTGTCCCTATGCTTGTGTTTGTGAAAATGCCACAAAGAAAATTTTGTGTTATTTTCGAAATCTTTTTGAATAGGAAATTAGTTTTTGTTGTCGCTTACATGATTCTTTCATGACTGAGGGTGTCTCTGTGTCGCATCGTGTCGTATTCGACACGTGCACACGCGTGTGTGCGCGCGCGCGGGCTGTGCGCGTGTCCTGCTGTCGGGGGCTCCACAGGACACGATACTCGATTACTTGACACGAGATTTGACGCAGCCCTTGGGGCACTCACTGACACGCCACGTGTCAAATTTCAGGGGCCCACGTGGTGTGTCAAGCGAGTTATCCACGTTGCACTGGTCGGGGCTGACAGTGCAGTCGGGAATTTATTGACATGATACGGTCTTCGTGTCACTCATTGACACGACTTGGACACGGGTTAGCTAGCCTATTGGGTAGCCCTATAGGTGGTCTACCTAGGTTAGTGTGCACGAGTCCTGGGTTGGAATGTGTCGTGTGCACGACACGCGTGCACACGTGCACGATGCAGTGCACCAAACTGGACTGTTTTGCACTGTTGTATCTCGTTTTGATTTGACACATTTGTGTCCACCTTGGTGGACACAAGCTCATTGTAGGACACCTATGTGATGTATATTTTGATTACCAATTTTTTTTGTATTTTAATGAGTTTTCAATAGGCATTTGTCAATTTACCCAAATAACTGATACATGTGATTTTCTGTAAATCCCAGTTTTGGAAATCGAATTTGGGTAGCTGTTTTATCCTAATTAATGCTGTTAACATTTTAGTTTTAGTCCCAGTTAGTGTTCCCCTATAGGTAATCTAGCTACGTTTTGAAATTGGGATCAATGGTGGTTTATTGCATCAATATGGGGTTGAAATGAAAAACTGGAAATAGGCTCAGATTTTCTGATTTGTAGTGATATATATTATATATAAATATATTATATAATATATATATATATATACTGGTTTATATATATATATGGATATATATCATAGGTGTGTGGTGTGAATGTGTTGTATAGAGTTAGAGAGGGTGAGATTAGAGGGTTTGAGAGAGGATTTGAGAGTGTGAAAGAGAGCTTGAGATAAGTGATGGTTGAGAGGGAGAGGTTGGGGGCAGCAATGCCTGCTGTTAGACAGCAGTAAGGGGGTAAATTCAGCCCCATAGAGCTGTGCAAACCAGTCCACATATGGCAACAGTAGCATTCCCAAACCTGTCCCTTGGAACCACTGTCCTGCACAGCAAATATCAGTCCCCAAACTTAGCCTTGATAGCCCACAAGATCAGTCCATAACAGCCTATTCAAACCCTCTAAAGCCTGTTACAAATCAGTCCCATATCATACCCTTTGAGCCTATGCAAGTCCCTACCTTCTGTTCAAAACATGAGCCCATGTGGGATGGCATAGCCTATAGGTTAGCCTATCTAAGCCTAAGTATGTGTGAGTTTATATAGGAGAGCCTATATGAGTTTAGATATGTGGTTATATGTGAGTTATGGGTGTGAGTCTATAGGAGTTAGTTAGGAGCCTATAGGTGTAAGTATATATGTGTTTGTGTGAAACTATAGGAAGCCTAGGCTCGTATTCCTAGGTTAGAGTGGTTTTAGACAAGGTATTGGTACTTACCTTGGTAAGGTAATATAGGTAATGCATAGAAATAGGGTATTTGAGTTTGGAGTCTAAGATAGAGTTAGAACTTGGTTCCCTTGGTTGGTAATGATCAAATATAGAGCTCATAGACTAGTTTTGATGTCGGTTGACCATTTTGACCAAAAGTCAACAAAAGTCAACCGAGAGTCAAACTTAGCCTTTAAGCAACCAGATTTGACCAAAACCAAACCAGAGTTGACCAGTTGACTGAAAGTCGACAGTTGGTCAACATATGACTCGTTTGACCTAGGGTTGACTCAGTGTTGACCAGAGTTGACCAGAGTTGACTTTTTG
This sequence comes from Iris pallida, assembly GCA_029216955.1. Classification (NCBI taxonomy): domain Eukaryota; kingdom Viridiplantae; phylum Streptophyta; class Magnoliopsida; order Asparagales; family Iridaceae; genus Iris; species Iris pallida. The sequence continues at coordinate 42,666,979 of JANAVB010028818.1, forward strand.
ACCAAAAGTCAACTGTAAGTCAACCCTTGACCCAAATTGACCTAGTTTGACTTGGATTGGTTTTCTATGACATTGTTTAACCTTGATTGTCCTAGTGTGACTCAGTATGACCTAGTTTAGCTTGGTGTGACTTAGATTTGACTTAGATTTGACCTAGATTGACCTAGATCATTTAGAATGCATTGCAGTGCATCTTGTTATCATTTTTGGACTCATAGTGACTTGTACTGTTCTATAGGAGACAGACACCACTCCTCGGACAGTATATTCTTTTTAGACACTCAGGCTATCAGGCGAGTACATTTTCTGACCGTTTCATACTTGTATGGATTTATATTCTTGCTCTAGATTACTGTACTGATGCTGACACGACTGTTATCACGGATTGGTACTATATGGATCTTCTTTTGAGATGTTATCTCCTTGTATTCACTAAATACATATTGTGTTGTGCGTTTCACTTCCATATTGTATTTATTGAATACCCATATCCTTGTATACTCATTGTGCATATTGTACTCTCATTATCACATGAGCCCCAGGGATAGACCATTGTACACTATTGTATAACATTGTACATCCATTGTATAATATTGTACACTATTGTATAAGATAACGTAACTGGAGTAGATCCTTGTGTATTGATTGGGATGGGGGAGTAGAATTGGTTATGTACTCAAATCCTATTGTACAATATTGTATAACTATTGTATATGTCTATTGTACACCCACGTACAATGGAGTTACTATTGCATTTTCCTAGCCCGTTTACATAACCAGATTGTACTCTAAAATCACATGTTCCTTACAGTTCTTACTTATCATATTTAGATATTTCCTGTTATCAAATCTCTACTGTTTTTCATATATTTTCTTCTTTCAGCGTTTCATGTACTTTACTCTATTGCATGCTTTATATTTCCTAACTCGATATGAACTGCGTGAGATGTTTTGTGCTCGCTCCCGTCCTGACTGGACCTGTTGAAAATATTACAGAGGATGAGGATGAGGCCTGCGTAGACACTTACTATGGGACAACTGTAGATGACATGTGTGACCCAGATTTCCAGCCTGATCCACTAGCTTAGAGACTGAGGCTCCCTAGTCTAGGTTTACTATTTCTGTCATTTGAGATCTGATTGTATATATTCTTTCATTTTCAGTATTAGAGACTTGTATTGAGTTGGATGTTCTGTTTTGTATGGTAGTAGACACTTAGACTCCTTCTCTCTGATTGTATCTGTGGATCTTTTTATTCCAGTATCTATCATCTTTATTTTCATCATTCTACCTTAGATGTGATTGAGACTGTATATTGTTATGTCACCTCCATTCGGAGTGTATATACTGTACAAGTACCTTTATATTGTTAGATGATTGACCTAGGACAGCGTTCGACCGCCGACACTGTGGCGTAGGCCGGGCGTTGTTACGTTCTCGTACCCTCATAGTGGGTGCGGGTCGTGACACGTTTTTAGTGGTGGCCCATGCAGATCGAGTTTATGTAGTGGTATTCGAACTAGAGTATCACTACAGCCTGCAATAGGATTAGATATTTTAAAGGTACTCAATCACACTAGGAAAAACTCATATCAAATTCATACCATCTCAGTTCTTGCTGATATTGTTCTCCTTGAATATAACTGTCCTCCTTTGCTATTTCGACTCATTCTCAGCAATTATTTGTTTGATCTGTCTTCAGGATGGTGGAGACGCGATTACAGTGTGCCATTCATGGAGATACTGTAGAGGGGACTGCTACCTCTCAGCCAGTTTAGCAGGGTCGGAGGCTACAGCTCCTGCCACCTCTGCTCATATTGGGACTTCAAGCAGCAGTAGCTGAGGGTATGCCTTCACCAGTTCGGAGCAGGACCCAGTCATTCCAGATGATCCTTTCAGCTGCCACCGCCTCCAGGACATGTGGATGCAGCTCAGATGTTCGCGTATTTCCAGCAGTTCATGGACCGACAGCAGGCTCGGCAGGACAGAGGCATGGAGTTGGCCGTCACGACAGCCGCAGCTCGACCAGTGTGCAGCAGCAGAGGACACCAGGGATCGAGCAGTTTCAGAAGATGAGCCCAGAGACTTCATGGGGACAGAGGGATCCTGTATGCCGACGAGTGGATCGAGCATATGGAGGAGATCTTTCGCTTGGCCAGGATTCCAGCAGACCTTCAGATCGAGGCAGCAGCTAGCCGGATGCGAGATCTTGCTCGACCTGGTATCAGTCGGACCCCAGGGTGGGGGTACCAGGGCAGACTTGGGAGCAGTTCAGGGGCTTCTTCAAGAAGAAGTTCTTCCCAGATTCAGCAGTCAGAGCCTTGGAGACGCAGTTTGAGAGCTTGGTCCAGGGGAGCCTCTTAGTAGAGGAGTATACGGGCGTCTTGGCAGGTTTGTTGAGGGGTTGAGCGAGACGGCGAAGGCCCAGAGGTTCCGGAAGGGTCTGGTCAAGGAGGTCAAGTCCCTGACCAAGGAAACATAGATGCTACATTCGAGGAGATTCTGACGGAGCCTTATTAGGAGGATGATCTTGAGCTTAGGCTCAAGAGGGGGCGAGACCCAGTTGGGGGCAGCAGCAGCGGAGGATCGGCCAAGAGGCCGCACGTTCAGTATGAGTTTCAGCAGCAGTATCAGCAGCCGATGGCCCATTTCCAGCAGTAGAGGCCTGTTCAGTATCAGGGACAGAGACAGGTACAGTATCAGCAGGCACCCAGGCAGCAGCAGAACACTGTGTGCAACTTCTGCAAGAAGCAAGGCCATGGGTGGGACGACTGTAGGAAGAGGCTGGGCATGTGTTTGCTCTGCGGATCAGTGAAGCATCAGTGTAGAGAGTGTCCCAAGAACCCGACACCTTTGTCTCAGATAATACCAGGAGCTAGAGCTCCGACAGGACAGCAGAGGGGACCACCATTGCAGACTCAGCAACAGAGGTTTATTCAGCATCAGCAGCAGGCCGGGAGGCCAGCCAGGGAGAGCTTTCATCATGACAGCCGAGGATGCTCAGGCCGTTGGAGATCTAGTCGCAGGTTCCGTTCTTTTGATTCAATTCTGTAATTCCTGCCTTGAAAATTCAACTCCATCTGTTCCTATCTGTTTCTTATTGTTGATAAGTTTCGATCTGGTGCTTCATTATGATTTAATTTTCTTCTGAGATAAGTCGTATGGGATAGGTCGCCTCGATTATGAGATTTTAGAATCCTCTAGGGTCATGCTAGCAGGCATAGTAGGACATATAGTCGGACTATGGACGTATTTCTCGGGTATGGAATTTAAGGTTTTCGCTGCCAAGCGCGCGGCAATACGAAAATTTTAAATACCATAGTTCTAGAGGTATGTACCATAGTTGAGGACTCTGTGATTATCGTAGCCTTGCTACTGGCATGACAGAGATTCTGAGTATCATGGTTTTGGACAGACGCATATGATTATCTGACGGTATGTTTGAGACTCTGATTGTGGGGTGTTTGACCTAGAAGGACTACTGCCATTTTAAATTTCGAGGACGAAATTTTTCTAAGGTGGTAGACTTGTAACACCCAGTTTTCTAAAATGAGGGTAATTTTGAAATTTTGTATTTTAATTTATTTAATTATGATATTTAATTAATATGATTTTTGGTAATTTTTAATTATTTTTGAACTATTTAAATCATGACTTATGATTTTTGGTGTTGACTAGTGTAACCTTGGAGTCTGTTGACCTAGAGCCTAGCCATGTGATTAGGATGTTTGATTATTACATTTTAGCCTAGAGGATATGTTGGTCATTTTAGGATTTATTTGAATTTTTGGGAATTTTTAGAATTTATTTTGGAATTGTTTGAATGAGGGTTGACTAGGTTGACTTTGACTAGCTTTGACCTTGTGACCTAACCCTAGTTGAGTTGGACTTGACTAGTTATGAGACTCTAGGTTAAGTTAGGTCAACCATACTCTAGTTAGTGAAAACAATTAAGGATATTGAGTTTTGAATAGAAAGATTTGACCACAAGTCATGACTTGATTTTTAAATCATTTGTTTTACGACTAAGCCCAAAGCCCATTAGCCAAGTGCCCAACCCTAACCCTAACATTTTGTCCAGCCACTTAACCCTCCTTGGGATTCCCCCCTTATAAATACTCTTAGAATTAGGGCTAGCCTCTAAGGAGGAACAAGCTTTAGGGAGAGGTAATGTCCCTACTTCAAAAATCCTAAAAAATCCATTTTAGCTCATTTTCCCCCAAACAAATTGCAATAGGTTTTAATCTGAGTATTCTTGCTGTTTTTACAACTTATTCTCAGATTCAAATCAATTTAGAGGAGTTTCACCATCAAGAGGAGCATCTCTCTTTAGAGTTTTTTGGGGGTTTTGATACATAGAGGTAACTTCTATTTCCACCATGAAATTCTAGTTTTATGGCATTTCTAGGGAACCCTAGGCCTAACCTAACTGTAGGAATAGGAAACCCTAAAATTTGGGTCCATTTCGTGTCCTATTTGGACACGTATCAGTGTCCCTATGCTTGTGTTTGTGAAAATGCCACAAAAAAAGTTTTTGTGTTATTTTGAAATCTTTTTGAATAGGAAATTAGTTTTTGTTGTCGCTTACACGATTCTTCACGACTGAGGGTGTCTCTGTGTCGCATCGTGTCGTATTCGACACGTGCACACGCGTGTGCCCGCGCGCGCGCGGGACTGTGCGCGTGTCCTACTGTGCGGGGGCTCCACAGGACACGATACTCGATTACTTGACACGAGATTTGACACAGCCCTTGGGGCACTCACTGACACGCCACGTGTCAAATTTCAGGGGCCCACGTGGCGTGTCAAGCGAGTTATCCACGTTGCACTGGTCGGGGCTGACAGTGCAGTCGGGAATTTATTGACACTGATACGGTCTTCGTGTCACTCATTGACACGACTTGGACACGGGTTAGCTAGCCTATTGGGTAGCCCTATAGGTGGTCTATCTAGGTTAGTGTGCACGAGTCCTGGGTTGGACTGTGTCGTGTGCACGACACGCGTGCACACGTGCATGATGCAGTGCACCAAACTGGACTGTTTTGCACTGTTGTATCTCATTTTGATTTGACACGTTTGTGTCCACCTTCGTGGACACAAGCTCATTGTAGGACACCTATGTGATGTATATTTTGATTACCAACTTTTTATTTTGTATTTTAATGAGTTTTCAATAGGCATTTGTCAATTTACCCAAATAACTGATACATGTATTTTCTGTAAATCCCAGTTTTGGAAATCGAATTTGGGTAGTTGTTTTATCCTAATTAATGCTGTTAACATTTTGGTTTTAGTCCCAGTTAGTGTTCCCCTATAGGTAATCTAGCTATGTTTTGAAATTGGGATCAATTGGTGGTTTATTGCATCAATATGGGGTTGAAATGAAAAACTGGAAATAGGCTCAGATTTTCTGATTTGTAGTGATATATATATTAATATATATATATAATTATATATATTATATATATAACATGGTTTATATATATATATGGATATATATCATAGGTGTGTGTGGTGTGAATGTGTTGTATAGAGTTAGAGAGGGTGAGAGATTAGAGGGTTTGAGAGAGGAGATTTGAGAGTGTGAGAGAGAGCTTGAGATAAGTGATGGTATGAGAGGAGAGGTTGGGGGCAGCAATGCCTGCTGTTAGGCAGCAGTAAGGGGGGTAATTCAGCCCCATAGAGCTGTGCAAACCAGTCCACATATGGCAACAGTAGCAGTCCCAAACCTGTCCCTTGGAACCACTGTCCTGCACAGCAAATATCAGTCCCCAAACTTAGCCTTGATAGCCCACAAGATCAGTCCATAACAGCCTATTCAAACCCTCTAAAGCCTGTTACAAATCAGTCCCATATCATACCCTTTGAGCCTATGCAAGTCCCCCCTTCTTGTTCAAAACATGAGCCCATGTGGGATTGGCATAGCCTATAGGTTAGCCTATCTAAGCCTAAGTGTGTGTGTGAGTTTATATATGAGAGCCTATATAGATATGTGGTTATATATGTGACTTATGGGTGTGAGTCTATAGGAGTTAGTTAGGAGCCTATAGTGTAAGTACATATATGTGTTTGTGTGAAACTATAGGAAGCCTAGGCTAGTATTCCTAGGTTAGAGTGGTTTTGGACAAGGTATTGGTACTTACCTTGGTAAGGTAATATAGGTAATGCATAGAAATAGGGTATTTGAGTTTGGAGTCTAAGATAGAGTTAGAACTTGGTTCCCTTGGTTGGTAATGATCAAATATAGCTCATAGACTAGTTTTGACGTCGGTTGACCATTTTGACCAAAAGTCAACAAAAGTCAACCGAGAGTCAAACTTAGCCTTTAAGCGACCGATTTTACCAAAACCAAACCAGAGTTGACCAGTTGACTGAAAGTCAATAGTTGGTCAACATATGACTCGTTTGACCTAGGGTTGACTCAGTGTTGACCAAGTTGACCAGAGTTGACTTTTTGACCAAAAGTCAACTATAAGTCAACCCTTGACCCAAATTGACCTAGTTTGACTTGGATTGGTTTCCTGTGATATTGTTTAACCTTGATTGTCCTAGTGTGACTCAGTATGACCTAGTTTAGCTTGGTGTGACTTAGATTTGTCTTAGATTTGACCTAGATTGACCTAGATCATTTAGAATGCATTGCAGTGCATCTTGTTATCATTTTTGAATCATAGTGACTTGTACTGTTCTATAGGAGACAGACACCACTCCTCGGATGTATATTCTTTTCAGACACTCAGGCTATCAGGCAGTACATTCTCTGACCGTTTCATACTTGTATGGATTTATATTCTTGCTCTAGATTACTGTACTTGATGCTGACACGACTGTTATCACGGATTGGTACTATATGGATCTTCTTTTGAGATGTTATCTCCTTGTATTCACTAAATACATATTGTTTTGTGCGTTTCACTTCTTATTGTATTTATTGAATACCCATATCCTTGTATACTCATTGTGCATATTGTACTCTCATTATCACATGAGCCCCAGGGATAGACATTGTACACTATTGTATAAAATTGTACATCCATTGTATAACATTGTACACTATTGTATAAGATAACGTAACTAGAGTAGATCCTTGTATATTGATTGGGGAGGGGGAGCAGAATTGGTTATGTACTCAAATCCTATTGTACAACATTGTATAACTATTGTATATGTCTATTGTACACCCACGTACAATGGAGTTACCATTGCATTTTCCTAGCCCGTTTACATAACCAGATTGTACTCTAAAATCACATGTTCCTTATTTCTTACTATCATATTTAGATATTTCCTGTTATCAAATCTCTACTGTTTTTCATATATCTTCTTCTTTCAGCGTTTCATGTACTTTACTCTATTGCATGCTTTATATTTCCTAACTCGATATGAACTGCGTGAGATGTTTTGTGCTCGCTCCCGTCCTGACTGGACCTGTTGAAAATATTACAGAGGATGAGGATGAGGCCTGCGTAGACACTTACTATGGGACAGCTGTAGATGACATGTGTGACCCAGATTTCCAGCCTGATCCACTAGCTTAGAGACTGAGGCTCCCTAGTCTAGGTTTACTATTTCTGTCATTTGAGATTGATTGTATATATTCTTTCATTTTCAGTATTAGAGACTTGTATTGAGTTGGATGTTCTGTTTTGTATGGTAGTAGACACTTAGACTCCTTTCTCTGATGTATCCTGTGGATCTTTTTATTCCAGTATCTATCTATCTTTTATTTTCATCATTCTGCCTTAGATGTGATTGAGACTGTATATTGTTATGTCACCTCCATTCGGAGTGTATATACTGTACAAGTACCTTTATATTGTTAGATGATTGACCTAGGACAGCGTTCTACCGCCACTGCGGCGTAGGCTGGGCGTGTTACGTTCTCGTACCCTCATAGTGGGTACGGGTCGTGACATTTATACACAAAAACAGTTTAGTTCCTGTATTAGAAAGAACTGTAGGATCATAACAGGTGGAGGTATAGTACTGGTTAGTAATGCTTGTGATTGTCCGATTAGCATAGCCGGTAGGGAATTACTATCCCAGATCCTCGTAATATCACTTTCGGGATTCAATGTAATCTTCGGAATGGATTGGTTGAGTGAGCATCATGCCTTTATAGACTGTCATCAGGGGAAAGTGACTTTCAGACCGCCAGAAGATCTACCATTTGAGGTTAGGAGGAGTATTACAGAAAGACTTACAGGAGTCAGCTTTGGAGCAGTTGTAAAATAGAAGAAACCATCGCACCCAATCATCGTCCTGTTCATAGATGTTTTCTCTTATGACTTGCCAGGACTACCCCCAAATCAAAATCTTAAGTTTTCTATTGACTTAGTCCCTGGAGCAGCACAAGTATCTCAATATCGTTACATAATCAACCCAAAGAAAGCAAAGGAGATGAGAATAGATTGATGAGCTGGAAGGAAAGGGCTTTATTCGATCTAGTGCTTCACCCTAGGGAGCACTAGTCTTATTTGTGTCTAAGAAGGACGGGACTGTCAGGATGTGCTTCGATTATCGGGCCCTCAACAACATGACCATCAAGAATAGATACCCATTACCAAGATAGATGAGCTTTTTGATCAGTTGAGTCGAGCTAAGGTCTTCTCTAAGATAGATCTGCGATCAGAGTATCACTAGGTGAAGGTCAGAGAGCAGGATATTCCCAAGAGTGCATTCGACACCCGTTATGGACAGTATGAGTTCTTAGTCATGCCCTTCGGACTCACTAATTCCCTACCCCCTCTTCATGAACCTTATGAACAAGGCGTTCCACTATTACTTAAACAAGTTCGTGTTGGTATTCATAGATAACATTCTGATCTATTCCAAGATCTCAGAGGAGCACGAAGAGCACCTGCGGATAGTTTTGGGTGTTCTGAGGGAGAAGAAATTGTATAGAATACTCTCTAAATGTGAGTTTTGTTGGCCCATTGGTTATGGTCAAACCTAATTTCAAAATTGACGTAACCCTGTCTCGATATAAGGCGATTTGGATAATTACTAACAACTACCATTCAATACATGAAGCCAGTTTGCCATTGAGTCTGTATTTCCTTATCAATAATTTTTATTGTTTTTTGAGTCTAGAAATGCGATGTACACCGAGTCGTACTGGCAAATAAGGTACCCAAAAATATTTTCAAAATATCCTTGTTTTAAAAATAGTCCATTTACAAAAAGCTCATAAACTGCTTAACTTGTCAAAAAGCCCAAAATTCGATTTGCAAAAACCCTAAAAATCAAACTCTGGACACCAAGAGAATTCGGCCCGAGTTCGGACCGAATTTGTCCGAGTTTTTTGGTACCCGTTGCATGTTGAACTTGGTCATCCCGCAGTTACGGATGCAATGGCTATTTGCTGAGATTCTCTCAAAGAATTATGTCCGAATTCTTCCCGAATTCTTCCTTTGGAAAACCTATAAATAGAGAAGAATTTTTCTCATTTCAAAATACCTTTATTCTCTTTTCTCTAAGCCTAATACGTTCTTCCAAAGTATTCTAAGCTATTCATTTTCAAATCCCAAGCCAGTTACAACTTCTAGTCGATTGGCCATTGCGGTACAGTCTAGAAGTTTCAGAATGATTGTAATCAGAGGCTTGATTGAAGAAAGACACTTCACAATTGAAGTTGGTCGAGTACTTCTGATCAAAGCTCGCGTTGTAGAAGTTTCAAGGACTTCGGATGAAAACTTGTGATATTTTTTTATAGTGGATTTCAACTTGTAGAAGCATGAAAAGAGCATGATTGCCCATGCGGCTCAGAACAGGAAAACCCATGCGGTTCAAAAATAGACGAGCTTCATGCGGCTCAAGAGCATCATGCGGTTCAAAAGTCACCCACTTGGACATGCGGCTCAAGCAAACACCGCGTGGCCTTCTGCGGTTCGTTCCTGCAATTGGCCATTAAGTAAAGGCCATATTTAATGCTCTGACATAAAGGAGAACTGACAGCTCTGACATAAAAGCTGCCATAAAGACCCTGTCATAATGATAGACTCCTAGGAAAACGAAGGAAATATCAGACATAAACCCCAAAATTCTTCATACGGCCTTGACACGTGGACAGTCGCATGCGGTCAGGCAGAGGCCACCCCATGCGGCTCAGGCAAAGGCCATCCCATGCGGCTCAGGGAGAGGCCACCTCATGCGGCTCAGGCAGAGCCTACCCTAAGCGGTGCACGAAGACTATCTTCATGCGGCTCACTGAGAAGCCACCCATCATGCGGTCACCTACGCTCATGCGGCTCAGATCATTTCCATATGTGGCCAGTCTTATGCGGCTCAGTAGGGAACAATCCTCTTGCGTTCGGATTTCCTAAGTGGCTCGTGGTTAAGACACATGGCAGAAGATTAGTTTTTCCCGTGTCCCTACAGCTAGCAGCATAATAATAATGGACACGTGGCATCAAATCGATCAAGCTTCATTAACAAATCCCAACAACCAGGTTTAGTGCCATCCTTATAATTACTGGGATCAAGTCAGATCATTTGCAACCATGCAAATTGAACACGTGGCGGGAGATCCGAGCTTGGCATAACATATCATGAAGATTTATGGTAATCATCATTAATTGTCCCACAGAGATTTGATGCAATCTACATTAATTACCTAGATTTGCTACATCAGAATGAAGGGCCCAGATTAATTGATCCTTAACTGCCGACTTATCAAGGAGGCCATCATTGCAAACCCTAATGATTGCATCCCACTCTTATAAATAGCAAGGTGCCATTCCCTTACAAAAGGGACTTTTTCGAAGAGCACCAGAGCACCTGGAGAGACTTGAAGAGAGAGCAGAGAGACAAAGGCACGCACAGAGGGCATTCTGAGAGCATTTCTTCCCCGGAGCCAAGGCTGCATCCGATCGTCCAAAGAGTAAGGCAGAGCTGCCGTCGCTTTCCGAGCCTCTACCGTCACCCCCCAGAATCTAAATTAAACAATTGTACTTAGATTGCTGTACCTAGGTTTTCGTCCCTAGGTTTTCTTTGTACAAGCGAGTTTGTATTGTGAAGTAAAAGTCCTGTCCTCCGATATAATTGTTCTGTTCTTTTATATTTCATGGCAAACATGATGACTCTGCTGGAGACAAACTTCTCCACGGCTGAGGAGTTGGTGGCGCAATTGGATACAGCCAAACTTGGCTCCACACAACAGAAGATGGTCGTCCACTTCGACCAACAGGCGTTTGAATAAATACTCTCCGACGGAGCGCTGCCCGGTCTAGAAGCAAACCCGCACAAAGAAGGCTCGCAGGGAGTGGAGGCCAAAATCATTTGCTCCTCCCCAAGATCTGGACGGAGCACTCTCTGCTGCCCAAGACGGCGAAGACAACTCTCATGCGGCCCCACTTCAAGCTATAGAAGACTATGCTGTCCCCAAGTCGGCAGAGGAAAGCACTACGATGCTGGACTTGCAGGGGCAGAGTGATTCTATGTGCTTCAGGAAGAAGCGAACAAAGGCACTAGCCGCAAGACGAAGACTCATGCAGCCAAACTTGCCAGCCGCATGCATGATGACCATACGGCGCGAAACTGCCAACCGAATGCATAACACTCATGCGGCCAGGATTCCTAGCCGTATGGAGAAGACTTATGCGGCTGAGACTTCCAGCCACATGAAGAAAGCCCATGCGGCTACGACTGCCAGCCGCATGAAGACCGTTGATTCCAGCCGCATACCGCCTGCTCCACGTGGCTCAGTCTTCGATCGCCTCTCCTATGCTCCTGATCTCTCGTGCTCCCGAGAAAACATGTCTGACTCTCTCCAGCACCACTTAGACTCTTCCTATTATGTGCCCTCATGCACTAGAGTGAAGAAGTCTAGGGCAGCGCGAGCTTGGCAAGCTCAGTCTGCTGGCCTGACCTCTGACCATCCGAACGTTCCACATACCGTTATACGGGCCTCTGATGGGAAGTTGTACAGAACCACTCGAGTCCAGCCCCCGGCGACAAACGAACAAAGTGGTTCCCAAAAGTCTCCCAAAATCTAGGGTACAAATGGTCGTTTCAGACCCGTCTGACTTGCGTGAGGCTATCCTCCACAAGTGCAAGGAAAGAGAGGGGCCTCGGGATGCAAAGAGTCCTCCCACGGATGTCACTGCACCCAAGTCATCATCAACTGCTATTGCAATAACGCGACTGTACGAGAAGACCGGCAGTCCGTCTTCCATAGACTGTAACAACCATGTTCAGAGGATGAGGCACCACCCGTCGTCTCCTGCAACTCTGCTCAGAAAATCTTCGTCGATGGGAGAGGGAAGAAGACAAACATTTCCAGCCAGAAGATTTCAACCACTATGACTAAGAGACTGTCGTCTAAGCGGTTGCCTACCACCGAAGTTTTCCAAGGTACCCGTTCAAAGACGAAATCTGCTACAGTAGGAGATTCATCGTCCACATCACTGGGGGTTGCTGGAACTGGGGGTAGCACTCCTCCGAACCTCCACGAAAATCCGATGTTCCAAGAAGACGAGCTGGAGGAAACAACTCTCCCATTAGATGCAGCAAATCCTGACATCCCCGAGGACGTCCATAATTTCCAAGACGAGGCGAACTCGGAAGCTGGGGGTACTATTCCATCTGAGTCTGAACCAGAGGAAGACATTCCACATACCCTGATGACTTCTCATTACAGGGGTATGATTCGGAGTGTACGTCATCTACCGTCCCTTCCACTTCTACTCATGTCAGGACAGCATTCATGACAAACGACGAACAGGATGGTCCCAGTGATCGCCAACGCATCGACACTCTGGAGGCAATACTGCGCACTTTGGTCAAATCGGTGGACGAGATCAAAGCAGCCCTCCCTACTCTGTAAGGAGGGACGGCTGGCCAAACAAACTTGGGTCCCGCGGTCAATGCAGACTCGAACTCAGCGGCACCGAACCGTGCAATAATTCTCCTGAAATATCGGCCCTTACCACTGCAGACGAGGCCAGTTAGGCAAGAAGAGAGGTCCAGGAGCTCTGAGCCATTCATGCCCGAAAAAATGCCAAGACCTCAGGATACGACAACCGTATCCCGCTGCGTGGAGAGTTGTTCCCTTCCCACCAAAGTATAAACCATTCCATATCAATCCATACGATGGAAGACCTCCGCAAGTCGGTACATCACTTACTTCGAGGTCACCACCGACCATCTGCCCCATGACGATGCCATCCTTACACGGTTATTCATCGGGGCATTGGAAGGGGTCGCCTTTGACTGGTATCGCAACCTGCCAGACAACTGCATCCACTCCTTCGCCAACTTCAAGCGTATTTTGGAGAGATTCTACGAGGTAGGACAAGACGTAACGATGTCCACCCTCATGGACGTCGTTCAAGGAGAGAAGGAGCTGACAAGGAACTATATTGAGCAGTTTCGCCAAACCACAATGAAGTTGTCGTCTGGTAACCGGATTCCTCCTTGATTAAAATTTGCCAAAAGAGATTGCTCCCAACAATCAGTCTCTGGATGGGCGAAAGTCAATTTAAGGACTGGAAGACATTTATCATCAGTGCCACTAGCGCCGAAGAACGGTTGAAGAAGGCTCGCCAACTGGGATTGCACATCTCGGAGGAGAGGACAAGGGCAAGCGCCCTAATACCAACAACAACAATGGTGGTAACTCCTCCAACAATCGGGAGAACAAGGGCAAGCAGGCTATGGTGGCCGACACAGCCCAGCAACCTGAGTTAAAATTGGCAGACAAACAATGGCCGCAAAGGACCTACTCCTTCAAAGACGGTCATGTCAAGCCCATCTTGGACATGCTCATATAAGAGACAAAATTTAGCTCCCTCCACTAAGACGAAACCTCGGCCGACAGAAATGGAGAGCACAAAGTACTGCCATTACCACCGCTACATCCACCATGCTACATACGACTGCTACTAACTGAAACGATATATTCAACATCTCATCGACTCGAAGGCTCTGGCCATCGATTTCGAGGAGGTAATCGTGGCGGCCAACATGGTGTCCGTACAATTCGGTAGCTTCCCTCCAACAGAGACTCAAGACGGTGTGTACCCGTCCCTCTGGCGACAATGGAGATTGCTAATCTTCACCTCCTCGGGATCAGGCTGCTGGTCTAGTGCCCCTCACTACATCACGGGGGGAGGTCATGTGGGTCCATCCGAACCTGGTACTTGAGGTGACTCAGTCCACACCACCTTCCATTCGCAAGAAGAAGAGTGGAAAAGTCAGATCCTGCCGCACAATCTCGGTAGATGTTAAAGAAGTCACGGCTGTCGTTACCCGGTCTGGGACACAATCCCAACCTGTGGCTGATAACTCGGCTGAAGATCATCAGCCAGCTACTGCTGACGCTCTAGGACCTTCTCAGCCTCCGACGACCGATAAGCCTAGGCCGAAGGAGACTCGCTTTGACAAATCTCTCCGAAAAGAGGCACCTCAGGGGCTGGAGAGGCCCTACAACTTTGACATATTGGCACAATTGGCCAACACATCGGCCAAATTATCATTTTACGAGCTCCTGAGACTCTCAAAGGATGTTCGTACGGCTTTGAGCGATGCACTCCAGAATGCCGACGCCTATCTGGCTCAGGTCAACATCACGGGAGAGAGTCCGCCTACAACGACCCCTGAAAGCTCGGATAAGGAATGCGACTGGCATTCGCACTCAACCGGATCACCAACTTCTGATTCGGATATCAGTAATGGGGATGTATTCAGGCAAGTCCTGTCTGTCAATATGGGCATTCGTCGATGCTTACGAAGAAGGTGAAGACTTTCGCGAAATCCTCGAGTTAGAGCCGTAGGCCCAACAGCTGGATGCACAATGGAAAAAGCGGTTCGAACAGAGAGAACCTCCTACTGAAGATGAGGTTATGCAGGTCGACCTCGGCAGCGAATCTTCTCCGAAACCAATCTTCGTCAGTAAAGGCCTGACAGACGAAGAGCGAGAATCGCTACTGGAACTTGTCAAAGAATATATTGATGTGTTCGCCTAGAGCTATAAAGACATGCCAGGACTAAACCCTGAGGTTGCCCTTCACAAGCTCAACATTCGGCCAGATGCAAAGTCGGTCAAACAACAATAGCGACGCTTCCGCCCGGGGATCATGGATGCGATCGAAGCCGAAGTCAACAAACTGATAGCCAGCGGCTTCATTCGTAAAGAACAACATCCGGACTGGGTCACCAACATAGTACCGGTCCTCAAGAAGAATGAGAAGATTCAAATCTGCATCGACTTCCGCAATCTGAACGAGGTATGTCCCAAAGATGAATTCTTCCTCCCTATCACAGACATCATGATCGACAACACATGCGGCTTCGAACGCATGTCATTCAGGGATGGTTTCTTGGGGTACAACCAAATCAAGATGTCTTCTAACGACGAAAAGCATACATCATTCCGAACACCGATTGGCACATACTACTACACAGTCATGCCTTTCGGTTTAAAGAATGTTGGCACCACATATCAAAGAGCCATGAGTATCATCTTCAGAGACCACTTACGCAAGACTGTAGAGTGATATGTTGATGACATCGCCGTCAAGAGTCGCTATAAGGGAGAACATCTGCAGGATCTGAGGACGGTATTCGACCTGATGCGAGCACACAACCTGAAGATGAATCCCATAAAATCCTTCTTGGGCATATCCAGCAGAAAATTCTTGGATTTTATCATCACCTCCCAGGGTATCCACGTAGACCCTGAGAAGACGAAGGCAATCATGGAGATGGGTCCCCCGAGAAATCTTCGAGAACTTCGAGGCCTCCAAGGGAGGTTAGCTTACATCAGGAGGTTCATTTCCAACCTCTCCGGGCGTTGTCAGCCATTCACCCATCTCATGAAGAAGGGCGTCTCATTCGTATGGGACGAAAAATGTCAGCGTGCCTTCGACAGCTTCAAAGCATGTTTGTCGAACCCTCCAGTCCTGGTGGCCTCGGTTGCTGGAAAACCATTCCTGCTCTATGTACGAGTAATGGAGCATTCCCTCGGTGCTCTGCTAGCACAAAACAATGATACAAGCCATAAGCAAGCTATATATTACCTCAGCCGAATGATGATCAGGCCAGAGCACCGATATACTGCCGTGGAGAAGGAATGCCTCGCCGTGGTGTTCGCCATTCAAAAGACGCGACACTATATCATGGGACAAACCATACATGTGATATCATGAGTCAACTCCCTCAGGGTCCTCATGACTAAACCAGGGGCACTCAGCTCTCGCCTCGCTACGTGGACAATATTACTGTCCCCCTACCATATGATCTTCGTCCCACAAAAGGCTGTTAAAGGTCAAGCTCTGATAGGCTTTTTAGCAGCCCACCCAGGCCCGAAGTCGGCCAGAATATACGAAGACATCCCAGATGAGGTCGTCGACTCGCATGCAACCTCTCACGATAATATATGGCGAATGTTCTTCGACGGTGCTTCGAAAACTGGACCAAAGGGCAACATCGTCGTTGGAGTCGGGGTGGTGCTGATTTCTCCTTCCGGATTGGTGATCAATCGTGCTTACTCCCTCACGGAACCCTGCTCTAACAATGTGCCGAGTACAACGCTTTAGTCATTGGTCTCCAACTTACAAGAGAGCTGGAGGTAGAATATCTTGAAGCATACGGCGATTCACAGTTAATCGTCAATCAGATACGGGGTTCATACGAAGTTCGCCATGAAGACATGATCCCCTATCACCAAATAGCGATCAATATCATCTCGTCGTTCGAGGGGTTCTTCATCGAACACGTTCCCAAAACTCCAAAATATCGAAGCCGATGCCTTAGCTGGCCTTGCCGCTTCCCTAGCGGTTCTGAACTATGTTCATCATTCGGTTGACGTGATAGGCCATGAACTGGTCTGTCCCAAGAACAACGTTCAAGTCATGGCGAGTTATTCCGCTCAGACGATCGACGAAGTGCCAGACTGGAGACAACCATTCATAGACTTCGTAGTCTACGACATCCTGCCCGAGAACCCAAAGGAAGCTACCTCCATCAGAAGGCATTCTCTTAGATTCTTCTACGATACAGGGACGAAAATGCTGTATCGCCGATCCTACGATGGATTATTGCTTCGGTGTTTGTCAAACGCAGAAGCCAAAGAAGCCGTACACGAAGCTCATGACGATGTCTGCGGGGCCCATCAGCCTGGCCCTAAATTGCAAGACCGTCTTCGTCGAATGGGCTACTACTGGCCCACGATGGTAGCAGATGCGATAGACTATGCAAGAAAATACAAAGCCTGCCAAGTCTACGCAGACTTCATCCACCAACCATCCGAATTTCTACATCCGACGGTGGTGTCCTGGCCATTTGAAGCATGGGGAATGGATATCATCGGTCCGATTACTCCACCTTCCTTCCAAGGACATCGCTTCATACTCGCAATCACGGATTACTTCTCCAAATGGGCGGAAGCTGTTCCACTTGCAGAAGTCAAAACTTCAAACGTGATCAGCTTCCTCAAGCATCACGTCATCTATCGCTTTGGACTGCCCCGAAGGATCATCCACGATAATGGTCCGCAGTTTGGAAGCCACGCCTTCTATCGGTTCTATGACAAGCACCGCATCCAGAATATTTCCTCAATACCGTACAATCCGGCTGCGAATGGGTTGGCAGAAGCATTTAACAAAACAATCATCAAACTTCTCAAGAAGTTCGTATCGTCCAACAAATGTGACTGGAACGAGAAGTTTGGTGAATGCTTATGGACGTACCGTACCACAGTCCGAACAGCCACAGGGAACACACCATTCTCCCTGGTGTACGAGAGTGAGGCAGTTCTCCCATTGGAGACTCAAATACCCTTGCTTCGCATCGCTCTCACTTACCAATTGACGACAGATGATAACTATCATCGTCGGTTACAAGAGTTGGAGGCCTTAGATGAAACGCGCCTCTTAGCTCAGTAACGAATCGAGCTTTACCAAGCACGCATCTCCGAAGCCTTCAATAAGAAGGTTTAAAATCAGAATATTCCAAGTGGGCGATCTCGTTCTGGCAGTTCGGAGGCTGATGGTCATGACTCACAAAATCGTCGGCAAATTCCAGCCAAAATGGGAAGGTCCATTTATCATTGAGGCCGTATTCTCCAACGGTGCTTACCGCCTCGCAAAACAAAACGGAGACTTGCTCATGTTGCCCGTCAACGAAAAGTTCCTGAAGAAGTATTATGTCTAAATGACATTCTCCAAATCCTACATATCGAGTTATGTACCCGCCGGTACCGCTGTACTCATATTCCAAATTCCAGATTATTGAGTTATGTACCCGCCGGTACCGCTGAACTCACATTCACAAAATCCCAGATTATTGAGTCATGTACCTGCCGGTACCGCTGAACTCACATTCTCCAAATTCTAGATTGCCGAGTTATGTACCCTCCGGTACCGCTGAACTCACATTCACAATCTCCCAGATTATCGAGTTATGTACCCGCAGGTGCCTCTGAACTTACATTCCGGTCACTCTTTCAGATAGTAAGTCATGTATGACCATACCTCTGAACTTATTTCTCTGAAAGAGCTCCTCCCTTATGATCCACTACCCGCACTCTCAGTGCACAAAAAGGGTAACAGATCCACAAAATTTTTAAAACGACCACGTCGATGTTACCTCTGAGTCGTTTCACTTCCGCCAAAAATAAATCACCCCTCTACATAGAACTTCCATGTCCTCATTACCTCTGAGTCGTCCTATGTACCCCTTCCTGGAGCCCACTCCTGCCATGTCCTCATTACCTCTGAGTGTGAAGGCTCCATCGAAGAAACCCTCATATTTGCCATGTCCTCATTATCTCTGAGTAAATATGTTGGGCCTCCCTCGACTTATTATCTGTACCAAAAAAAATCTTGGGTACGCCAAGGATAATAGGTCCACAAATGTCCTCTGTTGACCACAAATATCCTCCGTCGAGTCCACTCCTGCCATGTCCTCATTACCTCTGAGTAGGAAGACTCCGCGGTAAAACCCCCATACTTGCCATGTCCTCACTACCTCTGAGTAAGTATGTTGGTTCTCTCTCGTCTTATTATCCATATCCTGAACCAGGGTACGCCAAGGATAATAGGATCACAAATGTCCTCTGCTCACTATAAAATGTTGTACTAAGTTTCCTAGTACATGCACATCATTCCTCATCATGCCCCGGAAGCCCAGCTGCTCCATGGCATTCGTTCTCCCGATACCCGGAACATCCATGATCACCTTATCGTGGAATTATTCAAGGTATCACCCTCAAACTTGTTATCCATCCCTAAAACCCAGGTATGCCAAGGATAATAGGTCCACAATAAGTCTCCTATTGGGACAACTACTACAAGCAAAGAACAGAGCAAATGTATTTTGTTCAAAATCAGTTACATTCACATGACTACATCTCATGAGCAAGCCAGAAAAGTTCTTTATTATTTCATTCAGATAAGAAGGAAAGAGATTACATCACATCGATGTCCAAAAGAAGCAAGACATAAACCGCAGCTAAAGACAGACAGAAGTATCAAAACAAAGATGAACATTTATGAGTACCCACGAATCCTAGTTACGGGGACGCATGTACCAATCCCTCAACCATCTTGCATATGACGGATGTACTTGAGCAAAATCCTCGTCCGAAATAGAAGGATCGGAACTCTCAGTACTACCGCCGTCAGACTGGGGCTCCTCTTTTACAGTAACGGACGCCAGCTCTCCTTTTTGTTCCTCCGCTGCCAGTGTTAGCACCTCCTTAACAAGCAATGATTCTTGTTTGAAAGGGGGCAGCAACTCTTCCTTCAATATGATCTCAGCCTTCGGCAGGTTGCTGCAAGAATCAAAGATAAAAAGAAACAAAGTCAAAAGATGGTCATACAATTCGAACAGTCTGCATTAAAGGCTTGTGCATAAAGCATGCAATAGAGACGTTGTTAGGACTTTCCCAAGTCCTTACCCTTAACATCAGGATGAACGTCGGAGTGAGCTTCGGATGCTGTAGCCGACGCCGAGGCCGCACCCATACCCTTCGCCGCAGCCTTCGCCGCAACCTTGGAGGACTTGGGAGCCATTGCTGATGATCAGAAAAGGAAGATGAAGACAAGAAAGCTAGGGCAAGAGCAGAAAGTAAATGAGTCTTCTTTCCAAAAAATACGTTGCTATTTATAGAAGAAGGCCATAGACCGACACATCGATCTATGTGCAATGAACCGACTCTTCGGTTATCAAGGCGATCCGACTATTCAAGGCTAAACTCTTGGGATCCTGCCCCAAAAAGCGGCTTTAAATCTGACAGCAAATCAAAGGCCATCAATGTAAAGATTTGCACACGTGGCATGAAGACGTGGCAAGGATACCTATGCGGCTCAGATAGGCCACGCGGCTCAGATGGCCATACGGCTGAGGAGGCCATACGGCTGAGAAATTCATGCGGCCAGAACATCCTATGTGGCCTGAAGAATTTTTACATGACCATGCTTCTTATTCAAAGTATTTCAATTTTGCAAATTGAAAACTTAGAAGGGGGTCTTGTAGAAGCATAAAAAAGAGCATGATTGCCCATGCGGCTCAGAACAGGAAAACCCATACGGTTCAAAAACAGACGAGCTTCATGCGGCTCAAGAGCATCATGCGGTTCAAAAGTCTCCCACTTGGACATGCGGCTCAAGCAAACACCACATGGCCTTCTACGGTTCGTTCCTGCAATTGGCCATTAAGTAAAGGCCCTATTTAATGCTCTGACATAAAGGAGAACTGACGGCTCTGACATAAAGCTGCCATAAAGACCCTGTAATAATGATAGACTCCTAGGGAAACAAAGGAAATCTCTGACACAAACCCTAAAAACCTTTATGTGGCCTTGACATATGGACAGTCGCATGCGGCTCAGGCAGAGGCCACCCCATGCGGCTCAGGCAAAGGCCATCCCATGCGGCTCAGGGAGAGGCCACCTCATGCGGCTCAGGCAGAGCCTACCCTATGCGGCTCACGAAGACTATCTTCATGCGGCTCACTGAGAAGCCACCCATTATGCGGTCATCTACGCTCATGCAGCTCAGATCATTTCCATACGTGGCCAGTCTTATGCGGCTCAGTAGGGAACAATCCTCATGCGGTTCGGATTTCCTAAGTGGCTCGTGGTTAAGACACGTGGTAGAAGATTAGTTTTTTCTGCATCCCTACAGCTAGCAGGATAATAATAATGAGACACGTGGCATCAAATCGATCAAGATTCATTAACAAATCCCAACAACCAGGTTTAGTGCCATCCTCATAATTACTGGGATCAAATTAGATCATTTACAACCATGCAAATTGAACACGTGGCAGAAGATCCGAGCTTGGCATAACAAATCATAAAGATTTATGGCAATCATCATTAATTGCCCACAGAGATTTGATGTAATCTACATTAATTACCTAGATTTGCTATAATCAGAATGAAGGGCCCAGATTAATTGATCCTTAACCGTCGACTTATCAAGGAGGCCATCATTGTAAACCCTAATGATTGCATCCCACTCTTATAAATAGCAAGGTGCCATTCCCTTGCAAAAGAGGACTTTTTCGAAGAGCACCAGAGCACCTGGAGAGACTTGAAGAGAAAGAGCAGAGAGACAAAGGCACGCACAGAGGACATCCTGAGAGCATTTCTTCTCCAGAGCCAAGGCTGCATCCGATCGTCCAAGGAGTAAGGCAGATCTGTCGTCGCTTTCCCGGGCCTCTACCGTCATCCCCCAGAATCTAAAATAAACAATTGTACTTAGATTGATGTACCTAGGTTTTCGTCCCTAGGCTTTCTTTGTACAAGCGAGTATGTATTGTGAAGTAAAAGTCCAGTCCTCCAATATAATTGTTCCATTCTTTTATATTTCATGGCAAGCACAACTGAAAGCTAGAGTTCTTTCGACTGGACTAGTCCTCACAAGAGGAAAATTAATATACATCCTTGTGTTTGTGTTTGCTTTCTGCTCTCTACTTTTTATTTACATATATGTGATATATATATTATGTGATCTTGCTGCTAACCTTTTTAATAGCTAAATTTCTACTACCTACTCTATTTACCTTCTCTAGAGTATGTATGAACGAATTGTAAATCGTAATACTCTAGAGGGGGGGGGGGATGAATAGAGTAGGCAGCAGAATTTAGCTAATTAAAAATATTAGCAAAAAGATTACATATAATAAATCACAAGTAAGTAAATGAAAAACAGATATCAGAAAGCAAACGCAAACACGACAATGTATACTGGTTTTCCTCTTATGAGGACTATTCCAGTCGAAAGAACTCTAGCTTCCAGTTGAATCCACTATTAGAAAATACCGCGAGCTTTGAAACGAAGTCCTTACAACTTCTACAACACGAGCTTTTAAATGAAGTACTCGACCAACTTCAATCATGAAGTGTCTTTCTTTAATAAAGCCACTGATCACAATTCCTCTGAAAGTTCTAGACCGTACCGCACTGACAAATTGACTAGAGGATTGTAACTGGCTTAGGATTTGAAAATAAAAGCTTTTAGAACACTTTGGAAGACGTTTAAGCTTAGAGAGAAGAGAGGGGAGGGGTGTAATAAATGAGTGAAATTCTTTTCGATTTATAGGTTTTCTAAAGTCAGAACTCGGACAGAATTCAGACATAATTCTTTGGAAGAATTTCGATAAATAGCTGTTGCATCCATAACAGCAGGATGACCAAATTAAAAAAATCCAACGGCACCAAACAAACTCGGGGCGAGTTTGGTCCGAACTCGGGCTGAACTCTGTTGGTGTCTAGAGTATAATTTTTAGGAAATTTGTAAATCTAATTTTGAGTTTTAGCTTTTTGAAAAGTTGAAACAGTTAGGAGCTTTTTGTAAAATGGGCAATTTTCAAAATATAGGATATTTGAAAACATTTTTAGGGTAGCCTATTTATCAGTACGACTCGGTGTACAATGTATTCCTGGACTCAATAAATATGAAAATTATATTGAATATTGAAATACAGACTCATACGACAAATCACCTTCAGTTTTGAACAGAGTGGTAGATGTTCTCAGCAAATATCCATGTAGCCCTTATATCGAGACAGAGTTTGATCAATTATTAAAATCAGGTTCGACCATGACCAATGCGCCAACAATCTCCCCCAGTTTGATAAATGACAAACCTTGACCGATATAACATCTCGATCTTTTGATTTGACAAGAAATCAAAATTGTACTTGTTCGATTGTACTTGATCATCAATGGTACTATACCGTATCCTTAAAAAAATATTTTTGTATCCTGCAAAAGATGTTTGATCATATTTCTTCCCCGTTGTGACTTAGCAAAATAATTGCAAAGAGAGAAGCTCCCCTGCAAACTAAGCAAAAAAACAAGCGTTGAAGAAATACAAAAAAAATAAAAGGATAAACATGTATTTCATAGGCAGTTTGTATGTAAAAGCATAAGCTAGAAAAGATAATGCTACGCATAAAACATAAAGATAAAGAACTGTAGTCCCCCTATTTTAGGATTATGAATTTATTTAATTATATTAGAATTATAGTAGTTTCTATATAAATAAACATCATATATATTAGGAGGGATATATATATATATATATATATATATATATATATATATATATATATATATATATATATATAAATTGTATGGTTATTGCTTAAAAGAATTTGGTAGTAGACACTATTGAAGTATATAGGGTTTAGCAATTTATTTTAATTTCTTGACAATTTTTCTGATATATGCATATGTCATATATAACCTTAGTTATAAGCTTATTTATATATAAGCTTAAAATATATAAATAAGTGTTTAGTAAAAAGAAAAAAAAATAATAACAACTGAACTAAGATACTGTTCACGAGTGAATAATACCCCAGTTTTCCAAACCCCTGCTTCCAGGGATAGGCAAATTTTTTTCTTTCGAATTCGATTCGAATCCGATGTTGCCAAATCTTTGAGGGATTCTCTCCGATCCTATCTACCCTAAATTTGTATAGGAAATCCCGAACAATCCCGGCAATACTCGAATGCAAATCCGACCCATATTGGGATTTAAAATCCCTATATGTAGAATGAATGAAATTTAGGGTTCTTCAAAGAAGCTTTCCATCTACACACACCCGAACCAATTTGCCTACTCCTAGCTAGCACTGCCAGCCTCGCATAGCCACTCGATCGCCTGCCTTCGCCGCCCCCCGTTGGAGCACCCCGGACCCTCAAACGACCCAAGAAAACATAGCCAGCTCTGTTATCAGCCGCAATCCAGGTATCAATGTTCTCGTGATGTTTTTTCTTCAATACTCGACAAAAACTTGACTTAATTAATTCTTTTAGAAGACAACCTAACCCCCTTTAAGCCATGCAAAATTATACGGGTTGTTGCCATCTAGATTCGAACAGAAATCGAGGTGAAGTCGATGAAAAACCTGTTGCAAATAGGACAGAATTCAATTCCTGGGGTAATAATTGGAAGGCTAATTACTCGCAACCAATGAACGATTTTTGAAGTTTAATTACAGGCAGACCTAGTCAACATATAGAGGATCAAAATCCACTTGATAGAGTCAGTTTTCATGAAGTATGCAAGAACTTATTTGATGTTAAAATTCAAAGAAAAACAACTTTAAAAACTTTTAAAACATTAGAAACCTGTCCGATACGGCATGCGCCCTGACAAACCGGACGACATGGTCGCACACTATATGCATCGAAAGACGCGTATGGATGTTGTCGACGTGTTGGAACTGACGGAACTCAGTTTCGTCGCGTGTGCGCGACGAAATCATTCCGTATCCGTCAAGATACCCCTGTATCGCCTATTTGCAAACTTCGTCCTAACTTCATGTACAGTCGTCAGATCGAGACGAAACTTGCACCAATAGGTCCGAATCGAAATTCTGGTCCTGTGTACCAATTTTGGTTCGATTCTGAGAAGGTCGACCGGAACCCCTTTTTGGCAGGCCCGTGACCCACTCAAACGGGCAATTTTGTACGCGGCTCATTAGAATCCAAAACTGGGAATACCGTTGAGTTTTTCTCCTCAAATTAAATTCGTAGACATGTAGTTTGACGACTTTGGAGACCATAGACTTTGGCCCGCATTTCGGTGAAAAACGAGTCCAACGACAGATATCATTTTGACCCAAAATTATGATTTTGCCCTTGTTATAGAATTAGACTTTTGGACAGGCATTTCCTAGGTATATCATTTACACCAAGTATATTTTTGATGTTTGTTTCAGCATCCGGAGTTGTTTGGAGATTGTGACATTTCTTGGCTGACATTATGATTTTCTGGACTTGCCACTTTGCACCATCATGCAAGATACCTTGCCACCTTACTCTGTGATTATTATATTCTTATTTTTAGTTGTTATTTTTAGTATTTCTTATTTTTTGATATTATAAAACTGTGCGTCAAAGTCACACTTGGGTGCAAGCGACTCTATCGGTCATTTTCTTATTTTATTTATATTCTCGTACATTGACTTAGCCTAGTGACCACCCATTGATGTTGAGGTATTGGTATATCTCATATGGCCTTGACACTTACTTTACTACGTGATGTGAGTCACATGTAGGACATGTACCCGCATAGTCGGCTGGCCACCGATACGTATGGAGCGTACGACGGATATGAGTAACTACCAATAGAATTTTATGCTAGAAGACTTGGCGGTTACTAGAGGTTCATGTCAGTCATGGAGATGATGATACTAGGTATTGGGTAGGGAGAACAATACCTAACATATGGGCTTCAATTACACTTCCCTTGTAACCCGGAAGCTCTGCTGGAGATACGGGTATGATTATTCTCTCAGGTTGGCCACTGATGTTTTTGAACATTATGCGCTTGGTCACTTGTGCCCAAGAGGAGACTATACCGGATCCTATATTCAGCCAGGGCTCATGCGTCGAAGGATTATTTCTCAAAATTGCATATTCATAGTAGATTGGTCAGGGACCCGATTACATGCATCCTTTCTTTTCTATTATATTATCACAGTTTATATGGCATGGTGTTTTCTTGTATCTTGCTACGTCCCTTTGAGGACATGGTTATTTCCCCAGGTTAGACAATTTTCCACAGGAGTACGGAGCGGTGCTGGAGCTATCTTACATCGATGACGAGGCATCTCCTGTTGACTTCTAGTCTATTGCTTACTGAAACATTTTGTAGACAGTTTTACATCTCTTTACTTTCTATTTGTGAAGGTTGGACTCCGATCTTATTAGACTATTTTATAGCTGTTTGGAGTGAGTATGTTCACCCGGCTATCTTTTGATACACTTATTTATATTCTAGACTTTATTATCTTCTGCGTTGAGCTGTGATGAGATTAGATTATATTATTCTAGCCTGTGATTATTTTATTTACAGCTTATGTGCATATATAAGGATTCCATATATTGGAGTATTCTTCATACATGTACAGCTGGCATGTTCACGTACTTGGTCCTATGTATTTTGGGACTTGGGCGTTACAAGAACAATCCAAACTGAAATAAAAACATGCTAGGAAAAGCATAAAAGATGTTCCAAAATACATCATCTCAGCAAATAAAGTCTCAGTGCTAAAAATTAAAGATAAAGTGCTATCTTGGAATGTCGAAGCATTTTCAAGTAAACATAGATAAATAAGAGTCTAACAAAATAACATCTAGACATAATGCATCACGTCTAGATAAAAAATCCTCAGAGTTATCATCATCATCAGCGTCAGTAGTGCCACCATGTCCAGATGGACCAGATCCATAAGTGCCAGCTCCATAAGGGTGTGGAGTAGCACTAGAACCACGGTAGGAGTCATATGCGTTATCGGGCTGAAAGAAATGATGAACCGCCTCATCTTTATAGCGGTAGCCCGATACAACTATATATCGTGGAAGAGAACAGACATAATGACCAGTCTGAGCAAAATATAGATTCGCAAAGGAATTTGTAAGAGCCTGAAATCGGCTGACATCACGGAAGTCGCGTTCCCTAGATGAGTCAGTAATGAAAGCTCGCAAATCAAAGAGATGCTGGTAGATACCCTCATAAGTCATAGGGTAGGTCTGAAAAGGTAGAGCAGGAGCAGTAGAAGGAGCAGGAGGGATAGCTGTGCTACGACGAGACATCTGAAGATAGGGCTCAGAATCATGAGCAAAAATGGATAAGTCAATTTCAAAATGCTGAAAGATGATTGGAATAATCATCGCGTAAGCAAGGTTTCTGTTCCTTTCACGACAATGTCTCATCATCTGAATAATAGTCTAGGGAACAGAAAAACGAATACACTTACGAATATGATAAAAAGACAGACAACTCAAGGTTGGTAACATCGTCTTTTGAAGTAGATTTAGGCAAAATGATGGAATAGACGATGTATTGCGATTCACAGTTGAATAAGTTTATGTTGGCAACTTTGAACTTAGTAGAACGAACACGATCAGAAGCACAGTGTTCATTCTTGAAACTGCTCAAGGTTGTGCCTACGGGAAACTCAAATTATGTGATATCATCAAGCGGAGCACCTTTGTTTGGTATACCAAGGTTTTTTGCTAAGAGGATATTATTGAATTCGATATTAAATCCACCGATATAACTTTTAACAGTAAAAGTTTTAATAGTGAAATTGTAGTAGAATAAACGAATAACATTGATTGCAATGGGATATTGGTGGGTGACAAGCTCGTGCAACCCTAATGCCTCAAAGAATAGACGATGCTCAGGAAAAGTGGTCCATTTAATTGGTGCATCGGTGCATATTTTGCGAACAGAGAAATCTGCGTAACGCAATAATGATTGATCATGAGTTTCAAAGTAAAACTCATTATATGCTCCGTACGACGATTGAACCAAACAAAAAAGTGATCCTTGGATAGGATCTGAAGACGATGCCTCTTCACTAGGTGTCGACTTCTTCCTCTTAAAGGAGTTCAAAATCCTAGGCATTGTCTCTATGAAAGATTGAAAAAACTATGAACTTGAAAGAGAGGGAAGGAGGAGTTTATATCTTCCAAGAATTGAGTATGTCATAGAGGACGAGAATCTCTGCACGAATCCAGATTTTGGACTGATTTCTCCAAGTGGATTAGAAGCAATGGTTTGGAGAAAAGCTATGGTTTGGAGGGCTTGGGTGCGGCTGCTGCTGTGAAAGAGGATTTAGAGAAGATGAATAAAAGAGGGGCACTCGTTTCTGACTTAAAATCCCATACCACCAACAGAACTCGGGCCAAATTCGAGACGAGTTCGCCTGGGGTTCTGTTGAGGTGTTTTTTAACAAAAAATTGCTAGCCACTCTCTATTCATCAATCCTTTTTCAATTATTTAATTTCAAGTTTAGTTATTTTAAATTTCAATTAATATAATTAATATTATCTTATGAATTAATTTTTGTTACACAACGACTGTCTCAGATTAGCTATATAGGTACTATCCTAGCTAACAGAGGTTCACCGAGGAACAATTAAATACCGTTTTGTTTTAGCCGTAGCCGTGGTGAAATATAGACCCTTTATATGCTTGTATCGAAAATAATGTTTGTATATTGAAAGATAATCAATAAAACAAAATTAATTGATATTATTGACATCTAAAATTTCTAATTCTAGACATAAATAATTGAAACGATCTTCCGCTAATGGTTTTGTAAAGATATCAGCCAGTTGGTTTTCTGTATCTACATATACAAGGTCTATATCTCCATTTGTTTGACGATCTCTAAGAAAATGATGTCGAATCTCGATATGCTTAGTGCATGAGTGACATACAGGATTCTTAGTCAAACTAATAGTACAAGTGTTGTCACAGAAAAAGGGTATGTGTGTGTAAAGCAAGCCAAAGTCTTCTAGGGTTTGCTTCATCCACAAAATTTGTGCACAACATCCTGCAAAAATATACTCAGCCTCAGTAGTTGATAATGCGAAAAAATTTTGTTTCTTACTAAACTAAGAGACTAAAGCCTTACCTAGGAAATGACATATGCCGCTTGTACTTTTTCTATCTACTTTGCATCAAGCAAAATCAGCATCCAAGTAACCGGTTAGGTAAAAGGAAGTAGTTTTAGTATACCACAAGCCGACAGAAGAAGTGCCTTTAAGGTATCGGAAGATAGGCTTAACCGCGCACAAATGTGGTTCCTTAGGGTTAGCTTGAAAACGTGCACACAAGCAAACACTAAATATTATATCAGGACGACTAGCAGTTAAATAAAGTAAACTACCAATCATACCTTGATACTTACGTATGTCGACCGGTTTGCCTTGTTCATCAATATCAAGATTGGTTGAAGTCGCCATTGGAGTGCCAAGTGGTTTGACGGTTTTCAGGTCGAACTTCTTTAATAAGTCTTTTGTGTACTTAGCTTGATTAATGAACATCCACTGTTGGTTTCTTTGATTTGCAGTCCGAGAAAGAATTTTAGTTCTCCCATCATGCTCATCTCAAACTCATTCTGTATATACTTTGAAAATTCTTGACAAAGAGATTCATCAGTTGATCCAAAGATAATATCAACTACATAATTTTGAATTAAAAGAAGATTTCCATTAAAAGACTTTATAAACAATGTAGTATCAACCTTGCCTTTTGTAAAACTGTTATCAAGTAGAAAAGAACTTAAATAATCATACCAAGCACGAGGGCTTGTTTCAAACCATATAAGGCTTTCATCAACTTGAAAACATAATCAAGGTTTTTGAAATTAGTAAAACCGGGAGGTTGAGCTACACAAACTTCTTTTTTTATAAAACTGTTCAAAAATGCACTCTTAACATCCATTTAAGATAGTTTAAAATTATGAAAATATGCAAATGCACATAACATGTGAATGGATTTTAATCTCGTAACTGGGGCATAGGTCTCATCGTAGTCGATACCTTCCTCTTAGTTGTATCCTTGAGCTACGAGTTGAACCTTATTACGAGTAACTAAACCATTCTCATTAAGTTTATTTCGGAATACCCATTGGGTGCCAATGACCGGATTATCAATAGGCTTGGGAATAAGTTTCCAAACTTGATTACGTTCAAATTGGTTTAATCCCTCTTGCATAGCATCTAACCAAAAAGTATCGCTACATGCTTTTTCAATTGTTTTTGGCTCAAGCTGTAAAATAAATGCAACACAGGAAACTATATATTTGCTAGAGGCACGAGTACTTACACCCCTGAAAATCTTACCTATTACCAAGTCCTTGGGATGGTCATCCAAAAACTTCATTCTTTTTGGCAAACTCTCAAGGTAGCTGGTTTCGGCTTCTGGTTCTGTACGTGATATGCCTGAAGGATCAGCAAGTGCTGTGCGTGAAGGTTCTGCAGGTTGTAATTGGTGTACTGATGTCTTCGTCATTATCGTCGATTGTCTTTTGATTCATTTTATAAAATGTCACATTTATTGACTCTTCGATGATCATGGTTCTTTTGTTGAAGACTCGGTACCCTTTGCTCTTTGCTGCATAACCTAAAAAGATACCTTCATCTACCTTTTCGTCAAACTTTCCCAAATTGTCTTTAGTATTGAGAATAAAACATTTGCAACCAAATATCTTAAAATATGAACTTGATTGTGTCCTATAGAACCATAACTCATAGGGAGTCTTCTTCGATATAGGTCGAATTAGAACCCTATTGATAACATAGCAAGTTGTATTGACAGCTTCAGCCCAAAAGTATTTAGGTAGACTAAACTGGTTTAACATTACTCTGGCCATTTCGGATAGAGTCTTGTTCTTATATTTCACAACTCTATTTTGTTGTGGAGTCCTAGGGTAAGAGAACTCATGCAGATAACCGTGTGTGTCACAGAATTGCTTAAACTCTACATTCTTAAATTCGTCGACATGATCGCTTCAAATACGAGTGATCATGAATCCTTTTTCATTTTGAACTTTCATGTAAAAGTAGACGAATTCAGATAATACATCATTTTTGCATACGAGAAAAGATACCCACGTGTATCTAAAGAAGTCATCTACTATTACAAAAGCATATAATTTACCACCTAGACTAGCAATTATACTAGGTCCAAATAAATCCATATGCAGTAATTGTAGATGTCTAGTGGTACTTACAGCGTTCTTCGACTTAAAAGTGTATCGGGTAGCTTTGTTCTTTTCACATTCACTATATACCGTATCCTTCTTGAAAGTTATGTCCGGTAAGTCTCGTACCAACTTCTTTGTGGATAGTCTTGAAATTGTGTCCATATTTGCATGACTGAGTCTCATATGCCATATTTGACTCTCATCACTCTTGGTTATTAAGCATCTACCTGCTTTGTTAGCATCTTCCAACAAATAGAAAACATATATATTGTCTTCCCTGATACCTTCAAAGATAGTACTACTAGTTGAGCTATCAACTATAGTACATTTGTTTTTGACAAAGTTAATACCATAACCATGGCCAGCTAAATGGCTTATGCTAAGTAGGTTATGTTTCAACTCGGTAACTAGACAAACATCTTTAATCATGGGATATAGAGCCTTACCAATATCGCCGATACCTACTATATATCCTTTAAGATTATTACAGAAGAAAACGTATCCTTCTTTCTTCTTCGACAGTGTTGCGAATAATGAAGTATCACCAGTCATGTGCCGTGAGCAACCGCTGTCGAGGATCCATTTGCTTCTAGCATGTGAAGGGTGTTCCACCTACAAAAGAATTTACAGATAAAACTTTTGGTACCCATTTCTTGTAGGGTCCTGAAGTGTTAGTTTTCGATATCCATACACATATCTTCAAATCAACGATCTTTCTAACTCTACATGCAGGAGAGATATGACCAGTGGTGCCACAATAATGACATCTAGCATGTTAAGTGTTGGATGCACTGTGTTGTGCATGATTGGTAGGTCTTGGTTTTCTAGTATAATAGAATGCATGCCTATTAGTCTTCTTGGGCAAAGGTTTTGGTCTGACAGTTTTAGGTTTGACAGTGTTCAAATGTTTTTGTATATGACACGAGGCTATTTTCCTAACCTAATTTTCAACTTTTTGGAAGTGTCATATAATAAACTATAATCAGTGTCATATAATAAACTATAATCAGCAGTATGGGCATCATTTCTGATTAGTGCTTGCTGAAGACTCTTCTTCTCTTTGAGTAGGTCTTCCTCTAATTAGGTAATGGTCTTGTCTTTTTCTTCGGATAGTCTTGTGGTCTCGTGTAACTGCAACATAACAGAAGAGAGCTCACCTACCTTACTAGAATTATTATTACTTCTAACCTCAGTTAGTAGGTCGGTAAGTCTTCCTATTTCACCTTTGCACTCTTTGAGTACCTTCTTAGAGTTTTGGTATTTGCTATGCAGTTTTCTGTAATTACCTAAACGGTCACTAAAGGCTTCACCTAATTGCTCAAAGGTAAAATCATCATAATAAACTTAACATGCTAGATGTCATTATTGTGGCAACATTGGTCATATCACTCCTGCATGTAGAGTTAGAAAGCTTGTTGATTTGAAGATATGTGCATGGATACCAAAAACTAACATGTCAGTACCCTACAAGAAATGGGTCCCAAGAGTTTCATCTGCAAACTATTTTTTAGATGGAACACCCTTCACATGCTAGAAGCAAATGAATCCTCGACAACGTTTGCCTATGGCACATGACCGGTGATGCATCATTATTCGCAACACTGTCGAAGAAGAATAAAGAATGATACGTCTCCTTCGGTAATAATTTTAGAGGGTACATAATCGGTATCGGTGACATTGGTAAGGCTTCCTATCCTGTGATTAAAGATGTCTGTCTAGTTACCGAGTTAAAACATAATCTGCTCAGCATAAGCCATTTAGCTGATCACGGTTATGGCATTAACTTCGTCAAAGATAAATGTACTATAGTTGATAGCTCAACTGATAGTACTATCTTTGAAGGTATCAGGAAAGACAACATATATGTTTTCTATCTGATAGAAGATACTAACAAAGCAGGTAGATGCTTGATGGCCAAGAGCATTGAGAGTCAACTATGGCATATGAGACTCGGTCATGCAAACATGGACACAATTTCAAAACTATCCACAAAGAAGTTGGTACGCAGCTTACCAGACATATCTTTCAAGAAGGATACGGTATGTAGCGAATGTGAAAAGAACAAAGCTACTCGATCCGTCTTTAAATCTAAGAACACTGTATGTATCACTAGACCTCTACAATTGTTGTAAATGGACTTATTTGGACCTAGTAGAATTGCTAGTCTAGGTGGTAAGTTATATGCATTTGTCATTATAGATGATTTCTCGAGATATATATGGGTATATTTTCTTGTACGCAAGAATGATGCTTTGACAGAATTCGTCACTTTTTGCAAAAAAGTACATAACAAAAAAGGTTTCATGATTACTCGTATTCATAGTGATTATGGCAGCAAATTTGAGAATGCAGAGTTCAAAAAATTCTGTGACACACACGGTTATTTGCATGAGTTTTTCTGCCGTAGGACTCCACAACAAAATGGAGTTGTGGAACGTAAGAACAGGACTCTATCTGAAATAGCTAGAGTAATATTGAACCAATTTAGTCCACCTAGATACTTTTGGGCTGAAGCTGTCAATACAATATGCTATATTCTCAATAGGGTTCTAATTCGACCTATATCGAAGAAGACTTCCTATGAGTTATGGTTTGATAGAACACCCACTGTTTCATATTTCAAGATATTTGGTTGTAAATGCTTTATTCTTAATACAAAAGACAACCTGAGTAAATTTGATGAAAAGGCCGATGGACGTATCTTTTTAGGTTATACGGCAAAGAGCAAAGGGTACACAGTCTTCAACAAGAGAACCATGATCATCGAAGAATCAATTAATGTCAAGTTTGATGAACTAAATCAACATTCAGTCGATGACGATAATAAAGACGTGAGTACACCAAGTACAGCTACTGCAAAATCTTCTCACAAAGATGCAAAACCTTCACACCAAGCACCAGCTAAGTCTTCAAGCAAAGAATCCGAAACCAGCAATCCTGAGGATATGCCAAAAGAGATGAGATTCTTGGCAGATCATCCAAAGGACTTAGTAATTGGTGAGATTACCAAGGGTGTAAGTACTCGTTCTTCTAATAAAGATATAGCTTCTTGTGTTGCTTTTGTATCACAACTTGAACCCAAAAACATTGAAGAAGCATGTATAGTAATTTTTGGTTAGATGCTATGTAAGAGGAATTAAACCAATTCGAACAAAATCAAGTTTGGGAACTTGTTCCCAAGCCCATTGATCATCCATTCATTAGCACCCGTTGGGTATTCCGAAATAAACTGAACGAGAATGGTTTAGTGACTCGTAATAAGGCTCGACTCGTAGCTCATGGATACAATCAAGAAGAAGGTATCGAATACGATGAGACTTATGCCCCAGTTGCGAGATTAGAATCCATTCGCATGTTTTCATAATTTCAAGTTATTTCAAATGGATTTTAAAATACATTTTTGAATGGTTTTATAAAAGACGAAGTATATGTTGCTCAACCTCCAGGTTTTTCTGATTTCAAAAATTCTGATTATGTTTTCAAGTTGAAGAAAGCCTTATACGGTTTGAAACAAGCCCCTCGTGCTAGGTACGATCGTCTAAGCTCTTTTCTACTTGATAACGGTTTTTCAAAAGAAAAGGTTGACAGTACACTGTTCATAAAATCTTTGAATAACAATCTTTTTTTAATTCAAATCTATGTAGATGATATTATTTTTGGATCCACTGATGAATCTCTTTGTCAAGAATTTTCAAAGCGTATGCAGAATGAGTTTGAGATGAGCATGATGGGAGAGCTAAAATTCTTTCTCGGACTACAAATCAAACAAACAAACAATGGAACGTTCATAAATCAAGCAAAGTACACAAAAGATTTACTAAAGAAGTTCGACATGGAAGCAGTCAAACCACTTAGCACTCAAATGGTGACTTCAACCAAGCTTGATATTGATGAACAAAGTAAACCCATCGACAAACGTAAGTACCGAGGTATGATCGGTAGCTTATTGCACTTAACTGCTAGTCGACCAGACATTATGTTTAGTGTTTGCTTGTGTGCACGTTTTCAAGCCAATCCTAAGGAATCACATCGGTGCACAGTTAAGCGTATCATCCGACACCTTAATGGCACTTCTTCTGCCGGCTTATGGTATCCAAAAACTACGTCATTTTACCTAACCGATTATTCTGATGCTAATTTTCCCGGATGCAAAGTAGATAGAAAAAGTACTAGCGGTACATGTCATTTCCTAGGAAAAGCCCTAGTTTCTTGGTTTAGCAAGAAGCAAAATCCTGTCGCATTATCAACAACCGAGGCTGAGTATTTCGTCGTAGGACGTTGTTGTGCACAAATTTTATGGATGAAGCAAACTTTAGAAGACTTTGGATTGCATTACACACATATACCCATTTTTTGTGATAACACTAGTTCTATTAATTTGACTAAGATTCCAGTATGTCACTCTCGTACTAAGCATATCGAGATTTGACATCATTTTCTTAGAGATCATCACCAAAATGGAGATATAGACCTTGTATACATAGACACACAGAATCAATTGGCTGACATATTCATAAAACCTCTAGCGGAAGATTGTTTCAATTATTTACGTCGAGAATTAGGAATTTTAGATGTCAATAATATTAATTAATTTTGTTTTATTAATTAATTTACTCAATACTCAATAATTGTTTTCGAGACAAGCCTTCAAAGAGTCTGTCTGTCACCACACCTACGGTCGAAGCGAAATGGTACTTAATTGTTCCCTGGTGAACTTCCGTTAGCTGGGACAGTACTCCTACAGCAAATCTAAAACAAACTCTGAGTAATGAAAGTTAATTTATAAAATAATATTAATTATATTATTTGAAGTTTAAAATTACTAAAATTTGAATTAAATATTTGAAATGAGTTGATGAAAAGGATATGGCCCATAATTTTTTTTTAAAAACCTAGGAGAACCCTAGGCGAATTCGGCCCGAGTTCGGTCCAAATTCGGCCAGAGTTCTGTTGGTACTGTAAGTTTTTAAGTTAGAACCCGAGGCCTTCTCCTCCTCATCTCTTCCAAACTATTTCATCACAGCAGCAACAGCAGCCGAAGAACCCCCAAACCCTAGCTTTTTCTACTCCCTTTCTTCCAATCTACGTGAAGAGTTCTATCCAAAATTTAGATTCGTGTAGAGAATCGCGTCCTCTACAACATACTTGATTATCAGAAGGTATAACTCCTTCTCTCCTCCACTTCCAAATTCTTAGGGTTATCTAGTTTTAGGAAAGAATGCCTAAGGGATTCAATCCTTTCAAGAGGAAGAAGACCAATGCCAGTAAAGAGGCATCGTCTTCCTATCCGAACATAGATTCCCTCTTTCCCCGGTCCAATCGGGTGACGGCGTGTCGGATGAGTTTTACTTCAAAACTTATGACCAAGCATTGCTTTGGTATGCCGACTTTGCTATGCGTATAATATATACAGGTGCTCCGATTAAATGGACTGTATTTCCAGATCACCGTCCTTTGTTTGAGGCATTAGGGTTACACCGTCTCGTTACCCAACAATTCCCTATAGCTACTAATGCCCTTAGACTATTCTATTGTAATTTCGTGTTAGACACTTTTACCGTAAGAACTCGTGTTGGCTGGATTGATATCGAGTTCTATGATGTATTGCTAGCAAAAATCCTTAGTATTCCAAATGAAGGTGACCCGCTTGATGACATCACCGATTTCGACTTTCCCGAGGGCACGACTCTTGTTAGTTTGAAGAATAAGCTTTGTGCGCCAGCACGTGCTCGTCCTGGAAAGTTCAAGGCCAATAACTTGAACTTGTTTAACTACAAGTTACATCGCATCATCTACTCCACTATTCTTTCGAAATCTACTTTAAAAGATGATGTCACTGTACTAGAACTCTCTGCCCTCTATCACATTCTTAAGGGGATTCCTTTTTCTGCCCCTAAGACTATCATCCAGATGATGGGTAGATGTCGCGAAAGAGAATGCAATCTCTCTTATGCGATGCTTATCCCTTGCATCTTTCGGCATTTTGATATCGACTTATCCACATGCGCTACGGACCGTGAGCCCAAGTTTTTCAAGCTTTCTCGTCGTAGCATTGCTACTGCTCCTCCACCTCCTGCACCTGCTCCTACTGCACCTATTCCTCCTCAGACCTATCCTATGACTTTTGAGGGTATTCATCAGCACCTTTCGGATATGCAGACTTTCTTTGTTGACACTTCCAGGGAACGTGAGTTCCGTGACGTGACACGGTTCCAGGCTATTGCCAACTCGTTTGCTGATCTCCGATTTGCTCAGACGGGTCATTCTGCTAGCTCTCTTCCTAGAGACCCTTCTGTATCTGGTTACCGCATTGAGAATGAGGCGGTCCACTCCCTGTTCCAGCCAAGGAATGCTTACGATTGGTATCGTACTTCTGGTGCTACTCCACATAACTCTAAAGCTGGCACATCTGGAGCTGGTCCATCCGGATATGGTAGAGATGCTAGCACTGCAGATGATGACGATGACGATGACGATGAGGATGATATATGATTTGTCATACTATTGAGACTAATGTTATTATCTTTGTTTACTTGGAAATGCTCCGACATTCCAAGCTAGCATCAGTACTCTTATTTAGTTATGATTTCTATTGTGACTTTTTGTCTGATGGACATGTTATATATTTTCTTCAGCATATTTTATTCTGTTTAGCATTTCTCATAGCATTATCTTTTATTACGCTTCCATTTACACTGCTTGTGAAATTTTTTTCTGCTTATCACATTTTCTTTAATATCTGTGACATTTATACCATGCCTGTGATAAATTTTTTTTATATCTATATTTTTGTGTTTCTTTACTGATTGTTACTTATGCATATATTGCGGGGGAGCTTTCTCTTTTGCAATTGTTTTGCTAAGTGACAACCGGGGAGAAATAACATCTAACATCTTCGATCTGTAAGAATACATGTTATGGACAATCTACAGGAAGGAACAAATTTTTTTGGTACAATTTTTTTGATAAAGACCAAAGATGTTATATCGGTCAAGGTTTGTCAGTTATCAAAATGGGGGAGATTGTCGGCCCATTGGTCATGGTCAAACCTGATTTTAATAATTGATCAAACTCTGTCTCGATATACGGAACAACTAAGATGTTTACTCAAGATGTTTTGGACACCGACCAAGATTGGATATCGACTCGTTCAAGACGGAAGCTATGTTTGCCACTCGAGACTGCACTCGAGACTGTATTTCTTTATGCAATATAATTTTTATTTTTATTGAGTCTAGGAATACATTGTACACCAAGTCGTACTGGCAAATAGGCTATCCAAAATTGTTTTCAAAATTGACCTATGTTTTGAAAAATATCTCTTATTTACAAAAGCTTCTGAAGGATTTCAAAAAAGCCCCAAAAATATTTTTTTAAAATATTACTGTCCAAACCCTGACAGAACTCGGCCAGAGTTCGGCCAAGGTGAACGTTATATGAACGTTAGTTTTTGAACTTGGTCTTCCTTCAGTTGCGGATTGTTACATAGAGTTCTGTCTGAATTCTGCCCGAATTCTGCCAGAGTTCTGTCTTTAAAAAAACTAGAAATAGAGAGGAATTCTGATCTTTCAAAATCACTCATTTACTTTCATCTCTTCTCTTCTAAAGCTTACGTTTCTTCCAAAGGGTTTTCGAAAAAGCTTTTATTTTCAAATCCCAAGCCAGTTACAATTCTCTAGTCAATTTGCCGGTACGGTGCGGTCAAGAAGATTTCGGAGAAATTGTAATCAGAGGCTTGATTGAAGAAAGACTCTTCAAAACTGAAGTTGGTCAAGTTCTTCGTATCAAAGCTCGCGTCTGTAGAAGTTGCAAGGACTTCGTATGAAAACTGGCAGAATTTTCCAATAGTGGATTCAACTGGAAGCTAGAGTTCTTCCGATTGGACTAGTCCTCACAAGAGGGAAACCAGTATAAATTGATGTATTTGCATTTGCCTTCTGATCTCCTTTCTTTACTGTGAGACTCGTCTCACATTATTGGTATTTATATACGGATATGTATTTTGTAGTGTATTTCGTATTTTTTTGATTTTCGTAATGCTTTAAATTTTTTTCCAACTTATAGATTTTCCCCTTGGCCGGCATACCGCCAGTATACCGAAGTATACCAATGGCATACCGTCCAGACATATTTTCCATATTTTAGATATTTTCGATTTCAGATATTTTTATGAATAGTGTTTCCGATATTTTCGTGAATAGTATTTTGGATATTTTGATGAATAGTATTGAGATATTTTTATGAATAGTGTAGATGCATCCTATTACCCATTGGATATTTGGTTTTGTTTGGATGGCCATGATTGACTTATATTTTGACATGGATCACCATCCAACGGCTAAGATTAATTCTCCCTTCTATATATACCATTTCACTTTCTCTCTCCTCTCTCTTTTCATTCTCCCCACTCTCTCTTCATTTCTTCTTCCCTTCTCTCCCCCCTTGGAGCTTGCCAAGAGCTTAGCCTTGAGGCCTTGGGTGTGGTGTCTAACCCCCCTAGGAGGAGGAGTGGAAGATTAGGCTTGGAGCTTAACCTACGCAAGTACGTCTTGCCAAATCCATGAACCATATTGTTTTGTTGTCATTTTTGTTTCCCTTGGTATTAACTGCTTAGAATTTTCCCAAACTTATTTTGTTAAATATGTTTTCCTTATGATTCTCGTATTTATGCATGTTTCCAAAATTTATTTAAGCAAGGTTTTGATTTTCTGTTAAAACCCAATATGGACTTAGTAGAAAACTTGGTATCAAGTGTGATACTAGTGTTACCATCATGGATCTTGGTCACATATACATATATGAGGCCCTCACATAGTTTGTATATCATGAATTTTGAGTTTGGTGGCAATCGGAACCCGTTTCGGTACCCCAAAAACCTTTTTTTTAGAGTATTTTGAGATATTGATCTATCAAATCTTTGAATTTTGAAATCTAATAGTTCCATGTTGTAGGGAATTCAATTCTATGCAATTTTGAATTTTGAAAAATCCGAATTTCGATTTAAAACGAAGTTATGGCCGAAACAAGTTTTGGCAAAAATCTGGATTTTATTGCTGTTTGGAAAAAAGGGTATACCGCCGGTATGCCGGTGTATACCAACGGTATGCCAATTTTTGCACCAGAAACTTTCTGTCTTTAGGCCGGTATACCGTCGGTATGCCGCAGTATACCGTCGGTATGCCGTTTTATGCCATTTTAGTCTGTTTTTTTTGCCCTTTTCTGTCCGTTTTTGTCCGTTTTTTGATATAATCTTTGATTATAATAATTTTTTAACATGATTAGATGATCTTGCATAGTTAGAAAATGATTGTACAACCTATATACACTTGATACTAGCGCATGTTCAATCATTTTGCTATAAAATATACTTAGTTTTAATTATTCTTCCCCACATGCTATGACATGTATTTTTGATAGATTCTTTCTTACAAGCTATGATAATTGTTGCCATGCTGTAATGCCCCAGTCCCAAAATACGTAGGACTAGGAACGTAGACATGCCAGCTGTATTCATACGAAGTACATGGGCCTCGTATGGATACATAAGTTGTAAATGCAGTAAAACCATAACTAATCTCATCCACACAAAATAAACGATATCATATAAAGATAATAAATTGTCTTGATACAATATGTTGGGCAGAGACAAATCCACTACCAACAAGTAAGAGAAAATACATTGAAAATGAAATAAATTTGGCGAGCGAAGCGAAGCGAAGACGATCCAAGTGCAATCACCTTCGAAGAATGGAGATAGTCACGGTTAGAACTAGAGCACCTGCGAAAGACAAGAGCACACACCAGGCGGGATAACCAGGTCCTCAGAGGGACATAACAAGACACATAATATCATGGCATAAACTGAATAAAGTTAGCTCAACAGAAAAGTATATGTGACTACACAAATAAAGGTTCTTAACCATTCTATGTGTTAATGCATTTTGAAGACAACGTTCCACACAAGGGCTCTCGAGACTAGAAACACGGCACGTTAGCGTTTCAACCAAGGCACTAGTGGCATCTAGAGAAAAGTAAATGCACGGCCCTTTATCACCCGAGTGAGAGCTAAGGGGCAGCTAGAGAAAAATTAATGCACGACCACTAGCACTTGGGTGAGTCACTAACGACAGCTAGACGAAGGTAAATACACGGCACATTTGTGTTTCAACCGAGGCACTAGTGGCATCTAGAGAATAGTAAATAAATACACGGCCACTAGCTCTCGACTGAGTCACAAATGGCAGCTAGACGAAGGTAAAGGTGTGAAAGCCCCTGCGCCTAATAACTGTCTTCACCCTCCCTATGTACTACTCGTGCTGAATCCACACCACGATATTTCTAATAACCACTAAGTCTTCTAGACAACTATATTAGCAGTTATATCCTAACGCTCGTCCCGTACGCACCGATGTACGGTCGGTACGCAAGTCCAAATCTATATGAGACACGTGACATCGTAGCACATAGGTGTCGGCCAATGAATGCGGCACTAAAAAAGGCGGTCCCTTAACTCTAGGCCAAATGTAACTAAAATATAACAATTTGCAAGTACAATTTATATTTTCTAGAATAAGTAAAAATATGCATGATATTGAGCAAGAAAGTAAACAGTAAAGGCAAGGTGTCTTGCATCATAGAACGACTGGTGTACTGCAATGATCAAGGGCATGAACCGCGACTTCGGTGCAACAACTACACAATATGACCTCTGATGGTGGCACAGATAGTTCTATTAGGTCCGGGATGGTCAATTTAGTTAGGGTGGACATAAGGTAGGCTTGAATTGGCGAGGGAGCATGAATAATAGGATTGGTTACGGACAGAAGAATAATTAAAGAAATAATGGATAATTACTGATAGAAAGACGATCGAAGGACATTGATAAATAATATATAAAAGAAATTTATAAAGCTTGAAAATATTTCTTATTAGCTTAAAAATAGTTTTTAGATATATATACTTGAAAAAATGAAAATGTTTTAAGGCAAACTCTAAGTTTGTAAATATATGAATTTAGGTTAAGATCTATATTTTACACATCCTCAAAACAATAATATATATTTGGACTTCTAAACTAATTTCGAAAAATAGTTATAGATCCAAAGCCAAATTTAGTATTTCAATTATAATTTTAGGAAATTATATATCATTTAATAAGGTAATAACAAAACAAAAATAACACTAAGAATTTATATTTATACTAAGC
This sequence comes from Iris pallida, assembly GCA_029216955.1. Classification (NCBI taxonomy): domain Eukaryota; kingdom Viridiplantae; phylum Streptophyta; class Magnoliopsida; order Asparagales; family Iridaceae; genus Iris; species Iris pallida. Next base: position 42,709,154 of record JANAVB010028818.1, read on the forward strand.
ATTAGGGTAGAAACCTATATTTATATAATTATAACAAAACATCTTTTGATCAAAGTAAATATAATAAAATAATAATACTGATAATAATAATAATAATAATAATAGTAAAATATTAAATATGATGCTAGCGATTATAACCAATATTAAAACAGTAATCATAATCAATAGTAATAATACTAATAATCCTAATATTAATATATAAAAAATAATGATAATAATAATACTCAAAGAGAAATAGAAACAAGACAAAAATCTGATTAATAAACCAAAAACAAACTAATAATAATAATAAAACAACAATAGAATTAATAATAATAATAATAATAATAATAATAAATTAATATACACTGTGATAATAATACAAATAATAATAATAATAATAAATTAATAATAATAATAAAATATGTAATAGCTGGCTCCTTTACTCTTCTCTATAGAGTAAGGGGTTTTAAGAAGAAAGGAAAGGGGAGAGAGAGCGGAGCTGAGAGTTCGAGAGGGAAAGAGAGGATGGAGGGAGGCAGAGATCTCGCCAGGCTCGGCGGTCGGAGTTACGCGGCAGGAGAGCGCTGGACGAAGGGAGCGGTGCCGACGGAGGGAGACGGACACGCATGGGGGAAGGCGGCGGACATGGATCTCAGTGGCGGTCAGGGGTTTCGAGAAGGGTCGGTCGGAGTTAGGGTTTGCTCGACGGAAGGTCAGCGGCCGGTGGTGGTGATTTGTCGTCGGTGGTGGTGATGGTCGGTCGAGGTCAGGGGCACGACGGATGGCCGAGATGGCGCTGGGATCTGGTTCGAGGCTACTCGGCGGATGGTGGTGGCAAGAGCGCACACGAGGTCGCCGACGCTCGGCCCAGCGTGGAAGCGACAAGGACTTGGCGACGTAACTCAGGTTAGGGTTTCCCTATTTCTTCTTCCTTCGTGGCGGTGGTGGTGTTAGTTTGTGGTGGTGGTAGAGTCGACTATGGCCGGGATTGGATGGCTGGCCGGAGACAAGGGTGGTGCTGGGGCTGCTCGGTTGGGATTTCGTAGTGAGGGCGGGGTGGTGATGGATGGTGGTGACGGCATTTGCTGGTGGTGTCGGGGACGGCCAGGAGGTGATGCTGGCCTTGGGCTGTGGTCGGGAGATGTCGGGATTCAGGAGGGTGCTGTTGCGTGGTTGCCGCGGCCAGGGACGGCCACTAGATTTAGGGTTAGGGCTGGGTTAGGATTTTGTGTCGGGATGTAATTGGGATGGTGTTGGTTGTATTTGATACGGAAAAGAGGACGTAGAGATGTGTCCGGGGGTGTCGGACACGATGATTGACACATGTAAATATAATAAAAATTTATAGTGGATGGGAAGGCACGGACATGGACACGGTGCACCGTTAGTTGTAGAAATTTGTGGAAGATGAGTTCTGGAGACAAATAATATGGAGGAGTACCTGCCTATTTATAGGATGTGGGAATTCCTATTTGGATAGGATTAGGAGTAGTTTAAACCCAAAATAGATAATTCATGACTTAATTTAAAATCAATCAAATCCAATCCAAATACAAATCCAATTTAGATCTAACTAATTATACCTCTATACTATTTAAATTAAATCCATAAAATTAAATCGAGATTTAAAATGGCCACAATAATTTTAAAATATATTTCCAAAAATGCTAATAATAATAATTTCGAAAATAATAAATATTTTAAATATCTTTTTGAATAATATAAATAAATTTCAAAAATTACATTTTTATATAAAAATATTAACTAATAGAATATTTAGGAAATATCTACGTATGCACAAAGAATATTATTTATTATTAATAACTATTATAAACGAAAGACTTTTTATAAATAAATAAATAATGGGCTTGGAAATTGTGGTACGATAGCTAAAATAACTATTATATATTTTATTTTGAAACTATAAAAAAAGAAAAAAATGTTTTTCTAAAATATGTACGCTTGCACATAATCGCACTCGTCGAGCAAATTTGAAAAATTTCGTGTGCGACGTACAATTCGACTACGCGACGTACAATACAAAATTTTAAATCAGTAATTATTTTAATAATTAAAACAAAAAAATAGTTTTACACATGCCTTCTTTGATTACGTGATAGTGGCCCGTCGTGGCACACTCTTCTTATATGTCTCCTTTGCTTACTAGATAGTGACCCATCGTGGTGCACTCTTGTACATGTTCTTCTTTGCTTACATGATAGTGGCCTGTCATGGCGCACTCCCTATAGTAGCTCGTCGTAGCGGACTTCTAGCTTCCAGTTTATGATATTTTTTTTGTTGTGGCTTGTTATGGTGCACATTCTCGCTTTTGTCCAGTCTTGTATGTCTCATGTCTAGGATGGATTCTGCGGAATGCCACACCCAGAATCCAACAAGAAATGTTACGGTCTAAACAACTAGCTTGATTACTTAGATCATTGACGATTTCCCAGTTACCTGTTGCCCCTTTGGTCTTGGCATTATATATATATCCTTGGGATTTGGAGCTATCTGTCATGATGAGCACACTTTCAGCGCACCGTCGAGTGTTGCACCGGGTACATTTATCTCATAGGTGATGTACCCATTATTATATGTCTTAGTGGTACATTTGTCTCCCAGGCGATGTACCACTACTATAGGATACATTTGTCTCCTGGGCGATGTATCCACTGTTACCATTGCTCCTTTTACTTGGACCATTCAGGTAGTAGCAGGCAGGTACTGGACTTAGAATTCTCAGAATTGCATTTGTTAGTAATTAGGATTATGATAACCCTAGTTAGCTAATGTATAAAGCCGTACTCATTGCTTGGCCGTGACTATTGTATGGAGTCTAGTCTAGTCTAGTTTGTCTAGACAGTATCCAAATTTGTTTATTTTCAGTACATCTTTGTTTATGCTTAATTTTTTTCGGTAAATGATTAGATACTAAAGTTCTTTTCAGGAGAAGGGTTACAACCCCGGTCCTTGTTTGGTTTACGGGTTGTAACTTGGGTTCCAGAATAGTTCCTAAGTCATCTAATTATTTGTCGTTCTATATAGACTTAACATGCTCACATGCTCTAGTTACATAATATGCTCACATGCTCCAGTTACATAACATTCTCACATGTTCCAGTTACTTAACACGCTCACATGTTCTAGTTATCTTACATGTTCCAGTTATCTAACATGCTCACATGTCCCGGCTACTTAACATGCTCACATGTCTAGTTTATCTTTCATGTTCACATGCTTCCTTTTTCTTACATGTACACAGTTTACATTATGTTACATGTCCTTTACTTTATGCTACATGTTGCTTTACTTATTGTCTTTCCTATTCTCGGGATAAGTGTATTGGTAGCACACAAGTCTCGATTTGCTTTTAATTATTTCTGTTTCTATCCGTTGCTATGATTTGTATGCTGATTTTAGTTCATAGTTTGTCTTCCTCTGTGGTACTTGCTATTGGGGGTCTGACCCCACTAGTTTTGTTTGGCCAGATCTGATAGAGGAGCCCGGAGGATCTTTCGTATCTTCCACTCGTTGGTGATTACCTAGAGCACCAGAGTACCATAGTGGATTTTTTATTTCATTCTCCCACTAGTTATGTACATTATTCTTTTAGGGCGTTTAGCCTCCGAGCACGTGTTTAGCTCGTGTTTTGGACTTGACATTTAGCCTACGGACCAGAACATGATTTGCGTATTCTAGACTATAGCTAGAGCTTATAATGTATGACTATTACTTTTGCTAGTCTTCACTCTGTATTAGTAGCTTCATGATTATTGATATATGATAGTTTGGGACGCTTTACTATTTTATATTCTAGTTGATCTTACTTCTTGTACTTTGCATATTTGTCTGTGATTGAGATACCTAAGATTTTTTACCTAGGATTGCCTGTTGGATTGTAGTAGTAACCCCCATGTCTATACGTCTTATATGTTATTTCGGAGTACTGGAGTACTTTGGTATACGTAGCTTGCCTAGTTCGTCCCTACTTGTCAGTATTCTGGTTCTGGGCGTGACATAGGTTTTAGTGGTGGCCCATGCAAGGTCTGATTTATCAGATATGTGGGGGTTACTGATGTTTAGATATCTCAGTCACACTTCTCTGTTATTCATATCCTTTGTGTTATTCTATATCTCTGATCCGTTGACCTGATATCTGCCTTGATCATTAATCTTTCATGTTCCCTCGATTTGATCCTTGTGTCCTTCAACTTTCAAGGGCACTGTTCTTAATCCTTTTGATCGTCTTGTTTGGGTTTTGTCGATGACAGGTCAGCAATCTTCTGTCAGGCCAATTATGGAGGATCAGTCTCAGTATTCAGGGACAAAGTTCAAAGATGACCCAAGGGCAGAGGTGTCAGTTCAGCCTGATCAGCTAGCAGGGTCAGTCCTGCCAGAGTCCAGCTTCACCGGCTATCCCGGCAGTCCAGCAGTATACGGCTTAGGTACCATTTCAGCAGTGGGTCAGAGCAGCAGTTTCGAGACGTGGACAGGCAGAGTTTGGTATGTTAGAGCAAGTTTTGGCTGAGGGCGGTCATGTTGTAGGTATTGTCCTATTCTGCTTCCACTCTTATTTATCTCTTGGGTTACGCATATTTGGCGAGTTTCTAGTATCACTCTTCTGTCTTCGTATCTTGAGATACATGATATCTATCACATGTCTCGACTACGTAGATACGTCATGGGTAGAGTCATGTCTTAGATTAAGTTATTGGTACCGGCTTATTTTGAGAATTAACTTTTATCTAAGTTGTGGAGTCAGCGTAGGCCTGCTCCAACTCAACTGTCTCAGGAGACATATTTATTCATATGCCTCCATCCCATCTTGATTGTGGTAGTGTTATTGCTTACACATTTAATTATATTACTGTTGTCTTTATCTCACCAACATGCCATGCTTTGTTTTGATTGTCATGATTTTTTAGCACTTTGGTTTGGTTTTCATGTTTGACTAGATTTAGGAAATTCCGAGGACGGAATTTATTTTTAAGTTGTGGAGAGTTGTGAGACTCGTCTCACAGTATTGGTATTTATATACGGATACGTATTTTGTAGTATATTTCGTATTTTCTTGATTTTCGTAATACTTTAAATTTTTTCCAACTTATAGATTTTTTCCGTGGTCGGCATACCGCCAGTAAACCGAAGTATACCGACGGCATACCGTCCAGACAGATTTTCCACATTTTAGATATTTTCGATTTCAGATATTTTCATGAATAGTGTTTCCGATATTTTCGTGAATAGTATTTCGGATATTTTGATGAATAGTGTTGAGATATTTTCGTGAATAGTGTAGATGCACCCTATTATCCATTGTATATTTTGTTTTGTTTGGATAGCCATGATTGGCTTATATTTTGACATGGATCACCATCCAACGGCTAAGATTAATTCTCCCTTCTATATATACCATTTCACTTTTTCTCTTCTCTCTTTTTTCATTCTCCTTACTCTCTCTTCATTTCTTCTTCCCTTCTCTCCTCCTTGGAGCTTGCAAAGAGCTTGGCCTTGAGGCCTTGGGTGTGGTGTCTAACCCCCTAGGAGGAGGAGTGGAAGATTAGGCTTGGAGCTTAACCTAGACAAGTACATCTTGCCAAATCCATGAACCATATTGTTTTGTTGTCATTTTTCTTTCCCTTGGTATTAAATGCTTAGAATTTTCCCAAACTCATTTTGTTAAATATGTTTTCCTTATGATTCTCGTATATATGCATGTTTCCAAAATTTGTTTAAGGAAGGTTTTAATTTTCTGTTAAAACCCAATATGGACTTAGTAGAAAACTTGGTATCAAGAGTGATACTAGTGTTACCATCATGGATGTTGGTCATATATACATATATGAGGCTCTCACATAGTTTGTATATCATGGATTTTGAGTTTGGTGCCAATCAGAACCCGTTTTGGTGCCCCAAAATCCTATTTTTGGGAGTATTTTGAAATATTGATCTATCAAATATTTGTATTTTTGAAATCTAATAGTTCCATATTGTAGGGAATTCAATTCTATGCAATTTTGACTTTTGAAAATCTGAATTTCGATTTTAAACGAAGATTTTATGGCCGAAACAAGTTTTGGCAAAAATCTGGATTTTGTTGCTGTTTGGAAAAAATGGTATACCGCCGATATGCCGGTGTATACCGACGGTATACCAATTTTTGCACCAGAAACTTTCTGTCTTTAGGCCGGTATACCGCAGGTATGCCGCAGTTTACCGCCGGTATGCCGTTTTATGCCCTTTTTTGCCCGTTTCTGCCCATTTTTTTCCGTTTTTGATATTTTCTTCGATTGTAATGATTTCTTAACATGATTAGATGATCTTGCATAGTTAGAAAATGATTGTACACCCTATATACACTTGATACTTGCGTATGTTCAATCATTTTGCTATGAAATATACTTAGTTTTAATTATTCTTTCCCACAAGCTATCATATGTCTTTTTGATAGATTCTTTCTTACAAGCTATGATAATTGTTGCCATGTGTCACTACCACTTTTCTAGCTTGAGGGTATTTTGGTTATTTTCAAAATTTTGGAATTAATTTGGAATTATTATTATTAATTATATTTATTAGAATTTTTAAGTGATTTTTGGTATAATTATTTTGGTGCTATTTTAGACTTTGACTAATGTTGACTTAGGAGATTGTCTTAGAGGCTAACCTAGGTCATGACTACTTGGTTAGGTTAAGTAACCCTAGCTTGACCTAAGTTAGTGATAATTAACTCATTAGAATTAGTTTGGGGAAATTAGGAATTAGTTTGATTAAGGAATGGCTTGTGATTTCACAAGTCATTATATGACTTAAAGCCTTAAAAGCCCATAGGCCCACACCATGAACCAAATCCTAGCCCAAACCACACTTGGCCGGCCACTAGGTCCCCTCTCCCCTATTTAATCTCATCCTAGAAATTAGGGCTAGCCTCCATTGGGATTATTGCAAGTTTGGAAAGAGGTGAGTCCCCATCTTCCTTAAATCATAAAAATTTCTATTTAGCTCCTTTTCCACCCAAATCAATTGTAATATGACCTAATTTTATTGTACTTGCTGTTGTTATTGAGAGATTTTAGGGAATACACAATTTGTGGATATTTTGGGAGCTTGAGGAACCATTTCATTTGGGGCTTTTGTGTAGATTTGCACCATAGGTAAATTTCTAATCTATTCCATTAAATTCTGTTTTTATTGCATTACTAGGATTCCCTAGCCCTAACCTAACAGTAGGATTAGCTAACCCTAGAATTTGAGTCCATTACGTGTCTGTATTGGATACGTATCAGCATGTATAGGAATGTGTTCGACGAAATGCCCTAAAGGGCATTTTGATCCTTTTTCTGAGTGGTGATTAAATAGGAAAATAGATTTAGACCTCGCTTATGTATTTCCATTGCACTGAGCTTGTATTAGTGTCGGGTCGAGTCGACACAGACACACGGACACGAGGTCGTGCACGCGCCCGCGCTGGCCGGAATTATGCCCTGCTACTCGGGCTTGATTTCGAGCTGGACACGCCACTTCGACTCACAAAATTTGACACACTTGTTGTGTCCACGACTGACACGGGGTCCCCCAAGTGGCACGACCCCTCGTGTCGTGTCGGACACGTATTTACGTGTGCACTGTGCGTGCATTGTGCGGTTCAGTGCACTGGATATTGGTTTCTATTTTAATTCGATTTATATGCTTTTAATTGTGTTTTTGTTTGCTAATTATATTCTACATATCATGTATAATCTCTGTTAAATTAGATTTACGTGTTAGATTAGTTTTTGATGGAATAATTGGGATTCGAATGATGGTTTAATGGCTTTTGCTGATACCTGTTGGCTGATACTGTTCTAGTTCATATTCCTAACCATTAATTTCCCTGTCAATTTGATGTTTCAACCCCTGTTAATTCCCCACATGTTTATAGTTCATGTTTAGTTCATATTTACTTTTGAATTTGACTTTTAGTGTGTTATTGAAATATGGACATGTGAGTTCATTTCAAGTTCTGTTGGCTGATACATTGGCTTCTTCCATTTTGAACTTAGTTTAAATGATCATTAATATAAATTCCCATGCATTGTAATATAGTTCAGTATTTAGGTGGGGAGAATAGTTATCCAAACCTGAATTGGAATTGTTTGAACTGACTTTGGTGTTCCTTAATGAAATGAATTGATGGTTCTTCAAAGTATAAACCTGAGATTATGAATTGATTTTCCATCCTCTTTTAACTGAATTGATATCCTGAGTTTTGAATGAATGTTAAAATGTTGATTTCCCCTTTCTTTTTCGAAATGGTATCTGAGAATTGGACCTTGGGTTGAATGGTGTTGATTTAAAGGAATGTGTTTCCTGTTTTCCAGTTATTCCTATCCCTAAGATTTACTCATTCCTAGTTATTAACTGTCATTGAACTATATGCCTAAACCTGAGATTATTCCTTGGAAATACTGAAATGTAGTTTAGATTGATATGGACTGAACCTATGAACTATTTTCCTATGTCATTGTTTTGTAATATGTGATTTCCTATATCACTGTTTTCTAAATGCACACAGGACATGTTGCACTAATTTCCTATAATGTCACACTGAATTCTTTGAACTGTTTTGATTTTATTTGTTAATCTGAATTTGATGAACTGAGATTTCCAACACTTCATTGATTCACAATCCTTTTAAACCAGAGATTGGGTTATGTGGGTCTGAACTAAGTTTTGGCTGCACACTGTTTCCAGGAATTCTCACACTTGTTCCACACACACATTGAACCCTCTAGCCTTCACTAACACACACACATGTACACCACATACCCTTCCTATTCCAATATATATGTACATTTATATATTTGTATAATGTGCATATATAGATAATAGGTGTATGTATGTTTAGGTGTACTTCTATATTAGATTGTATAGATATATATGTATATATGTATCCTATATATGTGGGATATATCATAGATAGCCTATATGTGTATTCCTATATTAGATTATATAGTTATATCTATGTGTATATTAAATATAGATATATTGTCATGTGTGTAATGTTATGGCTTGGTTATTAGGGCATGATATTGCCTAGTAAGCCTAGATTAGTCTTGTTAGAACCTAGAATGGCTTGTTAGACCTAGAATAGCCTAGTATAGACTAGTTTGACTTAGGTTTGACTTGGTTGACCTAGTTTGACTTCTAGGGTTGACCAGAGTTGACCAAGAGTTGACTTTGGTCTAGATTGACCTAGATTCATGTAGAACGCATCGTAGTGCATTTTATTACCATTCTGGACTTGTTGTGACTTGTACTGTTCTAATAGGAGCCAGACACCACTCATCGGATAGTACTTTTATCTTGGACATTCAGTTAGCAGACGAGTTTATTCTCTGATCTTTTCATACCTGTCTGGACTGTATTCTTGCTCTAGATTACTCTACATGATGCTGACACGTATCTTCACTGATTAATACTATATGGATTCCCTTCCTGAGATGTTATCCCTCTACGGGTGCATCGGGTATTTCATGTTCATGTACTTTATCATATGCATCAGGTACTCCTTGTACTCGTACTAGTTCATGTTATTACATGTTCTCATGTGCTTTCATGTGCTTTATCACGTGCCTCATGTACTACTCATTACATGATTTCACGTATCCTTAGCTGTATTCATGTGCTTATAACGTAACTTGAATGGATCCTTGTGTATTGATTGGGACAGGGTGAGTAGAATTGGTTATGTGATCATTATCTCCAGTAGCTGTATTCATGTGCCTCTTAGTTGTATTCATGTGCCCCTAAGCCGTTTACATAACCATATTGTACTCTAAATCACTTAGCCACTTACGGTCTCTACTTATCATGTATTTACTTTCAGTTATAAAATATCTCCTGTTTACTCGTACTTCCTTTTCAGCACTTCCTGTATTTTACTCTATTGCATGTTTTATACTCCTAACCTGTTATGAACTGTTGAAAGATATGTGCTCGTTCCCGTCCTGATTGGACCTGTTGAAAATTTTACAGAGGACGAGGAGGAGGCCTGCTTAGACACTTACTATGGGACAGCCTTATATGACACTTGCGATCCGGACTTCCAGTCGGATCCCTTAGCAGTAGAGACAGTTGCTCCATAGATAGTTTATCTTATTTCATAGTATTTGTAGTTGAGTTATATATATTTTGGATTTGTATTATGTCTGGATGGTTGTGAGTTTATCATAGACACTTAGCTTCTCTCTATTTATATTCCTGTGGATTTTGGATCTTGCATCTTTATGTCATTCTATCTTTATCCTGTTCTACCTTAGCTGTGATTGAGTTATATTCTGTTATGTCACCCCCATTCGGGGAGTATAACTGTTATTACCTTCAACTGTTAAATGTTGTGACCTAGGACAGCGTTCTACCGCCGACACTGCAGCGTAGGCTGGACGTACCCATGTCTCGTGCCCTTACTCTAGGGTGCGAGTCGTGACACATTTTTAGTGGTGGCCCATGCAGGTCCAGGTTAGAAATGTAGTGGTATTCGAACTAGAATATCACTGCAGCCTGCAGTAGGAATTAGTATATTTTTGAAGGTACTCAATCACACTAGGAAAAACTCCTTATCAGATTCCGTATATCTATTTTGCTGCTTATTGTCTTCCTTAGAAATTTTAACTTCCTCCTTTGTTATTTTGATTCATTCTCAATAATTGTTTCTTGTTTGATCTGTGTCTCCAGGATGGTTGAGACGCGATCATATCGCCTTGGACTGGGAGACGCTAGAGAGGGGTCTAGCACCTCTCGACCTCAGCAGCAGCCAGCTCCCGGAGCCACAGGGCCAGTGCAGCCCTCAGAAGTCGGTGTTTCTGCCACTTTTGGAGGAGCACCTCCACCAGTTAAGAGGCCGGTTGTGATTCCTGAGATCCTTCCACCGCAGCAGCCTCCGCCTGTGGGGATGGTAGATGCTGCACATCTCTTCTCCTTCGTGGAGAGGATTCCGGAGTCCCACCAGCAGCAGCAGACGAGGCAAATTACAAATTTCAGGCAGGGGATCGATGAGGCACACCAGCTGGTTCGTACTACAGTCGAGATGATTACAGCTTAGGGGACCCAGCTGCAGCCCCGTCGGAGGGAAAAGGATATACAGGACTTCCAGAAGATGCACCCTCGGGAGTTCTTCGGCACAGAGGATATTCACTATGCCGACGACTGGATAGAGCATATCGAAGAGATCTTCAGGCTGGCGGAGATACCAGTTCGACTCCAGATCGAGGCGTCGGGCAGTCAGATGCAGCACTTGGCCCGTGCATGGTATCAGACAGATCCGAGGGTGGGAGTTGAGGGCCAGACTTGGGCCCAGTTCAAGGAGCTGTTTAAGGAGCAGTTCTTTCCTGATGTGGCCTTGGGAGGTATCGAGGCATAGTTCGAGGGTCTGGTTCAGGGGAACCAGACGGTAGCTGAGTATGCTGTAGAGTTTTATAGACTGGCCCATTTTATTGATGACTTGACTGAGAAGACGAAGGCGAGGAAGTTTCGCCGAGGTCTGATTAGAGAGGTTCGGTCGCTGACTAAGAGCGACCAGAATGCTACATTTGCTGAGATATTTTCTGGGGCCATGGTAGCGGAGGACGACCTAGGGCTGAAGTAGAAGAGGGGTCGTGACTTTCAGGGTGGTAACAGCAGTCAGGGGCAGGCCAAGAGGCCTCACTTCCAGCCCCAGCAGCAGAGGCCATTTCAGCAGTATCAGCAGCAACACCAGCCTCAGTATCAGCAGCAAGGTAGGGCACCTTTCCAGCAGGTGCATCACCAGCAGCAGAGAGGACAGCAGGCACCCCGTTAGCAGCAGGTAGTAGTTTTTGCCTTCTGCAAGAAGCTGGGGCACATGATCCATGAGTGCAGGAAGAAGCTAGGAAAGTGCCTTCTTTGTGGTGCGGGAGATCACCAGTTGAGGGATTGCCCTGGGGCTTTTGGGCGAGGAGCTGAGAGAGGTGGAGCCAAGGCTCCAACAGGCCAGCAGAGGGGGCCACTACAGACCCAGCAACAGAGGTTCCAACAGCACCAACAGTAGATACGAGGTGGACAGCAGGGATGAGATTTTGCCAAGGCAGCTGAGGATGCCGAGGCCATCGGAGAGCTGATAGCAGGTTCAGTTCTCCTAGATTCCCTTCCAGCATTTGAACTCTTTGATTCCGGGGCTTTCCACAGCTTTGTGTCAGTATCGTATGCTATTAGACACAGTTTGGTTTCTGAACCATTGCCTAGAACCTGCAAGATCACGACCGGGGGTGGGGTCATCCTCGTGAGTGATGTTTGCAGAGGGCGGAGCGTCATATTGGGAGGCCGAGAGTTGTGAGTGAGTTTACTCATCATGCCATTACCGAACTACGATATTGTATTAGGTATAGACTGGCTGAGTAGACACCACGCCCGCATTGATTGCCGAGGGGGTAGAGTTTTGTTTGGGGCGCCAGGAGAGCCAGAGTTTGAGTACACCCGACGGAAGGCAGAGCAGGACGGCCGAGTTTTCTGTGGAGCATCAGTCGAGGAGCAGGTGGCTCCACATCTCTTGATCGCAGAGTTTATGGACATATTCCCAGAGGAGTTGCCAGGGCTTCCACCGGACAGGGATGTAGAGTTCTCGATAGACTTGGTTCCCGGCGTGGAACCGATTTTCCAATATGTCTATCGAGTGAACAACAGTGAACTGGTGGAGCTGAAGAAGCAGGTGGATGAGCTGCAGGACAAGGGCTTCATCCGTTCGAGTTCTTCACCTTGGGGTGCACCGATACTCTTCGTACCCAAGAAGGATGGGTCGGTACGGATATGTATCGACTACAAGGCACTTAACAACCTGACGATCAAGAACAGATACCCACTGCCACGGATCGATGATCTCTTTGATCAGTTTAGTGGAGCTCGGGTGTTCTCCAAGATTGATTTGAGGTCAGGTTATCACCAGGTGAAGGTGAAGAGGGAGGATATTCTTAAGACCGCTTTCAGGACGCGGTACGGTCAGTTTGAGTTTTTGGTTATGCCGTTTGGGCTAACCAATGCACCAACAGTGTTTATGAATCTAATGAACAAGGTGTTCCACCAGTACTTGGACAAGTTCGTCGTGGTGTTCATTGATGATATCTTGGTATATTCCAAGACAGAGGAGGAGCACGAGGAGCATCTACGGATAGTGCTGGAGACTCTCAGAAGGGAGCAGCTTTATGGAAAACTCTCCAAGTGTGAGTTTTTCTTAGACCGGGTGGACTTCTTGGGGCATGTGGTGACTGGAGATGGTATCTCAATTTACCCCAAGAAGATTGTAGCAGTTGACGCATGGGCAGCGCCGACTTCAGTGGCAGAGATCAGAAGTTTCCTGGGGCTGGCATGATACTATAGGAGATTTGTACAGGATTTCTTCTGGGTTGTAGAGCCGTTGACACGGTTGACCCGGAAGGATACTGATTTTGTTTGGTCAGAGGAGTGTCAGACAGCTTTTGATGAGTTGAAGAAGCGGCTTACGACAACTCCGATTCTGACATTGCCTTCAGGATCGGGTGGATTTACTATTTATAGTGATGCTTCATGGAAGGGGCTGGGTTGTGTCTTGCAGCAGCATGGGAAGGTGATTGCCTATGCTTCCAGGCAATTACGTCCCCATGAGAAGAACTACCCTACCTATGACCTGGAGCTGGCAGCGGTGATTTTTGCTTTGAAGTTGTGGATACACTATCTATATGGCGAGAGGGTGGAGATTTTCACAGATCACAAGAGCTTGAAGTATGTGTTTACACAGAAATAGCTCAACATGAGACAACGCAGATGGCTAGAGTTGATAAAGGACTTTGACATCTCACTTCAGTAGCACCCGGGGAAGGCAAACGTGGTTGTCGATGCCTTGAGTAGGTATCCGACAGCCATGTGTTTGACTATGGATCGGCCCTTGCTTGCAGACTTGGAGAGGCTTGGGATTGAGGTGATTGTGCCCGGGGTGCAGATACAGTTATGGGGCCTTCAGATACAGTCGGACTTGATAGAGAGGATCAAGGTGACACAGTTCGAGGATATGGCTCTGCGGTGTATCAGAGAGCAGGTTCGTGCAAGGTTGGTGGATGGCGAGTTTTCACTTACAGAGGATGGTGCCTTGAGGTACGGTTCCAGGTTATGTGTGCCTAGCGGGGAGCTCAGGAAGCAGATCATGCAGGAGGCTCACAGATCGCAGTACTTTATACATCCTGGTGCCAACAAGATATACATGGATCTGCGAGAGCATGTCTGGTGGTATGGGATAAAGTGGGAGGTATCCCACTTCGTAGCTAGATGCTTGGTCTGTCAGCAGGTCAAGACGGAGAGGCAGAGGCCCGGAGGATTATTGCAGCCGTTGCCCATTCCAGAGTGGAAGTGGGAACATATCACCATGGATTTCGTATCAGGGTTGCCGCGTACACCAGGAGAAAAAGACACAATTTGGGTCATCGTTGACAGGTTGACCAAATCGGCCCACTTCTTGCTATTCAAGGTGGGTACGTCTACAGAGAGGCTTGCGGTGTTGTATATGAGGCAGATAGTCAGGATTCACGGAGTTCCTGTCAGCATTATCTCAGATCGGGATAGTCGCTTTACTTCCCATTTCTAGAGGAGTCTGCAGACTAGTTTGGGCACTCAGCTCAAGTTTAGTACTGCATAACACCCCCAGATGGACGGACAGTCAGAGAGGACTATTCAGACCCTTGAGGACATGCTGCAGACGTGCGTCCTGGATTTTGGAGGTTCCTGGGAGGATCATCTACATTTGGTAGAGTTTGCTTACAAAAACAGTTATCAGGCCAGCATTGAAATATTACCGTTTGAGGCTCTGTACGGGCGTAGGTGTCGTACACCCTTATCTTGGGATAATGTTGGAGAGCGAGCTTTACTGGGACCAGAGATGGTTGTTGACGCAGCCGAGAAGGTGAAGCTCATCAGGGACAGACTTCGTATGTCGCAGGACAGACATCGGCACTGGGCTGATAGCCACCGGAGGCCATTGGAGTTTGAGGTACAGATTTAGAGATAGGATTAGAAGTAGGTTGTATTTTTGTTTTGTTTAATGATCGTGTTTGATTTTTTAGTAACTTGAGACCTTGCTTGTGATTAGGTTGGAGACATGGTTTTTCTGCGGATATCTCCGACTCGTAGTACGATACATTTTGGTGGAGGTGGGAAGCTTAGCCCGTGCTTCATCGGCCATTTCGTTATCAGCGGAAGAGTCGGTGACGTGGCATACAGGCTAGACTTGCCACCTGCACTAGTGGAAGTTCACAACGTATTCCACGTATCACAGTTGAGACGGTACGTGGCTGACCATAGCCATGTGCTTGATCATTCGGAGATTGAGGTTGGACCTACTCTCAGTTATCCAGAACGGCCTGTGGAGATTCTGGATCGCCGAGAGAAGGTACTGAGGAACCAGGTGATACCCTTGGTACGCGTCGCATGGAGGTATCATTCTCAGGGAGAGTCTACCTGGGAGCGGAAGGATGAGATGCGCGAGCGGTACCCCTATCTTTTTAGACCTTGAGGTATACTTTTCTATCCTTCTTAGCAGTTAGTTTCGCCTTTAATTTCGAGGACAAAATAATTTTAAGGAGGGTAGATTTGTCACTACCACTTTTCTAGCTTGAGGATATTTTGGTCATTTTCAAAAATTTTGAATTAATTTGGAATTATTATTATTAATTATATTTATTAGAATTTTTAAATGATTTTTGGTATAATAGTTTTGGTGCTATTTTAGACTTTGACTAATGGTGACTTAGGAGATTGTCTTAGAGGCTAACCTAGGTCATGACTACTTGGTTAGGTTAAGTAACCCTAGCTTGACCTAAGTTAGTGATAATTAACTCATTCGAATTAGTTTGGGAAAATTATGAATTAGTTTGATTAAGGAATGGCTTGTGATTTCACAAGTCATTATATGACTTAAAGCCTTAAAAGCCCATAGGCCCACACCATGAACCAAACCCTAGCCCAAACCACACTTGGCCGACCACTGGGTCCCCTCTCCCCTATTTAATCCCCTCCTAGAAATTAGGGCTAGCCTCCATTGGAATTATTGCAAGTTTGGGAAGAGGTGAGTCCCCATCTTCCTTAAATCATAGAAATTCCTATTTAGCTCCTTTTCTACCCAAATTAATTGCAATAGGACCTAATTTTATTATACTTGCTGTTGTTATTGAGAGATTTCAGGGAATACACAATTTGTGGATATTTTGGGAGCTTGAGAAACTATTTCATTTGGGGCTTTTGTGTGGATTTGCACCATAGGTAAATTTCTAATCTATTCCATAAAATTCTATTTTTATTGCATTACTAGGATGCCCTAGCCCTAACCTAACAGTAGGATTAGCTAACCCTATAATTTGAGTCCATTACGTGTCTGTATCGGACACGTATCAGCATGTATAGAAATGTGTTCGACGAAATGCCCCAAAGGGCATTTCGATGCTTTTTTTGAGTTGTGATTAAATAGGAAAATAGGTTTAGACCCCGCTTATGCATTTCTATTGCACTGAGCATGTATTAGGGTCGGGTCGAGTCGACACAGACACGCGGACATGCGGTCGTGTACGCGCGCGCGCTGGCAGGAATTATGCCCTGCTACTCGGGGTTGATTCCGAGCTGGACACGCCACTTCGACTCACAAAATTTGACACACGTGTTGTGTCCACGACTGACACGGGGTCCCCCAAGTGGCACGACCCCTCGTGTCGTGTCGGACACGTATTTACATGTGCACTGTGCGTGCACTGTGCGCTTTAATGTACTGGATATTGGTTTCTGTTTTAATTCAATTTATATGCTTTTAATTGTATTTTTATTTGCTAATTAGTTTCTATATATCATGTATAATCTCTGTTAAATTAGATTTACATGTTAGATTAGTTTTTGATGGAATAATTGGGATTCGAATGATGGTTTAATGGCTTTTGCTGATACATGTTGGCTGATACTGTTCTAGTTCATATTCCTAACCATTAATTTCCCTTTTAATTTGATGTTTCAACCCCTATAAATTCCCCACATGTTTATAGTTCATGTTTAGTTCATATTTACTTTCGAATTTGACTTTTGGTGTGTTATTGAAATATGGACATATGAGTTGATTTCAAGTTCTGTTGGCTGATACATTAGGTTCTTCCATTTTGAACTGAGTTTAAATGATCATTAATATAAATTCCCATGTATTGTAATGTAGTTCAGTATTTAGGTGGGGAGAATAGTTATCCAAACCTGAATTGGAATTGTTTGAAGTGACTTTGGTGTTCCTTAATAAAATGAATTGATGGTTCTTCAAAGTATAAACCTGAGATTATGAATTGATTTTCCATCCTCTTTTAACTGAATTGATATCCTGAGTTTTGAATGAATGTTAAAATGTTGATTTCCCTTTTCCTTTTCGAAATGGTATCTGAGAATTGGACCTTGGGTTTAATGGTGTTGATTTAAAGGAATGTGTTTCCTGTTTTCCAGTTATTCCTATCTCTGAGATTTACTCATTCCTAGTTATTAACTGTCATTGAACTATATGCCTAAACCAGAGATTATTCCTTGGAAATTCTGAAATGTAGTTTGGATTGATATGGACTGAACCTGTGAACTATTTTCCTATGTCATTGTTTTGTAATATGTGATTTCCTATATCACTGTTTTCTAAATGCACACAGGACACAATGTTGCACTAATTTTCTATAATGTCACACTGAACTCTGTGAACTGTTTTGATTTAATGTGTTAATTTGAATTTGATGAACTGAGATTTCCAACACTTCATTGATTCACAATCCTTTTAAACAAGAGATTGGGTTATGTGGGTCTGAACTGAGTTTTGGCTGCACACTGTTTCCAGGAATTCTCATACTTGTTCCACACACACATTGAACCCTCTAGCCTTCACTAACACACACACATGTACACCACATACCCTTCCTATCCCAATATATATGTACATGTATATATTTGTATAATGTGCATATATAGATAATAGGTGTATGTATGTTTAGGTGTACTTCTATATTAGATTGTATAGATATATATGTATATATGTATCCTATATATATGTGGGATGTATCATAGATAGCCTATATATATATTCCTATATTAGATTATATAGTTATATCTATGTGTGTATTAAATATAGATATATTGTCATGTGTGTAATGTTATGTATTGGTTATTAGGGCATGATATTGCCTAGTAAGCCTAGATTAGTCTTGTTAGAACCTAGAATGGCTTGTTAGACCTAGAATAGCCTAGTATAGACTAGTTTGACTTAGGTTTGACTTGGTTGACCTAGTTTGACTTCTAGGGTTGACCAGAGTTGACCAAGAGTTGACTTTGGTCTAGATTGACCTAGATTCATGTAGAATGCATCCTAGTGCATTTTATTACCATTCTGGACTTGTTGTGACTTGTGCTGTTCTAATAGGAGCCAGACACCACTCCTCGGACAGTACTTTCATCTTGGACATTCAGTTAGCAGGCGAGTACATTCTCTGATCTTTTCATACCTGTCTGGACTATATTCTTGCTCAAGATTACTCTACATGATGCTGACACGTATCTTTACGGATTAATACTATATAGATTCCCTTCCTGAGATGTTATCCCTCTACGGGTGCATCGGGTATTTCATGTTCATGTACTTTATCATGTGCATCAGGTACTCCTTGTACTCGTACTAGTTCATGTTATTACATATTCTCATGTACTTTCATGTGCTTTATCACGTGCCTCATGTACTACTCATTACATGAGTTTACGTATCCTTAGCTGTATTCATGTGCTTATAACGTAACTTGAATGGATCCTTGTATATTGATTGGGGCGGGGTGAGTAGAATTTGTTATGTGATCATTATCTCTAGTAGCTGTATTCATGTGTCTCTTAGTTGTTTTCATGTGCCCCTAAGCCGTTTACATAATCATATTGTACTCTAAATCACTTATCCACTTATGGTCTCTACCTATCATGTATTTACTTTCAGTTACAAAATATCTCCTGTTTACTCGTACTTCTTTTTCAACACTTCCTGTATTTTACTCTATTGCATGTTTTATACTCCTAACATGTTATGAACTGTTGAGAGATATGTGCTCGTTCCCGTCCTGATTGGACCCGTTAAAAATTTTACAGAGGGCAAGGAGGAGGCCTGCTTAGACACTTACTATAGGACAGCCTTAGAGGACACTTGCGATCCGGACTTCTAGTCGGATCCCTTAGTAGTAGAGACAGTTGCTCCATAGATAGTTTATCTTATTTCATAGTATTTGGACTTAAGTTATATATATTTTGCATTTGTATTATGTCTGGATGGTTGTGAGTTTATCATAGACACTTAGCTTCTCTCTATTTGTATTCCGGTGGATTTTAGATCTTGCATCTTTATGTCATTCTATCTTTATCCTGTTCTACCTTAGCTGTGATTGAGTTATATTCTGTTATGTCACTCCCATTCGGGGAGTATAACTGTTATTACCTTCAACTATTAGATGTTGTGACCTAGGACAGCGTTCTACCGTCGACACTGCGGCGTAGGCTGGACGTACCCACGTCTTGTGCCCTTACGCTAGGATGCGGGTCGTAACACCATGCCTTCTTTGCTTACATGATAGTGGCCCGTCGTGGCCCACTCTTCTTATATGTCTTATTTGCTAACTAGATAGTGACCCGTCGTGGTGCACTCTTGTACATGTTCTTCTTTGCTTACATGATAGTGGCCTGTCATGGCGCACTCCCTATAGTGGCTCGTTGTAGCGCACTCCTAGATTCCAGTTTATGATATTTTCTTGTTGTGTCTTATTATGGTGCACATTCTTGCTTTTGTCCAGAATTTGCATGTCTCATGTCTAGAATGGATTCTGCGGAATGCCAGAATCTAACAAAAAATGTTAAGGACTAAACAACTAGCTTGATTACTTAAATCATTGAGGATTTTCCAGTTACCTGTTGCCCCTTTGGTCTTGGCATTATATATATATATCCTTGGGATTTGGAGCTATCTATCATGATGAGCACACTTCCAGCGCACCGTCGAGTGTTACACCGGGTACATTTGCCTCCTGGGCGATGTACCCGTTATTATATGTCTTAGTGGTACATTTGTCTCTCGGGCGATGTACCACTACTATAGGATACATTTGTCTCCTGGGCGATGTATCCACTATTACCATTGCTCCTTTGGCTTGGACCATTCAGGTAGTAGCAGGAAGGTACTGGACTTGGAATTCTCAGACTTGTATTTGTTAGTAATTAGGATTGTGATAACCCTAGTTAGCTAATGTATAAAGCCGTACTCATTACTTGGCTGTGACTATTGTATGGAGTCTAGTCTAGTCTAGTTTGTCTAGGAAGTGTCCGGATTTATTTATTTTCAGTACATCTTTATTTATGCTTAACTTTTGCCGGTAAATGATTAGATACTAAAGTTCTTTTTAGGAGAAGGGTTACAACCCCGATCCTTGTTTGGTTTACGGGTTGTAACTTGGGTTCCAGAATAATTCCTAAGCCATCTAATCATTTGTCGTTCTATATAGACTTAACATGCTCACATGCTCTAGTTACATAATATGCTCACATGCTCCAGTTACATAACATGCTCACATGTTTCAGTTACTTAACATGCTCACATGTTCCAGTTATCTTACATGTTCCAGTTATCTAATATGCTCACATGTCCCGGCTACTTAACATGCTCACATGTCTAGTTTATCTTTCATGTTCACATGCTTCTTTTTCCTTACATGTACACAGTTTACATTATGTCACATGTCCTTTAATTTATGCTATATGTTGCTTTACTTATTGTCATTCCTATTCTCGGGATAAGTGCATTGGTAGCGCACAAATCTCGATTTGCTTTTACTTGTTTCTGTTTCTATCCGTTGTTATGATTTGCATGCTGGTTTTAGTTCATAGTTTGGCTTCCTTTGTGGTACTTGCTATTGGGGGTCTGACCCCACTGGTTTTGTTTGGCCAGATCTGATAGAGGAGTCCGAAGGATCTTTCGTACCTTCCACTCGTTGGTGATTACCCAGAGCACCAGAGTACCATAGTGGGTTTTCTATTTCATTCTCCCACTAGTTATGTACATTATTCTTTTGTGGCGTTTAGCCTCCGAGCATGTGTTTAGTTCGTGTTTTGGACTTGACATTTAGCCTACGGGCCAGAACATGATTTGCGTATTCTAGACTATAGCTAGAGCTGATCATATATGACTATTACTCTTGCTAGTCTTTACTCTGTATTAGTAGCTTCATGATCAGTGATATATGATAGTTTGGGACGTTTTACTATTTTATATTCCAGTTGATCTTACTTCTTGTACTTTGTATATTTGCTTGTGATTGTGATGCCTAGGATTCTTGACCTAGGATTGCCGGTTGGATTGTAGTAGTAACCCCCATGTCTGTACAACTTATACGTTATTTCGGAGGACTGGAGTACTTTGGTATACGTAGCTGGCCTGGTCTGTCTCTACTTGCCAATATTCTGGTTCGGGGGCGTGACATTTACAGTTATTACTTTGTGATTATTAATATTATTTCTGTGATCTAACTGCTAATAAATTTTTAATTAGCAATATTCTGCTGCCTACTCTATTCACCCCCCTCTAGAGTATTCTGCTTTACGACTTCGTTCCTACAAATTGTAGGAACGAATTGTAAAGCGCAATACTCTAGAAGGGGTGAATAGAGTAGGCAGCAGAATTTAGCTAAATAAAAATGTTAGCAACAAGATCACATATAATATATCACAAGTAAGTAAATAAAAAGCAGAGATTAGAAAGTAAATGCAAATACGATGATGTATACTAGTTTTTCTCTTGTGAGACTATTCCAGTCGGAAGAACTCTAGCTTCCAATTGAATGCACTACAAGTTTTCATACGAAGTCTTTGCAACTTCTACAATGCGAGCTTTGATACGAAGTACTCGACCAACTTCAATTGTGAATTATCTTTCTTCAATCAAGCCTATGTTTATAATTTCTCTGAAACTTCTAGACCATACCGTACTGGCAAATTGACTGGAGGATTGTAATTGGCTTAGGATTTGAAAATGATAGCTTTTAGAACACTTTGGAAGACGTTTAAGATTAGAGAGAAGAGAGAAAAGAGGTGTATTTAAATGAGTAAAATTCTTCTCTATTTATAGGTTTTCCAAAGTCAGAACTCGGTCAAAATTTAGACAAAATTTGGATAGAATTGTTTGAGAGAATCTCGGCAAATAGCCGTTGTATCCGTAACAACAGGATGACCAAATTCAAAAATCCAACGGCACCAAACGAACTCGGGGCAAGTTCGGTCCGAATTCGGGCCAAACTCTGTTGGGTGTCTAGAGTATGGTTTTTGGGGAATTTGTAATCGGATTTTGAGTTTTGGCTCTTTGAAAAGTTTAAATAGTTATGAGCTTTTTATAAAATAGGCTATTTTTAAAATATAGAATATTTGAAAACATTTTTAGGGTTGCTTATTTGCCAGTACGACTCGGTGTATAAAGTATTCCTAGGCTCAATAAATATGAAAATTATATTGAATATTGAAATACAGACTCATACGACAAATCAGCTTCAATCTTGAACAGAGTGGTAGAGGTTCTCAGCAAATATCCAAGTAGCCCTTATATCGAGATATAGTTTGATCAATTATTAAAATTCGGTTCAACCATAATCAATGGGCCAACAGATTATAGTACTTTATATTTCGTTCCTACAATTGGTGTCAGAGTAGGTTATACACGTAAAGCGAGGTAACACTGTTATTATTTTCTTATCAATACTGTTGTTACATAGATCACTATATCACATATGGCAACTGTAAAATTCATAAGTGAAGGCCATGCCACAAATAGACCCCCACCGTTTGATGGTACAAATTACACATACTGGAAAACACGTATGAGTTTCTTCTTAAAATCTCTAGATTTTGACTTATGGTCTATTGTGATTGATGGCTATAAAAAGCCTCTACGTATTCTTGTTGATGGTGAGTTGAGTTGGTTAAGAAACCCCATGACAAGTATACTAAAGTTGAAAAGAAACATGCCAGTTTTGACACACGTGGTATTAACGATTTATTTTGTGCCTTAGACAGGACTGAATTTAACAGGGTGTCTACATGCACAACATCGAATATGAAAACTTCTTGAAGTTACTCACGAAGGCACAACATAAGTCAAGAAGTCAAAGATCAGTCGACTTACTCATGAGTATGAGGCATTCAAGATGAAGCCAAACAAATTTGTCACTAAGATGTTTACAAGATTTTTGGAAATTGTAAACCCTTTCTCTTCTCTAGGCAAGGAATACAATAACCATGTGAAGATTCGTAAATTTCTACGAGCTATCATAAAGAACTGGATTCCAAAGGCTACTACAATTATTGAAGGAAACGACATTACTACTATGTCTCTTAAAACACTCATGGGTAAGCAACTCACTCACGAGCTAGAACTTCAAGACTTTGAAGAAGTTGCACCAAAGGAGAAGTTGATCGCCCTCAAAGCTCAACACAGAAGATCTGTCGAAGATGATTTCGACGACAGTGACTCTGACTCTGAAGATTATGCTCTCCTAGTAAGAAAGTTCAAGAAGTTCATGAGATTCAACAGAAGAACAAAAGAGCACAACAGCAACAATAGCAACAATAAAGAAGATCCAATATGCTATGGTTGCAAGAAGAAAGGACACATCAAGAAGGTCTGTCTAACAACATCATCATCAACCAGGAAAAGTAACAAGTATAAAATGGGATACCCGAAGAAATCACATCCAGATGGTATGCCAACACCAACATATGGCATGAAAGTGAAACCAACGACTCAGAAGATGAACAATCAGATGATGCTATAAACGTATGCTTAATGGCATATGATCAGGTGGAATACTCTACACATGCTAAAAACAAGTAGATCCTCGACAGCGGTTGCTCACAGCACATAACCAGTGACGCTTTATTATTTGTAACACTGTCGAAGACGAAAGACGGATACGTCTCCTTCGGTAATAATCTTAAAGGGTATATAGTAGGAATTGGCAACATTGGTAAGGCTTCCTATCCTGTGATTATAGATGTCTGTCTAGTAACCGAGTTAAAACATAACCTACTCAGCATAAGCCATTTAGCTAACTATGGTTAGGGTATTAACTGGTAATACTATCTTTGAAGGTATTAGGAAAGACAATATATATGTTTTCTATTTGTTAGAAGATGCTAATAGAGCATATAGATGCTTAATCACCAAGAATAATGAGAGAACTATGGCATATGATACTCGGTCATACAAACATGGACACAATTTTAAGAATATCTACAAATAAGTTGGTGCGAGGCTTTCCGGACGTCACCTTCAAGAAGGATACGATATGTAGTGAATGCGAAAAAACAAAGCTACCAGATCCACTTTTAAGTGCAAGAACGTTACTACTAGACCTCTACAATTACTGTATATAGATTCATTTGGACCTAGTAGAATTGCTAGCCTAGGTGGTAAGTTATATACATTTGTAATAGTAGACGATTTCTCTAGATACACATGGGTATGTTTTTTGTACGCAAAATGATGCATTGTTTGAATTTGTCTCCTTTTGCAAGAAAGTCCAAAAAAAGAGGATTCATGATCACTCGTATTCGAAGTGATATTGGCGACAAATTTGAGAATGCAGAGTTTGAGCAATACTGTGACACACACGGTTATCTACATGATTTCTCCTGCCCTAGGCCTCCACAACAAAATGGAGTTGTGGAACGTAAGAATAAGACTCTATCTGAAATGACTAGAGTCATGTTAAATCAGTTTAGTCTACCTAAATACTTTTGGGCTAAAGCTGTCAATACAGCTTGTTATGTTCTCAATAGGGTTCTAATTTGACCTAAATCGAAGAAAACTCCCTATGAGTTATGGTTTGATAGAAACCTCAGTTTCTTACTTCAAAATCTTTGGTTGCAAATGCTTTATTCTTAATACTAAAGATAATTTAGGAAAGTTTGACGAAAAGGCCGATAAAGGTATATTTTTAGGTTATGCGACTGAAAGTAAAGGGTACCGAGTCTTCAACAAAAGGATCCTGATCATCGAAGAGTCAATGAACGTTACCTTTGATGAACTGAATCAACAGACAATCGACGATGATGAAGACGTACGTACACCAAGCATAACACCTACAGAACCTTCAAGCACAGCACCTGCTGATCCACCAAGCAGAGCACGTACAGAACCAGAAGCCGAAACCAGCTACCTTGAGAGTTTGCCAAAAAGAATGAAGTTTATGGCTGGCCATCACAAGGACTTGGTAATAGATGAGATTACCCGGGGTGTAAGTACTCGTTCCTCTAACGGCGATATAGTTTCCTGTGTTGTATTTATTTTACAGCTAGTGTCATAACCCGCTACCCAAATTGTTGGGCCGGGCCGAGCCATATCCAGCCTACGCTTGGTTAAAGCATAGTAAGCTGTTCTAAGAATAGACAATAAAGGATCTATGCTGCTAACAGTTCTAATATCACATTTAAAAGGTTCATCACCACACAGTATCTATGAGCGAAAGTAAAATAAGTACAGACTTAATATATACTTCCAAAGTATTAAACTGGAGACAAAGTCCAGTGACTACAAGATATAGTCTAAACAGTTCAATAACTAAGCCAAAAAGGATCTAAGCGAGATTACCAAGCGAGGTTCCCTGTCGGGACATCCTCGGGAGCAAAAGTCTGATCCTCTGTAGTGGGTCCATAGAAAAGATCACATAGCAAATATTCCTCCGAAAGTATGCCTATAATGTTATCATGTCAAGACGGGAGCAAGTACTTGTACTACAAACATATAATACTGATCATGTAATAGAAAGAGATGAAATAACATAATCATGGCATATCTTGATTTATCCAGTTTTAGATACATTTCATCATGGCAATATATGTTTGTTTTAATGTTTATAACTATAGCATGTACGTGATCGGTCAATTGGTAGTAGGATGTATATTGGTACATATCAATTTTTTGAAGTGCACATACTTACACTTAACGGCATGGGTGTATATACATACACAAACGCGGGATCGGACATACGACAAAGTTGCATATAGAATGTAATAGTGCACGGTAAATACATACGTAGAAGGGGGCATGATCACGTACTCTACTAACAGTTTCCCCATAACCTATTTTCTAACATGTGAGTGATACTAAGAGTAATATAAAGCATGGCATGTACTGAGAACCAGTAAGAAGCATGTGAAGATATGACTTGTAGTTATCTAGAAAGCAGTATTTCAACATGATTTGATCATAGTTTATTGTTATAAGCAGTAAATAAGCTTGTAGAGGTACTTGCCTCGAGCAAAGCAAGGATTAGAATATATAGCTATAGATGTACGGTGTCATGTCAAAATGATATACAATCTCAGTCTCTAAGTTATGATTAAGTTTTATACTAGTGGTGTGACACGACTCCTAACTGGAGACTAGCTAAGTGGGGACCTAGCATAAAACTCCAATGTAGGGTGACACTATATCTAAACCAACACTTAGGGTCCTTAGAAACACAAGGGTCACTTTAGAGTTTTACACAACCAGGCATATAAATATGTATACTAATAATAATAATCAATTACAAATTAAGGATGATACGTAAGCAACAATCTACAAATATTGTCGGATGACAAAACAAATATCACCAACGTGTCCAGAATGGTCAAATTAGCTAGGATAACCTATCCATAAGTCCAATTTGGATACAGGAGCAAAATGGTAATTTTGGGTCAAAATGATGTACGTCGTTGGATACACTTTGTACCGAAAAATGTGTCAGGATAGAAGTTTACAAAACCTAGCAAATTATATGTCCACGTATCCAGAATGATAATACAAACCCAACGGTATGTCCGAAATGGGATTCCGATGACCCGATCACAAAATGGTTAGTTGACCTGGATATTGGTATCCAATTTGCACGAAAATGTGTGTCGAAGCCAAAGTCCACTAAATATAACAAAGTATATGTCAATGAGTCCAGAATGATGACACAAACTCAACGGTATATCCAAAATTGGATTCCGATAAGCCGATCTCAAAATGACACGTTAACCCGGACATTTGGAATCTAGTTTACACCGAAATGCGTGCCGAAGCAAATGTCCTCAAAACTCAACAAACTACATGTCAACGAGTCCAGAATGACGATACAAACTCAACGTTTTATCCGAAATTGGATTCCGATGAGCCGATCTCAAAATAACCCGTTGACTCGGACTGTGGGGTCCACTTTGCACCGAAATATGTGCCAGGGCC
This sequence comes from Iris pallida, assembly GCA_029216955.1. Taxonomy (NCBI): domain Eukaryota; kingdom Viridiplantae; phylum Streptophyta; class Magnoliopsida; order Asparagales; family Iridaceae; genus Iris; species Iris pallida. The sequence goes on from JANAVB010028818.1 coordinate 42,736,431, forward strand.
CACGTCCTCCAAATCAAGCTAACTTTAAATGAAATCATGTCATAACGATGCCACGAGTCCATTGGTGGTGTCATAAATTGAATTCGGAGTCCTGGATTCAAAAATAGAATTTATAAGTGTAAAATTAAGAATTCGGACGACCAACTTTGGCTTCGAATTCGATAAACCAAACGTGCTCACAATGAAATGAAACTTAAGTGGAAGTAATATAGTTATACCAGCTACGCACAAGAACTGGTGGCATGCCAAACGGAGCTGTGACGGCGGAGTTACGAGCTGACGAAGTTGGCTCCGCAAAACTGTCCAAAAACAGTACAATCTAAAGTGTCAACTTGGTGGCCGATTTTGATGTATCAAACGACAAAATTAACGGACGAAACTTGAGGAGAGTGGAGAGCTATATACCGAGATTGTGACGGAGCAAAGAGTTCGTCCAACCAACTGTCAGATCTCTCAAAAAACGTGCACAAAGTTGCTGTCCCGAAACGCAATTCTGAGTTCGATCCCGCGCGCGTCACGCTGGGATTTCATGCAAAATGCACGGATCAACTATTTCTCGCATCGGGGACAAAGGCGCACATTGGGGAAGGCTCGTCGGAGGTTCGTCGGGTCAGGGCATTTTGTCCACGCGGCGGTGCATGGCCGCCGGCCGCTGCTGCTGCAGCGTGCTGTAGCTAATGCTGCTACTGTGCAGCCTGCTGCTGCTAGCATCGTGCTGTCGGCCTGGCACACGTACACAATGGTCGTCGGCGGCTGCGAAGGTCCAACGGTGGTTGTGCAGGGTGGTGGTGATTGTGCTCATTATGGTGGTGGTGTGGAATAGGAGGAGGAGATGGAGAAGATGATGGTGGTAAAGAGATGATGTTGAAGTAAAGAAGAAGAAGAGGGGAAGATGGTGGCTGTGGTGGTAGTGCTCGGCCATGGAGGAGTAGGGGGTTCGGCCAAGGGAGGAGTAGATGGCTGTGGTGGTGTTGTAAAAGAAAGAAAGAGTGAGAGTGAGATATTTGTGTGTGTGTGTATATATATTATATATAGAAAGAGAGAGAATGAGAATAGAGAGATATTATAGAAAGAGAGAGAGAGAGAGAGAGAAGTCGGTTGAGAGGAGGGAAGAGTGTGCTGGTGGAGAGAGGGGGGTGTATGTGTGTGAGTGTAGAGTGAGTTAAGGAGGAGAGAGAAAGACTGATTTGTATATAAATTAAAGAAAGATAGATATTTAAATATAGGTATTTAAATAGGTAGAGAGAGCAAAAGAGATATTTAAAAATAGGGAAAAAAGAGAAATTATGTAGGGTGTTCATAAGGGGAAAATATGGAGCTTGGGTTTCGGTTCGGTTGAGCCGGGTCGGGTCAATAATCAGGTTTGGATGAAATAAATAGATTAATTTAGTCATTTATGACACGGGTAAATAAGTAGCATGCGGGGGCTAAGCTAAATGGGACATAAGCATCATGTGGGTAGTAGGCTTCATATGGGCCAGGTCCATATGTTTGGTTGGCAGGTTTGGGTCGAAAGGGTGTCCCCAATTCGAGTCAGAAAAATGTGACTCCGTAGGACGAATTAAAATTGGGTCTCGTATTAGAAAAGTTGTGCAAAGCAAATAAACACAAGATGGTGTGTCTGAATGGGACAATAAGATCATGGGTGTAGGGTGTCTCGATTAGATCATGCATGAGAAGTTGGTTTGGAGAAAACGACTAGTCTTGTGCTCCTAAATTAAAAGTCACGGTAACGTGCATACGATGATCAAAGATAGATGTGAAACCCATATTTTGTAATTAATTATTAAATAGTATTTTAGCGTTATAAATAGTATTTCTAAATTATTATTACTATTATTATTATTAAATATTTTTGATGTGCAAAATTTCGAAAGAAAATAAATAGCATGGCTTTTCGAGTTTAGACCCAGACCCGAGTCCGAACCCAGACCCAGGCCTGAGCCAAACCCAAATCCCATTATTAATTCTGATTTTGTCTGGTTCCAATTATTATTAAAAATATATATATAATTTATAACTATTCAGCGGGTCCCGTAGGACAAGCATTTTCGTGTGATTGACCCCCTCTCCCATTTTCTATTCTTCCTCTCTGTTTTCACTCTCCTCCACACACGTCCTACGTTCACCACAACACTCCCATTTTTAAGACCCACACCCCACTCTCTTCTGGCAGAAGACAAATTCTTAACTCTTCTTTCTCTCAACTCAAACTCTCATCTCTCTTCTTCCCCTTTCCCACCTAACCCTCTCCCAACCGCGCCAGTCCGACTCTCTCCGGCGACCGCGCGCCCCCTGACCGTGCTGTTTTCCTGCGAGTGCGCCGCCCGACTTCGGCGACCGCGTCTCTCCGTCGACCCCCTTCGCGCCTCCCTCCGCCGACAGCGCCGCCCTTACGCACCGACGCCGGCGTTCCCCGCCAAGCCCAGCGCCGAGCTCCCCTCGCGCGCGCCCTCCTGATCCGTCGGCCTCTTCGCGGCCCCTCCTCTGGCCCTTCCCGGCCGACCACTTCTGGCCACGCCTTTCCCCCCCCTCCGTTCCCTCTTTCCTCCCGTCCGACCACACCCCTGCCGAGCTTCCCTCGCAACCGCCCAACGTGCCCCTGGCCGTGCTCTTTCCGATCTGCGGATTTTGGCAGCGTCGTTGCTGATTATCAGCGCTGACCTGGGGATTACTACGCTGTCGGAGCTCTTTCTCTTCTTTAATATTCATCTGAGAGCTCTAGCCGAGCAATCCGAGGTATAACCCCCTGTCCCGCTATTTTATTATTTAGTCGACGATGAAATGGTCCCAGATTCCCTTTGGGAACTCGGTTTTTAGCGACGTCTTAATTTTCCGGGACTTTCGGAAAGGTCCCGTGGATTATTTTGGATTCCCGAAATATTTTGGGAATTGATTTTTTGTTTGTTTTAGCTTTCCGGATTTTTTCGGGAACGTTCTGTGATTTGTGGAATTGGAATCGGACTTCCGAAATTATTTGGGTCGTCCCGATTTGTGGATTGGTTGTGGATGTGTTATATATATAAATGCAGGTTTTTCCCTGGTTTGGGACTTGCAGGAATTATCGGCGCCAATTTTCCAGTTTTTGGGTTGACCAAAAACAGAGGGATGCTGTCCAATTTTTCCGTAAATCCTGAATTATTTTTAAAATGAATTTAAAATGATTTTCGGAATTTATTCGATATTTGATTTTGGGTGACGACCGTATCGGTCAATGGACCCGGCTAAGTGCAAACGATACCGGCCCCGCCCGGACGTTGAGGCAATTAGCCAAAATGAGGATCGGACCATATCTGAGACTTATATTTACTTTATTTTTATTTAATTTCTGTTTATATTTATTTAATATTTTCAGTTTAGGACTAACGTCAGTCTTATCTTATTTCAATTTATGTAAATAAATTGTAATGGACATAAGCCCAGTTGGCTGGTCTGTGACTGTAATAGCTTAGAATTTTCTGTCATTTTCTGGTTTTTCGAGTTTTTGATATTTAACGATTAAAATAATTAAAACATATTTTCGTATAAAATTTAATTAATATTTTCTCACGTAAAAATTGACAAGTTTGTTAATAATGAAAAATCACGTGTTTTTCTCACTAAAATAAGAAAAATTAGCTTTATAATTATATTTATAAAAATTACCAAGTTTTCCTAAAAATCTGGCATCGACGATGTTTTCCCGAATCCAAAGTTAAAATGAACATTTTCTCTCGTATTAAATCAACGCACTAATAATCGTGTTTTTTGTGTTTGGTTTATTTAAGAACTAAAATTGGACTAGGACGCAAATAGAGATTACAACTAGCATAGCTAAGTTGGTAAACCTAATGCTGAGTCAATCTCTCGAATGTAGGAATTCGAGGACGACTCTAACTTCCCGTCTCGAAGTCTTCTACCTCTCCAGTCATTTTCTTGAGGCAAGTATAGTTTATGTTAGTTTACAGTTATTTATTTAATCGCTTTACTGCATGTCTAAACCACGATGCAAATACGAAACTCTCTCCGAGAGTACTGTACTGTAACTACTGGGGACTGGGAAATAGCGTAATGATTATGACCACTACTGTAACAAAAACCCCTTATCCTTCCTGTAACAAACCTAAGCCGGTCATATTTAATTGCCTGTTCAAATCACTGTTTTTACTGTAACAAACTGTTCATGTTTTAAAACTATTTAGAACTGCATGATTCTATTACTTATTTAACTGTTTAAAAATTAGCATGAATTGTACTTTGCTCACTCCTGACTGGAGATATATTTTTAGGGGATATTGAGGATACATCTGTTTTACAACAGCTACTACGACCCTGTGTTGTACCCGGTTGTGCTGCCAGAGTCCCACAGGAGGACGTTGGGACTGAGGCCGATGATCCGGCTACTAGATAGATTTTTTTTTTTCTGTATTGTTCTTTTATTTCAAAATCTGTATTTCCTTTCAGAACAGTTTCATTTGTATTTAAATTCAGTTTAATAAAGTTTATTTTCGAAGTTGAGTTGTGACATAGTTGTGTTGTTGTATGGTTACCTGCTACTGAAACACTTACTGCCGCCGTCTCAAACGGTGCAGGCTGGGCATGATCCGACTAGAGCCAGATTATTGGGATCGGGTCGTGACATGTTTTCAGTGGTGGCCGATGCAGGTCCTACAACAACTTAGAAAAATACCTAGAAATAATTAGAACACTAGAACATTGATTTGTCACGACATAGGACCGAATTATATAAATAAATATTTTTGGTTTGATTATAGACTGGTAGGGTACCCTGCTTACGTATGTACCCTAAACCTTCCAGATTATGGCCAAAGGAAAGACTACTAGATCCGGCCCTGCTGACGATGAGGTGTCATCAACTGATCACACCCCTTCTCAAGCACGCCGGACCCACCTCCCTTGCAGCTGACAGACCGTCCTCATGCTGCACCAGCTCCCCGGCCCATTTACGCTTCCACAGCGCAAACGGCGGAACCGGCACATTCTCGGGCTGAGCCGCAGATCCCTGCGGTAGTGCCCCCACCAGCTGCTCCACCAGTGCCCGTGGATCCCATTGACCTAGTGGGAATGCTACGAGGAGTGCTTGAAGCACAGAGAGCTCAAGCAGAAGCCCACAGAGAGCAGACTGCTGCCCAAGCTGAAGCCCATCGCGAGCAGACCGCGATTATGAGAGAAGGCATGGAGAATGCCCAAATGTGGCCATGGCTGCCCTCGAGAGAGGAGGAACCACTTCATCAGGGCCACGACCTGCCAAGGTAAGCATGATTCAGGAGTTAGTTATATTTCTTTAAAGGCCATTCTTTTGATTAGAGGCATATTATTGCGTGAAGGTTGGAGATATAGAGAGCTTTAAGAAGCAAGACCCTCGACCTTTCAAAGGAACCGAGGGTATCATCTACGCCGATGAATGGCTAGACCATATGGAGCGTCTCTTGAGCGTCGCTCGACTCCCGGAGGACCTCAAGGCTGAAGCTGTAGGACTCCAACTACAGGATGTGGCGAGCACCTGGTATCGGAATGAACCCCGACTCCAGGACAAACAGCTTGACTGGGACACCTTCAAGAAGCTGTTCTGCAGGAAGTTCTTTCCGACATCGGGGATGCGGGAAATGAGAGGCAATTCCAGAACTTGAAACAGGGAAACATGACCGTCAGCGAGTATGCGGCAGAGTTCGGCCGACTAAGCCGCTTTGCCCAGAACCTGGTAGCTGACCCCAAGGATCGTGCTGAGCGATTCAGGTATGGCTTACGAGAAGAGATTCGCACCCCTGTGATCGCAGGTGGCGCTAAGACCTATGAGAGGATCCTGATCCGAGCTCAGGACGTGGAGAAGAGCCAGCCTTCTTGATCCAAGAGAGAGTATCCTGGAACTAGCAATTTCCAGGGTAATCAGAAGAGGCCCAACAACAACAACACAACAGGCCCTCGCACCACCAGCAGCATCATCATCAGGCGAGGACCAATGACAGAGAACACCAGAAGCAGATCCCTGTCTGTGATTATTGCAAGAGGCAGGGCATCAGTCGAATATCTGCAGGAAGAGGCTAGGATACTGCCTAGTCTGTGGGTCTGCCACCCACCAAGTGAAGGACTGCCCCATGTCACCTCACCGGCCAGGAACCAACCAGCAGAGAGCTCCCTACCTACTCAGCAACAACAGTTTGGACAACACCAGCAGAAGACTGGGCGAGCTTTTGCCCTAGCAGCTGATGAGCAGGAGCCAGAGCAGGAACCCACCGCAGATGTCATCACAGGTTCCATTTATGTGTTTTTACATCCTGCTCTAGTATTATTTGATTTGGGTGCATCATATAGTTTCATATCATCCAAGTTTATATCTGCACACCACATAGATTCGGGACTTACCAAAGTGATTAGTAGGGTTATGACCGGAGGTGGACCTATACCCACACTGAGGCTTGTAATTATCCCATAACCATCTCTGGCCATCAGTTCTCAACACCTTTACTAGTGATGCCCCTGCCCAACTATGATGTAGTCCTAGGGATGGACTGGTTAAGTGAACAGCATGCGCTGATAGATTGTCACCGAGGATGTGTAATCTTCAGCCCACCAGGAGAACCGGAGTTTGTAATCTCTCGGGCTCCGGAAGATATGAAGAGTATTTTCTACTCCTCTATCACCGAAGAACCCGGCCTCCTCACCCTATCATTGCGGAATTTATAGATGTCTTTCCAGATAGTCTTCCAGGATTGCCGCCAGATCGAGATATGGAATTCAACATCGATCTAGTACCCGGCTCTTCCCTATTTCTCGGGATGCTACAGAGTCAACAACCCAAGGAGGCTAAGGAGATAAATCAGATCGACGAGCTGAAGTCGCAAGGATTTATAAGAGACGGAGCTTCACCCTGGGGAGCACCAGTTTTGTTCGTCCCAAGAAGGATGGAACCGTGCGGATGTGCATCGACTACCGGACGCTGAACAACATCACCATCAAGAACAAGTACCCCCTGCCCCGGATCGACGACCTGTTTGATCAACTGAGTGGAGCCAAGGTGTTTTCAAAGATAGATCTCAGATCAGGCTATCATCAAATCAAGGTCAGGAAGGAGGATATTCCCAAGACGGCGTTCAATACCAAGTATGGACAATTTGAATTCTTGGTCATGCTATTTGGACTGACAAATGCTCCTGCGGTATTCATGAACCTCATGAACAAGGTTTTCAATGAATATCTGGATCAGTTTGTTGTTGTCTTTATCGATGACATACTGATCAACTCGAAGACGGAGGAAGAGCATGAAGAGCACTTGAGGAAAGTGCTAAGTACCTTGAGGAAGGAGAAGCTCTATGGTAAGCTATCCAAATGTGAATTCTTTTTAGGCAAGGTGGAACTTTTGGGCCATGTTGTCACAGGAAAAGGAATTTCGGTGGATCCAAAGATGATAGCTGCTATTGAGAAGTGGACTGCACCAAGCTCGGTTGCAGAGATCAGGAGCTTTTGGGACTAGCTGGCTACTACCGGAAGTTCGTGAAGGATTTCTCCAAGATTGCGGAGCCAATGACGAAGCTTATCAGAAAGAACGAAGAGTTCATATGGTCTGAAGCGTGCCAGTCAGCTTTTGAAGAACTAAAGAAGAGGCTCACAACTGTGCCGATACTTGCGCTACCCGCAGGTACCGACGGTTTCTCAATCTATAGTGATGCTTCCGAAAAGGACTGGGTTGCGTTCTTCAACAGCACGGAAAGTAATTGCCTATGCATTTAGATAATTACGGACTCATGAGAAGAACTACCCCACACGATTTGGAGCTTGCAGCGGTGATATTTGCTTTGAAGCTATGGAAGCACTACCTGTATGGAGAGAGAGTGGAAATATTTACGGACCACAAAAGTCTGAAATATGTTTTCACTCAAAGGAGCTGAACATAAGACAAAGACGATGGCTGGAGCTAATGAAGGATTTTGATATCAACCTGCAGTACCATCCGGGTAAGGCTAATGTTGTTGCAGATGCACTTAGTCGTTACCCAATGGCGGTGTTCTTGACCAAGGAGCGCCATTTGCTGGAGGACATAGAGAAGCTTGGATTGGAAATTGTACTACCCGAGGAGGAGATGAAGAAACTTGGAAGAGAAGCCATCGTACCAGGAGATGAATCATCATTGATGCAGTTGCAAGTACGTTCGAGTCTTATGGACAGGATCAAGGAGACACAATTCTAAGACGAGACGCTTTGCAAACTCAGAGACCAAGTGCTGGCAGGAACACTTGAAGGATTCTCAATCGCCAGCGACGGAGCATTGAAGAATGGTACGCGGCTGTGCGTACCAACTGGCGAACTGAGGAACGAGCTGATGCAAGAAGCGCACCAGTCGCAGTATTCCATACACCCTGGAGCCAACAAGATGTACCAGGATATACGGACTATAGTATGGTGGTACGGAATGAAGAAGGACGTATCCAGGTATGTGGCTAGATGTTTAATTTGTCAGCAAGTTAAAGCCAGCAGACAGACCAGCAGGATTATTGCAGCCGTTTGACATTCCGGAGTGGAAATTGTAGCACATAACGATAGATTTTGTATCGGAACTGCCTCGATCCCAAGGAGGGAAGGATGCCATCTGGGTTATAGTGGACCGACTGACGAAGTCAGCTCACTTTATCCCCTTCAAGGTTGGTTTATCCACAGAGAAGTTGGCAGCACTGTACATGCAGCACATCTACCGATTCATAGAGTTCCGGTAAGTATCGTATCTGACGAGATACCAGGTTTACTTCACATTTTTGGAAGAGTTTGCATGACAGCTTGGGAACCCAACTGAAGTTCAGCACCGCCTACCACCCTCAGACTGACGGGCAATCGGAGAGAACAATCCAGACGCTAGAAGATATGCTGAGATCCTGCGTCCTAGAATTTGGAGGGTCTTGGAAGACCATTTGCACTTGGTAGAGTTCTCTTACAACAACAGCTACCAAGCTAGCATCGGATGACACCGTTCGAGGCACTCTATGGACGTCGTTGCCGTACCCCTCTTGCCTGGGACGACGTCGGAGAACGAGTGTTGCTTGGACCTGAGATGGTGACCGAAGCAAGAGAAGGTGAGAATGATCAGAGACAAGCTCCGGATAGCCCAAGACAGACAGAAGCATTGGGCCGATTGCAGCAGACGGCCTTTGGAGTTTGAAGAAGGCGACATGTATTTGTGAAGATCTCGCCTACCAGAGGAACAAGTCGTTTTGGCAGAGCAGGAAAGTTAAGCCCAGGTATATTGGTCCATTTGAAATACTTAACAGGATTGGAGAAGTGGCTTATCGGGTGGCTCTATCCCCAAGTCTCGAAGGCGTCCACAACGTCTTCCACGTCTTGCAGCCGAGATGCTATATCCCAGACACGAGCCATATCTTGGACCATTCAGAGCTGAATATTGGACCTAGCCTCACAGTGCCGGAGAAACCAGTAAATTTTGGACCGAGACGAGAAGAGGACCAGGAACACCGTGACGCCAATAGTCAGAGTGATGTGGCGACACAACTCACCAGGCGAGTCGACCTGGAAGCGAGAAGACCAGATGCGGGAGGAGTACCCGTACCTGTTTGAGACTTGAGGTAATCCCTAACCTTACTTTAATTTCGAGGACGAAATTTTCTAAGAGGGAAGATTGTGAAACCCATATTTTGTAATTAATTATTAAATAGTGTTTTAGCGTTATAAATAGTATTTCTAAATTATTATTACTATATTATTATTAAATATTTTTGATGTGCAAAAGATTTCGAAAAAAATAAATAGCATGGCTTTTCGAGTTTAGACCCAGACCCGAGTCCGAACCCAGATCCCATTCTTAATTCTGATTTTGACTGGTTCCAATTATTATTAAAAAATAATATATATATATAACTATTCAGCTGGTCCCGTAGGACCAACATTTTCGTGTGATTGACCCCCTCCTCCCATTTCCTATTCTCCCTCTCTGTTTTACTCTCCTCCACACACGTCCCCACGTTCACCACACACTCCCATTCTTAAGACCCATACCCCACTCTCTTCTGGCAGAAGACAAATTCTTAACTCTTCTTTCTCTCAACTCAAACTCTCATCTCTCTCCTCCCCTTTCCCACCTAACCCTCTTCCAACCGCGCCAGTCCGACTCTCTCCGGCGACCGCGCGCCCCTGACGCGTTGCTTCCCCGCGAGCGCACCGCCCGACTCCGGCGACCGTGCCTCTCCGCCGACCCCCTTCGTGCCTCCTCCAGCCGACAGCACCGCCCTTGCGCACCGACGCCAGCGCTCCGCCAAGCCCAGCGCCGAGCTTCCCTCGCGCGCGCCCTCCGGATCCGTCGGCCTCTTTGCCGGCCCCTCCTCTGGCCCTTCCCGGCCGACCACTTCTGGCCAGCGCCTTTCCCGGCCGACCACACCCTGTCAGCTTCCTTCGACAACCGCCCAATGCCCCTGGCCGTGCCCTAGCCGTGCTCTTTCCGATCTGCAGATTTTGGCAGCATCGTTGCAGATTTTAGCGCTGACCTGGGGATTACTACGCTGTCGGAGCTCTTTCTCTTTTTAATATTCATCTGAGAGCTCTAGCCGAGAAATTCGAGGTATAACCCCCTGTCCCGCTATTTTATTATTTAGTCGATGATGAAATGGTCCCCGATTCCCTTTGGGAACTCGGTTTTTAGCGACGTCGTAATTTTCCGGGACTTTCGGAAAGGTCCCGTAGATTATTTTGGATTTCCGGAATATTTTGGGAATTGATTTTTTGGTATGTTTTAGCTTTCCGGATTTTTTCAGGAACGTTCTGTGATTTGTAGAATTGGAATCGGACTTCCGAAATTATTTCGGGTCGTCCCGATTATGCTGTGGATTGGTTGTGGATGTGTTATATATATAAAATGCGGGTTTTTTCCTGGTTTGGAACTTGCAGGAATTATCGGCGCCAATTTCCCAGTTTTTGGGTTGACCAAAAACAGAGGAGATGCTGCCCAATTTTTCGTAAATCCTGAATTATTTTTAAAATAAATTTAAAATGATTTTTGGAATTTATTCGATATTTGATTTTGGGTGACGACCTTATCGGTCAATGGACCCAGCTAAGTGCAAACGATACCGGCCCCGCCCGGACGTTGAGACAATTAGCCAAAATGTGGATCGGACCATATCTGAGACTTATGATTTACTTTATTTTATTTAATTTCTGTTTATATTTATTTAATATTTTCAGTTTAGGACTAACGTCAGTCTTATCTTATTTCAATTTATGTAAATAAATTGTAATGGGCATAAACCCAGCTGGCTGGTCTGTGACTGTAATAGCTTAGAATTTTCCTGTCATTTTCTGGTTTTTCGAGTTTTTGATATTTAATGATTAAAATGATTAAAACGTATTTTCGTATAAAATTTAATTAATATTTTCTCACATAAAAATTGACGAGTTTGTTAATAATTAAAATCACGTATTTTTCTCACTAAAATAAGAAAAATTAGCTTTATAATTATATTTATAAAAAATTACCAAGTTTTCCTAAAAATCTGGCATCGACGATGTTTTCCCGAATCCAAAGTTAAAATGAACATTTTCCCTCGTATTAAATCAACGCACTAATAATCGTATTTTCTGTGTTTGGTTTATTTAAGAACTAAAATTGGACTAGGACGCAAATAGAGATTACAACTAGCATAGCTAAGTTGGTAAACCTAATATTGAGTCAATCTCTCGAATGTAGGAATTCGAGGACGACTCTAACTTCCGTCTCGAAGCCTTCTACCTCTCCAGTCATTTCCTTGAGGCAAGTATAGTTTATGTTAGTTTACAGTTATTTATTTAACCGCTTTACTGCATGTCTAAACCACGATGCAAACACGAAACTCTCTCCGAGAGTACTGTACTGTAACTACTGGGGACTGGGGAATAGCGTAATGATTATGACCACTACTGTAACAAAAACCCCTTATCCTTCCTGTAACAAACCTAAGCCGGTCATATTTCATTGCCTGTTCAAATCACTGTATTTACTGTAACAAACTGTTCATGTTTTAAAACTGTTTAGAACTGCATGATTCTATTACTTATTTAACTGTTTAAAAATTAGCATGAATTGTACTTTGCTTCCTCCTGACTGGAGATATTTTTAGGGGATGTTGAGGATATCGATCAGTTTTACAACAGCTACTACGACCCTGTATTGTACCCGGTTGTGCTGCCAGAGTCCCCACAGGAGGACGTTGGGACTGAGGCCGATGATCCGGCTACTAGATAGATTTTCTTTTTCTGTATTGTTCTTTTATTTCAAAATCTGTATTTCCTTTCAGAACAGTTTCATTTGTATTTAAATTCAGTTTAATAAAGTTTATTTCCGAAGTTGAGTTGTGACAAATAGTTGTGTTGTTGTATGGTTACCTGCTACTGAACAGCTTACTGCCGCCGTCTCAACAACGGTGTAGGCTGGGCATGATCCGACTAGACCCAGATTATTGGGATCGGTCGTGACAATAGAAGTGGGAAATTAATTAAATAATATTCAACGATCAATTAGTCTAGGTTGACCCGAAGTTGCGCGATGCAAACAGAGTATAAGGGAATGAGTTTGAGTGGGACACCTTATACGAAAATAAAGATAATCTGGTCTACTACAAAACTCATGAAAAGAGTTTCCAGAGATTGGCATCCCTGACACTCCAGAAATCAAAGTCACAAAAAAGTATATTTTTTTTATATATTTAATGATAAAAAACAATTAAATAATAATATCTATTGAAATAATTCATTTAGAAAATTTAAAATAAACCCTAAAATTCAGGGAGCTTACAGCTAGAACCCAAAACTATTGAAGAACCATGTAGCGATATTTTTGGTTATATGTTATGCAAGAAGAATTAAACCAATTTGAATAAAATAAAGTTTGGAAACTTGTTCCCAAGCCCATTGATCATCCGGTCATTGGCACTCGCTGGATATCCTGAAATAAACTCAATAAGAATGGTTTAGTTACTTGTAATAAAGTCCAACTCGTAGCTCAAGGATACAACCAAGAGGAATGTATCGACTACAATGAAACCTGTGTCCAGTTGCGAGATTAGAATTCATTCGCATGTTATGTGCATTTGCATATTTTATAATTTCAAACATTTTCAAATGGACGTTAAAAGTGCATTTTTTAATAGTTTTATAAAAGAAAAAGTTTATATAGCTCAACCTCCAGGATTTTCTGATTTCAAAAACCCTGACTACATTTTCAAGTTGAAGAAAGCCTTATACGGTCTGAAATAAGTTCCTTGTGCTTGGTACGATCGTTTAAGCTCTTTTCTACTTGATAACGATTTTACAAAAGGAAAGGTTGATACTACACTGTTTATAAAATTTTGAAAGGAAAGCTTCTTTTAATTTAGATTTATGTTGACAATTTTATCTTTGGATCTACTGATGAGTCTCTTTGTTAAGAATTTTTAAAGTGTATGTAGAATGAGTTTGAGATGAGCATGATGGAATAACTCAAATTCTTTTTTTACTAAAAATCAATCAAACCAACAATGAGACATTCATTAATCAAGCCAAGTACACAAATGACTTACGAAAGAAGTTCGATCTGGAAATCATCAACCTATTGGCACTCCAATGGCAACTTCAACTAAGCTTGATATTGATAAGCAAGGCAAACCGGTTGACATACGTATTTATTGAGGTATAATTAGTAGTTTACTATTTAACTACTAGTTATCCTGACATAATATTTACTGTTTGCTTGTGTGCACATTTTCAACCTAACCCTAAGGAATCACACTTGTGTGCTGTTAAACGTATCTTTCGATAGCTTAAAGACACTTCTTGTATTGGCTTATGGTATCCCAAAACTACGTCCTTTGACCTAACCGGTTACTCGGATACTGATTTTGCGACATGTGTCATTTTTTAGGTAAGGCTCTAGTCTCTTGGTTTAACAAGAAATAAAATTCTGTCGGATTATCAACTACTGAAGCTGAGTATATTGCCGCAGGACGTTGTTGTGCACAAATTTTGTGGATGAAGCAAACCTTAGAAGACTTTGGTTTATAGTATTCACACATATCCATTTTTTGTGACAACACTAGTACTATTAATTTGACTAAGAATCCTGTATGTCATTCTCGCACTAAGCATATTGAGATTCGACATCATTTTCTTAGAGACCATCAAACAAATGGAGATATAAACCTTGAATATGTAGACACAGAGAATCAATTGGCTGACATCTTTACAAAACTATTAGCGAAAGATCGTTTCAATTATTTACGTCGAGAATTAGAAATTTTTGATTTCAATAATATGATTTTGTTTTATTAATTATTTTTCAATATGCAAAAACTATTTTCAAGACAAGCCTATAAAGGGTCTGTCTATCACCATGACCAAGGTCGAAGTGAAACGATACTTAAGCATTCCCCGGTAAATCTCCGTTAGCTGAAATAGTATCCCTACAATTCATCTGAAATAATTGCTACGTAACAAAATTTAATTCATAAATAATACTAATTATATTAATTAAAGTTTAAAATAACTAAACTTTGAATTAAATAATTGAAAAAAGGATTGGTGAATATAAAGTAGCATATTTTCTGCAAAAAAATACCTCAATAGAACCCTAGGCAAACTCGTACCGAATTCGGCCCGAGTTCTGTTGGTGTCGGATATTTTTAAGAGAGATTTGAATGTGGCCCTTCCTACTCATCACCTTCATCTCCTCAAAACACAGCAGCAGCCATGCCCGAGTGCTTCAAATCGTATATTTTCTTTATCCTATTTCTCTTAAATTTTTGGGGTTTTCAATCCAAATTTTGGATTCGTGTGTAGAATCTCGTTCTCCTATACTCACTCAAATTTCATAAGGTATAATCTCCTCCTTTTCTCTATTTTAATTTCATAGATTTCTATATTTATAGAAATCATGCCTAAGAACTTCAACCCCTTCAAGTGGAAGAAGACTGTGACTAGCGAAGATGCCTTATCTTTGGATCCCATCCAAGGATCACTCTTTTCACCCATCCAATCGGACGACGGAGCGTTCAATGGGTTTTCCTGCTAAACCCTTGAACAATCCTTATTGTGGTATGCAGATTTCTCAGTTCGCAACTGTTTCACTTAACAAAATGCCTGGAAATCGAATTTTGAAAATAAAATGAGAAAAAGTACAAGAAGTACAAATTTGATTCTGGAAAGTATTGCTATTGAAATCTGATCTATAAATGATCACTTTGTTCTTTGGACCATACGATGATGATGAAGATCACTGCTAGAAGATGAACAATTGGAAGAACTAAGTCACCAGAAAGGTATCGACGCACTTGGGCACTGATAGCGAGGCCGAATGCTTTCCTGCTTTACTTCACTTTGTTCTGGAAGAAAAGTTGAAGAAGAATGCTCCGAAAAATTAAAGTCTCTGGGCTCTGATCTTTATGTCTTCTCTCCTTTCTCTCTGTCTCCGTTATATAGAAAAATTAGTCTATTTATAGACTTGGCTTCTTGTGCATAAAAACTCAGCAAAAGTTTCGTCTTTACGCTAACAACTGCCACTCATGACCGAAGTCATCCTCTGCATACGTTGACACGTGTCCCATTATTTCAATAAGAATAGGATGTACGTACACATGTTCTTCGAGATGTGTGGCATGAAAGCCATGTAGGCAAACCACGTTCTGGATTGGAGTAGGGCGTAAAAACAACCCAAATATACCCTGAGCGTAAAGTAGTAGACTAGGCGTAGAATAGCCCTGATGTAGACTTCCCGCATAAAGTGGTTGTTAAATAACCTTGAGCGTAAAAGTTGCTCAAATAAACCTTACGCACACGTCAACTGTTGAGCGTAAAAACTCGTATAGTCTCTGTGCGTAAAAGAAGGCATATTATGAGCGTAAGATAGCTCAGTCCACATACTAAACGACAAGTGGGTCTTTATGTAAAACAAATCCCT
Organism: Iris pallida; assembly: GCA_029216955.1. Lineage (NCBI taxonomy): Eukaryota > Viridiplantae > Streptophyta > Magnoliopsida > Asparagales > Iridaceae > Iris > Iris pallida. Next base: position 42,752,332 of record JANAVB010028818.1, read on the forward strand.
TCGAATTCTGTCATTTATGCCATCATTAAATCTTTATGTCAGACTTTGCATTAAATGCAAGACTTGACAGCTTTGTCCAGCGTAAAACTGGCTAGACTGTCTTGGGCGTAAAACTATTGCTTTGACCCGGGCGTAAAATGATTAACCTGCTTCAGGCGTAAAGTGATTAGCCTCTCTTTGGCGTAAAGTAGATCGATTTGAATGGGATGATCCATCTTTTTGACTCATTCTTATGAAGCACTTTTTACGCTCCTACAAGACCCCCTTCAAAGTTTTCAAATATCTTCAAAATTTGAAACACTTTGAACAGAAGCGTAAAAGTTGAGATTTGACCAGTCAGCGTAAAATTGGGATACTCAACGGTCATCCGTGTAAAAGTGGAGATATCCAACAGTCGGCGTAAAATCAAAAAATAGTGTCGGTCAACACTTAACCGTCATAATGAATTTTCTTCTCGAAACTTTCGAATGACTTTTCATCTTCCCGAGTTTGCATTAATAATGAGCAGTTTCCTATAAGGAATATGAAGAGTTGATTTGATTGTATAAATAAAGAGAAATTTTTCATTCTTGCCATTCAGCCTCATAGTGACATGGCGCCAAAGAAAGAGATTAACAATGAAGAGGCTTCGAGCTCCAGGATTGATTTTGAGCGAGCACGCAACTTTGTAGGGTGCTTTGGACTGACTCCAGCAGTCTCCAGTCGCATCGATGTGGTCCTTCAACTGCATATGAGGGATCAGGAGATGCAGAAGCGTTTCTTAATTTGATGCGTCGCTCCGGGATTCGCAATATGCACGACTTAGGTGCCTCCCTTCGTCAGCCCAACGAAGGAGAGAAAAAAATAATATTCCATGTATTGCGACTCTTTATGTGTAGGGGTCCACTCCCCCCTTTTTTATAATAAAATCTTGATGTTAATCTCATCTGTTGGTACATAGAATTGTTCAACACCTTTTTAACTGCATTTATGGTTGTTTATTCCCAAGAGAAACAAAACAACACGTGGCATTGCTTTGTGGTCACGAGCGCCTTTTTAGTAGGATCTTTCCCGAAATAGACTCATGCCAATCGTTTCCTCAACCCTTATAAATAGCTGAGTTAAAGAATGTTTTATACATTCTCATTCTCATTCTTTCGAAGATAGCTTCTAGCAAACGATAATGTTTTCTGATGCTGTTCTTCTGTACGCTCGGTCGATAGACGTTGATTCAATAATTCTTAGAGCCGAATCATCTGACCTCAATGGTAAGTTTAATTCGTAAAACAATCGTCTGCCTTTGATTTTTTTATCGAAAATAGATGCCCATGATTGTAAATCCTTGACAGACGTAGAATCTTATAGGTAAGATGCACGGGCGTAAAAGTCTTGTTGAATAATATGCTCATGAAACATTGGCGTAAAAAACTTTGTTGAATAGGGTGCACATGAGACACGGGCATAAAAACCTGAGTAGGGTGCACGAGCATCAATCTTTAATTGATCAGTAAGTGACTGATGATGAGTTTTTCTGTTGTCTTCTGCAGAAGCTTGGCTGAAGAATTTTTTCAGAACCGGTATTGGCGACTTTGACGCTGTGAGGAGCGTTCTTCTGACATCAGCATCAGGGAGCTCATGTGCTTTTGACGCACAAATCAGACAACTCAGAACTTTCCGTGGGATAAAAGGGTCTTCCTCAGATGGTAGGAAGAGCCTTTATATACGGAAAGTTGGATGGTGGAGTCAACTCTATCCCGAGAAATTGGGTAGTAGAGTTCCTTTCACGGCAGAACTAGGAATTATCCTAATGCTGGATACATTCCTATCTCCTCTGAAAGGCCGCCACTTCTCCACCAATTGTATTGGCAGCAACACGTCTTCGGGCTGCCATACTCTGGGATTCTCCTCTCGTCTGAGAGAGAAGACCAGAGTTTGATTCCTTCTGTTCTGGTCGCCATTGAGGCTGAGACAGTAAGGAATTGACACCAATAACGAATCCAATGAAGAAGATCCAAAGAAGAAATAGATCTCGATTAGGTCATCTGTGTGTATAGAATGAAAATCCAAGATTGTAATAGATTTCCATTATGATTTGTATGAAAGTCTAAGAAATGTATTAGACTTTTATGATGAAATAAGAATAGAAATGATGAATCTTCTATGCTCAATGATTTGTATCTATCCAGATGTAACATGGACATGATAGATAATGAAATCTTGTTTTCTGTTTTTAGAGTATAAAATACTATCAGAGGTAATATTGACATGACAATATGTAAGAACTCAAAAGAAAATTAGATTAATATCTATGCAGAGGTCAAATGGAAATGATAGATAAGAAAAGTAAGTAGATTTAATATTTATCCAGAGGTCATGAAAACATGATAAATAACGAATCCTATTTTTTTGATCAATTGATAAAATAGAAGATTAAAATCCCTCTCCAAGGAAACAAAAATTAGCTTAACCAAACCTTGGTAGCTGGGAATAAGGAGACAGACGTCATGAGCATATATGTCCATATTAATGGATGAATGAACCAACATAACTTTCGGGAAAAGAAAATATTGATTCAATTCCATAATTAAATGGATGAACTTGATAAAACGAACGGCCAGACCTTTTCGGGAATGAAAGGTTGTTTTCAAAGACCAGTTCATCAACAGATCTCTCCTATAAACAGGCGAAAACTTTTTGTAACGTTTCATTCTTATTTCCACTCCTCTATTGGAAATGTCTTCCAAGGATATGCAGCAAAAGAATGAAGTCTCCATAAAGGTTGAGGACGTCATCGAGACACACCCCGTCGAGCCAATTGTGTCAGGCCCAACCGAAGTAAGTGAGAACTCTTCTACGCCCAAGCAACCACAAGATATCCTTGCTTTCTTAGTGGAGCCAAGGAAAACTCCTGACGAAGAAGCACTGAGGATGGCTGTCTGCAAATTTTTTATGAGCTCTGGCAATGATGCTTTCTATGCATTGGCTGACTATTGTATTCAATAAGGAAGGCGAAGGCAGTGGCCCTCGTCCTTAATCTTTTGTCTTGAACAAAAATAATAAAAGAAACTTTATTTTCATCATCATTTTCTTTATACATAGTACTTCTTAAGAAATTTTCCATTGATAGGCATCATAAGTAGATCTCCATTAGGCTTTGATAACCGATAGGCGCCATTAGAAAATACGGTCTCAATTACATAAGGGCCCTCCATTTTGCTTAGAATTTTCCTTTACTTTTGTGAGTCATCACCATCGGTCTTCGAACAGTCAATACTAGTTCGCCAACCTTGAATACCCCTCTTTAACTTTACGATTGAAAGTTCGAGATATACGGGCTTGATATAATTCAATGTGCTGTTGTGCTTGAAGAAGCTTCTCGTCTAATCCTTCAAGTTCTTGGAGTCGTAAGCGATTATTGTTCTCTATAGTTAGCTCATTAGCAATGGCTATTCGAAGAGATAGAATCTAGATTTCTAAGGGAAGAACAGCCTCACAACCATAAACTAATGAGAATGGTGTAAAACCTGTAGGATTTAGACTGTTGTTCGATAAGCCCATAAACATTCTCCAAGTTTCTCGTTTCAATCACGTTTATTAGAAGAGACAAACTTTTTAAGAAGTTTAATGATCGTCTTATTAAAAGCTTCAGCTAAACCATTAGCAGCTGGATTATAAGCCGTGAAAGCCAAATTTTGAATTCGATTCTTATCACAGAACCGATAAAATGCCTGACTGGCAAATTGTGGACCATTGTCATGAATTATTCGTCGAGGAATCCCAAAGCGATAAATGACATGATGTTTAATGAAGCTGATCACATTAGATTTTTACTTCAGCAAGGGGAACTGCTTCTGCCCGGTTATAGCTAATATGAACCGATGTCCTTTAACAGAAGGAGGGTTAATAGGACCAATGACATCTATACCCCAAGCTTCGAAGGGCCAAAAGGCTGCTGTAGGATGTAAAAATTCAGACTGTTGATGAATAAAATCAGCATGAATCTGACATGCTTTACATCTTCTGGCATAGTCTACAACATCTGCTATCGTAGAAGGCCAATAATACCCCATTTTTTGAATGCAATCTTATAATTTAGGACCTGGTTGATGAGCACCACAAACACCATCATGAGCCTCTCGTAGTGTCAGTTTAGCTTCACTTTCTGAGAGACATCGCAGCAAGAGTCCATCATATGAACGACGATATAACATATAAAGACGAATCATAATAGAATCAAAATGATCGTCTCTTAATTGATGCAGCTTCTTCTGGATCTTCAGGCAAAATTCATTAACCGATAGTCAATGAATGGAGTTCTCCAATCCCTCTGTTGGGAATTAGCCTCTGTAGTATAACTTTGTTCAATATACAGATTATTCTTGACACAGAATAAATCTCAGTCCAACAAAGTAATTATATTTTCTTCGGATTGGAACAGCCAAATCTGCAACTAGGCTAGCAAGAGCATCAGCCTCCACATTCTGAGAACGTGGTACGAATTAATGAAGAATCCTTTGAATGAAAGGACCAATTCGACTACCACTTGATGATAAGGGATGAGATCAGGATTTCTGACTTCATAAGTCCCTCTAACCTGATTAACAATCAGCTAAGAATCTCCATAGGCTTCCAGGAATTAATATACAATTGTTTTGCGACTTGGAGACCAATCAATAGAGCATTATATTCTGCTACATTATTGGAGCATGGTTCATTGAGAGAATAGGCACGGTATATGACCATTTTGTCAGGAGAAACCAAGACAATGCCTACCCCAGAGACAATATTACTTTTAGGTCCAACCGTGATGCTCCGTCAAAATATAATTGCCAAATATCATTTTTCAAAGTCAAATTGCAATCTAGAACTTCATCTGGAATGTCCTCATATAACTTTGATGTTTTCGGTATAGGATGAGCAGCTAAGAAATCAGCTAATGCTTGACCCTTCATTGATTTTTGAGGTATATAAACCATGTCATAAGGGGTGAGCAGCATCGCCCAGGTAGCTAACCTAGAGTTAAGAATGCTCGGCTTTCTCATCAATACCCGAATGGGATTTATTCTGGAGATAACATGAATAGTTTATCCTATCACACAATGTCTTGTCTTTTGTACGGCAAAAACCAAGGCCAGACATTCCTTTTCTACAGGAGTATACCTGTGTTCTGCTCCGACCATCATTCGGCTAAGATAATAAATCGCTTGTTCATGCCCTATATCACTTTTTTGTACAAGAAGAGCACCAAGTGAATGATAAAGCTCGAACATATAGCAAAAATGGTCTTCTATCACTGGAGTACCAAAACAGGTAGATTTGTAAGATATTGCTTGATGTCATTGAAGGCTTTCTGACACGCTTCATCCCAAGTAAATGATACACCCTTCTTTAATAGACGGGAGAAAGGCTGGCATCTTCCAGAGAGATTGGATATGAATCTCCTGGTATATGTAATGCGACCTTGGAAGCCACGGAGTTCTTTTAGATTACGTGGAGGACGTATTTCAAGAATTGCTTTAACCTTATCAAGATCAACATGGATACCCTGAGAAGTAATGACAAATCCTAAAAACTTACCACTGGAAACCCCTAAGAAAGACTTAGTAGGGTTCATTTTCAATTGATGTTGGTGCATCAATTCAAATACTGTCTTCAAGTCTTGAATGTGATCATCTTTTGATCGACTTTTAACAGCAATGTCATCTACATAACATTCTACTGTCTTCCGTAGATGTTCTTGAAAGATGTTGCTCATGGCCCGTTGATATGTGGCACCAGCATTTTTAAGACCAAATGGCATCACCGTATAGCAGTAAACCCCAAAGGGTGTACAAAAAGCGGTATGCTTCTCATCTTCTAGATGCATCTTAATTTGATTATATCCTGAGAATCCATCCATGAAAGACATGCGTTCAAAACCACATGTATTGTCTATCATGACATCAGTAATTGGAAGTGGAAATTCGTCTTTTGGACAAGCTGCATTAAGATCTCGAAAATCTATGCAAACTCGAACTTTTCCATTCTTTTTTATAACAGGAATAATATTGGCAACCCAATCAGGGTGTGTTCTTCACGAACAAAACCACACGTGATCAGCTTTTTGACTTCTGCTTCAATTGCATCCATCATATCTGGCCGAAAATGTCGTTGATGTTGTTCTACAGGCTTAGCATTAGGAAGAATATTGAGTTTATGAGTAGCAACTTTGGGATCTAAACCTGGCATATCTTCATAACTCTATGCAAAAATATCAATATATTCTTTGATCAGTTTTATCAATTCTTCTTTTCATCTTCAGAAAGATTCTTACCGATGAATATTGGTTTGGGCGTAGTTCCATCTCCAACGTCAATCTGGACAATCTCGTCCTCTGTAGGTGGTTGTAGTTGTTCAAAACGAAGCTCCCATTGAGTGTCCATCTATTGAGCCCAAGGATCATTCTCAAATGGCTCGGATTCACCATCAATTTGAACCATGTAAGCTGAAAATATTTGCTCAGATTCATCATAATAGTCTCCTTTAACACACAAGGAGTGAGAAATATCAGATTCGATGAATTGGACTTCTTCTGAATCTGATGATTGTGAAGAGCTAGAAGAGAAATCTTCTTGTATATCGTCATTAAACATATAGGACGGATCATATCTCAATCCATGACGAGTTTTATGGTAAAATGGATCACCACGTAATGGTAGTCGTCTACCTTTCCCTTGATTAGACCTTGCATAGTCTTTAAATCATATCCTATGTTCTGGATAATCTTGAGAGATTGTTGACTATATCTGTCAATTTGGATTCTTTCTTTATCTTTATCTCTCAAATATCTGTCTGAGCAACAGGGATATTTTTAGCCAGGCCAAAAACAATTTGGCGCTTGTTTTTCTTATCATATGGAACCACGAAATAAGATTCTTGTGATGTCTATAAGTTACACAAGCTTGCGATGAAGCGGCTACAGGAAGAAGATAGAGAGAAGATGTTAAACTTTTGAGCATAAGGTCCAACATCGACATGAGGAGGAAAAGAATTTTCCTTATTGTCAATGTATAAGGTTTCCTCTGTGTCTATGTCGTCTTTATATTGATGACTTTGATTATTAGAAGATAAAGTCATTCTTTCAATAAACTTGACAGCCATATACTCGAAAAGAAATCTTCATTGATATCAAAAAGTACAGAATGATCAATATTTACATCATTTACAATTTGACTGCTACACTTTGGATTAATCACTAGTGGATTATCATTGTCTTCTCCGTAGATTTGCCAAGATTGACAATCAAAGGAGGTTCTGGATCATTCGTACGAAATGTACGCCCTTTGTCTTTGATCACAAGAGGTTGAACTCGGCTTTTAACAGGAACATTTACTGATTCCTCAGATGAAGATTGAGTTCTTCCTTTAACCTTGATCATCAAAGGTTGATTGTTGACAGGTTGGGGTTGGATTCGCCCTTTGACTTTGATATTCAAAGGTTGCTCTTCTGGCGGATCTTCGTTAATAGACTGATCTTCAGCAGATGATTGATCTTCAGCCATATCTGATATCTCTTTCACATGCTCTTGTTTGTAAAGCCTTGAGTCGAAAAAATAGGCTTCAACACCTTTGAAAGGATTGATATCAGCAAACTCAGTCTTCACAATTCCTTGGGGATCCACATACTTGAAGCATTGGTGGAGAGTCGAAGGCACGATGTTATGCTCACGTAACCATGGTCTTCCAAGAAGAATATTGTAGGATACGTCTGAGTTAATAACATAAAATGTTGCCATAGTTCGAAGATCACCAATCTGAATCTTCAGACGAATCTTTTCCAGTGGTTTGCTCTTTCTTGAGTGGAAACCAACTATTATGGTACTAGTGTAGTCAGATCACTAGTAGGAATCCTCAATGTCTTAGCATACTTTGAAGAATTATGCTAATGGAAGACCCAGGATCAGTGTAAATTCTGTCAACTTCAATAGATTCAATATACCCAGTGTAACACAAAGGCCTATCATGCTTATTATGCTTCAACGTATATCTTCTTGTGTGAAGGTGATGTTGGGAATTGCTTCATCACTATGACATTGCGGGCATGATACTGGTATATTGTCAGGAGTCTTGAGTTGAGCTAAGCAAATCAGCTTGCAGCAAAGGTTCACTGAAAGTTTTGCGGCTTTCTCTAGAAAGGCGAAGCAACTCGAAGATAGATAATCTAGCCGAAGTATTAGCTAACTGGGCTAAAATATCAAATTTATAGGGTTTCATCACCCCCCTGACTGGAAGTAGACTTCAATGGGACATAAAGTGCACCGCTTTCTGTTTTCCCTTTTCAATCACAGCATGAGCAAGAGACGGTTGAGTTGATGGTGTTTCAACATTCTCAGCTTCCTTGGAGGATCCTTCATAATCTTTGTGGTACTCTTTTCCAGATCTTGTACCAGTAAAGTTTTTTCTTCATACTAGAAGAAGGAAGTACCATATTGCAGGATTTAATCTTCCTTTCCTTAGCCCTCAGAGGCGAAAATCATCCCATATTCACGAGCCAACCTACCATTGGTCTGGCAGAAACTGCTGCTATGATAAACGAAGCCTAATCTGTAAATTGGGAACCCGTAAAAATAGCAATAGATGGTCGCAGATTCATCTTACATGTATCAATGAGTTGAATCTGGCATACCAGGAGGCATCTTTAGAGTAGCCTGTCGGAAGCTTCAATGAACGTCCGAGTATCTTTTTTCTCTTTTTGCTTGATTTCTATTAAGGAGGACATGTTCATGTCCATACCTCCCTCATAGAAACGGGAGAAATATTGCCTTAAATTCGTCAAAAGACGAAATGCAATTGTCGGGTAAACTACGATACTAGTCATAAGCTGAACCCATCAAGCATCCTATGAATACTCTAGTGAGAAGAGGATCATTTTTCTGCAAATGTACAGTCATAATATCAAAGTAATTGATATACTGACTAGGAGAAGGCTTTCCATCAAACAATACCATTGACTGTGGCTTGAATTTTGGTGGAAAGGGTACATCATTCCAATGAGGAGATAAGGTTGCTTAATCCCTAACCTCTGGAGTTGATCCTTTAGCTTCAAAACTTCAAACTGTGCTTTGATCTCACGCACTGCTTGAATGACTTCACTGGTTTGTGGAAGCACATTTGATTGAAATGTTGTTGGTTGTACCGTAATCCCTACCGGAGATGGTACATCTTCTGGAATGATAGGATCTGGAGCAGAATTTTGGTTAACAGCAGGCTCCTGGGTATTCAAAGGTATATCAACCCCTTGGCTATCTTGAGTTGGTGCTGCTGCCTGAACCGGTATTACAATTGCTGGTTGAGCAGTTTTGAGCCGTTATTATCTGGTGCATGTTTTGCATCATGTTAAGCATGTCTTTCAATGATTGCTCAACGGCAGAGAGACGTTGTTCTGTATTAACAGATGACGTCTCTGGTTCATCTCCAATAGCGTAGGATTCAACCTCTTTGAAGATACATAAGGATTAGTATAGAAGTATGAATCAACACTATCAGTTTCGGACTCAAGAGATTGAGTACTCCCAGCTTCAGAATCAGAAGTCTGCAATTATGTTTGTCTTCTTGATCGTGTATTCTGATATACTCCTTCAAAAGAATCAAGAAGTCTGTTGAATTATTGTTGACTTAGGGTTTGGGACGTGTTCCGTCTAGGACGTCTCCTCTGTTGGTGTGAGATGCCATGTTGACTGACGCATATGACAACTCATCAGCTTGTTGTTGGGGTACATTAAAATTCAATCGATCAAAAACTGACCGTCTGGAAGCCAGAAATAACATTTGATCACAATCTGGTGACACTCACAGTGATGATTTTCTTGGGGAGTGTCACAGGAGATTGTCTATTTTTACGCTTTTGTATTAGCAATTCTCGTAAATCAGAAGGAGTATAAGGAGTAGAAGGAGTAGTCTTCTTTATTATATTTGGGGTAGCAAAACGTTTAGTCCCTTGTGAATAAAAAAGATTACTGGCTGCATTCGCAGAACCAAACTGTACATTTCTATGTGTTTGGAGTTGTGTGCGTAAATCTTGAGATTTTTGAGCACGAAGGACTCCATTTTCATTGCGTGTGATTTGTAGGTTTGGTACTTTGGTAGAGTAGTATAAGAAGGCTGTTGGTGTAGAACTGAAGCTTTACCAATAACATTTTTACGCTGTATGCATTTAGGTACATTCACATTAGATGTAAAAATATTGTTGCAAATTTTATCTACACTGTCACAGACAGGAGACTTACCTTTACGCGTAGAGCATAAAAATTGATTATCTACCATGTCACAGACGGGAGATTTTCCTTTACGCGAAGAGCGTAATTTTTGTGTGTCTACCACGTCACAGACGGAGACTTATTTTTACACTTAGAAGCACAAGCATTAGAGTCTGCCTCATTACAAATAGGAGACTCGTTCTTATGCACTGAGCGTAAAATTTGGTTTTTACCCACTGGGCGTAAAACCTGATTATCTTCACCGTCACAGACAGAAGATAACTTGCCACACTTAGAGTGCAATGCTGAAGTAAGGACTGCCTCGTTATGAACGGGAGCCCCTACGACAGGAGTGAGAAGAATTCCCTTGCCATCAGAAGCAACAGAGAGATTAGAAGCTATTTTGGATTTAGAAATCCAAACTTTTGTGCTTTGCGAGATTTTTAAACATTGGAGCGGCGAGAACCACCCCCAGTTCGGAGCATCTCTTCATAAGCAGTCTGGTCGAAGTGTATAACCAGAGTCTTCTTTGTCGATCCAATCGACACATCATCATATTGAGCAATTGCCTCCTCGTCAGAGGGAAGGTCGTCCCCAGCAGAGTCGTCATTTTTGTTTCACTTAACAAAATGCCTGGAAATTAGATTTTGAAAATAAAACGAAAAAGTACAAGAAGTACAAATTTAATTCTGGAAAGTATTGCTATGGAAGTCTGATCTGTAAATGATCACTTTGTTCTTGGACCATACGATGATGAAGATCACTGCTAAAGATGAACAATTGGAAGAACTAAGTCACCAGAAAGGTATCGACACACTTGGGCACTGATGGCGAGGCCGAATGCTTTCCAGCTTTGCTTCACTCTGTTCTGGAAGAAAAATTAAAGAAGAATGCTCCGAAAAATCAAAGTCTCTGGGCTCTGATCTCTATGTCTTTTCTCCTTTCTCTGTCTCCGTTATATGAGTAAAATTAGTCTATTTATAGACTTGGCTTCTTGTGCGTAAAAACTCAGCAAAAGTTTCGTCTTTACGCTAACAACTGCCACTCATGACAGAAGTCATCCTCTGCATACGTTGACACGTGTCCTATCATTTCAATAAGAATAGGATGCATGTTCACGTTCTTCGAGATGTTTGGCATGAAAGCATGTAGGCAAACCACGTTCTGGATTGGAATAGGACGTAAAAACAACCCAAATATACCATGAGCGTAAAGTAGTAGACTAGGCGTAGAATAGCCCTGATGTAGACTTCCCGCGTAAAGTGGTTATTAAATAACCTTGAGCGTAAAAGTAGCTCAAATAAATCCTATGCACACGTCAACCGTTGAGCGTAAAAACTCGTATAGTCTCCGTACGTAAAAGAAGCCATATTATGAGCGTAAGACAGCTCAGTCCACATACTAAACGACAAATGGGTCTCTGTGTAAAACAAATCCCTTCGAATTCTGTGATATATGCCATCATTAAATCTTCTTATCAGACTTTGCATTAAATGCAAGACTTGACAGCTTTGTCCAGCGTAAAAGTGGCTAGACTGTCTTGGGCATAAAACCATTAGCTTTGACCCGGGCGTAAAATGATTAACCTGCTTCAGGCGTAAAGTGATTAGCCTCTCTTTGGTGTAAAGTGGATCGATTTGAATGGGATGATCCATCTCTTTGACTCATTCTTATGAAGCACTTTTTACGCTCCTACAGTAACATACGCCCCGGCGTACCGATTAAATGTACTATTTTTTCGTCCCATCGGACTTACTTTGAAGCATTAGGATTGCACAACCTTGTCACTCATTCATACCCTATTACACTATTCTTTTATTTTATTATAATTTCACCCTTGACACTTTTACTGTTAAGAGTCTTGCAAGAATCGATATTCAATTCAATATTGCTAACTTAGCAAAAATCCTTCATATTCTAAATGAAGGTGCTCTGCTAGACGATATCACGAAATTTGAATTTCCGGAAGGCACAACTTTAAACAATTTAAAGAATAAACTCTACTCTCCTGATCGAGTCTATTCTGGAAAGTTCAAAGCTGCACGTTTGAACATATTTTTCTAGGAATTGTATCACATCGTCTACTCCACTATCCTGCCCAAATCTACTTCCAAGGATGATGTGACTACCTTGAAATGTCTATGTTATCATATTCGTAAGGGAATTCATTTTTCTGTCCCCAAGACGATCATTCAGATGATGGATCATTATCGCGAAAGGAACATAAACCTTGCTTACGCGATGATCCTCTAATCATCTTTCAGCATTTTGATATTGATCTATCCACTTGTGCTCGTGACTCTGAGCCCATGTATCTTCAGCTATTTTGTCGTAACGCAGTTTCCTCCTACTGCACCACCTCCACCTCCTCAGGATTATCTTATGTTTTTTGAGGGTATCCACCTGCATCTATTTGATATGCCACGTTCTCAGCTGGATGAGCACAACCCTTTGTGAGCGTTTGTGACTGACACGAGGGAACACAAGTTTTGAGATGCCAGTCAGTTTCAGGCCCTGGCAAACTCCTTTGCAGATCTATATTTTGCCTAGACTGATCTGTATGCTAGTTCACTTCCACTAGATCCCACTGTCTTTGGCTACCGCTATGAGGATGAGGCGGTTCGTCACTTCTTTGAGCCCGGTAACACTTATGACTGGTACCATGGTTCTTCTGCTACTCCACACCCTTCTCATGGAGCTGGCACTTCTGGAGCTTGTCCTTCTGGACATGGTGGTACAACTAATGCTGATGATGAACTATAAGGACTTTTGGTCTAGATATTTTTGTCCTTTGTCTAGATGTTATCGAGATCCTCTTATTTTGTCTATGTATGCATGGAAATGCTCTGACATTACAAGATAGAACTCTATCTTTATTTTTATAGCACTGTGACCGTCTGTTGAGTTGATACATTTTAAACTCTTATTTGTATGCATTTACTATTTCAATGTGTATTATTTTCTCTCTTATATGTATGCATTCTCTTTTATTCTATGTGTAGCATTTATCATCTTAGTTTATGCTTCATTCATTAAACTGCCTGTGAAATACATATTATTATGTCCATAATCTTTGTATTTCTTTAACGTTTGTTACTTAAGCATAGATTGCGGGGGAGCTTCTTTCTTTGTAATTAGTTTGCTAAGTTACAACGGGGGAGAAAAAGGATCTAACATCTTTTGGATATATGATTTTTTTGATGAAACAATACATACAAGTACAGAACAGTACCTTACAAATTTTGATTCTTTTCAAATCAAAGCTCGAGATGTTATATCGGTCAAGGTTTGTCAATTATAAAAATAAGATAGATTGTTGGCCCATTGGTCATGGTCAAACCTGATTTTAATAATTGATCTAATTCTGTCTCGATATCAGGGCTACTTGGACAATTGCTGACAACTACCATTCAAGACATGAAGCCAGTTTGCCATTGAGCTTGTATTTCCTTATCAATATAATTTTTATTATTTATTGAGTCTAGGAATATGATGTACACCGAGTCATACTCGAAAATAGGCTATCACAAAATGTTTTCAAAATATCCTTGTTTTGAAAATAGTCCATTTATAAAAAGCTCCTAAACTGCTAAACTTTTTAAAAAACCCAAAATTTGATATATAAAAACCCTAAAAATCAAACTATGGACACCAAGAGAATTCGGCCCAAGTTTGGACCGAATTTGCCCCAAGTTTGGTTGGTGCTCGTTGGATTTTTAATTTGGTCATCCCACAGTTACGGATGCAATAGTTATTTGTCGAGATTCTTCAAATAATTCTGCTCGAATTCTGCCTGAATTCTCCCTTTGGAAAACCTATAAATAGAGAAGAATTTTTTTTAATTTTAAAACACCTTTCTCTTCTCTTCTCTATAAGCCTAATATATTTTTTCAAAGTGTTCTAAGCTATTTACTTTCAAATTCCAAGCTAGTTACAATCCTTTAGTCGATTTGCCAGTACGGTACAGTCTAGAAGTTTCTGTATGATTGTAATCAGACGCTTGATTGAAGAAAGACACTTCACAATTGAAGTTGGTCAAGTACTTCGGTTCGAAGCTGGCGTTGCAAAAGTTGCAAAGACTTCAGATAAAAACTTGCGATATTTTTCCATAGTAGATTTTAGCGAAGGTAGAGTTTTTTCGACTGGACTAGTCCTCACAAGAGAGAAACTTGTATACATCCTTGTGTTTGTGTTTGCTCTCTCCTCTCTACTTTCATTTACATATATGTGATATATATTCTGTGATCTTGCTGCTAACATTTTTAATAACTAAATTTCCGCTGCCTACTCTATTCATCCTCCCTCTAGAGTATAGCGCTTTATATTTTGTTCTGACAAGTTTTTCGAGACCGGAGAATTTCTGGGGCACGTAGTGATGGAAGACGACATAGCAGTAAACCTAAAGAGGATAGAGGCAGTAAATTCATAGGCTAGTCTCTGCTCGGTAGCAGAGATAAGAAGCTTCTTAGGATTGGTAGGATGTTATTGAAAGTTTGTACAAAATTTTGCTAAGATTGCAGAACCAATGACCAGGCTCATCAAGGATGAGGAGTTTGTTTGAACAGAGGCTTGCCTCCCTGATTTTAATGAATTAAAGAAGAGATTGACTACGGCTCCTATCCTAGCCTTGCCATCTGGATCAGAAGGGTTTTTTATGTAGAGTGATGCATCAGGAAAAGGATTAGGGTGTGTGCTGGAGTAGAACAAAAGGGTGATAGCATATGTTTCTGCAGTAGTTGAGACCACATGGAAAAACTATCCAACCCATGACCTAGAACTTGTAGCGGTCACCTTTGCCTTAAATCTATAGAAGAACTACATTTACGGAGAGAGAAAGTGGAGATATTTACGGACCATAAAAGTCTGAAATATGTCTTTACTCAAAAAGCACTAAATATGAGACAGACAAGGTGGCTGGAACTTATGAAGGACTTTGACATCAACCTACCGTATCATCTAGGGAAGGCTAACGTCGTAGCAGATGCACTTAGCATTTATCCTATGGCTATGTTTCTAACTATGAAGCGACATCTTCTAGAGGACTTAGAGAGTTTGGGAATTAAAGTCATTATTCCAGGATTTAAGGGATAGATGATGAATGTACAGATTCAGTCTGGATTGATAGAGAAGATTAAGGAGGCCCAGTTTCTTGATGAGGGTCTCCGCAGCCTTCAGATTCAGGTGTAAGCAGGACTATTGGATGATTTCACCCTAGCAGAGGATGGCTCACTTGGGCATGGTATTCGGTTGTGTGTGCCTAAAGGTAGCTTGAGGGAGTAAGTTATGCAAAAGGCTCATCAGTCGCAGTATTCTATTCGTCCAGGGGCAACAAAGATGTACAAGGATCTTTGTAAACATGTATGGTGGTATGGAAGGAAGAGGGAAGTGGACAGATTTGTCTCTAGATGTTTGGTATGCCAGCAGGTTAAAGCTGAACGTCAGAGACCCAGGGGATTACTCTAGCCTGTGCCTATCCCAAAATGGAAGTGGGATCATGTCACCATGGATTTTATCTCAGGCTTACCACGAACACCCGACGGAAAAGACTATATATGGGTTATAGTGGATAGGCTGACAAAATTAGCTCACTTCATTCTATTCAAGGTAGGGATGTCAACTAAGATGTTAGCAGAGCTCCCCATACGGCAGATTATACGAATTCCTGGAGTTTCAGTTAGCATTGTTGCAGACAGAGATAGCAGGTTTACTTCACATTTCTGGAAGAGTCTGCAGTAGAGTTTGGGTACCCAGTTGAAGTTCAGTACTGCTTACGACCCTTAGACTGATTGGCAGTCTAAGAGGATGATACAAACCTTAGAAGATATGTTGAGGGTCTGTGCTTTAGACTTTGGAGGGTCGTGGGAGGACCATTTGCACCTGGTGGAGTATGCCTATAACAACAGTTTTAGGCCAGTATAGGCATGACACCTTTTGAGGCGCTATATGGCCGACGATGTCGGACACCTTTATCATAGGATGATATAGGGGAGAATGTTTTTCTTGGACCAGAGATGGTAGTGGATACAACAGACAAGGTCAGATTGATCAGGGACAGACTCAGAGTTTCTCAGGACAAGCAGAAGCACTATACAGACAGTCACCACAGGCCTTTAGAGTTTGTTGTTTGAGATCTTATTTTTTCTGAGGATATCCCCTACCCGAGGTAACATCATGTTCAGAAAGAAGGTGAAGCCAGTCCTCGATACATTAGGCCATTTGAGATAGTGGAGATGTGGGACCAGTAGCATACTGGTTGGCACTTTCATCTAGTCTGGACGGGGTCCCCAATGTCTTCCATATTTCTCGGCTTAGACGATACATTTCAGATTCTAGGCATATTGTAGATCATTCTGAGCTTGAGTTAGGATCCAGCCTCACATACAAGAATCAGCCTATTGTGATTCTGGATCGTAGCGAGAAGCAGCGGTGGAGCCAGACCATAGCATTAGTCAGAGTAGCATTGAGGCATCACCCTCCTGGGGAGTCTACCTGTGAGAGAGGTTGAGATGTGGGAGAAATACTCGCATATGTTTGAGTGATTGTTGATGTACTTGTCTATCTACACTCTATAAATTTTGAGGACAAAATTTTTCTACGGAGGGTAGAATTGTAACCCCCATTTTCTAATTTTAATAAAATTTCATATTTGGACCTGTTAATTAATTACATTAGTTATTAATCTCTATTAGGATTATCTATATATATTTTGAAATATTAGTCATTCAAATATTTTTATGTATTAGCCATAGGATTTTGGTTAATCAATTTTATTGGCCTAAGCCATAATCAAGATCAACCTAATGGGCTAAAGCTATAGTCAACCTTAAGCTATTAGCCAGGCCCATCTATTTTTTACAAACCATGTTAAAACATCTGCCATATGAGGCCCATACCCATGTTAGAGCCATAACCCCTCAACCTACCCAATTGGACCAACTCACTTAAACCTAACAAAAATGAGCATCTGTCCTTCATTTTTCTTCGAAACGATGATCAACAACTAGCGGCGGAGCTCGATGCGCAACTTCGACGGGGGGAAAGTGCAGCTCCTCGGCCATTCTAGGAGATTCTAGATGCTTCCCTCCCATCGACCTAAGTCCGACCAATCTTTGTCGTTTCCTCCCACCGACCTACCCTAACAATCGACCATAATTAGATGATAACGGCCACCACCGCTCGCCGATCTATAAATAGAGCCCTTGGCTCGATTCTTCTTCACCAATAACTTCCTTGGCGAAGCCCTGCCTTTCCATTAACCGATAACTCCCTTGGCTCTGTTCTTCTTCTTCACCTCGAAACTCTAGCCATGGTAGTTAACTCCGGCGATTGAGGTCTCCTTTATTATATATTCACCAACAGGCCTCAATCTCCTCTATCCGAAGCTCACGACCATGGCGATCATCCTTGCACGGCATATTTAGCGTAGCGGTGTCTCTCCACTCTTGGTGAGTCCTTTTACTCCTGCGAACAAGGCGACAGACGGTGACATTGCGATGAGAATTCCCTGTCGATTGTGCTGACTTGATCGATCAATAAATAAGTTCATCGTTTTCTCCATCTTTCGAAGATCCGTCCCAATCGACCGAGCGATCCACTCATTTAATGGTTCTTGCTCATAGCATGTGACGACGATTCTCGACGATGCCCTCATTTCGGTAACAATCATTTTTCGACAGACGACCTAGATTGACGGTGATGATTCTTTTGAGATCACAGCAGAGAACAGTAAGTATCCTTCCTGTTCTTCTCCTTCTTTACTTTGATCTTGTGATTGGATCGGTCGATCAGAGCTATCCGGTTCAATTCTAATACTTGCTTAATCGATATAGTAAGAAAGAACCAATTGATCTATGTTCTTGTTTGCCATGAAATATAAAAGAACAGAACAATTATCGGAGGACCGAACTTTTTTACGTTACAAACTCGCTTGTACAAAAAGCCTAGGGACGAAAACCTAGGTACAGCAGTCTAAGTATAATTGTTTATTTTAGATTCTGGGGGATGACGATAGAGGCTCGGGAAGGCGACGGCAGCCCTGCCTTACTCCTTGGACGATCGGTATGCAGCCTTGGCTCCTTGTGAAAAGATGGTTGGCATTGACGAAGAAATGCTCTTTTTGCTCCTCTGTTGCTCTTCTGGCTTCTCTCTCTCTCTGTGTATTTTTTCTCTGACTACTGGGGAGCCCTCTGTATATACGTATTTTTCTCTCTGAAATTGTCTATATCTTTCAAGGAATGGCACCTTGCTATAATAGTGGGGTATGATCATTAGGGTTGCCAATGATTAGCTTTTGGAGATGGCGGCGGCTTGGGGATTGGTCCATCTTGGCCATTCGTTTTGATTATGATGAATCTGGGCCATTAGGTGTAGATTATACCAAATCCCATGAGCAATTAATGCTGATTGGAATAAATCTTCTTATATTGATCTTCTGATATCTGCGAACGAATTAGATTTATTCTTCTGCCACGTGTCTCAGATTATTGGGATTCGACCCAATCTTTAATGGCAGCAAATCTGGGGAATTAATTGGTTTAGGACACGTGTCCTAGAAACTGCTGGAGGGATCTGGGCCGCATGACGAATGAGCCGCATATGAATGTGAGCCGCATATGGTTAAGCCCACGTGTCAGGGCTGCGTGGGCAGTGGCCCTCGCTTGAGCCTTCTAACCACAGAGAAGTAATCCTTGTGGGCCGCGTAGGTATATATCAGCCCGGGCCGCATAGACATGATCCTCTTGAACCGCATGAGAAGTCCTCGCTCGAGCCGCATGAGGCTTTCATGGCCTGAGCCGCATAGGATGGATTCACTCTGAGCCGCATGGGAAGTCCTTTGCTCGAGCCGCATGAGGCTCATATGGCCTGAGCCGCATAGGTTTTATTCTGAGCCGCATGAGAAGTGAGCCGCATGCGAACGCCCACGTGGCAAGGCCACGTGGCATTTTTATGGCTCTTGGGGGATTTGTGTCAGAGATTTCTTTCCTCTTCCCTAGAGATTCATCATTTATGACAGAGTCATAATTACCTGCCTTTGTGTCAGGGCTGTCAACTTTTCAGAGGGGTCAGCCGTCAAAGCAATTAGTACAGCATGGGTCGGAGGGGAGCACTATCAAGCCACGTCTTCTGAGCCGCATGGAAGCCTTGGGCCGCATAGCTCCTTATGCCGCGTGATTTCTTGAGCCGCATGCGTTTTCCTGAGCCGCATGGATCTTTCTGGACGCATGAGTCATTTCCTTTAGTATTTTCCATGCTTCTACAGGACCCCCTTCAAAGTTTTCAATTTGTAAATTGAAATACTTTGAATAAGAAGCATGGCCGTGTTCTTCTAGCCGCATATGGAATCCTTGCCACATAGAAGTCCTGGCCGCATGGATTGTACAGCCGCAGAGACTTTCAAGCCGCATGGATGGCTTAGCCACAGGGGACTTTAAACTACAGGGATATCTCAGCCGCATAGTTCCTTGCCATGTCATCATGCATGCAAACCCTTTTGGGACAGGATCCCAAGAGTTTTTGATCTTTAATTATCTGGTCTGCATCGATAGCCGAAGAGTCGACTTCTTTGTACGAGGCGTCGGTCTTGGTCCTCTATAAATGGAAGGGTTTTTGGAGGGATTTCTCTCTTGGACTCTTCTTGA
Organism: Iris pallida; assembly: GCA_029216955.1. Taxonomy (NCBI): domain Eukaryota; kingdom Viridiplantae; phylum Streptophyta; class Magnoliopsida; order Asparagales; family Iridaceae; genus Iris; species Iris pallida. The sequence goes on from JANAVB010028818.1 coordinate 42,772,183, forward strand.
TTTAAGATTTCTTTTTGTCTTGCTTTCTTCTTCTGACCGACAGACAACGATGGCACCTAGGGCTTCCAAAGCAGTGAAAAAAGCTGTGGCGAAGAGTAGAGAAGTTGGCTTCGTCTTCAACTGTCGCTCCCCCCGTTCGTCTTGACGTTCATGTTGTCGTCGAAGGTAAGGACTGTGTATAAGATTGGGTACTTTAAAAACCCTAACAGCGGCTGCTCTGCTGCATGCTTCATGCGCAGTCATTTGATGCGAGCTTTTTAAATTACATTGTCCGCCTACACGTCCCATGAGCCGTATGGGGTATATTCTATGTTCGAGCCGCATAAAAAGTTGTCTTTAACGGGCCGCATGAACATCTCTGAATATCTTATGACTGTTTTCTTCATTCATCATTATTTTTTTTTCCGTCTTTGGTCCTTGTAGTGTCTCCACCGAACGCTGAGATTGCAGTGGTAGAGGAGCCGCCTCTCCCTGGCATCAATCAGGGGCCTCCCCTGTTAAGGAGGAGGTGATGAAAGAAGAATCAGCGCCTGAGAGGGACGACATCCTTCTACTATCGAGACTGCTGAGGGTGGCAGCAGCACTGGGAATTCTGATTCCCCTATTCTGGACGAGGATCTTCCTCAATTGCATCCTTCATACGTAAGGTGGTTGAAGGAGTTGTATACGCACTTCTGCGGCTAGGTTTTTAAGATTTCTCGTAAATGTCTATCTGTAGTCTTTGCTTCTTTTTTGCCTTTCTTCTTGTCTGCGTGAAGAACTTTCCTGTAACCGCATAGATGTAACTGATTTCAGAATGAATAGAATATATTTGCTTCGCTCTTTTGCTATGTAATGATTATTCTATTGGGACATTTTGCGTGGACCTATTGCCCCTAACGTACCCTAGTTTTGGATACGACATAAGTTAGAAAAAAACCAATCATATTTACTCAGAGGTACTAAGGACATGGTGAGTATGAGGGTTTCTTTGGCGGAGCCTTCCTACTCAGAGGTAATGAGGACATGGCAGGAGTGGGCTCAATGAAGGGGGGTACATAGAACAACTCAGAGGTAATAAGGACATGGAAGTTCTACGTAGGGGGTGATTTGTTTTTGGAGGAAGTGGAACGGCTCAGAGGTAATGAGGACATGGCCGTCTTGGAAGGTTGTGGACCCGTTACCTTTGTTGTGCACTGGGAGTGCAGGTATTAGATCACGAGGGAGGATCTCTTGTAGGAAAAAGTTCAGCGGTATGGTTACATGACTTTCTTTCAAAAGAGTGACCAGGATGTAAGTTCAGGGGTACCACGGGTACGTAACTCGACAATCCATGAATGTTGGAATTAAAGTGTAAGTTCAGAGGTACCAGCAGATACATGACTTGGAAATTTGGGATATCTTTGTGGAAGAAGGGCATAAGTTCAGCAGTACAGGCGGGTACGTGACTCAAAAATCTGGAATATTGTGGATGGGAGCTCAGCGGTACCAGCGGGTACGTGACTCGGGAATCTGAAGAATGGTGAGTGTGAGTTCAGCGGTACCAGCGGGTACATGACTCAATGATCTGGCAAACTATGAGGGTGAGTTCAGTGGTACCAGCGGGTACGTGACTCGAAAATCTGACACTTTATGGAGTTAGTTCAGTGGTACCAGCGGTACGTGACTCGAGAATCTGGAAAACTATGAGGGTGAGTTCAGTGGTACCAGCGGGTACGTGACTCGAAAATCTGATAATTTATGGAGTGAGTTCGGTGGTACCAGCGGGTACGTGACTCGAGAATCTGGAGAATGTTCTTTAAACATAGTATTTCTTCATGAACTTGCCGTTGACGGGCAACATGAGCAAGTCTCCGTTCTGCTTGGCGAGGCGGTAAGCACCGTTGGAGAACACGGCCTCGATGACAAATGGACCTTCCCACTTTGGCTGGAACTTGCCGACGGTCTTGTGAGTCATGACCATCGGCCTCCGGACTGCCAGAACAAGGTCACCCACTTGGAATATTCTGATTTTGACCTTCTTGTTGAAGGCTCCTGAGATGCGTGCTTGGTATAGCTCGATCCTTTGCTGAGCTAGGAGGCACTTTTCATCTAAGGCCTCTAACTCTTGCAGTCGACGTCGGTAGTTGTCATCCGTTGTCAATTGATAAGTGAGGGCAACGCGGAGTGAGGGTATTTGAGTCTCTAATGGGAGAACTGCTTCACTCCCTTACACTAGGGAGAATGGCGTATTCCCGATGGCTGTCCGAATTGTGGTACGATAAGCCCATAAGCACTTGCCGAGCTTCTCGTTCCAGTCGTGCTTGTTGGAGGAGACGAACTGCTTGAGGAGTTTGATGATTGTTTTATTGAACGCCTCTACTAACCCGTTTGCTGCCGGGTTATACGGCGTCGAAGCAATATTCTGAATACGGTGTTTATCGTAAAAATCGATAGAATGCGTGGCTGCAAATTGTGGACCATTATCATGGATGATCCTTCGGGGCAGTCCAAAGCGGTAGATGACGTGATGCTTCAGGAAGGTGATCACGTTCGAAGTCTTGACTTTGGCGAGTGGGACAAACTTCTGCCCACTTGGAGAAGTAACCAGTGATCGCAAGTATGAAGCGAATCCTCGGGAGGAAGGTGGGTGATTGGACCAATGATATCCATTCCCCATGCTTCAAATGGCCAGGACGCCACTGTCGAATGTAGAAATTCGGAGGGTTGGTGAATGAAGTCCGCGTGGACTTGGCAAGCTTTGTACTTTCTAGCATATTCGATCGCATCTGCCACACATCGTGGGCCAATAGTATCCCATTCGGCGAAGACGATCTTGTAGTTTTGGGGGCTGGTGGGCCCCGCAGATACCGTCATGAGCTTCTCGTACTGCTTCTTTGGCTTCTGCTTTTGACAGACACCGAAGCAATAATCCGTCGTAGGAGCGGCGATACAGCATCTTCGTCTCTGTATCGCAGAAGAATCTGAGAGAACGCCTTCTGATGGAAGTGGCTTCCTTCGGGTTCTCGGGCAGGATGTCGTAGACGACGAAGTCGATGGACAGTGTCTCCAGTCTGGTGCTTCGTCGACCGTCTGTGCGGAATAACTTGCCACGAATTGCACATTGTTTTTGGGATAGACCAGTTCATGGCCTATCACATCCACTGATTGGCGATCATAATTCGGAACTGCTAGGGAAGCAGCAAGACCAGCTAGGGCATCGACTTTAATATATCGGAGTCTGGGGACGTGCTCGATGAAGAACCCCTCAAATGACGAGATGATATCGATCTCTATTTGGTGATAAGAGATCATGTCTTCGTGGCGGACTTCGTACGAACCCTGGATCTGATTGACGATTAGTTGGGAATTGCCGTATGCTTCAAGATATTCTACTCCAGCTCCTTTGCAAGTTGGAGGCCGATGACCAGAGCGTTGTATCGGCCATATTGTTAGAGAAGGGTTCTGTGAGGGAATAGGCGCGGTTGATCACCAATCCGGAAGGGGAGACCAGCACTACCCGACTCCGATGACTATATTGCCTTTAAGTTCGGTCCTTGAAGCACCGTCAAAGAACATTCGCCATAGCCTCGTGAGAGGTTGCATGCGTCGGCGACCTGTCTGGGATCTTTTTATTATTCTGGAGGACTCCGAGCTGGGTGGGCTGCTAAAAAGTCGCCAGGGCTTGACCTTTGACTGCCTTTTAGGGACAAAGATCATATGATAAGGGGACAACAATATTGCCCATGTAGCGAGTCGAGAGCTAAGTGCCCCTGGCTTGGTCATGAGGACTCTGAGAGGGTTGACTCGTGAGATCACATGTATCGTTTGTACGGTAACATAGTGCCGCGTCTTCTGAATGGCGAACACCAAGGCGAGGCATTCCTTCTCAACCATGGTGTATCGGTGCTCGGGTCCAACCATCATTCGCTGAGATAGTATATGGCTTGTTCCTGGCCTGCATCATTGTTTTGTGCCAACAGGCCGAAGGAGTTCCATTGCTCGTACGTAGAGGAGGAATGGTTTTCAGGGACTGGGGCTACCAAGACCGGAGGGTTTGACAAATATTCTTTGATACTGTCGAAAGCACGCTGGCATTCCTCGTCCACGAATGAGACTCCTTTCTTCATGAGGTGTATGAATGGTCGGCATCGCCGAGAGAGGTTGGAAATAAACCTTCTGATGTAAGCTAGCCTCCCTTGAAGGCCTTGAGTTCGCGGAGATTTCTCGGGGGACCCATCTCCATGATTTCTTTTGTCTTTCTCAGGGTCTACATGGATACCCTTTGCAGTGATGATGAAGCCCAAGAACTTCCCGCTGGATACACCCAGAAAGGACTTCGTAGGGTTCATTTTCAAATTATGCACTCGTATTAGGTCGAATACCGTCCTTAGATCCTGTAGATGGTCTCCCTTGCTACGACTCTTAATGGCTATATCGTCAACATAGCACTCCCCGTCTTGCGTAGTGGTCTGAAAATGATGCTTATGGCTCTTTGATATGTGGCGCAGCATTCTTAAACCGAAAGGCATGACTATGTAGCAGTACGTGCCAATCGGTGTTCTGAAGGATATATGCTTTTCGTCGTCAGGAACATTTTGATTTGGTTATACCCCGAGAAGCCATCCATGAATGATATACGTTCAAAGCGCAGGGTGGTCGATCATGATATCTGTGATAGGAAGGGGGAATTCATCTTTGGGGCACGCCTCGTTCAGATTGCGGAAGTCGATACAGATTCGATCTTCCTATTCTTGAGGACGGGTACTATATTGGCGACCAGTCAGGATATTGCCTCACGAATGAAGCAGCGCGGCTATAGTTATTGACTTCGGCTTCGATGCATCCATGACGCACGAACGGAAGCGTCGTTGTTGCTGCTTGACCGGCTTTGCATCTGGCCGTATGTTGAGTTTGTGGAGAGCGATGTCAGGATTTAATCCTGGCATGTCTTCATAGCTCCAAGCGAACACATCAATGTACTCTCTAACAAGTTCTAACAGCGACTTCCGTTCTTTGTCAGTTAGGCTTTTACTGATTAAAATCGGTTTTGAAGAAGATTCGCTGCCGAGATCCACTTGTATGACCTCATCTTCAGTAGGAGGTTCTCTCAGTTCGAACCGCTTTTTCCATTGTGCGTCCAATTGTTGGGCCCATGGATCTAGCTCGAGGATTTCGGGGATGTCTTCGTCTTCTTCGTAAGCGTCGACGAATGCCATGTTGACTGACAGGACTTGTCTGAATATGTCTCCGATGCTGGTATCCGAGTCGGAACTTGGTGACCCGGTTGAATGTGACTGCCAGTCACACTCTTCATCTGAACTCTCAGGGGTCGTTGTGGGAGTTACATACCCTAACCCGCATCGAGTTTTGCTATAGTAGTCTCGTGGTTTGCCCGTCGGGACTGGTGGCTTCAAAGGTAATCGTCGCCCAGTGCCGTAGTTCAAACCTGGCGTCGTCCAGATCATACCCCTGTTTTTGCATGAGGTATTTGGATTGGGGGCTACAAAGATACAGAGGCAGTCTTCCGGCATCTGACCCAAGATCAACTTCTTTTATGGTGAAGGGATGCGGATCGTCCTTTCGGCCGAAGATGATTGGATGTTCCCTTCCCTCGATTATTCGGTAAGTGTCTTCTGCTGGAGTAAGCTGGATCGCCGTATGCACATTTGTCACTTGTGTGTGTAGATGAGTGCCTATACCGTGTTCCATAGCATACATTGTACATAGCTTATTGAGCTCGGTGTAGTTCAAAGATAACCCTTTATTGATGAAGTAAGGTATCTTTTCTAGGGGGATTACATCATCAGCGGAGGGGACATTGGTGTGGGTAGCCATATACTTGGCTAGCTCCGGTTCCTCTTCGGCTACCCCCTACGTAAATGAAGACTGAGAGGACGACCTTGGAAGCTTGATTGTCAGTGGCTCAGTTGATGGAGTTGAGCGTGGTGTTGTTGGCAGACTAGCAACCCCCACTTCGGTACTCGATGTGGGGCAAAGAGTGGTTGGTTCGCTAGAAGTGTCAGACCTTGCATTGAAGTGACGACCCTTCTTGGGAAGGCGTATCGTCAGTGGCTTGTCGGAGGGATTGAGTTTTCCTGTTTGGGGTTGACTGACTCTCGGCAGTCTGATTGTCAGTGGCCCCGTTGTGGGCCTCGGCACTCGGCCGGACCTTGGCAGCCGGATTATCATCTGCTCCTCTTGCGCCGAGAGGCTGATCGCGTCCTTCCGCAGAGTGGCGGTAAGGGGTGCAGACTTGCCCGGTTTGCGAGCTTGGAGGTGGATCGTCAAGGGTCCTTCTGAGCCTGTGGCCGTTTCGATACTAGCTTGTTCATTTCCTTCATCAAGGTGCCTCTTCGACTTTTCGTATAAACAAACAGAAGTCCGTAGTAAGATTCAACCCCTTTGAAGGGATCGATATCAGCAAATTTTGTCTTCACGAAGCCGTGTTTGTCGACGTATTTGAAGCACTGGTGTAGCGTGGAAGGCACGATCATATAATCGTGTATCCATGGGTGCCCCAAGAGGATGTTGTAAGAAGTGTCTGCATCTATGACATAGCAGGTGACTTCGGATTGGAGGTCGCCAATTTGACACTTCAGACGAATCTTCCCAATAGGGTAGCTCCTGCCCGAATTGAAACCGCTGATGGCGGTGCTTGTAGGTGTCAGGCGATGCATTGGGATGCGGAGATGATGTAGTAGACCCTTCGGAATGATGCTTATGGAAGAGCCAGGATCAATGTGCATTCGATCCACCTTCACGTCGTCGATGTATCCCGTGTAGTATAACGGGCGATCATGTACGTTGGTTTTGATGAGCATGTCCTGCGGAGTGAAGACGATGTTGGGCATTGCTTCCGTGCAGGCGCTGTCTTGGAGCTCCACGGGTAAGTCCTCCCCGGTGAGGTTGGATTGAGCCAGATAAGCATCGACATTTTGGAGTGCTTCGCTTAATGCAATACGAACGTCCTTGGAGAGCCTTAGGAGTTCGTATAGTGATAATTTGGCTGGAGTGTTAGCCAATTGTGCTAAGATGTCAAAGTTGTAGGGCCTCTATAGCCCTTGGGCTGCGTCCTTTCGGAGAGATTTGTCGAAGCGAGTCTCCTTCGGCCTAGGCTTGTCGGTCGTCGAAGGCTGAGCCGGCCCCGGAGCATCAGTTGTAGTGGGTTGATGATTTTCAGCTGGGCTGTCAACCACAGGTTGGGATTACGCTCCGGACCGTGTGACGACGGCTGTAGCTTCCTCGCTGTCTGCTGAGATTGTGTGGCAGGTCCTAATTTTTCCACTCTTTTTGTTGGTGGAAGATGGTGTGGGCCGAGTTACTTCCGACACCAAGTCTGGATGGACCCACATGACCTTCCCTCGTGAGGTGGTGAGAGGTACTAGACCAGCAGCCTGTTCCCGGGGAGGTGGAAGATTGGTAATCTCTATCGTCGCCAGAGGGATAGGGATTACCCCTTCTTGAGTTTCCGTCGGGAAGAAGCTGTCGAATTGCACGGACACCATATTGGCTGCTACGGTTACCTCTTCGAAGTCGATGGCCAGAGCGTTCGAATCGATGAGGCTTTGGATGTACCGTTTTAGTTGGTAGCAGTCGTGTGTGGCATGGTGTACATAACGGTGGTAATGACAGAACTTTGGGTTCTCCAGATCAGCCGGCCGAGGCTCCCGTCTTGGTGGAGGAAGCTGAATTCTACCTCCTTGTATGAGCATGTCCAAGATAGGCTTGACGTGGCCGTCTTCGAAAGAGTAAGTGATCTGAGGCAATTGTTTGTCTGCTGGTTGTGACTCGGGCTTCTGGGCCGTGTCGGCCACCATAGCTTGCTTTCCCTTGCTGTTCCGATTGTTGGAGGGGTTACCCCCATTATCGTTATTGGGACATTTGCCCTCGTTTTCCTCCTTCTGAGATATGCAACCCCAGTTGGCGAGCCTTCTTCAGTCGTTCTTCGGCGCTTGTGGCGCTGATGATGAACGCCTTCCAATCTTTGAATTGACTTTCGCCCATCCAGAGACTGATCGTTGGAAGCAGTCTCTTTTGGCAAATTTCAATCAAAGAGGAATCTGGATTTCCGGAAGGCAGCTTCATGGCGGTCTGGCGGAACCGCTCGATGTAGTTCCTTGTCAACTCCTTCTCCCCTTAGACGACGTCCATGAGAGTGGACATAGTGACGTCTTGTCCTACTTCGTAGAATCGCTCCAAGAACAGGCGCTTGAAGCCGGCGAAGGAGTGGATGCAGCTGTCCGGTAGATTGCGGTACCAATCGAAGGCGACTCCTTCCAATGCCCCAATCAATAACCGTGTAAGGATAGCATCATCATGGGGCAGATGGTCGATGGTGACCTCGAAGTAAGTGATGTACCGACTTGCTGAGGTTTTGCCATCATACGGATTGATGTTGAACGGCTTATATCTTGGTGGGAATGGAACATCCCTCCATTCGGCAGGGTATGGTTGCCGTATTCTGAGATCTTGAGCATTTTCTCGGGCATGGAACACGGCTCAGAGCTCCTGGACCTCTCTCCTTACTTCTCGGGTCTCATCTGTCGCGGTAGGGGCTGTTATTTCGGGAGGACTATTGCCCGAGTTTGGTGCCGCTGAGTTCGAATCTACATTGACCGCGGGGCCCGTGCTTGTTTGACCAGGCGTTCCTCCTTGTAGAGTGGGCAGGGCCGCTTTAATCTCGTCTATAGATTTAACCAAAGCAAGTAATATGGCTTCGAGGTTGTCAATGCGCTGGCGATCATTGGAACCACCTTGATTGCTGTCCGTCATGAAAACCATCCTTACATGAGGAGGGATGGAAGGGACGGTGGAGGATGTGCCCTCCGAGTCGTACCCATGCACCGAAAAGTCATCGGGATAGGTAGGAATGTTCTCTTCGGGCTCGGACTCGGAGGGAACGGTATCCCCAGCTTCAGAGCTTGCTTCGTCTTGAGAGTTACGGATGTCCTCGAGGACATCAGCGTTTGTTGCCCCTGATGGAAGAGTTGTTTGTCCGGGCTCGGCTCCTTGAAACATCGAATTGTTGCGGATGTTCGTAGGAGTGCTACCCCCAGTTCCCTCAACCCCCAGCGATGTGGATGATGAATTTCCTATTGCGGTAAATTTCGTCTTTGAACGGGTGTGTTGGAATACACCGGTAGAGGACAACCGTTTAGACGATAGTTTCTTAGCTGTAGTGGTTGATATCTTGGGACTGGAGATACTCGTCTTTTTCCTTGTCCCTTCGGCGGGGACCTTTTGAACGGAATTACAGGAGCCCACAGGAGGTGCCTCATCTTCTGAGTTCGGGTGCTGTAGCCTTTGGAAGACGGATGGCCGATCTTCCGTTACTGCTGCATTACTGCAGCAGCAATTGACGATAATTTGGGTGCAGCGATGTCCAAGCGAGGACTCTTTGCATGCCGATACTCCTTCTCTTTCCTTGCGTTTGTGGAGGATTACCTACCGCAGGTCAGAGGAACCACTCTGTCTGTTTGCCGCCGGGGGCTGGACTCGAGAGGTTGTATACAACTTCCCATTCGAGGCCCGTATCATAGTCAACGGGACACCCAAATAGTAAGAGGTTGGGATAGCTGACTGGGCCTGATGAGCCCGTGCTGCCCTAGACTTCCTCCTTTTAGCACTTGTGGGTGCGTAATAGGAGGAGTCCAAGTTGGATACCACAGAGTCTGGCTTATCATCCAGAGAATCATCAGGGTCAGGACCGCATGAGAGACGGTCGAAGACTGATCGAGAGAAGCATGAAACGGGTGATATACGACTAGGGTTGGGTACCGTGCTGGCTGTCTGCATGCGGTTGTCTTCTGCCGTTGGACGAATTATTTTTGTGCGGCTAGGAGTCACGACCGTACAGGCTGGCCGTATGCGGTTGGCATTTGTGGCCGCATGGGTTTTCTGCAAGCGATTGACTCCCACAGCCGCATGAGTTTTATTCGTGTGGTTGGCAACTGTAGCCGCATAAGCTATGCGGCTGACAGATATGGCCGCATGAGTTTTCTTCATACGGCTGGAGGATGTAGCCGCATGAGCTTTCTCCCTGCGACTGATACCCTTATGCGGCTCGGATCTTATAGAGTTCCTCTTTGCCCCTGCAAGTCCAGCATCATAGTGTTTTCTTCTGCCAGACTTGGGGACAGCAGAGTTGTCTACAATCTGAAGTGGGGCCGCAGGGGAATCTTGCTCCCCGTCTTGAACAACAGAGGGTGTCTCCGTAAGAGCTTCAGTAGGAACGAAGGATCGGGGTCTCCACTCCTTACGGGCCTTCTTTGTGCGGGTTCGCTTCTGGACCGGGCCAGTGCTTTTGTCGGAGAGCATCTCTTCGAACGCTTGTTGGTCGAACCGGACGACCATCTTTTGTTGAGTGGAGCCAAGCTTGGCTGCATCCGATTGCGTCACCAACTCCTCAGCCATGGAGAAGTTAGTCCCCAGCAGAGTCGCCATCGTGTTTGCCATGAAATATAAAAGAACAGAACAATTATCGGAGGACCGAACTTTTACTTCACGTTACAAACTCACTTGTACAAAGAAAGCCTAGGGACGAAAACCTAGGTACAACAGTCTAAGTACAATTTTTTATTTTAGATTCTGGGCGGTGACGATAGAGGCTCGGGAAGGCGATGACAGCCCTGCCTTACTCCTTGGACGATCGGTATGCAGCCTTGGCTCCTTGTGAAAAGATGGTTGGCGTTGACGAAGAAATGCTCTTTTTATTCCTCTGTTGCTCTTCTGGCTTCTCTCTCTCTCTGTGTATTTTTTTTCTCTGACTACTGGGGAGTCTCTCTGTATATACGTATTTTTCTCTCTGAAATTGTCTATATCTTTCAAGGGAATGGCACCTTGCTATTTATAATAGTGGGGTGTGATCATTAGGGTTGCCAATGATTAGATTTTGGAGATGGCGGCGGCTTGGGGATTGGTCCATCTTGGCCATTCATTTTGATTATGATGAATCTGGACCATTAGGTGTAGATTACACAAAATTCCATGAGTAATTAATGCTGATTGGAATAAATCTTCCTTATATTGATCTTCTGATATCTGCGAACGAATTAGATTTATTCTTCTGCCACGTGTCTCAGATTATTGGGATTCGACCCAATCTTTAATGGCAGTAAATCTGGGGAATTAATTGGTTTAGGACACGTGTCCTAGAAACTGCTGGGGGGATCTGGGCCGCATGACGAATGAGCCGCATATGAATGTGAGCCGCATATGGTTAAGCCCACGTGTCAGGGCTGCGTGGGCAGTGGCCCTCGCTTGAGCCTTCTAACCACAGAGGAGTAATCCTTGTGGGCCGCATAGGTATATATCAGCCCGGGCCGCATAGACATGATCCTCTTGAACCGCATGAGAAGTCCTCGCTCGAGCCTGTAGAAGCATGGAAAATATTAGAATAATGATCCATGCGGCTCTGAGTAAGAAGCTTATGCGGCCCACACAGGAGCGGCCCTATGCGGTTCAAAGAAGACTCTCAATCGCATGCGGCTCGGGAGCGTATGCGGTTTAGCAAGGCATATGCGGCTCGATGGACGCCATGTGTTATCCTTCCCTACAGCTGGTCGTTTGAGTAGTGGCCTCATTTATTGCTCCAGCATGATTCACTGTGGCGGCCCCGACATAAAGTTTCATAATGGCCTTGCCATAATGACTGACTCCTCGGAAAAAGAAGAAAATCTCTGACCAAATCCGTCAGAAGTCCCAGATTGCCACGTGGCAATCAGTCATATGCGGCTCCCTGAGAACCCGTTCCATGCGGTTTGATACAATGCTAGCTCATGCGGCTCCCTGGAAACACATTCCCTGCGGCCCAATACAACACCAGCTCATGCGGCTCACAAAGATTACGCATATGCGGCTCGATGAAGCATCGTCCTATGCGGCTTACAAAGAGTATCTCTCTGCGGTTCGAGGATCGTCAATCCTATGCGGCTCTGACAGGACTCACAATTAAGACACGTGGCATGAGATCAATAAGAGATTTAACCGAATCTCAACAAATATATTTGACATCATCGTCATAATTACTGAGATCAGGGCATATCATTTATCATCAAGCTAATGGGACACGTGGCGAGCAATCAGATATTGGCATAATCAATCACGAGGATTTAAAGCAGCTAGCATTAATTGCTCATGAGATACGATGCTATCCGCGTTAATGGCCGAGATTCACTGTAATCAGGATCAAGGGTTCAGATAGAATGAAGGAGCGCCGATATTTCAAATAGATAATCATTAGCAAACCCTAATGATCACCCCCCACTTTTATAAATAGCCAGCATCATTTCCTTGAAAAAAAGAAGAGAGAGAGGAGAGGTCGGCAACCAAAGAATAAAAAAATATAAGAAGAGAGAGATCTACACAGAGAGAGCTCCCCCTTTCTTCTTGATAATCACAGAGAGAGAGAAGCCAGAAGAGCAATCCGAGGAGAGCAAGAAGAGCGTTTCTTCAACGTCAAACAGATCTTCCCCGAGCCAAGGCTACATACTGATCGTCCAAGGAGTAAGGCAGAGCGGTCGTCGCTTTCCCGAGCCTCTATCGTCACCCCCCAGAATCAAAAATAAACAATCGTACTTAGTCTGCTGTACCTAGGTTTTCGTCCCTAGGCTTTCTTTGTACGAGCGAGTTTGTATTGTGAGTCTAAGTTCAGTCCTCCGATAATTGTTCTGTTCTTTTACAATCAATGGCAAACACGATGGCGACTCTGCTGGGGACTAACTTCTCCACGGCTGAGGAGTTGGTGACGCAATCAGATGCAGCCAAACTTGGCTCCACACAAAAGAAGATGGTCGTCCGCTTTGACCAACAGGCGTTCGAAGAGATGCTCTCTGAAGACAGCGTTGGCCCGGCCCAGAAGTGCACCCGCACCACGAAGGCCCGCAAAGAATGGAGACCGAAGTCATTTGCTCCTCCTCAAGCCCTCGATGGGATGCCCTCTGCTGCTCAAGACGGCGAGAAGGATTCTCCTGCGATCCCACTTCAGATCGTAGACAACTCTGCTGTCCCCAAGTCCGGCAGAAAAAAACATTATGATACTGGACTTGCAGGGACAAAGAGGGACTCTACGCGGACCGAACCGCAGAAGAGTATTAGCCGCAAGGAGAAAGCCCATGCGGCTACATCCGCCAACCGTATGAAGAAAACTCATGCGGCTACTTCTGTCAGCCGCATAACTTATGCGACTACAGTTCCCGACAGCATGGATGAGACTCATGCGGCTAGTAAAGTCAATCGTTTGCAGAAAACCCATGCGGCCACAGATGCCAGCCGCATACGGCCAGCCTGCACGGTCGTGACCCCTAGCCGCATAAGAACTCGTCCGACGACAGGAGACAACCGCATGCAGACAGCCCGCACGGTTTTCGCTCCCAGCCGCATAGCATCTGCTCTATGCTCCTCTCGATCAGTTTTCGACCGTCTCTCGTACGGTCCGAACCCTGATGACTCTCTGGATGATAAGCCAGACTCTGTGATGCTCAACTTGGATTCTTCCTATTATGCACCCACAAGTGCTAGAAAGAAGAAGTCTAGGGCAGCGCGGGCTCATCAAGCCCAGACAGCTGCCCCAACCTCTGACTATCAGGGCGTCCCGCTGATTATCACACGGGCCTCTGATGGGACGTTGTACCGAACCGCTCAAGTCCAATCCCCGACGGCGAACGTACAGAGTGGTTCCTCTGACCTGCGTGAGGCGATCCTCCACAAACGCAAGGAAAGAGAAGGGGCCTCGGCGTGCAAAGAATCCTCATATGGACGTCACTGCACCCAGATCATCGTCAACTGCTGCTGCAACAACGCGGCAGTGACAAAAGATCGTCCGTCCGTCTTCCACAGACTACTGTACCCGAACTCAGAAGATGAGGCACCTCCTGTTGTCTCCTGCAATTCCGCTCAGAAGGTCCCCGCCGGGAGGAGTGGGAAGAAGACAAGCATCTCCAGTCCAAAGATATCAGCCACTACAGCTAAGAAATTGTCGGCTAAACGGTTGCCCTCCACCGGAGTATACCAACACACCCGTTCGAAGATAAAATCTGCTGCAACAGGAGGCTCATCGTCCCCGACCCTGGGGGTCGTAGGAGCTGGGGGTAGTACTCCTCCGAACGTCCACAATAATCCAATGTTTCAAGGAGACGAACCCCGAGAAACAACCCTCCCATCGGGTACAACAGATGCTGATGTCCCCGAGGACATCCATAATTCTCTAGACGAAGCAAGCTCCGAAGCTGGGGGTAATGTTCCTTCCGAGTCCGAACCTGAAGAGAACATCCCCACATATCCAGATGATTTCTCGACGCAGGGGTACGACTCGGAGGGTACATCCTCCACCACTCCCTCCGTCACTCCTCATGTGAAGACGGTATTCATGACAGACAGCAATCAAGGCGGTTCCAGCGATCGCCAGCGCATCGACACGTTGGAGGCCATATTGTATGCCTTGGTCAAGTCTGTAGACGAGATCAAAGCGGCACTTCCTACTCTGTAGGGAGTGACACCTGGCCAGACAAGCACGGGTCCCGCAATCAACGTAGATTCAAATTCAGCGGCGCCAAACCAGGGCAATAATCCTCCCGAGATAACGGCCCCTACCGCGACAGATGAGGCCCGAGAAGTAAGAAGAGAGGTTCAGGAGCTCCGAGCAATGTTCCACGCCCGAGAAAACTCTCAAGACCTCAGAATACGACAACCATATCCTGCTGAATGGAGGGATGTTCCCTTCCCGCCAAGATATAAGACGTTCAATATCAACCCATATGATGGCAAGACTTCAGCAAGTCGATACATCACTTACTTTGAGGTCACTACCGACCATCTGCCCCATGATGACGCTATCCTCACGCGGTTATTCATTGGGGCATTGGAAGGAGTCGCCTTCGATTGGTACCGCAACCTGCCAGACAATTGCATCCACTCCTTCGCTGGCTTCAAACGCTTGTTCTTGGAGAGGTTCTATGAGGTAGGACAGGACGTGACGATGTCTACCCTCATGGACGTCATTCAAGGAGAAAAAGAACTGACGAAAAATTACATTGAGCGGTTTCGTCAAACCGCAATGAAGTTACCATCTGGCAACCCGGACTCTTCTTTGATTAAAATTTGCCAAAAGAGACTACTTCCAACAATTAGTCTCTGGATGGGCGAAAGTCAGTTCAAGGACTGGAAGGCTTTTATCATCAGTGCTACAAGTGCTGAAGAACGATTAAAGAAGGCTCGCCAACTGGGGTTGCATATCTCGGAGGGAGAGAACAAGAGCAAGCGTCCCAACACCAGCAACGACAATGGGGATAGCCCCTCCAACAAC
Organism: Iris pallida; assembly: GCA_029216955.1. Classification (NCBI taxonomy): domain Eukaryota; kingdom Viridiplantae; phylum Streptophyta; class Magnoliopsida; order Asparagales; family Iridaceae; genus Iris; species Iris pallida. Next base: position 42,787,445 of record JANAVB010028818.1, read on the forward strand.
CGGGACAACAAAGGCAAGCAGGCTATGGTGACCGATACAGCCCAGAAGCCCGAGCCACAGCCAGCAGACAAACAATGGCCTCAAATCACTTATTCCTTTGAAGACGGCCACGTCAAGCCTATCTTGGACATGCTTATACAAGGAGATAGGATTCAGCTTCCTCTACCAAGACGGGAGCCTCGGCCGGCTGATCTGGAGAACCCAAAGTTCTGCCATTACCATCTCTACGTCCACCATGCTACACACGACTACTACCAACTGAAACGGTATATCCAAAACCTCATCGATTCGAACGCCCTGGCCATCGATTTCGAAGAGGTAACCGTGGCAGCCAACATGGTGTCCGTATAATTCGGCAGCTTTCCTCCAACAGAGACTCAGGACGGGGTTATACCCATCCCTCTGGCAACAATGGAGATTGCTAATCTGCCGCCTGCTCGCGATCAAGCCGCTGGTCTAGTACCCCTCACCACATCACGAGGGGAAATCATGTGGGTCCATCCGGACCTAGTCCACGAGGTAACTCAGCCCTCTCCACCTTCTAAAAGGAAAAGTGAAAAAGTCAGATCCTGCCGCACTGCCTCGGCGGAAGAAGAGGAAGTCTCGGCCGTCACTACTCGATCCGGAACAGAAGCCCAACCGGTGACCGAAAGCGCGACTGATGATCATCCGCCCACTACCAATGATGCTCCGGGACCGGCTCAGCCTTCGATGACCGACAAGCCTAGGCCGAAGGAGACTCGCTTCGACAAGTCCCTCCGGAAGGAGACACCTCAGGGGCTGGAGAGGCCCTACAACTTCGACATCTTAGCGCAATTAGCTAATACCCTGGCCAAATTGTCTTTATATGAACTCCTCAGGCTCTCAAAGGATGTCCGTACGGCTTTAAGTGAGGCGCTCCAAAATGCCGACGCATACTTGGCTCAGGTCAACCTCACGGGCGATAACCAACCTGCAGAGCTCCAAGATAGTGGGTGTACGGGAGCAATGCCCAACATCGTCTTCTCTCCGCAAGATATGCTCATCAAAACTAACCTGCATGATCGCCCGCTATACTACACTGGATACATCGGCGACGTAAAGGTGGACCGAATGCATATTGATCCTGGGTCCTCTATAAGCATCATTCCAAAGGGTCTGCTACATCATCTTCGCATTCCGATGCATCGCCTGACACCTACAAGCACCGCCATTAGCGGTTTCAATTCGGGCAGGAGCTACCCAATAGGAAAGATCCGTTTGAAGTGTCAGATCGGCGATCTCTAATCAGAAGTCACCTGTTATGTCATAGATGCCGACACTTCTTACAATATCCTTCTGGGGCAGCCTTGGATACACGATTATATGATCGTGCCTTCCACGCTACACCAGTGCTTCAAATATATCGATAAGTACGGCTTCGTGAGGACAGAGTTTGCCGATATCGATCCCTTCAAGGGGGTCGAATCTTATTACTCAGATTCCTGTCTGTACGAAAAATCAAAGAAGCATCTGGTCGAAGAAGATGTGCAAGCTCACAACAAGATGGCTACAGGATCAGAAGAACCTCTAACGATCCACCTTCAGGCTCGCAAACCGGGCAATTCCGTACCCCTTACGGCCACTCTGCGTAAGGACGCAATCAGTCTCTCCGCACAAGAAGAACAAATGAGAATCCGGCTACCAAGGTCCGGCCAAGCGCCGAGACCCATAACAGGGCCACTTACCATCAGACTACCGAGAGTCGGTCAGCTCCAAACGGAGAAGCCCAATCCCTCCGATAGACCGCTCACAATACGCCTTCCCAAGAAGATTCTTCACCCCGATGCGAGGTCTGACACTTCTAGCGAACCAGCCACCCCTCGCCTCACATCAAGTACCAAACTGGGGGTTGCTAGTTTACCAACAACTCCACGATCTGCTCCGCCAGTTGAGCCTCTGAAGATCAAGCTGACTAGGTCGTCCTCTCAGTCTTCATTTATACAGGGGGTGGCCGAAGAAGAACCAGAATTGGCCAAGTATGTGGCTGCCCACTCCGATACCCCTTCCGCAGATGATGTAATCCCTCTAGAAAAGATACCTTACTTCATCAATAAAGGGTTATCTTTGAACTACACCGAGCTCAATAAGCTATGTACAATGTATGCTATGGAACATGGTATAGGCACTCACCTACATACACAGGTGACAAACGTGTACACCGCCATCCGACTTGCTCCAGTAGAAGACACTTACCGAATAGTCAAGGGAGGGGACCACCCGATCATCTTCGGCCGGACGAACAACCCACATCCCCCCGCTATGGAAGAAATCGACTTCGGGTCAGATGCCGGAAGACTGCCCCTGTATCTCTATAGCCCTCAATCTAAATATCTCATACAGAAACAGGGGTATGATCTAGAGACAACGCCAGGACTGAACTACGGCACTAGACGACGATTACCTTTGAAGACGCCAGCCCCGGCGGGCAAACCACGGAACTACTATAACAAAACCCGATACGGTTTAGGGTATGTAACGCCTACTACGACCCCTGAAAGCTCAGATGAAGAATGCGACTGGCAGTCACATTCAACCGGATCACCAACTTCCGACTCAGATACCAGCATCGGAGATGTGTTTAGACAAGTCATGTCAGTCAACATGGCATTCACCGACGCTTACGAGGAAGACGAAGACATCCCCGAAATCCTTGAGCTAGAACCATGGGCCCAGCAATTAGACGCACAATAGGAAAAGCGGTTCGAACTGAGAGAACCTCCGACCGAAGATGAGGTCATACAAGTGGATCTCGGCAGCGAATCTTCTCCAAAACCGATCTTTATCAGTAAAAGCCTAACTGACGAAGAACGAGAATCGCTGTTAGTACTCGTCAGAGAATACATTGATGTGTTCGCCTGGAGCTATGAAGACATGCCGGGGTTAAATCCTGACATCGCTCTCCACAAACTCAATATACGGCCAGATGCAAAGCCAGTCAAGCAGCAACAACGACGCTTCCGCCCAGGTGTCATGGACGCAATCAAAAATAAAGTCAACAAGTTAATAGCCAGCGACTTCATCCGTGAAGAGCAACATCTTGATTGGGTCGCCAATATAGTACCCGTCCTCAAGAAGAATGGGAAGATTCGAATCTGCATCGACTTCCGCAACCTGAATGAGGCATGCCCCAAAGATGAATTTCCCCTTCCCATCACAGACATCATGATCGACAACACATGCGGCTTCGAACGTATGCCATTCATGGATGGATTCTCGGGGTATAATCAAATCAAGATGTCTCCCGACGATAAAAAGTACACATCATTCCGAACGCCGATTGGTACATACTGCTACACAGTCATGCCATTCGGTCTGAAGAATGCTGGCGCTACATATCAGCGGGCCATGAGTATCATTTTTTGAGAACATTTATGCAAAACAGTAGAATGCTATATCGACGACATCGCCGTCAAGAGTCGCCATAAGGAAGATCATCTGTAAGACCTGAGAATGGTATTCGACCTGATGAGAGCCCACAACCTGAAGATGAACCCTACGAAATCATTCTTGGGCATATCCAGCGGAAAATTCTTAGGCTTCATCATCACGGCACGGGGCATCCATGTAGACCCTGAGAAGACAAAGGCAATCATGAGATGGGTCCCCCGAAAAATCTCCGCGAACTCAGAGGCCTCCAAGGGAGGCTAGCTTACATCAGGAGGTTCATTTCCAATCTCTCCGGGCGATGCCGACCGTTCACACACCTCATAAAGAAGGGAGTCTCATTCGTATGTGACGAGGAATGCCAGCGTGCTTTCGACGACATCAAAGAATATTTGTCGAATCCCCCAGTCCTGGTGGCCCCGGTCCCCGGAAAACCATTCCTACTCTACGTACGAGCAATGGAACACTCCCTTGGTGCCCTGCTAGCACAAAATAACGATGCAGGCCACGAGCAGGCCATATATTATCTCAGCCGGATGATGATCGGGCCAGAACATCGATACACCGCCGTAGAGAAGGAGTGTCTCGCCCTGGTATTCGCTATTCAAAAGACGCGGCACTATGTCACAGGACAAACCATACATGTGATCTCGTGAGTCAACCCCCTCAGAGTCCTCATGACTAAACCAGGGGCCCTCAGCTCTCGCCTCGCCACATGGGCAATATTACTGTTCCCCTATCATATAATCTTCGTCCCGCAAAAGGCTGTTAAGGGTCAAGCCCTAGCAGACTTTTTGGCAGCCCACCCAGGATCGGAGTCATCCAGAATCTATGAAGAGATCCCAGACGAGATCGCCGATTCGAATACAGCCACCCACGATAACATATGGCGAATGTTCTTCGATGGCGCCTCAAGGACCGGACCAAGGGAAACATCGTCGTCGGGGTCGGAGTGGTATTAATTTCTCCTACTGGGCTGGTGATCAATCGCGCCTACTCCCTCACGGAACCCTGCTCCAACAATGTGGCCGAATATAACGCTCTGGTCATTGGCCTCCAACTTGCAAAAAAGCTGGGGGTAGAATACCTTGAAGCATACGGCGACTCCCAACTAATCGTCAATCAGATCAGGGGATCATACGAGGTTCGCCATGAAGACATGATCCCCTACCATCAAATTGCGATCAACATTATCTCATCATTCGAGGGATTCTTCATCGAGCACGTCTCCAGACTCCAAAATATCGAAGCCGATGCCCTAGCAGGCCTGGCTGCTTCCCTAGCAGTGCCAAACCACTCTCATCATTCGGTCAATGTAATCGGCCATGAGCTGGTCTGCCCCAAGAATAACGTTCAAGCCATGGCGAGTTATTCTGCTCAAATGATCGACGAAGCGCCAGACTGGAGACAACCATTCATAGACTTCGTGGTCTACGATATCCTGCCCGAGAACCCGAAGGAGGCTACTTCTATCAGACGGTGTTCTCTCAGGTTCTTCTACGATACAGAGACGAAAATGCTGTATCGCCGCTCCTACGACGGATTACTACTTCGGTGCTTGTCGAACGCAGAAGCCAAAGAAGCCATACGAGAGGCTCATGACGGTGTCTGCGGGGCCCATCAGCCTGGCCCTAAGCTGCAAGATCGCCTTCGCCGGATGGGCTACTAATGGCCCACGATGGTGGCTGATGCAATAGATTATGCCCGAAAATACAAGGCCTGCCAAGTCCACGCAGACTTCATTCACCAACCATCCGAATTTCTACATCCGACGGTGGCATCCTGGCCATTCGAAGCATGGGGGATGGATATCATTGGTCCAATCACCCCATCTTCCTCCCGAGGACATTGCTTCATACTTGCGATCACTGATTATTTCTCCAAATGGGCGGAAGCTGTCCCACTCGCAGAAGTTAAAACTTCAAACGTGATCAGCTTCCTTAAGCATCACGTTATCTACCGCTTCGGACTACCACGAAGAATCATCCATGATAATGGTCAACAGTTTATGAGCCATGCATTCTACCGATTCTGCGATAAGCACCGCATTCAGAATGTCGCTTCGACACCATACAACCCGACAGCAAACGGGTTGGCAGAGGCATTCAACAAAACAATCATCAAGCTCCTCAAGAAGTTCGTCTCCTCCAACAAACACGACTGGAACGAGAAGCTCGGCGAGTGCTTATGGGCTTATCGTACCACGGTTCGAACAGCCACCGGGAATACACCATTCTCTCTGGTATACGGGAGCGAAGCAGTCCTTCCTTTGGAGACTCAGATCCCTTCACTCCGCGTCGCCCTCACTTATCAATTGACGACGGATGATAACTACCGACGATGACTACAAGAGTTGGAGGCTTTAGATGAAAAGCGCCTCCTAGCTCAGCAAAGGATCGAGCTATACCAAGCACGCATCTCCGGAGCCTTCAACAAGAAAGTTAAAATCAGAACATTCCAAGTGGGTGATCTTGTTCTGGCAGTCCGGAGGCCGATGGTCATGACTCACAAGACCACCGGTAAGTTCCAGCCAAAATGGAAAGGTCCATTTGTCTTCGAGACCGTGTTCTCCAACGGCGCCTACCGCCTCACTAAGCAGAACGGAGATTTGCTCATATTGCCCGTCAACGGCAAGTTCCTGAAGAAATACTATGTTTGAACATCACTCTCCAGATTATCGAGTCATGTACCCCTTTAGTACCACTGAACTCTCATCCACCCTATTTCAGATTATCGAGCCATGCACCCGCTGGTGCCGCTGAACTCTCACTCCCTCAATAGTCCAAATTACCAAGTTATGTACCAGCTGGTGCCTCTGAACTTACATTCCGGTCACTCTTTCAGATAGTAAGTCAAGTATGATTATACCTCTGGACTTTCTCCCTGGCAGAGATCCTTCCTCAGGATTCACTACCCGCACTCCCAGTGCACAAAAAGGGTAGTCGATCCACCAATTTCCGAAACGACCATGTCCTCATTACCTCTGAGTCGTCTTCACTTCCACCAAAAACAAACCGCCCCCTCGCATAGAACTTCCACGTTCTCCTACCTCTGAGTCGTTCTATGTACCCAATCTTCATTAAGCCCACTCCTGCCATTTCTTCACTACCTCTGAGTGGGAAGGCTCCGTCGAAGAAATCGTCATATTTGCCATGTCCACATTACCTCTGAGCAAGTATGTCGATCCTCTTTTAACCTATTATCTGTACCCACAACCGGAGTACGACAAGGATAATAGGTCCACAAATGTCCCCTGTTGACCACAAATGTCCTCTGTTGACCACAAATGTCCTCTGTTGACCACAAATAGCTTCCGTAAAGTCTCTCCTGCCATGTTCTCATTACCGCTGAGCAGGAAGATTTTACGATAAAACCTTCATGTTTGCCATGTCATCATAACCTCTGAGCAAATGTGATCGGTTCCCTTTCACCCCATTATCCGCATCCTGAGCTAGGGTACGCCAAGGGTAATAGGTCCACAAATATTCATTCGCTAAGCTTCTTAGCATAAATCCACCATCTTACCATGCCCCAGGAGCCCAGCTGCTCTACGGCATTCCTTCCCCCAGTATCGAGAACATCTATGACCACTTTGCCGTGGCTGTCCCGGACATCCTATCTAAACTGTTATCCGTACCTAAAACCAAGGTACGCCTAGGATAACAGGTCCACAAATAATCCCCCAGCAAGTCCAAATTCCATAAACACCGCAAGTGCAAGAAAGAAAAGATGAGTTAAAACATGCTCATTTATTCAAAAATCAAAGGGCTACATCAGCAGGGATCACACCCCCTTGCAAAAATTTAAAAAAAAAAAAGAGAGAAAGAGAGAAGAAGAAGAAGACAGAAAGCCGATCACTGCTCTGGAACACATAACGCCGTAAGACGGTCCTTTATCAAGGCAACCGACCGCTCAAGCTTCTGTCTGGCTCGGCGCTCCGCTTCCTGATCCAACACCGTCGCATCCTCCAGATGAGCATGGGCTCGCCAGTTGTCCTCAAACTTCTTGAAGGCCCGCTCCAGGTTGACAGAGGATCGGGAAATCCTCTCGGCCTCTCGAGCAATCAACTCTTGTTCTGCACGAGCAGCCTCCCGTTCTGACTCTAAGAAGGCCAACTCCTTCTGGAGTGCGAGAATCCGCTCCTTCGTATCAGCTACTCCACGAGAGGCAGATTCTTTCCGGGCTCTACAAGCCTGACTCCGACGACCTAGCCGGTCATAAGAGACGGAGAACTTGTCAAGGTCCTCCTGCACAGCCGGTCCGACAGTTTCCCGAGCGAGCTTAATCCTGTCCCTACCAGCGACCAGGAAGCTCCGCTCCCGTTCAGTCGCGGCGGGCAAGCCAGCCTGCCGTACTGCCAGCAGTTGGGTCACAAACTGATCAGCCTCTGTCAACTTAGGCTCCAGGAGTGCTGCTAACCCCAGCCCGCCAGGAAGACCCTTCAGAGTGTCAATTGGGCCCCGAGCTCCCCGTAGAGATAGAGAAAAAGGGACCCCCCGTTCCACGGCAGCGTTTACACCCCTCCCTAAGTGGCGATAGAAGCTGTCGACCACATCCTGCGTCACCTCGTTCAGATCCTCCAAGGAAACCGGTGTCAACGGGAGTGTGGCTGGTAGCACGGAAGAAGACGCGACGGAATCTGCCGCTCCTGCCACAAGAGAAATCAACTCCGTACGGAAGGACGCTTGAACATCGGTCAATTCCTCTTCAGCGGCCCGCAGAATTTGGATGCTCGGCAAGGTCGAGAAGTCAATCTCCAGAGCCGTATAAGTAGCCGAAGACGAGGCCGGGGCCAGCACCAACTCCATCCCCATCTGCCCTGAGCTGGCAGAATGTCCCTCAACATGCGATGACGAAGGGGAGGAAACGCTCTTTTCCCCCTGATCATGGTAGACCGGGCCTTCCCCAAGAACGTCAGCGGCAGGAGATAAAGGGTCAGGACCTGCACGGCCAAGGCAACCATGAATCGACTTGACCCGAAGGATATGCTGATTGAGCAAATAAGCCCCCTCGGTGGTCAATATGTGGCTCAGCTTACCAGTAGAGGAATGTGGAGGCTGAGGATCGCCTACAGCCATCACAACCTCTTCACCAACAGCCTCCGAGTCAGGAATAAAAGACTCATCCGCCCTTGCATCCTCGGGAGGGGATGCACCGAGGATGGCGTCATCTTGGTGAAGTTCGAAAATCTCGGAGACGGGCCCAAGGAAACTTTCGTCACCCCGGGCTGGGGCCTCAGCAGCTTGGGAGACCTTAGCCGCCGCTGAGAGAGCCCCCGCAGAGAGGACCACGGCACACATGTCGCTAATCAAAGCGGCAAGGGCCGGATCAACTACTGAGGCAGCAGACGGTTCGGGAGAACCTGGTTCGTCAGACGCCTACAAAGAAAAATGATCAAGTCATATCCCCGAGAAGAAAGAAAGCTACAACAAAGATATAACTCCGACTTGGACTTACCTCCGGAACATCGTCTACACCCTCACCCTTCTCCGTAATATTCAACCTACGGGGACCGACAGCCGCTCTCTTTACAGAAAAAGTTACCTCTCCGCCGGTAGGCTCATGCCTGCCTCGCTTACGTGAAGGACCAGGCATGGCGGGCAATAGATCTACCAGTACCTCCTCCGACGCAGACGGTAACGGGCCTACTGCTTCGTCAAATACGGCCGACGGTTGTTCCGTTGCCATCTCAGCCGCCATAACGGGAGGCTGACCCGCCATTATCCCATCACCCGAAGAAAAGGAGTCTTCGCCGTCCCGCTCATTATCTTCCTCAATTGTGTCGAAGGATTCGGAATCGGGCGAAGGAACCCTATTCGTCCCTTTCTTCTTTGCTCTCGACGTCATAGCCTTCTCCGCTAGGCGAGTGCCCACAATGAAGCTAGTCCTCAAGTCAAAATCGAGGGGAGGAGGATTCACTGTTGTAGGATCGTTGAGCACCTCTAGAGGGGGGGTGAATAGAGTGCGTGTGTGCAGCAGAAATATAATCACCAATTAAAAAATTTAACTATGGCAGATATGTAAGAGACAGTAAATAAAGATAGGAGAATCAAACTCAGTGACACAGCGATGTATACTGGTATCCCTCTGAGAGGACTAATCCAGTCTCGAGTACTCTTGCTCGATGTTAATCCACTATGGCACAAGCTTTAACTGAGAGCTTGCAATCTCTTACAACACCGTGCTTGGTGACAAGCGTACGACCGACTTCACAACACCGTGCTTGGTGGTGAGCGCATGACCAGCTCCACAACAGAAAAGTTGTTAAAACTTGAACGACCTCTTACAACTCTTGAGTAACCAAAAGACTCTAAATCAACTCTGATAGTACTGGCTTTTGGCTAAGAGATGTGTAGGTGAGATTTGAAAATCTTAGATCGTTTAGAAAACACTTGAATAGTAGAGAAGAGAAGATGAAGAATGAATTGATGATTTGAAGTGAAAAATTCTTCTCTATTTATAGGTGTTTTCACCAACCGAACTCGGGCAGAACTCGGACAGAGTTCGGGTGCAAATATCTCGCAAAATAGACGTTGCTCGCAGATTTGGAGGCAACTGAAGTTTGAATACAAACTGACCGAACTCGGTCAGAGTTCGGACCGAACTCGGGCCGAACTCGGCTAGGAGTTCTGTCAGGAGATATTTTAAAAATCTTTTGTAAAAACAGTTTTCAAACTAGTTTTTGGTTATTTGTAAAATCATTTGAAAAGAATATTTTCGAAATATGTTTTTGAAATATTTGTAACCGAAAATACGAAAGGGTAAAAATAGGATTCTAGAAAGGAGGACAATTTTAACCCTAAGCCAGTATTACCATAATTGATTTTACAAAGTAATTCCTAGACTCAATAAAATGTAAAATACAGAATAAAAGTAGAAAAGAGTCTTCAGAAGATTTTGATGACTTTGACGCTTTGATTTATGCAGTACATCGTCCGTTGAATATGATTTCATGCATCCTGAAATAGTTAGCAGCATTTTCTATATTTTGTGTATTGACTAAAGTATATGTTGATTATCGAAATCGGGTGTGACCGTGGAATGGGCCAACAATCTCCCCCATTTTGATAATTGACAAACTTGAGTCTATACCAAAATATATTTATATCAAATAGAAGAAAATAACAAAAATACCTGAAAATTGAGAAAATTTTTGTTTTGGATACGTTTGGTATATACTCTTTTTCTCCCCCTTTGTCAAGTAGTAAAATGAATAGGCTCCCCCGTAAATCATGAAGCCAACAATAGAATAGACAAGACAAAGTGAAGTAAAAAGAAGTAATCACAGCATAGACAACTGGAATAAAATGAACTGAAATATCATAGAGAAAAATACAACTGATAAAGTCTAACTGAAACAGTTTAGACATAAAATAAAATAAAACTACTACATAAACTGCATCAACTAATCAAAACTAAATCCACTATCCCATGGCTGAATCCATATCACATCGCTGGGTCGTCCGCACCGGGAGGATCATGAGGGAAATAGGCAGTGGTCGGGTCGAAATACTGAAAAGTGACCTCATCAGTAAAACGAGGACCAGGGAAAGCCGGGTGTGGAAGGATAGTGAGTGGACGGACTGGATCCTGAACCAGGCTGTAGTGGAGATCGACAATACTGTTTCTCAGCACCTGGGCCTGAGAAATGTGCCGGAACTCGGAGTCCTGATAACGTTGCGTGGAAACGGCAACGAAATCATCAAACCGCTGGTAGAATGCCTGATCAAGTCCTGGGGCAGGGGCCGGAGCAGGATGAGCATCAGCTAGAGGGGCCTCAGCATCAGCAGCTGGGACAGCAGGAGCAGCACCAGGAGGTTGAGGAAACCGACGAGAGCGGGTCAACTCAACAGGTGGAGAAGAAATGGCACACGTTTCAAGATCAATCTCAAAACGTCGAAATATACTAGCAAGGTGCATAGGAAAGACTAGGTTCCTACCTGCATTCTTGCAGTTGAGCATCCAAGACATCATAGTTTTTGGAACGGAGAAAGGAATTCCAAAATGAATGTGATAAAGAGCAGAAAGTTCCAAAAATGTAACTTCATCGGTAGAGCCTTTCTTCGGAAGAAGGGCCGAGAAAATCATACGATGAAGCTCCTAAAAATTTTGGTTTAGATGTCCAGAAAAGATTCTCCGGGGAGGAGGAGTAGGGTTGCCGGAGTGTAGTCGGATGAGGAGGAAGCACCTTGAGAAGAATTTCCTCGTTAACGTTTCGGAGCCATGAGGAAGAAGATCGCCCACTTGAACTTGTCGATTCCTTGCAAAGAAGGAGGAGGAAGGACTTCTAGTAGGAGATGGAAGTATTCCACGTTTTGGTGTGGAGAAAAGTGGAAGAAAGGATGAATTAAATAGGTGCTAGGGCCGGCTGTTCGGTTCTGGAACCATCACAGCGCCGACCGAACTCGGTCCGAATTCGGTCCGAACTCGGTCAGAGTTCGGGCCGAGTTCGGCCACTTGCATTCCCGAGACAGTCAAAGCAGTCTGGTAAATAAAGACTGTAAAAATTAACATTTGACTGGTTTATTAAATAACTGCTATTATTTTCGGGTTAACTATAGGGGTTGTCCCAGCTAACGGTGGTTCACCGGGAAACTCTTAAGTACCGCTTCACTTCGACCGTAGCCGTGGTGACAGACATACCCTTTGTAAGTTTGTCCCCAAAAATAATTTTCATTAAATAATAAATTGTCAAGTCATAAATGCAGTTTTAATTACCATATGTTTTAAGAATCCGAGAATTCAAGAATGTCGAGCTCACGCCTCAAGATGTTAAAACGGTCTTCAGCCAATGGTTTAGTGAAAATATCAGCTAGTTGATGTTCAGTATCAATAAATTCTAAGCAAATATCCCCGTGTTGTTGATGATCACGTAAAAAATGATGTCTAACTTCTATGTGCTTTGTGCGTGAATAACAGATAGGGTTCTTAGTCAAATTAATTGCACTAGTGTTATCACAATAAATAGGAACATTTGTATAGTGCAGATTGTAGTCCTCTAAGGTTTGCTTCATCCACAAAATTTGAGCACAACAGCGTCCTGCGGCGATATACTCAGCCTCAGTTGTTGATAATGCTACTGAATTTTGTTTCTTGCTAAACCAAGAGACTAAGGCCTTTCCTAAGAAATGACATGTGCCACTGGTACTTTTACGGTCCACTTTGCATCCAGCAAAATCCGCATCCGAGTAACCTATAAGGTCAAAGGATTTGGTTTTGGGATACCATAAGCCAACTGTAGAAGTTCCTTTAAGGTATCGGAAGATACGCTTAACGGCACTAAGATGTGATTCCTTAGGGTTTGCCTGATATCGTGCACATATGCAAACACTAAATATAATATCAGGGTGACTAGCAGTTAAATATAATAAACTAACAATCATACCTCGATACTTACGCTGATCAACAGGTTTGCCACTTTCATCAGTATCAAGCTTTGTAGATGTAGCCATAGGAGTCCCAATTGGCTTTACATTCTCGAAGTCGTACTTCTTCAGTATGTCCTTCGTGTACTTGGCTTGGTTGATGATTGTTCCGTTTGAGTGTTGTTTGATTTGCAATCCTAGGAAGAAGTTCAGCTCTCCCATCATGCTCATCTCAAATTCACTCTGCATACACTTGGCAAATTCTTGACAGAGTTGTTCATTAGTAGAACCAAAGATAATGTCATCTACATAAATTTGCACTAGAAGTATATCATTATTCATGGATTTAATAAAAAGAGTAGTATCAATCTTGCCTTTTGAAAATCCATTATCAAGTAAGAAGGCGCTTAGGCGTTCAAACCAAGCACGAGGTGCTTGTTTGAGTCCATAAAGTGCTTTCTTAAGCTTGAAAACATGATCAGGTTTTTGAAAATCTTCAAAACCAGGGGGTTATTTCACAAAAACCTCTTCTTTCAAATAACCATTTAAAAATGCGCTTTTCACGTCCATTTGAAAAAGTTTGAAATCATTAAAACATGCAAAAGCGCAAAATATGCGGATGGCTTCTAGTCTAGCAACAGGAGCATAGGTCTCATCATAATCAATTCCTTCTTCTTGATTATAACCTTGTGCAACTAGACGTGCTTTATTGCGTAGAACTTGTCCATCTTCACTAAGTTTATTTCGGAACACCCATTTGGTACCAATTATCGATTGACCAATAGGTTTAGGAACGAGTTCCCAAACTTGGTTTCTCTCAAATTGATTAAGTTCCTCTTGTATGGCAGAAATCCAAAATTTATCAGAAAAAGCCTCATCAACATTCTTAGGTTCTATTTGTGAAATAAATGCTACATTAGCTGCTACTTCAGAATCTCTAAGAGATGAACGAGTACTTACACCTTTGGATACATCAACTATTATGAGAGTTTCTGGATGATCTGGTTTGAATCTCAATGATTCGAATCTTTGGGCCATACCTTTCACAAGGCTCTTCTCAGTTCCTGCATCTTCGAAACTTTTATCAGTTCTTGCCTCTTGGGTAGGATCTTTCTCAGAACTCTTCTTTGTCTTTGTAGGTGCATCTTCATCATCACTGTCGCTAGATCTATGACTATTCAACTCATCAAAGGTAACATTAATACTTTTTTCAACAATCAAAGATCTTTTATTAAAAATTATATATCCCTTACTCTTAGCAGCATATCCGAGAAATATCCCGTCATCTGCTTTGGAGTCGAACTTACCCAAGTTATCCTTGGTGTTCAGGATGAAACAGCGACAACCAAAAACTTTAAAATAAGAAATGTTTGGAATTCCTCCAAACCAAAGCTCATATGGTATTTTCTTCGAGATAGGTCGAATTAACACCCTATTTAAAATATGACAGGCTGTACTAACAGCTTCTGCCCAAAAATATTTAGGAAGATTATGCTGATTAAGCATGACTCTAGCCATTTCACTTAGAGTACGGTTCTTCCGCTCCATAACACCATTCTGTTGGGGAGTTCTAGGACAAGAAAATTCGTGGTAATATCCACTATCATCACAAAACTTTTTGAAATTAGAATTTTCGAATTCGCCACCATGATCACTTCGGATACGAGTAATCATGAAGCCTTTTTCGTTTTGTACATTTTTACAAAATATCTGAAATTCAAAAATAGCATCACTTTTGTTTGATAAAAAGTAAACCCATGTAAAACGAGAGAAATCATCAACCATGACAAAAGCATAGAGTTTACCGCCAAGACTAGCGACTCTACTTGGACCAAATAAATCCATATGAATCAACTGCAAAGGTCTCGAAGTACTTACAGCGTTGATGGATTTAAAAGAAGACCTATGTGCTTTGTTCTTTTTACAGTCAGCACATACCATGTCTCTCTTGAATGGAATTTCTGGGAGTCTTTTTACCAACTTCTTTGTGTTCAGACGTGAGATAGTATCCATGTTTGCATGTCCTAGTCTCATGTGCCATAGCCAGCTTTCATCTTGATTGGCTACTAGGCACCTTCCTGCATTATTAGTATTCTCCAAAAAGAAAACATAAATATTGTCTTCTCTAATCCCTTTATATACGGGATCACCAGATGACATATCATATATGGTACATTTATCTTTCACAAAATTGATACCATAACCATTATCTGCCAAATGACTTATGCTCAATAGGTTATGTTTCAATTCAGTTACTAGACAAACATCCTTTATTATTGGGTAAGGAGAAATACCTACAGTACCATTACCTATAATATCACCTCTCAAGTTATTTCCGAAGGAGACGTATCCTTCTTTCTTCATCGATAGCGTAGCGAATAAAGATGCATCACCAGTCATGTGCTGCGAACATCCGCTATCGAGGATCCATTTGCTTCTAGCATGAGAGGGTTGAGGGTCCACCTACAAAACAAGTAGATGAATCCTTTGGTACCCATTTTCTGAAGGGTCCATGCTGATTAGCTTTAGGTCTCCAGACTAAAGTATGGTTATTAACAAGCTTTCTTGCAAAATAATATTGTGATATGTGTCCGTGTGTACCACAATAAGTGCAAGTCAGTTTAGAACCAGATGTGGTTGAAACTGTATTCACATGCTTGTTTGGTTTCTTGGAGAACCTATAAGTGAAAGCATGATGATACTCGTGTTTCTTCTGTGCTTTCTTGTTTTTAGTCCTCTTAGGTGTATGCTTTGCATTAGGACTAAAATTAGGCTGTGTCACAGGCATTTCCTGTTTGCCTAACTTGATTTCTAACTTTTTAGAAATCGCAATAGACTCTTCATATTTAGCAGTCATAACTGAGAGTCTCTGTTCTGTTACTAAGTGCATCCTCTTCTCTGTGTCATACAGTTTTTGCATCTTACCATAATCTCTTTCTTTCTTTTGAATAGTGAGGATAGCCTCATGATAGTCTACCTTGAGTTTGGCTATCTCTTCCGTGTTACCGGTAGTAGACGTCTCTTTAATATCTTGAATAAGATTGGACAGTCTAGCTAACTCGGTTGTGTATGCCTTAATCTCTTTTCGAGATTGCTTATACTTGTCAAGCACATTTTTGTGTTCTTCAAGTAAATCGCTAAAGGCATTTTCTAACTCATCGAAAGTAAATTCATCATATAGAGGGTTTGAAGATACCTTGTCAAATGCCATAAGACAGAAATTTGCATTGCCGCAGGGTCTATCCTCTTCTTCAGAATCACTGGCGTCGCTTTTATGCCAGATACTTGTGTTGGCATAATTTCGACCAGTTGTAGCTTTTCTGCTTCATCTTGATCTGTCATATGGACTGCTCTTCTTGGTAGCTGGACAGTCCTTCTTCATGTGCCCTGACTTCTTACATCTAAAGCATATGGTTTCATCTTCATTGCTTTCTTGGACGTCTTTCTTCTTTCTGCTTGTAAACTTTAGGTACTTTCTGAAGTTCTTTACAAGTAGGGCTTGTTCATCACCACTTAAGGATTCTTCATCGGAATCGTTGTATGTAGCTTTTCTTGCTTGAGCTTTGAAGGCGATTGTTTTCTCCTTTGGTGTTGCTTCTTCAAAGTCTTGCAAGTCGAGTTCATGGGTCATGAGCTTGCCCATCAAAGTTTCCAACGACATTGTGGTGAGGTCGTTTCCTTCAATAATTGCTGTGGCCTTTGGATTCCAATTTGTTGTTAGAGCCCGTAGCACCTTTCTAATCTTCTCGTGATTACTGTAATCTTTACCAAGAGATTGCAGAGGATTAGTTATATCAAGGAAACGAGTAAACATCTGTGTAATTGACTCACCGGGTTTTATTTTAAAAGAATCATATTCCTGAGTCAGTCTACTTATTTTGGATTCTTTCACTTGGGAAGTCCCTTCATGAGTTACCTCAAGGAGTTTCCAAATTTCGTGAGACGTCTTGCAGGTTAAAACTCTGTTGAACTCGGTTTTGTCAATTGTACAGAATAGTGCATTGATGGCTCGAGCATCAAGACTAGCCTTTACTTTTTCAGCATCGGTGTACTTGTCATGCGGCTTTTCCATAAGAATACCTTCAACCACTGTAGGTGGTGGTTTCTTATACCCATCAATGACTATTGACCAAAGATCAAAATCTAGAGACTTAAGAAAGAAAGTCATACGTGTTTTCCAGTAAGTGTAATTTGTTCCATCAAATAGGGGAGGTCTATTTGTGGATTGCCCTTCACCGTTGAATATAGATTTCACGGCTGCCATATATATACTCTCTAGGGTATGTTATATAAGAATATAACCTGCTCTGATACCAATTGTAGGATCGTTGAGCACCTCTAGAGGGGGGTGAATAGAGTGCGTGTGTGCAGCGGAAATATAATCACCAATTAAAAAATTAAACTATGGCAGATATGTAAGAGACAGTAAATAAAAATAGGAGAATCAAACTCAGTGACACAGCGATGTATACTGGTATCCCTCTGAGAGGACTAATCCAGTCTCGAGTACTCTTGCTCGATGTTAATCCACTATGGCACAAGCTTTAACTGAGAGCTTGCAATCTCTTACAACACCGTGCTTGGTGACAAGCGCACGACCGGCTTCACAACACCGTGCTTGGTGGCGAGCGCACGACCAGCTCCACAACAGAAAAGTTGTTGAAACTTGAACAACCTCTTACAACTCTTGAGTAACCAAAAGACTCTAAATCAACTCTGATAGTACTGGCTTTTGGCTAAGAGATGTGTAGGTGAGATTTGAAAATCTTAGATCGTTTAGAAAACACTTGAATAGTAGAGAAGAGAAGATGAAGAATGAATTGATGATTTGAAGTGAAAAATTCTTCTCTATTTATAGGTGTTTTCACCAACCGAACTCGGGCAGAACTAGGACAGAGTTCGGGTGCAAATATCTTACAAAATAGACGTTGCTCGCAGATTTGGAGGCAACTGAAGTTTGAATACAAACTGACCGAACTCGGTCAGAGTTCGGACCGAACTCGGCTAGGAGTTCTGTCAGGAGATATTTTAAAAATCTTTTGTAAAAACAGTTTTCAAAATGGTTTTTGGTTATTTGTAAAATCATTTGAAAAGAATATTTTCGAAATATGTTTTTGAAATATTTGTAACCGAAAATACGAAAGGGTAAAAATAGGATTCTAGAAAGGAGGACAATTTTAACCCTAAGCCAGTATTACCATAATTGATTTTACAAAGTAATTCCTAGACTCAATAAAATGTAAAATACAGAATAAAAGTAGAAAAGAGTCTTCAGAAGATTTTGATGACTTTGACGCTTTGATTTATGCAGTACATCTTCCGTTGAATATGATTTCATGCATCCTGAAATAGTTAGCAGCATTTTCTATATTCTGTGTATTGACTAAAGTATATGTTGATTATCGAAATCGGGTGTGACCGTGGAATGGGCCAACAGCTGTGACATGATACAGGGCTGCCATATGCAGGATTTCATCCATCATATTTGCGGCAGGGACCAAGAAGCTAGTCCGAGTATGACAGGTGTCATAGTAGCTCCATGCTCTGATACCATCAAGAATGCTGCCTTTAAATCCCAGGTGAGAACTGGGGCGCCCGAGGAATAGCTGACTATACCCAAATTGACGGGCAAACCTACTAGGCGAGTAGGGCTCCAAATACACAGTGGTGCGATTCCGGTAAACTAGATGCGCCGGGCGAATGTTGTACAGCCAGAAACGCATCTTTTCAGGCATGAAATGAGGAGGTCCGACCCATCAACATGAACACTCCTCACCTCTTGATCAGTGAAACGAGGAACGAATACGAAGAAATTGTACCCATCCACCCTCGTCAGCATCCTCCGACACGACGGCATGGTAATACATTTCCAAGGCTGGTGGTGATACTTGAAAAGAAACACGTCATCACCTGTAACGCCATCTCCCGTCCCGGGTCTCATCAAGGATTGATAATGCAGCAATAGCCATCCCAGCAAGTAGTGGTAAGGCAATTCTACACGTTCAAAATCCATTGCCACGTCACGAGCAATGACCTTGGACGAGAAGGCGCGAAGACCATGTTGAATACTGTACACTATGGCAGGAAGAAGGGCCAGCCTGACCCCAAAGGCCAACTTCACTGCAGGAAGAATGAAGTGGCGACTGATCCTCTCAATAGAGCCTGCCCCTCCTGAGCCTACGCAGTTGCGCAGCCACACCATTAAAAATTCGGCCAAGAGTGCCTTCTCTGACAACCACCGAGTACCATAACGAAAGTAGCTAAAGGAGTCAATCTGGCTCCCGAACCTGTCACTTTGAGACTTCGACCTCCTGGCAGTCGATATCAAGACCTCCACTTCTTTAGGAGTTAAACGATCTCGGGAAGTAACCCGGCCGGCCGCGCTAAATTTGAAAAGGTATGCAACCCAAGATTTAGTATGGGGAGAGTCCCCCTCCGAGCTATCATTTTTCTGGATAGTCGTCCGGTGACAGGTGCTATGATGGCATAATAATTCTTGATACACAGTAACGAAATCGGGGAATCGCTGATCCAAATCTTGGAGCTCCTCATTCGTCGGCGTATACACTTCGAAGGGTTCATCCCTCCAGGGGAGCTTGGAGACAGCATACATCTCGTGAAGAGCGAGCCCTAATTCTCCAACAGGGGTAAAAAAGGTCCCCGTTCGATGATTGTACATCTCCAAAAGGGCCATGAACAGTGGCTTCTTAACGGGCAACCCGTGGCTGGTACCCCATATAGCTTCATAAAGGTTGACTCCCCACAAAAACTCTTCATATTTTCGTAGGATCCATGAGGACAGATTAGCCCACGGAGGAATGGGGTGTACCCAGCTCGGCAGGACCAACCAACCAATAGGATAGGACCCTTTGCGAGCAAGCTGACTCAGGAAGGTATCAGCCTGGAAGAATGAAAAGTTAGGACCAGGGGTGTTAATGAAGGTACCTGGAACTAACCCCATCACGGACCGACTGACCGGATCTTTGACTGCGCGTACTGACCCAGTGGCTCTGTTATAACGGATATTACCAACAAACATCCCCGGTCTGGTTGGAGTGAGGGTGTTCGGCATCTGCCTATCCAGAACGATCATATTGAACCACTCAAAAGGGAAATGGCACTTCATAATAGGGATGTGAATCGGCATCCCGTCCAGGTCAAAATCCTAACTCTCCGAAACATCCAACACTCGGGAGTTTTCTACAACCAACGCATCCCCAAAGAGGAAGACCGGTTTCAGATACTTCCCGTCAGACTGCCCAGAGCTTATCATATCAACAAGGAACTGAAAGGATTGAACCCTGATAGCATTTAGTCGCTCCAAAGGTTCATCAACAAGTAGCTGTTCGGACACTTGACGAACTAAGTCATCCCGATGAACGCCCGAAGCAAACTGACGCGAGCCTACCATAAGTTCCCCAGCAGGATTCACAGGTAGAGTCACTGAAGAAAGGCAAAAGAAACAAGGTCAAAATGATAGCTGAAACGCAAAAACACATGATGCTTATACGGCTCAGCATAGATGCGGCTCGGTTTATACAGGTCAGTTCAAATGTGCCTATGCGGCTCAGTTTGAAAGAGCCCATGCGGTCCAGTACGAATAAACTCATGCGGTTCCGTTCGAAGGAAACTCATGCGACTCAGTACGGAGGAACTTATGCGGTCCGAAAGGAGTATGTTCGGCTCGAAAACGTTTATGCGGCCCTGCAAGGATGAGCTTATGCAGTCCAGCAAGGATGAGCTTATGCGGCCCTGTTAAAGAAGTAGTTACGCGACCACTTTCATGCGGCTCAAACCAGGGTCATACCCCATGCGGCCCAGGCATGAGTCAGACACACAGTGTGCTTTGGAATATAGGCTCGTGCATAAAATATACGGCATGGCCATGGCAGTTCATATTAAGGGACCCTTACCAGCGATAGGAGGGTGGACGTCGGGGTAAAAAGCGGGTACGTCAGTCAACGGAGGAGCCGCCATGTTCGCCGCTGCAGTCGATGAAGACGCGGCTTTCTTGCCCTTCGCTGCCGCAGAAGATAAGACGGCCTTCGATGCTGCAGCTTTCTTGGGAGCCATCGTCGGTTCCTAAAGGAAGAAGACGAAGAGCAAAGATGGCAAATAGAGATTCAGAGCAAACAGAGAAGGTAAAGAAAAGCCCCAAAAGACTAGAAGACTCCTATTTATAGGCAAAAGAGACCCACGAAACGAACGGACGTCTCAGAGTATGCCTCGGATTACGCACCGCCTCCAAAGAATAAAGGCAAAATGCTTCGGTCAAGGCAAAACCGACTCTTGGGATCCTCCCCCAAAAAAGGCGGCGTTAAATCAAATCAAAAGCACTTAATGAAGATTTGCACACGTGGCAACAAGTTTATGTGGCCAGATGCATTTATGCGGCTAAGGCACTTATGCGGCTAGGAAGCTCAGGCAGACAGAAAAATCCTATGCGGCATGAACGGGGCCATGCTTCTTGTTCAAAGTATTTCAATTTTTACAAATTGAAAACTTTGAAGGGGGTACTGTAGAAGCATAGAAAATATTAGAATAATGATCCATGCGGCTCTGAGTAAGAAGCTTATGCGGCCCACACAGGAGTGGCCCTATGCGGTTCAAAGAAGACTCTCAATCGCATGCGGCTCGGGAGCGTATGCAGTTCAGCAAGGCATATGCGGCTCGATGGACGCCATGTGTGATCCTTTCCTACAGCTGGTCGTTTGAGTAGTGGCCTCATTTATTGCTCCAGCACGATTCACTGTGACGGCCCTGACATAAAGTTTTATAATGGCCTTGCCATAATGACTGACTCCTCGGGAAAAGAAGAAAATCTCTGACGAAATCCGTCAGATGTCCCAGATTGCCACGTGGCAATCAGTCATATGCGGCTCCTTGAGAACCCGTTCCATGCGGTTCGATACAATGCTAGCTCATGCGGCTCCCTGGGAACACATTTCCTGCGGCCCAATACAACACCAGCTCATGCGGCTCACAAAGATTACGCATATGTGGCTCGATGAAGCATCGTCCTATGCGGCTTACAAAGAGTATCTCTCTGCGGTTCGAGGATCGTCAATCCTATGCGGCTCTGACAGGACTCACAATTAAGACACGTGGCATGAGATCAATAAGAGTAACCGAATCTCAACAAATATATTTGACATCATCGTCATAATTACTGAAATCAGGGCATATCATTTATCATCAAGCTAATGGGACACGTGGCGAGCAATCAGACATTAGCATAATCAATCACGAGGATTTAAAGCAGCTAGCATTAATTGCTCATGAGATACGATGCTATCCGCGTTAATGGCCGAGATTCTCTGTAATCATGATCAAGGGTTCAGATAGAATGAAGGAGCGCCGACATTTCAAATAGATAATCATTAGCAAACCCTAATGATCACCCTCCACTCTTATAAATAGCCAGCATCATTCCCTTGAAAAAAAGAAGAGAGAGAGGAGAGGTCGGCAACCAAAGAATAAAAAAATATAAGAAGAGAGAGATCTACACAGAGAGAGCTCCCCCTTTTTTCTTGATAATCACAGAGAGAGAGAAGCCAGAAGAGCAATCCGAGGAGAGCAAGAAGAGCGTTTCTTCAACGTCAAACAGATCTTCTCCGAGCCAAGGCTACATACTGATCGTCCAAGGAGTAAGGCAGAGCGGCCGTCGCTTTCCCGAGCCTCTATCGTCACCCCCCAGAATCAAAAATAAACAATCGTACTTAGTCTACTGTACCTAGGTTTTTGTCCCTAGGCTTTCTTTGTACGAGCGAGTTTGTATTGTGAGTCTAAGTTCAGTCCTCCGATAATTGTTCTGTTCTTTTACAATCAATGGCAAACAGAGCCGCATGAGGCTTTCATGGCCTGAGTCGCATAGGATGGATTCACTCTGAGCCGCATGGGAAGTCCTTTGCTCGAGCCGTATGAGGCTCCTATGGCCTGAGCCGCATAGGTTTTATTCTGAGCCGCATGAGAAGTGAGCCGCATGCGAACGCCCACGTGGCAAGGCCACGTGACATTTTTATGGCTCTTGGGGGATTTGTGTCAGAGATTTCTTTCCTCTTCCCTAGAGATTCATCATTTATGACAGAGTCATAATTATCTGCCTTTGTGTCAGGGCTGTCAACTTTTCAGAGGGGTCAGCCGTCAAAGCAATTAGTGCAGCATGGGTCGGAGGGGAGCACTATCAAGCCACGTGTCTTCTGAGCCGCATGGAATGCCTTGGGCCGCATAGCTCCTTATGCCGCGTGATTTCCTGAGCCGCATGCGTTTTCCTGAGCCGCATAGATCTTTCCTGGCCGCATGAGTCATTTCCTTTAGTATTTTTTATGCTTCTACAATTCTTGATTACTGGATCGATCACTATTTTTGATTTTTAAAACATCGATCAGGTTGTTCTTGATAATTAGGATATAGTCATTTAGAATAAATTCTAAGAATATTTGTGTCTTTTGACACAAATTCTTTGAACATCGAACTAGACTCATACGATAATCCAGGAAAGTATACTATGATAATTCGTACTTTATAACTGTATGCATGTTCATTTGGACACATAGCTGATACAGAGATTTATGATTTTTCTATTGTTCTTTTTATTGTACACATTGATATTGTTGGGGGATCGGAGAAATGAATAGTTTACATGTGATCAAAGCCTTTAGCGTAATATTGTTTATAGCTTAGTCGTACAATTTTGTTTCTTGTTTCTGCTTTGCCCGCCATTCTTGTAACCGTCATCTGTAATCCGTGTAGGTGTGTCCGCACTCCTTAGAGTGGGCGAAACTCAAACCCCAACCGTCAAAAGAATGCTACAATGTTCGAGATTTGAAACTTAACAATTCCAGAGGCTTTCTCCCATCGAAGTTGGATCAAATGCAAATCTTTGATTCTAGAGAAATCAATTTTTGGGGAACCCCGAGCCTTGGGTGTTCGAAGAATTCCCAAGTGCTTTTCTACGGTTTGACAATCAAGTTTCTGCTCTAAGTTTGTCACTTCCATTTTCTGTTATACGTATTTTTAGTACGCGTGTATGGATTTCTGATATTTGTCTGGTGACCCGTATTTTGACTTGTCTTCCTTAACCTTGTTTTGGTTTAATCTTGACTTGGTTTATATTTTGTTTGGTTCAACTTGGCTTAACTTGGCTTGGCTTGGTTTGGTTTGGATCGGTTTGGGATGAAGATGATTGGTATAAAAACCAACTCCTCTCTCTCTCCTCCATTATTACCATTTACTTTTCATCTTCTTCTTCTTCATTTACTCCTCCTACCTACCAAGCCCTAGGCAAGTACAACTTGCTTTATGATGGATCTCAAGTTTCACTGTTAAATTCTCTTCCTTGCTGGATTCTAAGCCTCTTTAGAACTTGACATTGTTGGTTTTGATAGATAGAATTTTGTAGATCTAAGTTTTATGACTTTTCTTATTTTTCTTGGTTTTGATCTTTTAAAGTTTGTTATTTCTAAAATCTAATAGTTCCAAGTTGTGGGGTATTTCATTCTACCCAATTTTGGCTTTTGAATCGCTTGATTTCGACCTCGTATGAAGAAATTATGGCATTTTTTGTGTTCATGAGTTTTCCACACCACAGTCAGGGATTCATAATGAATCTGACTAGGTTAATGACTAGATTGATCAAGTAGTTCATATAGAGAGATTTTCTAGGTATAGGCGATCCAGTTATCCCGACCACACCCGTGGACTTGTAGCCTAATGTCGAGTATGGCGCATTTCTAGCATACTGTCATGTGTTGCGCTCTAAGTCACCTAAGAATTCTTTTAATTCTTGATAAACTCTTGTAACCTTGCCTGGATAACCCAGGTAGTCAGCACGGCTTATGACTGCGGAAAATATCTCAACTGCATCTTGTTAGTAACTGGGCCTGAGATAACTCTAGTTAGCTAATAATAGCAAGTCGTAAGACTTGATTGGCCAAGCCTGAATTATGTGTCTCATGATTAACATTGGAATTATATTCCATCTCTTTTTTTCCTAACACAAGCTAGTATGTTCTTTAAGAGCATGGCTTTTATGTTATTTAATTATGTTATTTTATCATTTCTCCTACTCTTTATATGCTAATTTTAGTTCATAAGTCGAGCCTCCCTTGTGGTACTTGCTCTTTCTGGGGTCTGACCCAACTGGTTTTGTGTGGCCAGATTTTAGAGTACCAACTGGGGATCTACCTGCCTTCCAGCCAGATGGTCAACACTAGACGTAACCGTCGTAATCATCGTAACGAGTGGGTTTTCTTATTTTGTTCTTCCACCCTTTTGTAAATTCTTCTTTTGAGGCATTTAGCCACCGATCATGTGTTAGCTCGTGTTGAAACTTTATTTTCTGTTTGCCTAAGGCCTGTTACATGATTAGCAAATCCTAGGGTTGGTCATGTATGTCTTAACTCTTGCTAGTCTTCGTATTTTGTATGACTAGCTTCATGATCATCTGAATATATAATGTTTGGGTCGCCTTACTTTGTATGTCTGATGATCTAACATCTTGTAACATTTATTTGCTTGCTTGAGATTGCGACAATAGGCTTATTATTCACCATAAGAGACTGTTGGCTTGTAAATAAACCCTCATGCGTCTAGACAGCCATGACCGTATTACGAGATGGGTTGTACTTCTATGTACGTAGCTGGCGGTGTCTGTCTTTCGCTCTCCAGTATTCTGGTTCTGGGGTGTGACACAGTTTAAGTGGTGGCCCATGCAGGTCTTGTAAATCAAGATGTGTAGGGGTTTTACTGAATAGATGTCTCAATCAGCATTCACCCTTGATCTCTGCTCGTGCTTTCTAATCTTTCTAAATCTTGACCTGATAAGGTGCTTTATCCTTGATTTACCTTGTTCCTTCCTTATTGTTTCCTATGTCTTTTTTTCAGTGATATTATCCTTGGTCCTTCCGATCAGCCGGTCAAAACACCTCCAGTGAACCAGCACCAAGAGGATAGGGTCAAGATATGGTTCTGACCATGGCATAAGAATTGGCATCAGGTGAGGTGGTGGCAGGTACCATTCTTGTCAACTCTTTTCCTGCATTAGTATTATTTGATTCGGGTGTATTGTATTAATTTATGTCTGCACGATTCGTAACACGGATAGGACTGAAGCCCGAGTCATTATCAGTAAGGCTCAATATATTTACTGGTATTGGTCTTGTGGGAGTAGATAGAATCCTTTCCTCGTGTCGAATCATAGTTAGCGGTAGAGAGTTACCCGCTAGGTTGGTAGAATTTTTGATGGCCGACTATGATGTGGTCCTAGGAATGGATTGGTTGAAGGATCAGTATGCAAGAATAGACTGCCATGTTGGCAGGATTATTTTTGGTATTCCCGACGAAGAAGAGTTTTTGTTTTCCAGAGGCGAAGTAGAACCTTCTCCACCAGTCTTGCGGATGGCAGTAGCAGAAGCAATTCAGTTTTCCAGAGTAGTAGAAAAATTTTCTAACGTGTTTCCCGAGAGCTTCTAGGCATGCCGTAAGAGGGAAATAGAGTTCACTATTGATTTGATTCTAGGGACGACACCAGTATCAGAGGGAGTCTACAGAATAGCACCATAAAAATTGGAGATCCTATACAAGATGATTAAAGAACTCAGAATCAAGAGATTCATTCGTGCTAGTGGATCACCTTTGGGAGCCCCAATACTTTTTCTAAAGAAGAAGGATGGTACGTCAATATTATGTGTTGTTTATGGTACATTGAATTATGTAGCAATCAAGAACATATATCCCCTACCAAGGATATATGATTTATTCGATCAACTCAGTGGGGCAGTAGTATTCTCGAAGATTGACTTACGGTCGGGATACCATCAAATCAGAGTGAAAGAGCAAGACATCCCGAAGACGGCATTCAGATCTTGATACGGGTATTGAGAGTTTCTCGTTATGCTATTCAGAGCGACCAATGCGCCAACAGTATTCATGAATCTTATGAATCACATATTTATGCCTTATTTGGATCAGTTTGTGATAGTGTTTATAGACGATATCTTGGTCTACAACAAGAGTGAAGCAGAGCATAACTAACATCTCCGGGTAGTCCTTTAGATTCTCAGAGAGCACCAGTTGTATGCGAAGGTCAGCAAGAGACATGGCCAGTACCTAGCATCATCGCAGAAGTTTGTAGTTTTCTAGGATTGGCGGGCTATTACGGACGATTTGTGTCACTACCACATTTCTAGTGTGAGGGTATTTTTGTCATTTTTGGGATATTTTTAATTTATAGAATTAATTAGAATTTATGGGAATTTTTACGAATTATTTTGGTATTGTTTGGACTAGATTGATTTTGGCTAGTTTGGACCCATGTAGATCAACCTAGGAGCTAACCCTAGTTAGTTGAGCTTGGTTAGAAATTGTGACTCTAGTCTAACCTAGCCTAATCTATGGTTAGGTCATTAGAACCTATTTAGCTATAGAGATTAGAAAGCCATAAGCCGTGACTTATGACTAAGAGTCTTTATTAATCAAATAAACCATAACTCATGTAACTTGGCCCAAGCCCAACCACCAAACCCTAACCCTAAGTATAGTGGCCGTCCACCTAATGTCTTGGGATTCCTCCACTATAAAACCCCACCTAATTTCTAGGGCTAGCCTCCTTTCCTTAGGAAATCTATTTCAAGAAGAAAGAGGTGAGCTCCTATCTTTAGAAATTCATAATAAATCCATTTTAGGTCATTTTTCCTCCAAACTTGTTGCATTAGATCCTAATATCAATATTCTTGTTGTTGGTATTGATTGTTTGCAGGAAAGAAACAATTTGTGAGATTTGGGTGGTTGAGAAAATCATTCCATTTGGGGATTTTTCACCCATTGCTCATCAATAGGTAACTTTCCCATTTTTCCATGGATTTTATTTTGTCTTCACCAATAGGAAGCCCTAAGGGTCCCTTAAGATTCTGGATAGGATTCGTGTTGGGTGTCTTGGGTTTTGTGTCCATTTTGGACACGTGTCTGTGTTCCTACGCAGGTGTTTGTGAAAATGCCACAAAGGGGCTGTTCGTGTTATTTTCAATTTGTTTTTGAACAGGAATGTTAGTTTAGATCTTGCTTATTGATTTCTGTTCTTGTGTGTTAGTGTCAGTGTCATTTTGTGTCGGGATCTTGGCTTGGACACGCGTCGCACACGACCGCGCGCACCGCTACAGTGCTCCCCTGCCTATCGGGGTCTGTAGCGGACACGACACACTTTTGTTTGACACGAAACTCGACACGAGCCATGGAGCACTGGTTGACACCCCGTGTGTCAAGTCCCACATGTCCCCGTGTCGTGTCGAGAGAGAAATTAGCTGTGCACGTGTTTTGCAGTATCTGTACACACGAGTTTTTGGCCACTGATACGGGCCTCGTGTCCGACACTGACACATCGTGGACACTGGCCAATAGGCCTATGAGGTAGCCCTATAGGTTGGCTACCTATGAGGGTGACCACGAGACTCCCTCGTGTCTTGTGTCGTGCACACGACACAAGTGCACGTGTGCACTAGACAGTGCACTGACATTGCACTGTGTATGTGTTTTTATGTTCTGTGCATTTGGACACGCCGTGTCAGCCTTTGGGTGACACAAAATGGATGTGAGGGGTTGTGCACATGGGTTGTTTTCTTTTATCAACCATTAGATTCATGAATTGTTTAACTTTTCCTAATTGATTCTCATTTAACCAATGTTAACTAATATTGAAATTCTGTTACTTCTCCAGTTTTCAAGGTTGAGTTTTGTTTGATGGATTAACCTGTTAATCACTGATTAATATAGGTTTTATAAACTCTAACCTATGCTTCTATTTGTCATCTGCCTGTGTGTCGAGTTGGAGTTGAAATGATGGGGTTTTGGGGCTCAAATCTGGAAATTCATTGGGGACTGTCTAAGTATTTTCTTTTGTGAAATGTAATATTGCATATCCTGTTGGAAATCATGTTAAACCTGAGATTACCTGACATAGTTGCATTGTTGCTCTGAATTCTGAAAATAGGTTTTAACCTGGGCATGGGTTGGGGTTTGTATTATTTCATTAATTGCTTCCTTTTCGATTTAGCCTATAGCTAAGCCTCATTGTTAACTAAAGTATCACATGAGTTCAAACTTGAGATTGTATAAAACTGAATTGTATTGAGATAGAATTCTGTGTTTGATGTCGGGTGTTTCCATGTTGAATTAACTGATGAGAGTGGACTGTTTTGTTTAGTTAAACCTGAGAACAGGGGGGTCTGTTTTGTCACTGTTTTATGTTCCTGCACTTGTTACCTGTCTTCACCACACAATGTATACACACACACATGACAATATTTTGACACTGTTTTCCACACTGTTTTACACTCTCTCACTGCTCACACACACACATGTTCCTCTCTCTCTTTACTGTATTTCCTGCACACTATCTTACATTACACACACACACACATGTTCCTCTCTCTCTTTACTGTATTTCCTGCACACTATCTTACATTACACACACACACATAACACTATTATTCACACTGTTTTGGGTCTGTCCCTTGCTGTTCTATACAGCACAGTTGCATACGCACACACACAGTCACATATATTTCCCTACATGCCTATTCTATTTTCTATTGTAGAGTGTATATGTAATGCTAACTATAATATAGGTATCTATATATATAATGTAAAGTTGTGGTGTATATATAAGTTATTAATGTATTGTGGGTTATAGATTGTGAATATCTATTTGTGTATGGATATCATATAGGTAGATAATGTATATATAGGATACATAGATCCTTGTGCTAGATAATTGTGTAAGTGTGATGTCAGTTGACCTAGTGAATGTGTAGGAGTGCTAAACTAGGCTTGATTATACTAAGGTAGATTAGTTTGGCCTAATTTAGACTTGGTTGACCTAGTTTGACTTCTAGGGTTGACCAGAGTTGACCAAGAGTTGACTTTGGCCTAGATTGACCTAGAATCATGTAGAATGCATAGTAGGACTCTATTTTAATATTTTGGACTTGTTGTGACTTGTGCTGTTCTGATTAGGAGCCAGACACCGCTCCTCGGATGGTACTTTTCATATTGGACACTCAGATACAGGCGAGTACATTCTCTGAACATTTATATCCTGCTTAGAATTATTTCCTGCAGTAGATTACTTTACTTGTACTGTCACGATGGTCACACGGATTGGTACTATATGGATCCCTTCTTGAGATGTTATCCTTAGGGAGCATCCGGTACTTCATGTTCTGTGCGTTTCACTTACATGGCATATCACTATGCTTCACTAGTTCTTTGGTCACTTGCGACATATACTCTTATGATCGTAGAGTCTCCTAGAATCTCTTATCCCATTCACTGGGTATCCTAGAATCTCCTAAAATCACCCTATTTATGGGCATCCATGTATCACCCTTCGGGGCCTTGCATGGAATCATAACATAACCTGGCTAGATCCTTGTGTATTAATTGGGGGTACGGGGGAGTAGAAATGGACATATGAATAATATCCAAGTAGTATAGTATCAGAATCTCTTCTATAGTGTAGTATCAGAATCTCCTATGCCATTTACATGTCTATATTGTACTCTGACTCACTAGTCACATGTTAGTTCTCTATTTATAGTAGATATTTCTCTTACAGCTTTTTCTCTCTGTTTACATACTGCACTTCTTTCAGTACTTGTATCTTACTTTACTGCATGATTATATCTTCTAACCTGCTATGAACTGTTGAGATATACTGTACTCGCTCCTGTCCTGACTAGACCTGTTGAAAATATTACAGAGGACGAGGAGGAGGCTTGCCTGGACACTTACTACGGGGCAGCCTTAGATGACACCTGCGAGCTGGACCCTCAGGAGGACCCAGCTCTAGCTGAGGATATCACCCCGATTGCCTAGACTAGATTAGATAGGCTTATCTTACTTTATGCAGTCTTGAGACATATTTTAGCTAGACTATATTTGGAGTTCAGAGTTGTATATATTCTTTCATTCTGTATCTGAGACCATATACTTCTGGATATTGCTGTGATTATCTTAGACTATTTCATCTATTTATTTCTTTGAGTTCTATTTCATATCGTGCTATCTCTTTCTTAGTGTGATTGAGTTTTACTGCTATGTCACCCCCACTCGGGGAGTATAAACTGTTTATATATATATTGTTAGATGTATGTTGACCAAGGACATCGCTCTACCGCCGACACTACGGCGTAGGCTGGGCATTGTTACGTTCTCGTACCCTCATAGTGGGTGCGGGTCGTGACACGTTTTCAGTGGTGGCCCATGCAGGTCTAGACTAGAAGTGTAGTGGTATTCGAATTAAAGTATCACTACAGCCTGCAGTAGGATATAGGACATTAATTTTAAGATACTCAATCACTTTAGGAAAAATTTCTTTTATTATCATCTAAATCCTTTTGTCAGCTGATCCTTTGAATTGTAATTGTCCGTCTTTGTTATTTCGCTTCTTTCTAGAAATTGATACTCTTGTTTGTCTATCTTCAGGATTGTAGAGACTAGATCGCAGCATGCCATTCATGAGGATGCTATAGAGGGGACTGCTACCACTCAGCCAGCACGACGAGGCCAGGGGACTGCAGCTCCTGCCACCTCAACTCGTGTTGAGACCTCGGCAGCCGCAGCAGGGGGTATGCATCCACCTACTGGGAGGTAGGACCCGGTCATTCCAGAGGATCCCTTCCAGCCGCCACCGCCTCTAGGACATGTGGACGCAGCTCAGATGTTCGCGTATTTCTAACAGTTCACGGACCGACAGCAGGCTCGACAGGACAGAGGCATGGAGTTGGCCGTCACTGACAGCCGCAGCTCGACCAGTGGTGCAGCAGTCGAGGACACCGGGGATCGAGCAGTTTCAAAAGATAAGCCCCAGAGACTTTCTGGGGACAGAGGGGATCCTATATGCCGATGAGTTGATCGAGCATATAGAAGAGATCTTCCGCTTGGCCAGGATTCCAGCAGAACTTCAGATCGAGGCCGCAGCTAGCCGGATGCGAGATCTTGCTCGCACTTGGTATCAGTCAGACCCAGGGATGGGAGTACCGGGGCAGACTTGGGAGCAGTACAGGAGCTTCTTCAAGAAGAATTTCTTCCCAGATTCAGCAGTCAGAGCCTTAGAGTCGCAGTTTGAGAGCTTGATCCAGGGGAGCCTCTCAGTAGAGGAGTATGCCGGAGAGTTTGGTCGTCTCGGCAGGTTCGTGGAGGGCTTGAGCGAGACGGCGAAGGCCCAGAGGTTCCGGAAGGGTCTGGTCAAGGAGGTCAAGTCCCTGACCAAGGGCAGCATAGATGCTACATTTGAGGAGATCTTGACAGGAGCCCTGTTGCCAGAGGATGATCTTGAGCTTAGGCTCAAGAGGGGGAGAGACCCAGTTGGAGGCAGCAGCAGCGGGGGCCAGGCCAAGAGGCCCTACTTTCAGCATCAGCAGCTGAGGCAGTTTCAGCCGCAGCCGATCCAGCAGAGGCCAGTTCAGCAGCAGCAGCCGAGACAGCACCAGCAGGGTCAGAGACAGGGAGTCACTTATGCCTACTGCAAGAAGCCTGGGCACATCTTCAATGAGTATCGAAAGAGGCTGGGCCTGTGCATGGTGTATGGTTCAGCAGACCACCAGATGAGGGAGTGCCGCATGGGACGATCAGTCTAGGGAGGAGAAGTCAGAGCTCCAGCAGGCCAGCAGAGGGGACCAGCCCTGCCGACGCAGCAGCAGAGGTTCGTCCAGCACCAGCAGCAGGCCAGGGGAGGCCAGCAGGGACGAGCTTTCGCCATGGCAACTGGAGATGCGGAGGTGACGGGAGAGCTGATTGCAAGTTCGATTCTTCTCGACTCCAGTCCAGCATTTGTATTATTCGATTCTGGCGCTTCGTATAGCTTCATATCAGTATCTTTTGCGATTAGACACGGTATCATAGCTGAATCATTGCCTAGGACTTACAAGATCACGACCAGGGGTGGTATTATCCTCGTGAGTGATGTTTGTAAGGGTCGGAGAGTAGTTTTGGGAGGCCGTGAGTTGGAGGTGAGCCTGCTCGTAATGCCACTGCCGAACTACGATATAGTACTAGGCATGGATTGGTTGAGCAGACACCACGCCAGCATTGATTGCAGAGGGGGTAGGGTTCTTTTCAGAGCGCCGGGGGAGCCAGAGTTCGAGTACTCCAGACGTCAGGCAGAGTAGAGCAGCGGAGTCTTCTGTGGAGTCTCGGTCGAGGAGCAGACAATTCCATACCCCTTGATAGCAGATTATATAGATGTTTTCCCAGAGGAGTTGCCGGGACTGCCACCAGACAGGGATATAGAGTTCTCGATAGACTTGGTTCCAGGAGCGGAACCCATCTCTCAGCATGTCTATCGGGTGAACAACAGCGAGCTGGTGGAGCTGAAGAAGCAGGTAGATGAGCTACAGGACAAGGTCTTCATCTGCTCGAGTTCGTCGCCATAGGGGTGCACCAGTG
This sequence comes from Iris pallida, assembly GCA_029216955.1. NCBI lineage: Eukaryota > Viridiplantae > Streptophyta > Magnoliopsida > Asparagales > Iridaceae > Iris > Iris pallida. The sequence goes on from JANAVB010028818.1 coordinate 42,820,657, forward strand.
TTGTTCGTGCCGAAGAAGAATGGGTCAGTACGTATGTGTATTGACTATAGGGCACTCAACAACCTCACGATCAAGAACAAATACCCACTACCGCGGATCGACGATCTATTTGACCAGTTGAGCGAAGCTCGAGTATTTTCCAAGATTGATCTGAGGTCGGGAATATCACCAGGTGAAGGTGAAAGGGGGAGGATATTCCCAAGACCGCTTTTAGGACGCAGTATGGACAGTTCGAGTTTTTGGTTATACCGTTTGGGCTAACCAATGCACCAGCGGTGTTTATGAACCTTATGAACAAGGTGTTACACCAGTATCTGGATCAGTTTGTGGTGGTGTTTATTGACGACATCTTGGTATATTCCAAGACTGAGGAGGAGCACGAGGAGCATTTGAGGATGGTGCTGGAGACTCTCAGGAAGGAGCAGCATTACGGGAAGCTCTCCAAGTGTGAGTTCTTCTTGGATCGGGTGGACTTCTTGGGGCATGTGGTGACTGGAGATGGTATCTTAGTTGACCCCAAGAAGATTGTAGCAGTTGAGGCATGGGCAGCGCCGACTTCAGTTGCAGTAGATCAGGAGTTTCCTGGGGCTGGCAGGGTATTATCGAAGATTTGTGCAGGATTTCTTCCGGATTGCAGAGCCGTTGACACGGTTGACCCGGATGGATGCTGAGTATAGTTTGGTCAGAGGAGGGTCAGGCAGCCTTTGATGAGTTGAAGAAGCGGCTGACGACAGCTCCGATTCTGACGTTGCCTTCAGGATCAGGTGGTTTCACTATTTGTAGTGATGCTTCAGGGAAGGGACTGGGTTATGTGTTGCAGCAGCACGGAAATGATGATTGCCTATGTTTCCAGGCAATTGCGTCCCATGAGAAGAACTACCTTACCCACGACCTGGAGCTGGCAGCAGTGATATTTGCTCTGAAGCTGTGGAAGCATTATCTGTATGGTGAGAGGGTGGAGATCTTCACCGATCACAAGAGTTTAAAGTATGTGTTCACTCAGAAGGAGTTGAACATGAGGCAGCGCAGATGGTTGGAGTTGATGAAGGACTTCGACTATTATACTGCAGTATCATCCAGGGAAGGCCAACGTGGTTGCCGATGCCTTGAGTAGGTATCCAACAGCCATGTGTTTGACCATGGATCGACATTTGCTTGCCGACTTGGAGAGCCTTGGGATTGAGGTAATCGTGCCGGAGTGCAGATGCAGCTATGGAGGATGCAGATTCAGTCAGACTTGGTGGAGAGGATCAAGTCGGCACAGTTTGAGGACGTTGCTCTACGGTGTCTCCAGGAGCAGGTTCGAGCAGGTTTGCTGGAGGGTGAGTTTTCTCTTACAGAGGATGGTGCCTTGTGGCATGATTCCAGATTATGTGTGCCCAGTGGAGAGCTCAGGAAGCAGGTTATACAGGAGGCCCACAGATCTCAGTACTCTATACACCCGGGTGCCAACAAGATGTACCGAGATCTGCGGGAACATGTATGGTAGTCAGGGATGAAGCGGGAGGTGGCTCGCTTCGTGGCTAGGTGTTTGGTCTGTCAGCAGGTCAAGGTAGAGAGACAGAGTCCCGGTGGATTGTTGCAGCCGCTTCCCATTCCCGAGTGGAAATGGGAGCATATCACGATGGACTTCGTTTCAGGATTACCGCGTTCTCCAGGAGGGAAAGACGCGATTTGGGTCATCGTTGACAGGTTGACCAAATCGGCCCACTTCTTGCCATTCAAGGTGGGTACGTCTACAGAGAGGCTGGCGGAGATGTATATGCGGCAGATAGTCAGGATCCACGGAGTTCCGGTCAGCATCGTCTCGGATAGGGATTACCGTTTTGCTTCCCATTTCCGGAGGAGTCTGCAGACCAGCTTGGGCACTCAGCTCAAGTTTAGTACTGCATACCACCCCAAGATGGACGGACAGTCAGAGTGGACTATTCAGACCCTTGAGGATATGCTACGGACGTGTGTCTTGGAGTTTGGAGGTTCCTGGGAGGATCATCTTCATTTGGTGGAGTTTGCCTACAACAATAGTTTCCAGGCCAGCATTGAGATGTCACCTTTCTAGGCTCTGTACGGGCGTAGGTGCCGTATACCCTTATCCTGGGTTGATGTTGGTGAGCGAGCTTTACTGGGGCCAGAGATGGTTGTTGATGCGACCGAGAAGGTGAAGCTCATCAGGGACAGACTTCGCATGGCGCAGGACAGACATCGGCACTGGGCCGATAGCCGCCGGAGGCCCTTGGAGTTTGAGGTACAGATTATAGTAGGATTAGATTTAGGTTGTTGTTTATGATTTTGATCATGTTTGTTTATTATATTAATTGAGACCTTGCTTGTGATTAGGTCGGAGACCAGGTTTTCTTGAGAATATCTCCGACTGGTGGTACGATATATTTTAGTTGAGGCGGGAAGCTTAGCCCGCACTTTATCGGCCCTTTCGTTATCAGCGGAAGAGTCGGTGACGTGGCTTACAGGCTAGACTTGTCGCCTGCACTTGTGGGGGTCCATAACGTATTCCATGTATCACAGTTGAGACGGTACGTGGCTGACCCTAGCCATGTGCTCGACCATTCAGAATAGAGGTTGGGCCTTCTCTCAGCTATCCAGAGCAGCTAGTGAAGATTCTGGATCGACGGAAGAAGGTTCTGAGGAACCAGGTGATACCTTTGGTGCGCGTCGCATGGAGGCATCATTCTCCAGGAGAGTCTACCTGGGAGCGGGAGGATGAGATGCGCGAGCGCTACCCTTATCTTTTTGGACCATGAGGTATGCTTTCTATCCTTATCATCAGTTGTATTTCGTCTTTCAATTTCGAGGACGAAATTCTTTTAAGGAGGGTGGACTTGTCACTACCACATTTCTAGTATGAGGGTATTTTTGTCATTTTTGGGGTATTTTTAATTTACTATAATTAATTAGAATTTATGGGAATTTTTAGGAATTATTTTGGTATTGTTTGGACTAGATTGATTTTGGCTAGTTTGGACCCATGTAGATCAACCTAGGAGCTAACCCTAGTTAGTTGAGCTTGGTTAGAAATTGTGACTCTAGTCTAACCTAGCCTAATCTATGGTTAGGTCATTAGAACCTATTTAGCTATAGAGATTAGAAAGCCATAAGCCATGACTTATGACTTAGAGTCTTTATTAATCAAATAAACCATAACTCATGTAACTTGGCCCAAGCCCAACTACCAAACCCTAATCCTAAGTATAGTGGCCGGCCACCTAATGTCTTGGGATTCCCCCACTATAAAACCCCTCCTAATTTCTAGGGCTAGCCTCATTTCCTTAGGAAATCTATTTCAAGAAGAAAGATGTGAGCTCCTATCTTTAGAAATTCATAATAAATCCATTTTAGGTCCTTTTCCCCTAAACTAGTTGTATTAGATCCTAATATCAATATTCTTGCTGTTGGTATTAATTGTTTGCAGGAAGGAAACAATTTGTGAGATTTGGGTGGTTGAGGAAATCATTCCATTTGGAGATTTTTCACCCATTGCTCATCAATAGGTAACTTTTCCTATTTTTCCATGGATTTTTATTTTGTCTTCACCAATAGGAAGCCCTAAGGGTCCCTTAAGATTCTGGATAGGATTCGTGTCGGGTATCTTGGGTTTTGTGTCCGTTTTGGATACGTGTCTGTGTTCCTACGCAGGTGTTTGTGAAAATGCCACAAAGGGACTGTTGGTGTTATTTTCAATTTGTTTTTGAACAGAAATGTTAGTTTAGATCTTGCTTATTGATTTTGTTCTTGTGTGTTAGTGTCAGTATCGTTTTATGTCGGGATCTTGGCTTGGATACGTGCCGCACACGACCGCGTGCACCGCTACAGTGCTCCCCTGCCTGGAGTCTGTAGCGGATACGACACACTTTTGTTTGACACGAAACTCGACACGAGCCATGGGGCACTGGCTGACACCCCGTGTGTCAAGTCCCATGTGTCCTCGTGTTGTGTCGAGAGAGAAATCAGCTGTGCACGTGTTTTGCAGTGTCTGTGCACACGAGTTTTTGGCCACTGATACGGGCCTCGTGTCCGACACTGACACGTCGTGGACACTGGCCAATGGGCCTATTAGGTAGCCCTATAGGTGGGCTACCTTTGAGGGTGACCACGAGACTCCCTCGTGTCTTGTGTCGTGCACACGACACAAGTACACGTGTGCACGAGACAGTACACTGTGTATGTGTTTTTATGTTCTGTGCATTTGGACATGCCGTTTCAGGCTTTGGGTGACACGAAATGGATGTGAGGGGTTGTGCACATGGGTTGTTTTCTTTTACCAACCATTAGATTCATGAATTGTTTAACTTTTCCTAATTGATTCTCATTTAACCAATGTTAACTGATATTGAAATTCTGTTACTTCTTCAGTTTTCAAGGTTGAGTTTTGTTTGATGGATTAACCTGTTAATCACTGATTAATGTAGGTTTTATAAACTCTAACCTATGCTTCTATTTGTCATCTGCCTGTGTGTCGAGTTGGAGTTGAAATAATAGGGTTTTGGGGCTCAAATCTGGGAAATTCATTGGGGACTGTCTAAGTATTTTCTTTTGTGAAATGTAATATTGCATATCCTGTTGGAAATCATGTTAAACCTGAGATTACCTGACATAGTTGTATTGTTGCTCCGAATTCTGAAAATAGGTTTTAACCTGGACATGGGTTGGGGTTTGCATTGTTTCATTAATTGCTTCCTTTTCGATTTAGCCTATAGCTAAGCCTTATTGTCAACTAAAGTATCACATGAGTTCAAACATGAGATTGTATAAAACTGATTTGTATTGAGTTGGAATTCTGAGTTTGATGTTGGGTGTTTCCATGTTGAATTAACTGATGAGAGTGGACTGTTTTGTTTAGTTAAACCTGAGAACAGGGGGGGTCTGTTTTGTCACTGTTTTATGTTCCTGCACTTGTTACCTGTCTTCACCACACAATGTATACACACACACATGACACTGTTTTGACACTATTTTCCACACTGTTTTGCACTCTCTCACTGCTCACACACACACACATGTTCCTCTCTCTCTTTACTGTATTTTCTGCACACTATCTTACATTACACACACATACACATGTTCCTCTCTCTCTTTACTGTATTTCCTGCACACTATCTTACATTACACACACACACATGACACTATTATTCATACTGTTTTGGGTCTGTCCCTTGCTGTTCTGCACAACACAGTTGCATACACACACACAGTCACATATGTTTCCCTACATGCCTATTCTATTTTCTATTGTAGAGTGTATATGTAATGCTAACTCTAATATAGGTATATATATATATAATATAAAGTTGTGGTGTATATATAAGTTATTAATGTATTGCGGGTTATAGATTGTGAATATCTATTTGTGTATGGATATCATATAGGTAGATAATGTATCTATAGGATACATAGATCCTTGTGCTAGATAATTGTATAAGTGTGATGTTAGTTGACCTAGTGAATGTGCAGGAGTGCTAAACTAGGCTTGATTAGACTAAGGTAGATTAGTTTGGCCTAATTTAGACTTGGTTGACCTAGTTTGACTTTAGGGTTGACTAGAGTTGACCAAGAGTTGACTTTGGCCTAGATTGACCTAGAATCATGTAGAATGCATAGTAGGACTCTATTTTACTATTTTGGACTTGTTGTGACTTGTGCTGTTCTGATTAGGAGCCAGACACCACTCCTCGGACGGTACTTTTCATATTGGACACTCAGATACAGGCGAGTACATTCTCTGATCAATTCATATCCTGCTTAGAATTATTTTCTGTAGTAGATTACTTTACTTGTACTGTGACGATGGTCACACGGATTGGTAATATATGGATCCCTTCTTGATATGTTAACCTTAGGGAGCATCGGGTACTTCATGTTCTGTGTGTTTCACTTACATGGCGTATCACTATGCTTCACTGTTTCATTGATCACTTGCGACATATACTCTTATGATCGTAGAGTCTCCTAGAATCTCTTATCCCATTCACTGGGTATCCTAGAATCTCCTAGAATCACCCATTTATGGGCATCCATGTATCACCCTTTGGGGCCTTGCATGGAATCATAACATAACCTGGCTGGATCCTTGTGTATTAATTGGGGGTACGGGGGAGTAGAAATAGACATGTGAATAATATCCAAGTAGTGTAGTATCAGAATCTCTTCCATAGTGTAGCATCAGAATCTTCTATGTCATTTACATGTCTATATTGTACTCTGACTCACTAGTCACATGATAGTTCTCTATTTATAGTAGATATTTCTCTTACAGCTTTCTCTCTCTGTTTACATACTGTAGTTGTTTCAGTACTTGTATCTTACTTTACTGCATGATTATATCTTCTTACCTGCTATGAACTGTTAAGATGTACTGTACCCGCTCCTGTCCTGACTGGACCGATTGAAAATATTACAGAGGACGAGGAGGAGGCTTGCCTGGACACTTACTACGGGGCAGCCTTAGATGACACCTGCGAGCTGGACTCTCAGGAGGACCCAGCTCTAGCTGAGGATATCACCCCGATTGCCTAGACTAGATTAGATAGGCTTATCTTACTTTATGCAGTCTTGAGGCATGTTTTAGCTAGACTATATTTGGAGTTCAGAGTTATATATATTCTTTAATTTTGTATCTGAGACCATGTACTTCTGGATATTGCTGGGATTATCTTAGACTATTTCATCTATTTATTTCCTTGAGTTCTATTTCATATCGTGCTATCTCTTCCTTAGTGTGATTGAGTTTTACTGCTATGTCACCCCCACTCGGGGAGTATAAACTGTTTATATATATATTGTTAGATGTATGTTGACCAAGGACAGCGCTCTACCGCCGACACGCGGCGTAGGCTGGGCGTTGTTACGTTCTCGTACCCTCACAGTTGGTGCGGGTCGTGATAATTTGTATCAGACTTTGCTCGAACTTTAGCGCCAATGAAGCAGTTCACCCGCAAGGATGTGCAGTTTGCTTGGACAACAGAGTGTTAGAGTACATTCAAGAAGTTGAAGCAATAATTGATGACGGTATCCATTCTCATGCTTCCAGATGGGACTGAAGGATTTTTAGTTTATTATGACGCTTCAGATAAGGGATTATGGTGCTTCTTAATGCAGCATGGCAAGGTAGTAGCTTATGTGTCACGACAGCTTTGTGATCATGAGAGGAATTACCCAACCCACGACTTGGAGTTAGCAGCAGTGGTTTTTGCAGTCAAGCTGTGGAGGCTTTATTTGTATGAAGATCGGATAGAGATTTTCACCGACCACAAGTCATAAGTATGTGTTTAACCAGATGGATCTTAACATGCGTTAGAGAAGATGGCTAGAGTTACTTGTGGATTCTGACATCAACCTGCAGTATTATTCTGGAAAGGCCAACGTAGTTGCAGATACATTGAGTAAAAGGCCAGGAGCTTATTTTCTAATAGCACAACCAGAGTTATTAGCAAATCTCTAAAAGATGGAAATAAAGATAGTTCTTCCTACCAATGTTCATTGATGGCCAGTATGTAAGTTCGTCCAGTATAGTGGAGAGAATCAAAATAGCTCAGTCAACAGGTTCTAAGCTTCAGCGGCTTAGGACAGAATATGAAGCAGGACGAAGAGCAGAGTTATGCATTCACGAAGATGGCACGCTTCGACATGGAAGGCGTCTTCGTGTACCAAGTGGTGACATCAGGCAAGAGCTCATGGCAGAGGCTCATAGTTCACAAAATTCAATTCATCTATATGGCCCGAAGATGTATCATGATATTCATCAATATTTCTGTTGGGATGCCCTGAAGAGGGAGATAGCTCGGTTTGTCTCTCGTTGTTTAGTTTGCCAACAGGTTAAGGTTGAACATCAGAGACCAGCTGGACTTCTTCAACCTTTATCGACCCCAGAATAGAAATAAGAGCATATCACCATGGATTTTGTGATTGGGTTACCTAGATTCCCTGCTGGGAGAGATACAATATGGGTTACAATTGATCGGCTCACAAAGGTAGCTAATTTTCTTTCTTTCAGAATTGGTCAGTCGACGGATCAGCTAGAAGAGATGTACCTCAGGCAGATAGTCAGATAGCATGGAGTTCCAGTCAGTATCATATCCGACAGAGATTCGAGATTTATATCACAATTTTGGCGGAGTCTTCAAGAGAGTTTGGGAACTCGTCTCAAGTTTAGTTTAGCTTATCAACCACGGACAGATGGTCAGTCAGAGCACATAATTCAAACTCTTGAAGATATATTACGATCATGTACACTTGACTTTGGTGGTTCATGGATAGATCACCTGCATCTAGTAGAGTTCTCATACAATAACAGTTTTCAGGAAAGTATCCAGATGACACCATTTGAGGTACTGTATAGCAGGAAGTGCATATCACCTTTAGCCTAGGATGATTTAGACGAGAGGTAGATATTTGGTCCAGAAATGGTTACTCAGACTATTGAGGTGGTAAGGCAAGTTAGAGATCATCTTCAAGTTGCACAAGATCGTCAGCGTCATTGGGCCGACTCTCATCGGAACCCTCTTGAGTTTTCTATCGGTGACCACATATTCTTTACGATCTCGTCTACCCATGGCGTCATTCGATTCAGCGTACAGAAAAAGCTTAGTCCTAGGCATATAGGGCCGTTTGATATTTTCGAGCGAGTAGGTGATGTTTTTTATCGTTTCATTCTTCTGTCGTCGTTACGTATGGTACATAACGTATTCCATATATCCCAATTGTAACAGTATATCCCGGATCTGAGCCATATCCTTGATCATTCAGAATTGGTTGTTGGTACCAACCTTTCGTATGAGAAAAGGCCTATATCCATATTGGACCGAAGGGAGAAGATACTCAAGACCAAGACTATTAGTTTAGTCCATGTTGCTTGGGGTCATTAATCTTTGGGTGAGTCAACTTGGGAAATGAGGATGATATCCGATCGCGATATCCACACATGTTTGACTCATAAGGTATAATGTCTTCCTTATGCCTTATGCTTTTAATTCCTTGCTTGCATGAATGATTTCTTGATTAACTACTAGTCGTAGACTGCCTATAGTTAGTATAGCTTGTCCCGACACCTCTAGCCTCTTGATTAATTTCCAAGGACATAATTCTTTTAAGGTGGGTAAAGTTGTCACTCCCGTTTTTCGTTATACATATTTTTAGGATACGTGTGTAACTCCTCTTCCCAGAAATTTTTTTGAATTTTTATTATTATTTATTAGATTTAAATGGTGATTTGTTTAGAATTTTTTATAAATAATTACTTAGTTAATTATTACGGTAGATGACTTTAACCATGGTTGAGTTTTGAAGTACCAGACGACTAAGAATCATGGCACAGATAGTGCAGTGTCGTGCCTTGACTAGTATATTAGCCATGCCAAGGAAGACCAAGCCATAAGTGTGTCCTAACTAGAAAAACCAGGCCAAGTTGTGACTTAACCTCTAAAGAATTTTAATTATTTATTAATCATATTATTGACTTGTAGAAAACCCGGTTGCACCCAGCTAGCCCGGACTGGACCTGAGCCTAACCAAGCCCATGTAGGCAAGTAGTGAGACGAAAGACGTCCATGTACGTGCTCTTTATGTAAATTTTGTATTTTAAATGGGATAATAAATATGTTGCGATGCGACTATTACATACATGAAAAATGTGTTATTGATATTAAATTAGTATTTTATTTTATAATATGGGGAACCTCCTTCTTGTGATATATTTCTAGATTTCTAGGATTTTATACTATATATATTTATTACTTGTGCATGTGTATAAATGTCATCCTAGATATGCGTATATAGAAATACATAAGAATATGTTCTAATATATATATATATATATATATATATATATATATATATATATATATAATTGTATATGGAGTTGGTTTTATATAGTTATAAATATATTTTCTTAAATAGCTATGGTATAAATTATTTTATACACATGAATGTTAAATTCATTGTAGTGTAAGTATGTATTTATATACTATATATTCGTATATATATATATATATATATATATATATATATATATATATATATATATATATATATATATATATATATATATATATATATATTTTATATATATATATATATATATATATATATATATATATATATATGCATTGGGTGCATATATAGATATAATTATGTATATATATATATGCATTGGGTGCATATATAGATATAATTATTGGTATCTATAAATATAGATATATATATAAAAAGAAAAAGGAATGAGAACAAAGAGATAGGCTTAACCCAGTCCAAAAGCCAGGCCAAGCCCAACCCGATCCTAGTTAGCCCAGTCGGGCCAGAGGCCCACAAGCAAACCAAGCCCCAAGCCAGCTGAGCCCAAGGGGACTCAGACGACCCTGCGCCAAACCGAAAGTGTACATAGAGTAATCGAGAGAGAGAACGTGAAGGAATAACCAAAAACCCTAACCCCAAGACTTCTGCCACCCTCCTCGGCCCTTGGCACCGCCGTGCGTCCACCCTGGTCCGCCGGAGGTCACTGGGAACTACCGTCTGCCGAGCGCGTGCAACACAGTGGAAGGCAGCAGCGAGCAGCGGATGTGCAACTTCGTCACGAGAAATCTTCGCGCATAGTCGACCATTCGCCGAGCCATTTATTCTGGTATGCTCCTAACCCAACCGACTTTACATCCTATTAATTAGATTAGTATCGATCGTAATAAGAGTCCAGGAGAAATCGACTTGAAGTCGAGGAAAAATCTGTCAAAACAGAAAGGATAAACAATCCCAAAGACCCAACTTGGAAGGCATTTTATGATCTGTATGTTAGGAGTTTTCGAAAACTAATTAACAATAGTCCTAGACAACCAATAGGGCACTGAAACCCAGTTTACAGAAATCGATTTCATCAACTACGTACCGAAAAATCGGATTCCAAAGATTGGCAAAAAACTGTTTTAAAATATTAAAAATATAGAAAATTCCTCCGATACGACGTGCGTTTCGCTAAACCGGGAGACGTGGTCACGCACCGTAAGCATCGAAAGGCATGTACAAATATTACGAGCGTGTGGGATTTGACGGAAATCAAAATGGTTGCGTGTGCACGACGAATTTGATACGTATCCGTCAAAATTTACCATATCGACCTCTGTGCAAAATTTTTAATTACATTGTGCGCGTTCGTCAGATCGAGACAAAACTTACGCCAACAAGACCGTATCATTTTTCTTGTCCTATATGCCAAGTTTGGTCTAATTCTAAGACAGTTGATCGGATCGCCGTTTTACGGGCCTTACGATCTGACTCAACGGGCGATTTCGTGCACGACCCACCAGAATCCAAAATTGGACATACCGTTGGGTTCGTATCATCGAAAGAAATTTATAGATATGTAGCTTGACGACTTTAGAGACCATTGACTTTGGCACACTTTTCGGTGCATAGCGGGTCCAACGGCAGACACCGTTTGACCCAAAATTACCATTTTGCCCCTGTATCCAGAATTGGACTTAAGAAAAGGCAATACTAGCTAATTTGACTATTTTGAGAATTATGGCAATGTCTGTTTCAGCTTTCGGAGACAGTTGTGAGATTGGAACTTTTTGGCTTACTAGTTGATAGTTTATTGTTGGTTCTTCGTGCTACTACCAGGCAGGATACCTTGCCTCCCTCTACAGTTCATTTTCATGCTTATAGTTTTTCTGTTTTTATTATGTTATCAATTAGTTAGTCTAGTTGATATGGATTCATATGTTTTCTTCACACCATGTTTACCAGTTTATTTTCTTGCTTGTATATCAGTATTTTATGACTTGATAGCGTAGTTAAACCAGGCTTGTTCGCATTATGGTTCATGCCAGAGTTGCCCTTACCTGTGTCATGACTGAGTTGTACCGCGTCGTCACCTGTAGCTTGACTGAGTCGTGTCTATAAGTATGCGTAACTGAACTGCTATTCCTGTATCGTTTCCACAACATGCGAGTCCACAATCGGTGCGAGGGTTGACCGTTTGCACCTGCGAGTCCACACTCGGGGCGAGGGTGTTTATCTTGATCTGTTTGCACCTGCGAGTCTACACTCGGGGCGAGGGTGTTTGTCGTGAACTAACATGCGAGTCCACACTCGGGGCGAGGGTTAGTGATTAGTTCAAACATGCGAGTCCACACTCGAGGCGAGGGTTTGGTATTCCATTGATCTCTTATTTACTTGTTCTTCTAGCAGTTCATTTATACATAGTTGATCCCGTATTCGTGTTCATAGTTACCTCTCAGTAGCCACACATCAGTCTCATGTCTAGTTTTCCGTTTATATCCGGTTTCTATTCTTATGCATGATTAAACTGCTAGATAGGCATGTTTTTATATATCTTGCTATGTCCCCTGAGGACTTGATGATCTCTTCAGGTTTAGTGACTGCATGGAGTTAATTAGCAGTTCTGGATGGCGGATGATTGTGACACTTGGGTGTTTCAGATGATTACGTTGTTGCTTGTATGATTCAGGTATTTGTCAGTGATATTACTTTGTTATCCTTTCATGCTTTATATCCCTTATCATGAGATATCCTGCTTATTGACTCAGTTTTGAGACTGTTGTTATATTCTTTGGAGTCTTATCGGACATATATGCTAGTGGGCTGCAGACCACGACCCATAGTGTTCATTCATGTTTCGTACACTTATTGTGGATATGAGATATAGATTTATTTGCCATGATTTAGCAGTATACCATAGCCTTGACAGTGTTTACGTATTCGAGTTAGGCTGGAGTCCGCTTGATGCGTAGCTGGCTTGCTCATGTGCTTGCATCCGAAAAACGGGTGTGGGTCTTGACAAGTTTTTTGTGGGGGCCTATGCAGGTCAGAGCATATCGTATCGGTTACGTAACTGTACTAATACGAGCCTGCGAATATGACTATACACTTAGAAATCTCAATCCACACTGTCTTGAAAATTCTTCGAGACATTTCTCTACGTCCTTGAAATTTCATATTTGTTCTCGATTATTCTTCCTTGTCTTCCAAACCATTGATTTTCGTCTCCTTCTATTTTAGGGCGACGAACAATCGTGCTGTCTAGAATCTATCAGAAATTCTTAAATTATGGTATAATATTGCTTGACTATTGAATAATTGGTTGTTATAGATATGAGGGATTATAGATGCCATAAGCCCTAGATATTTGTTGGTAGAATTGTTAGCAACTAGTTAGAAGATTATAAGATTTTAGTGACCGTATTTTGAGGTGTAGTGTGACCAAAGGTGGGTAGAAGTCCCCAAGTATTCGGAGTTATAAAATGGCAATAGAAGGTTATAGAAATTTTTTTTGAGAAATTAAATTTGAGGAGATTAAGGTAATAGTAGACTTTGAATTTTAAGGAATAGTTATGAATTAGAATTTTGAGGACGAAATTATTTTTAAGGTGGGTAGATTTGTAACTCCTCTTTCTGGAAATTTTTTTGAACTATTTTTATCATTTATTTGATTTAAATGGTGATTTTTTTAGAATTTTTTATAAATAATTATTTAGTTAATTATTACGGTAGATGACTTTAGCCATGGTTGAGTTTTGAAGTACCAAACGACTAGGAATCATGGCATGGATAGTGCAGTGGCGTGCCTTGACTAGTGTATAAGCCATGCCAAGGAAGATCCAGCCATAAGTGTGTCTTAACTAGGAAGACCAGGCCAAGTTGTGACTTAACCTCTAAAGAATTTGAATTATTTATTAATCATATTATCGACTTATAGGAAATCCGGTTGCACCAGCTAGTCCGGACTGGACCTGAACCTAACCAAGCCCATGTATGCAAGTAGTGAAACGAAAGACGTCCATGTAGGTGCTCTTTATGTAAATTTTGTATTTTAAATGGGATAATAAATATGTTGCGATGCGACTGTTACATATATGAAAAATGTGTTATTGATATTAAATTAGTATTTTATTTTATAACATGGGGAACCTCCTTCTTGTGATATATTTCTAGATTTCTAGGATTTTATACTATATATATTTATTATTTGTGCATGTGTATAAATGTCATCCTAGATATGTGTATATAGAAATACATGAGAATATGTTCTAATATATATATGTTTAGAATTATATATGGAGTTGGTTTTATATAGTTATAAATATATTTTCTTAAATAACTATGGTATAAATTATTTTATACACATGAATGTTAAATTCATTGTAGTGTAAGTATGTATTAATATACTATATATTGTATATATGCATATATCTATATATATATGCATTGGGTGCATATATAGATATAATTATTGGTATCTATAAATATAGATATATATAAAAAGAAAAATGAATGAAAACAAAGAGATAGGCTTAGCCAAGCCCAAAAGCCAGGCCAGGCCTAACCCGATCCCAGCTAGCCAGTCGGGCCAGAGGCCCACAAGCAAACCAAGCCCCAAACCAGCTGAGCCCAAGAGGACTTAGGCGACCCTGCGCCAAACCGAGAGTGTATAAAGAGTTATCGAGGGAGAGAACGTGAAGGAATAACCAAAAACCCTAACCCCAATACTTCCACCACCCTCCTCGGCCCATGGCGCCGCCGAGCGTCCACCCTGGACCGCCGGAGGTCGCTGGGAACTGCCGTCGGCTTAGCGCGCGCAACACAGTGGAAGGCAGCAGCGTGTAGCGGATGTGCAACTTCATCACGAGAAATCATCGCGCACAGTCGACCATTCGCCAAGCCGTCTTTTCAGCTATGCTCCCAACCTAACCGACTTTACATCCCATTAACTAGATAGTATAGACCGTAATAAAAGACCATAAGAAATCGACTTGAAGTCAAAGAAAAATCTGTAAAAATAGAACGTATAAACAGTCCCAAAGACCCAACTTGGAAGGCATTTTATGATTTGTATGTTAGGAGTTTTCGAAAACTAATTAACGACAGTCCTACACAACCTATAGGGTACTGAAACCCAGTTTACGGAAATCGATTTCATCGACTACCTGCCAAGAAATCGGATTCCAAAGATTGGCAAAAAATTGTTTTAAAATATTAAAAATATAGAAAATTTCTCCGATACGACGTACGTCCAGCCAAACCGGGCGACGTGGTCGTACACCGTAAGCATCGAAAGCCGCATACGAATATTGCAGGCATGTGGGTTTTGAGGAAAATCAAATTGGTTGCGTGTGCGCGACGAATTTGATGCACATCCGTCGAAATTCATCGTATCGACCTCTGTGTAAATTTCCCAATTACATTATGCACGTTCGTCAGATCGAGGCAAAACTTACGCCAAAAGGTCCGTATCATTTTTTGGTCCTGTATGCCAAGTTTGGTCCAATTCTGAGACAGTTGATCGGATCGTCGTTTTACGGGCCCCACGATCCAACTCAACGGGCAATTTCGTGCACGGCCCACCAGAATCCCAAATTGGACATACTGTTGGGTTTGTATCATCAAAATAAATCCATAGACATATAGTTTGATAACTTTAGAGACCATTGACTCTGGCATGCTTTTCGGTGCAAAGCGGGTCCAACGGCGGACACCGTTTTGACCTAAAATTACCGTTTTGCTCCTGTATTCAGAATTGAACTTAAGGACAGGCAATCCTAGCTAATTTGACTATTCTAAAAATGTTGGCAATGTTTGTTTCAGCTTTCGAAGGCAGTTGTGAGATTGGGACTTTTTGGCTTAGCAATTGACAGTTTATTGTTGGTTCTTCGTTCTACTACCAGGCAAGATACCTTGCCTCCCTCTACAGTTCATTTTCATGTTTATAGTTTTTTTATTTTTATTATGTTATCAATTAGATACTCTAGTTTATTTTTTTGCTTGTATATCAGTATTTTATGACTTGATAGCGTAGTTACACCAGGCTTGTTCATATTATGGTTCATGCCAGAGTTGCCCTTACCTGTGTCATGACTGAGTTATACCATATCGTCACCTGTAGCTTGACTAAGTCGTGTCTACAAGTATGTGTAATTGAACTGCTATTCATGTATCATTTTTGTAACCTGTGAGTCCACAATCAGGGCGAGAGTTGACCGTTTGCACCTGTGAGTCCACACTCGGGGCGAGGGTGTTTGTCTTGATATGTTTGCATTTGCGAGTCCACACTCAGGGCAAGGGTGTTTGTCATGAACTAACCTGCGAGTCCACACTCGGGACGAGGGTTAGTGATTAGTTCAAACCTGCGAGTCCACACTCGGGGCGAGGGTTTGGTATTTCATTGATCTCTTGTTTACTTGTTCTTTCAACAGTTAATTTATGCATAGTTGATCCCGTATCCGTGTTCATAGTTACCTGTCAGTAGCCACACATCAGGGGACATATCTAGTTTTCCATTTATATCCTGTTTATATTCTTATTATTTATATTCTTATGCATGATTAAATTGCTAGATAGGCATATTTTTATGTATCTTGATATGTCCCCTGAGGACCTGATGATTTCTTCAGGTTTAGTGATTGCATGGAGTTAGTTAGCAGTTCTGGATGGTGGATGATTGTGACAATTAGGAGTTTCAGATGATTACAATGTTGCTTGCATGATTCTGGTATTTGTTAGTGATATTACATTGTTATCCTTTCGTGCTTTACATCCCTTATAATAAGATATTTTGCTTATTGGTTCAGTTTAGAGACTCTTGTTATATTCCTTAGAGTCTTATCAGACATATATGCTAGTGGGCTGCAGTCTACGACCCATAGTATTCATTTATGTTTCGCACACTTATTGTGGATTTGAGATATAGATTTGTTTGCCATGATTTGGCAGTATACCATAACCTTGGCAACGTTTACGTATTCGAGTTGGGCTGGAGTCCGCTTGATGCTGTTTGCCATAAAATATAAAAGAACAGAACAATTATATCGGAGGACTGGACTTTTACTTCACAATACAAACTCGCTTGTACAAAGAAAGCCTAGGGACGAAAACCTAGGTACAACAATCTAAGTACAATTGTTTATTTTAGATTCTGGAGGGTGACGGTAGAGGCTCGGGAAAGCGATGACAGCTCTGCCTTACTCCATGGACGATGGATGCAGCCTTGGCTTCGGGGAAGAAATGCTCTCAGGATGCCCTCTGTGCGTGCCTTTGTCTCTCTGCTCTCTCTCTTTAAGTCTCTCCAGGTACTCTGGTGCTCTTCGAAAAAAGTCTCATTTGCAAGGTAATGGCACCTTACTATTTATAGAAGTGGGATGCAATCATTAGAGCTTGCAATGATTGCCTCCTTGATAAGTCGGCGATTAAGGATCAATTAATCTGGGCCCTTCATTCTGATTGTAGCAAATCTAGGTAATTAATGTAGATTGCATTAAATCTCTGTGGGCAATTAATGATGATTGCCATAAATCTTCATGATTTTTCATGCCAAGCTCGGATCTCCTGCCATGTGTTCAATTTACATGATTGCAAATGATCTGATTTGATTCCAGTAATTATGAGGATGGCACTAAACCTGGTTATTAGGATTTGTTGACAAATCTTAATCGATTTGATGCCACGTGTCCCATTATTATTATGCTGCTAGCTGTAGGGACGCAAAAAAAACTAATCTTCTGCCACGTGTCTTAACCACGAGCCACTTAGGAAATCTGAACCGTATAAGGATTATTCCCTACTGAGCCTCATAAGACTGGCCATGTATGGAAATGATCTGAGACGCATGAGCGTAGGTGACCGCATAATGGGTGGCTTCTCAGTGAGCCGCATGAGGATAGTCTTCATGAGCCGCATATGGTAGGCTCTGTCTGAGCCGCATGAGGTGGCCTCTCCATGAGCCGCATGGGCTGGCCTCTACCTGAGCCGCATGGGCTGGCCTTCTGCCTGAGCCGCATGCGACAGTCCACGTGTCAAGGTTGTATGAAGGATTTTGGGATTTGTGTCAGAGATTTCCTTCGTTTCCCTAGGAATCTATTATTATGACAGGGTCTTTATGGCAGCTTTATGTCAGAGCCGTCAGCTCTCCTTTATGTCAGAGCATTAAATAGGGCCTTTACTTAATGGTCAATTGCAGGAGCGAACCGCAGAAGGCCACGTGGTGTTTGCTTGAGCCGCATGTCCAAGTGGGTGACTTTTGAACCGCATGATGTTCTTGAGCCGCATGAAGCTCGTCTGTTCTTAAACCGCATACGTTTTCCTGTTCTGAGCCGCATGAGCAATCATGTTCCTTTTCCATGCTTCTACAGATGCGTAGCTGGCTTGCTCACGTGCTTGCATCCAAAAAGCGGTTGCGGGTCATGACAACGTGTACGAGTCTCTGACATATGTCAGGTGACCCGTATTTTGACTTGTCTTGCTTAACCTTGTCTTGGTTAAATCTTGACTTGGTTTATATTTGGTTTTGTTTAACTTGACTTGGCTTGGCTTGGTTCGATTTGGGTTGGTTTGAGATGAAGAGGATTGGTATAAAAACTAACCCCTTTCTCTCTCCTCCATTATCACCATTTACTTTTCATCATCATCTTTTTTATTTACTCCCCCCACCTACCAAGCCCTAG
Organism: Iris pallida; assembly: GCA_029216955.1. Taxonomy (NCBI): domain Eukaryota; kingdom Viridiplantae; phylum Streptophyta; class Magnoliopsida; order Asparagales; family Iridaceae; genus Iris; species Iris pallida. Next base: position 42,839,112 of record JANAVB010028818.1, read on the forward strand.
GCAAGTGCAAGTTGCTTCATGATGGATCTCAAGTCTTATTGTTTCATTCTCTTCCTTACTTGATCTAAGCCTCTTTAGAACTTGACAAATTTGGTTTTGATGGATAGATTTTTGTATATGTAAGTTTTATGAATTTTTTTGTTCTTCTTGATTTTGATCTCTTAAAGTTTGTTATTTTTGAAATCTAATGGTTCCAAGTTGTGGAGAATTTCATTCTACCCAATTTTGACTTGAAACGCTTGATTTTGACTTCGTATGAGAAAGTTATAGCATTTTTCATTTTTATGAGTTCTCCACACCTTCGGCGCTATCGGGACGATGAATAGTACCGCCCGCCTATGCACCGTGCCTTTGTGCCATGCGTGCCGTGTACCCGCGCGCTGCGTATTTCGCGTGCCGTGCGTCTGCATGATTTTTTCCTGTACGCTTGTGCGCCGTGCCTTTGCACCCTACACGCATAGCCTGCGCTTCTGGAGGTAAAATTGTTGGAGGCTGATCAACTGGTAGCCCAGCTTCAGGTGCTTCGGCAGGCTGATCTGTCTGCTACTATAGATCAGGAGCGCAGTTTCCTCATAGCTGCTGTAGAGAAGATAAGGGCTGCTCGGGATAAGATCAGGCCGGCCATACTGAAGGACCTCCGCGATTTGTCGGATCGATATGATCAGTTGAGCCGCGAGAGTAAAGATGTTATGGCTCGGGAAGCGACTGCCTCCCGTGGGGTCATTGACACGCGGGAGCAGATCCTTGAGCTTCAGAGGAAGTTACCTTTCCTGGAGTCTAAGCTTGAGGCTGCCCGCATCGACAGGGGGCTAATTATCCAGGAGGCTGACAGAGTCAATCGAGCTTCTACTGGCCTGGAGCTCTCCCTGAAGAAACTGGAGGATAGCTGGCAGGCACATATGTACTTGGATGATGCGGAGCAGTTATCCCAGGAGGCTGAGCGCTGAACTAGACAGCGACTTGAACGGGGGACCACCTTGGTGAATAACCGTCTTCTGGAATTATGTACCGTCGAACCATAGACGGCTTTTTTCTCTTCTTTTGTTTTTGTTCTTTTCCTTTCTTTAAGTAGGACGTTGTCCCTTGAACGTGTAGTACTTTCGCCTTCCAAATAAAAGAGTATGTTTTATTCTACCCTTTATTTGTACTGCTTGTTGTGCCTGTGGTGTTATGGTGATGTTTGCCCCGCTTGGGGGATTGTTTGTAGACCTGTTACCTTTGGCATACCTGGGTTTTAGGTACGGATAACAAGTTTGATGGGGATACCTAGAACAATTCCACGGTAAGGTGGTCATGGACGTTCCGGGTATCGGGAGAAAGAATGCCATAGAGCAGCTGGGCTCCCGGGGCATGATGAGAAATGATGTGCCTGTACTAGGAAACTTAGTACAACATTTGTAGTCAGCAGAGGATATTTGTGGGCCTATTATCCTTGGCGTACCGTGGTTCAGGATACGGATAATAAGACGAGAGAAAACCATCATACTTACTCAGAGGTAATGAGGACATGGCAAGTATGGGGGTTTTACCGCGTGGTCTTCCTACTCAAAGATAATAAGGACATGGCAGGAGTGGACTCAGCAGAGAATATTTGTGGTCAACAGAGGACATTTGTGGGCCTATTATCCTTGGCGTACCCTGGTTCAGGATATGGATAATAAGACGAGAGAAAACCATCATACTTACTCAGAGGTAATGAGGACATGGCAAGTATGGGGGTTTTACTGCGGAGTCTTCCTACTCAGAGGTGATGAGGACATGGTAGGAGTGGACTCAACGGTAGATATTTATGGTCAACAGAGGAAATATGTTGGCCTATTATCCTTGGCGTACCCTGGTTCAGGATACGGATAATAAGACGAGAGAGAAAACCAACATACTTACTCAGAGGTAATGAGGACATGGCAAGTATGGGGGTTTACCGCGGAGTCTTCCTACTCAGAGGTAATGAGGACATGGCAGGAATAGACTCGACGGAGGACATTTGTGGACCTATTATCCTTGGCGTACCCTGGGTTTATTTTTTGGGTACAGATAATAAGTCGAGAGAGAACCAACATATTTATTCAGAGGTAATGAGGACATGGCAAAAATGAGGGTTTCTTAGATGGAGCCTTCCCACTCAGAGATAATGAGGACATGGCAGGTGTGGGTTCCATGAAGGGGTACATAGAACGACTTAGAGGTAATGAGGACATGTAAGTTCTATGTAGAGGGGTGATTTATTTTTGGCGGAAGTGAAATGACTCAGAGGTAACATCAACGTGGTCATTTTAAAAATTTGTGGATCCGTTACCCTTTTTTGTACACTGAGAGTGCGGGTAGTGGATCATGAGGGAGGAGCTCTTTCAGAAGAATAAGTTCAGAGGTATGGTCATACATGACTTACTATCTAAAAGAGTGACCAGAATGTAAGTTCAGAGGCACCTGCGGGTACATAACTCAGCAATCTGGGATATTTGGAGGAAGAATATGGGTTCAGCGGTACTGGAGGGTACATAACTCAGAAATCTGGAATTTGGAGAATGTGAGTTCAGCGGTACCGGCGGGTACATAATTCAATAATCTGGGATTTAGAATATGAGTTCAGCGGTACCAGCGGGTACATAACTCAATAATCTAGAATTGGGAGAATGTCGTTTAGACATAATATTTCTTCAAAAACTTGCCGTTGACGGGCAACATGAGCAAGTCTCCGTTTTCTTTTGCGAGGTGGTAAGCACCGTTGGAGAATACGACCACAATGATAAATGGACCTTCCTATTTTGGCTGGAATTTGCCGGCGGTTTTGTTAGTCATGACCATCGGCCTCCGAAATGCCAGAACGAGATCGCCCACTTGGAATATTCTGATTTTTAACCTTCTTGTTGAAGGCTCCGGAGATGCGTGCTTGGTATAGCTCGATTCGTTGCTAAGCCAAGAGGCACTTTTCATCTAAGGCCTCCAACTCTTGTAGCCGACAACGATAGTTATCATCCGTCGTCAATTGGTAAGGGAGAGCGACACGGAGCGAGGGTTTTTGAGTCTCCAACGGGAGAACTGCCTCACTCCCGTACACCAGGGAGAATGGTGTGTTCCCTGTGGCTGTTCGGACTATGGTACGGTACGCCCGTAAGCATTTACCAAGCTTCATGTTCCAGTCGTGTTTGTTGGATGACACGAACTTATTGAGAAGTTTGATGATTATTTTATTGAATGCTTCTGCCAACCCATTCGCTGCCGGATTGTATGGTGTTGAAGCAATATTCTGGATGCGATGCTTGTCGCAGAACCGATAAAAGGCATGGCTTGCGAACTGCGGACCATTATCATGGATGATCCTTCGGGATAGTCCAAAGCGATAGATGACGTGATGCTTGAGGAAGCTGATCACGTTTGAAGTCTTTACTTCTGCCAGCAAAACAACTTTTGCCTATTTGAAGAAGTAATCTGTGATGGCGAGTATGAAGCGATGTCCTCGGGAAGATGGTAGAGCGATCGGACCGATGATATCCATTCCCCATGCTTCGAATGGCCAGGACGCCACTGTCGGATGTAGAAATTCGGATGGCTGGTGGATGAAGTCCGCATGGACTTGGCAGGCTTTGCGCTTTCTTGCATAGTCTATCGCATCTGCAACCATCATGGGCCAGTAGTAGCCCATTCGGCGAAGACGGTCTTATAATTTTGGGCGAGGCTGATGGGCCCCGCAGACACCGTCATAAGCTTTGCGTACGGCTTCTTTGGCTTCTGCGTTTGACAGACATCGAAGCAATAATCCATCGTAGGATCGGCGATACAGCATTTTTGTCTCTGTATCGTAGAAGAATCTAAGAGAACGCCTTCTGATAGAGGTGGCTTCCTTTGGGTCCTCCGGCAGAATGTTGTAGACTACAAAGTCAATGAATGGTTGTCTCCAGTCTTTTGTCTTGTCGATCGTCTGAGTGGAATAACTTGCCACGAATTGAACATTGTTCTTGGGACAGACCAGTTCATGGCCAATCACATCCACCGATTGATGAGCATAGTTCGGAACCGCTAGGGAAGCGGCAAGGCCAGCTAAGGCATCGGCTTCGATATTTTGGAGTCTAGGGACGTGTTCGATGAAGAACCCTTCAAATGACGAGATAATGTTGATCGCTATTTGGTGATAGGGGATCATGTATTCATGGCGAACCTCGTATGAACCCCGGATCTGATTGACGATTAATTGTGAATCGTTGTATGCTTCAAGATATTCTACCCCCAGCTCTCTTACAAGTTGGAGGCCAATGACCAAAGCGTTTTATTCGGCCATATTGTTAGAGCAGGGTTCCGTGAGGGAGTAAGCACGGCTGATCACTAGTCCGGAAGGAGAAATCAGCACCACCCCGACTCCAACGACGATGTTGCCCTAGGGTCCAGTTCTCGATGCACCGTCAAAGAATATTTGCCATATATCATCATGGGAGGCTGCATGTGAGTCGGTGACCTCATCTGGGATTCCTTTATATACTCTAGACGACTCCGAGCCTGGGTGGGCTGCTAAAAAGTCTGCCAGGGCTTGACCTTTAACAGCCTTTTGCGGGACGAAGATCATATGATAAGGAGACAGTAATATTGCCCATGTGGCGAGGCGGAAGCTGAATACCCCTGGTTTATTCATGAGGACCCTGAGATGATTGACTCGTGAGATCACATGTATGGTTTGTCCTGTGACATAGTGCTGCAACTTTTGAATGGCGAATACCAGGGCGAGACATTCCTTCTCCACGACGGTATATCGGTGCTCTGGCCCAATCATCATTCGGCTGAGGTAATATATATCTTGTTCATGGCATGCATCGTTGTTTTGTGCTAGCAAAGCACCGAGGGAATGCTCCATTGCTCGTACATAGAGCAGGAATGGTTTTCTAGCAACCGTGGCCACCAGGACTGGAGGGTTCGGCAAATATTCTTTGATGCTGTCGAAGGCACGTTGGCAATCTTCATCCCATACGAACGAGATGCCTTTTTTTATGAGATGGGTGAATGGCTGACAACGCCCGGAGAGGTTGGAAATGAACCTCCTGATGTAAGCTAACCTCCCTTGGAGGCCTCGAAGTTCTCGGAGATTTCTCGGGGGACCCATCTCTATGATTGCCTTCGTCTTCTCTGGGTCTACATGGATACCCTAGGAGGTGATGATGAAACCCAAGAATTTCCCGCTGGATATGCCCAGGAAGGACTTCGTAGGGTTCATTTTCAAATTGTGCGCTCGTATCAGGTCGAATACCATCCTCAGATCCTACAGATGGTCTCCCTTATAGCGACTCTTGATGGCAATGTCATCAACATAGCACTCTACAGTCTTGCGTACGTGGTCTCTGAAGTTGATACTCATGGCTCTTTGATATGTGGCACCGACATTTTTTAAACCAAAAGGCATGACTGTGTAGCAGTATGTGCCAATCGGTGTTCGAAATAATGTATGCTTTTCGTCGTCAGGAGACATCTTGATTTGGTTGTACCCTGAGAAACCATCCATAAATGACATGCGTTCGAAGTCGTATGTGTTATCGATCATGATGTCTGTGATAGGGAGGGGGAATTCATCTTTAGGACATGCCTCGTTCAGATTATGGAAGTCGATGCAGATTCGAATCTTTTCATACTTCTTGAGGACTGGTACTATGTTGGCAACCCAGTCTGGGTATTGTTCTTCACGAATGAAGCCACTGGCTATAAGTTTGTTGACTTCGGCTTCGATCGCATCCATGATGCCCTGGCGGAAGTGTCGCTGTTGTTGTTTGACCGAATTTGCATCCGGCCGAATGTTGATCTTATGAAGGGCAACCTCGGGGTTTAGTCCTGGCATGTATTCATAGCTCCCGACGAACATATCAATATATCCTTTGACAAGTTCCAGTAGCGATTCTCGCTCTTCGTCTGTCAGGCTTTACTGACGAAGATTGGTTTTGGAGAAGATTCGCTGCCGAGGTCGACCTGTATAACTTTATCTTCAGCAGGAGGTTCGCTCTTTTTGAACCTATTTTTCCATTGTGCATCCAGCTGTTGGGCCCACGGCTCTAACTCGAGCATTTCAAAAATGTCTTCATCTTCTTCGTAAGCGTCGGCGAATGCCATATTGACTGACAGGACTTGTCTGAATACGTCTCCGATGCTGGCATCCGAATCAGAGGTTGGTGACCCGGTTGAATGTGAATGCCAGTCGCATTCCTCATCTGAACTTTCAGGGGTCGTTGCGGGCGTAACGTACCCTAATCCACATCGGGTCTTGTCATAGTAGTCCCGTGGTTTGCCAGCCGGGACTGGTGGCTTTAAAGATAATCGTCGACCAGTGCCGTAGTTCAAGCCTGGCGTAGTCTCCAGATCATACCCATGTTTTTCATGAGGTATTTGGACTGGGTGCTATAAAGATACAGAGGTAGTCTTCCGACATCTGATTCAAGATCGACCTTCTCTATGGTGAAGGGATGTGGATCATCCTTTCGGCCGAAGATGATTAGATGGTCCCCTCCCTCGATTATGCGGTAAGCGTTTTCACTGGAGTAAGCTGATTTGCGGTGTAAACATTTGTCACCTGTGTGTGTAGGTGAGTGCCTATACCGTGTTCTATAGCATACATTGTACAAAGCTTATTAAGCTCGAGGTAGTTCAAAGATAGCCCTTTATTGATGAAGTAAGGTATCTTTTCTAGCGAGATTACATCATCTGCGGAGGGAACATCAGTGTGGGCAACCACATACTTGGCCAGTTCAGGTTCTTCTTCGGCCACCCCCTGTATAAATGAAGACTGAGAGGATGACCTGGGCAGCTTGATCATCAGGGGTTCTGTTGGTGGGGCCGAACATGGAGTTGTTGGCAAACTAGCGACCCCCAGTTTGGTACTCGATATTGGGAGGGGAGTTGTTGGCTCGCTAGAAGCCCCAGACTTTGCATCGAGGTGACGATTCTTCTTAAGAAGACGTATCATCATTGGCTTATCGGAGGGGTTGAGCTTCTCCGTTTGTGGCTGGACGACTCTTGGCAGTCTGATTGTCAGTGGCTCCGTTGTGGGTCTTGGCGCTTGGCCGGACCTTGGCAGCCGGATTATCATTTGTCCTTCTTGTGCCGAGAGGCTGATTGCGTCCGTACGTAGAGCGGCCGTAAGGGGTACGGATTTGCCAGGTTTGCGAACTTGAAGGTTGATCGTCAGAGGTTCTTCTGATCCTGAGGCCGTCTTAGTTTGAGCTTGTACATCTTCATCAAGGTGCCTCTTCGACTTTTCGTATAGGCAGGAATCCGAGTAGTAGGATTCGACCCCTTTGAAGGGATCAATGTCGGCGAATTCTGTCCTCACGAAGCCGTGCTTGTCGACATACTTGAAGTACTGGTGTAACGTGGAAGGCACGATCATGTAATCGTGTATCCAAGGGTGCCCCAGGAGGATATTGTATGAAGTATCCGCATCTATGACGTAACAGGTCACTTCTGACTGAAGATCGCCAATTTGGCACTTCAAGCGAATCTTTCCAATTGGGTAGCTCCTGCCCGAATTGAAATCGCTGATGGCGGTGCTTGTTGGCGTTAGACGATGCATGGGAATGCGAAGATGATGTAACAGACCCTTCGGGATGATGCTTATGGAAGAACTAAGATCAATGTGCATCCGATCTACCTTTACGTCACCGATGTATCCAGTGTAGTATAACGGATGATCCTGCATGTTGGTCTTAATGAGCATATCCTGTGGAGTGAAGACAATGTTGGGCATCTCTCCTGTGCAAGCGCTGTCTTGGAGATCTGCAGGCGGGCTCTCTCCCGTGAGGTTGACCTGAGCAAGATAGGCGTCGACATTCTGGAGTGGATCGCTCAAAGCCACGCGAATATTCTTTGAGAGTCTCAGAAGCTCGTATAATGATAATTTGGCCGGTGTGTTGGCTAATTATGCCAAGATATCGAAGTTGCAGGGCCTCTCCAGCCCCTGAGGTGCCTCTTTTCGGAGGGATTTGTGAAAGCGAGTCTCCTTCGGCCTAGGCTTGTCGGTCGTCGGAGGCTGAGAAGGTCCTGGAGTGTCAGCAGTAGCTGGCTGATGATATTCAGCCGAGTTATCAGCCACAGGTTGGGATTGTGCCCCAGACCGGGTAACGACAGCCGTGACTTCTTCGACATTTGTCGAGATTGTGCGGCAGGATCTGACTTTTCCACTCTTTTTCTTACGAATGGAAGGTGGTGTGGACTGAGTCACTTCAAGTACCAGGTCCGGATGGACCCACATGACCTCCTCCCGTGATGTGGTGAGGGGCACTAGACCGGTAGCCTGATCCCGAGGAGGTGGAAGATTAGCAATCTCTATTGTCGCCAGAGGGACGGGTACCATTCCGTCTTGAGTCTCTGTTGGAGGGAAGCTGCCGAATTGTACGGACACCATATTGGCCGCCACGGTTACCTCCTCGAAATCGATGGCCAGAGCCTTCGAGTCGATGAGATGTTGGATGTATCATTTCAATTGGTAGCAGCCGTGTGTAGCATGGTGGACGTAGCGGTGGTAATGGCAGTACTTTGGGCTCTCCATTTCTGCCGGCCGAGGTTTCCATCTTGGTGAAGGGAGCTGAATTCTATCTCCTTGTATGAGCATGTCGAAGATGGGCTTGACATGACCGTCTTCGAAGGAGTAGGTCATTTGCGGCCATTGTTTGTCTGTCGGTTTTGAGTCAAGTTTCTGGGCTGTGTCGGCCACCATAGCCTGCTTGCCCTTGTTGTCCCGATTGTTGGTGGAGCTACCCTCATTGTTGTTGGTATTGGGACGCTTGCCCTTGTCCTCTCCCTCTGATATGTGCAATCCCAGTTGGCGAGCCTTCTTTAACCTGTCTTCGGTGTTAGTGGCACTGATGATAAACGTCTTCCAGTCCTTAAATTGACTTTCACCCATCCAGAGGCTGATTGTTGGAAGCAGCCTCTTTTGGCAAATTTCAATTAAGGAGAAATCTGGATTACCGGACGGTAACTTCATGGCTGTTTGGCGAAACTGCTCAATATAGTTCCTTGTCAGCTCTTTCTCCCCTTGAAAGACGTCCATGAGGGTAGACATTTTGATGTCCTATCCTACTTCGTAGAATCTTTCCAAGAACATGCGCTTGAAGCTGGCGAAGGAGTGGATGCAGTTGTCTGGCAGGTTATGGTACCAGTCGAAGGTGACCCCTTCCAATGCCCCGATGAATAATCGTGTAAGGATGGCATCGTCATGGGGCAGATGGTCGATGGTGACCTCGAAGTAAGTGATGTACTGACTTGCGGAGGTCTTTCCATCATATGGATTGATATGGAATGGTTTATACTTTGGTGGGAAGGGAACATCTCTCCACGCAGCGGGATACGGTTGTCTTATCCTGAGATCTTGGAAGTTTTCTCGGGCATAGAATATGGCTCGGAGCTCCTGGACCTCTCTTCTTGCCTCCCTGGCTTCGTCTGCAGCTGTAGGAGCCGACATTTCAGAAGGAGTATTGCCCGGGTTTGGTGCTGATGAGTTTGAGTCTGTATTGACCGCGGGATCCAAGTTTGTTTGGCCAGGCCTTCCTCCTTGCAGAGTAGGGAGGGCTGCTTTGATCTCGTCCATGAATTTGGCCAAAGTGCGCAGTATGGCCTCCAGGGTGTCGATGCGTTGGCGATCACTGGGACCATCCTGTTCGTCGTTTGTCATGAATGCTGTCCTCACATGAATAGAAGCGGAAGGGACAGTGGATGACGTGCCCTCCGAATCATATTCCTGTACCGAGAAGTCATTAGGGTATATGGGAATATTTTCCTCAGGTTCGGACTCAGAAGGAACAGTACCCCCAGCTTTCGAGTTTGCCTCGTCTTGGGAATTGTGGACGTCCTCGGAGACGTCAGGATTTGCTACATCTAATAGGAGAGTTGTTTCCTCCAGCTAATCTTCTTGGAATATCAGATTGTCGTGAATGTTCGGAGGAGTGCTACCCTAGTTCCGGCAACCCCCAGTGACCTGGATGATGAATCTCCCACTATAGCAGATTTCGTCTTTGAACGGGTACCTTGGAAAACTCCGGTGGTGGGCAACCGTTTAGACGACAGTCTCTTAGTCATAGTGGTTGAAATCTTCGGGCTGGAAACGTTTGTCTTCTTTCCTCTCCCATCGGCTAGGATTTTCTTCGCAGAGTTGCAGGAGACGATGTGAGGTACCTCATCCTCTGAACATGGTTATTGCAGTCTTTGGAAGACGGACTGTCGATCTTCTCGTACCATCGTATTATTGCAACAACAGTTGATGATGACTTAGGTGTAGTGACGTACGTGGGAGGACTCTTTGCACCCCGAGGCCCCCTCTTTTTCCTTGCGATTGTGGATGATAGCCTCACGCAAGTCAGACAGGTCTGAAACGACCATGTTTGCTCCCTGGATTTTGGGAGACTTTTGGGAACCACTCTGTTCGTTTACCGCCGGGGGATGGACTCGAGTAGTTCTGTACAACTTTCCATCAGAGGCCGTATAACAGTATGTGGAACGCTCGGATGGTCAGAGATCGGGCCAGCGGACTGAGCTTGCCAAGCTCGTGCTGCCCTAGACTTCTTCACTCTAGTGCGTGAGGGCACATAGTAGGAAGAGTCTAAGTGGTGCTAGAGAGAGTCAGATATGTTTTCTCGGGAGCACGAGAGAGCATAGGAGAGGCGACCGAAGACTGAGCCGCGTGGAGCAGGCGGTATGCGGGTAGAATCAACAGTCTTCATGCGGTTGGCAGTCGTAGCCGCATGGGCTTTCTTCATTCGGCTGGAAGTCTCAGCCGAATTAGCCTTCTCTATGCGGCTAGAAATCCTAGCCGCATGAGTGTTATGCATTTGGCTGGCAGTTTCGGCCGCATGGACATCATGCATGCGACTGGCAATTTCGGTCGCATGAATCTTCGTCCTGCGGCTACTGCCTTTGTTCGGCTTCTTCCTGGAGTACATAGAATCACTCTTTGCCCTGCAAGTCCAGCATCGTAGTGCTTTCCTTTGTCAGACTTGGGGACAGCAGAGTCCTCTATGGTTTGAAGTGGAGCCGCATGAGACTTGTCTTCGCCATCTTGGGCAGCAGAGAGTACTCCGTCCAGAGCATGGAGAGGAGCGAATGACTTTAGCCTCCACTCCATACGAGCTTTTTTCGTACGAGTTCGCTTCTGGTCTGGGCCAGCGCTCCAGTCGAAGAGCATTTCTTCAAACCCCTGTTGGTTGAAGCGGACGACCATCTTCTGTTGTGTGGAGCCAAGTTTGGCTGCATCCGATTGCGTCACCAACTCCTCAGCCATGGAGAAGTTTGTCCCCAGCAGAGTCGCCATCGTGTTTTCCATGAAATATAAAAGAACAGAACAATTATATCGGAGGACTGGACTTTTACTTCATAATACAAACTTGTTTGTACAAAGAAAGCCTAGGGACGAAAACCTAGGTACAGCAATCTAAGTACAATTGTTTATTTTAGATTCTGGAGGATGACGGTAGAGGCTCGGGAAAGCGACGGCAGCTCTGCCTTACTCCTTGGACGATCGAATGCAGCCTTGGCTCCGGGGGAGAAATGCTCTCAGGATGCCCTCTGTACGTGCCTTTGTCTCTCTGCTCTCTCTCTTTAAGTCTCTCCAGGTACTCTGGTGCTCTTCGAAAAAAGTCTCCTTTGCAAGGGAATGGCACCTTGCTATTTATAGGAGTGGGATACAATCATTAGGGTTTGCAATGATTGCCTCCTTGATAAGTTGGCGGTTAAGGATCAATTAATCTGGGCCCTTCATTTTGATTCTAGCAAATTTAGGTAATTAATGTAGATTGCATTAAATCTCTATGGGCAATTAATGATGATTGCCATAAATCTTCATGATTTGTCATGCCAAGCTCGGATCTCCCGCCACGTGTTCAATTTGTATGATTGTAAACGATCTGATTTGATCCCAGTAATTATGAGGATGGCACTAAACCTGGTTGTTGGGATTTGTTGATGAATCTTGATCGATATGATGCCACGTGTCCTATTATTATTATGCTGCTAGCTGTAGGGACGCAGGAAAAACTAATCTTCTGCCACGTGTCTTAACCACGAGCCACTTAGGAAATTCGAACCGCATGAGGATTGTTCCCTACTGAGCCGCATAAGACTGGCCATGTATGGAAATGATCTGAGCCACATGAGCGTAGGTGACCGCATGATGGGTGGCTTCTCAGTGTGCCGTATGAGGATAGTCTTCATGAGCCGCATATGGTAGGCTCTGCCTGAGCCGCATGAGGTGGCCTCTCCCTGAGCCGCATGGGATGGCCTCTGCCTGAGCCGCATGGGGTGGCCTCTCCCTGAGCCGCATGTAACTGTCCACGTGTCAAGGCCGCATGAAGGATTTTAGGGTTTGTGTCAGAGATTTCCTTCATTTTCCTAGGAGTCTATCATTATGACAGGGTCTTTATGGCAGTTTTATGTCAGAGCCGTCAGCTCTCCTTTATGTTAGAGCATTAAATAGGGCCTTTACTTAATGGTCAATTGCAGGAGCGAACCGCAGAAGGCCACATGGTGTTTGCTTGAGCCGCATGTCCAAGTGGGTGACTTTTGAACCGCATGATGTTCTTGAGCCGCATGAAGCTCGTTTATTCTTGAACCGCATGGGTTTTCCTGTTTTGAGCCGTATGAGCAATCATGTTCCTTTTCCATGCTTCTACAGATGCGTAGCTGGCTTGCTCACGTGCTTGTATCCGAAAAGCGGGTGCGGGTCGTAACAACGTGTACGAGTTTCTGACATATATCAGGTAACCCATATTTTGACTTGTCTTGCATAACCTTGTCTTGGTTAAATCTTGACTTGGTTTATATTTGCTTTGGTTTAACTTGACTTGGCTTGGCTTTGTTTGGGTTGGGTTGGTTTGAGATGAAGAGGATTGGTATAAAAACCTTTCCCTTTCTCTCTCCTCCATTATCACCATTTACTTTTTATCATCTTCTTCTTCATTTACTCCCCCACCTACCAAGCCCTAGGCAAGTGCAAGTTGCTTCATGATGGATCTCAAGTCTTATTGTTTCATTCTCCTCCTTACTCGATTCTAAGCCTCTTTAGAACTTGACAAATTTGGTTTTGATGGATAGATTTTTGTATATATAAGTTTTATGAATTTTCTCGTTCTTCTTGATTTTGATCTCTTAAAGTTTGTTATTTTTGAAATCTAATGGTTCCAAGTTGTGGAGAATTTCATTCTACCCAATTTTGACTTGAAACGCTTGATTTTGACTTCGTATGAGAAAGTTATGGCATTTTCCATTTTCATGAGTTTTCCACACCTTCGGTGCTGTCGGGACGATGAATAGTATCGCCCGCCTATGCACCGTGCCTTTGTGCCATGTGCGCCGTGCACCCGCATGCTGCGCGTTTCGCGTATCGTGCGTCTGCATGATTTTTTGCCGTGCGCCTGTACGCCGTGCCTCTGCACCCTGCATGCCGTGTACCGCGCACTGCGCATTTCGTGCGTCGCACATTTGTACAATTTTCTGCCGCACGCCTGCGTCGTGACTCTGCGTCCTGCGTGCCGTGCACCCGCATGCTGTGCGTTTTGTGAGTCGTGCATCTGTGTAATTTTCTACCGCGTGCCTGGGTGCCGTAATCTCGCGCCCCGCGCGCCGTGGGCAGTTTTACCCGCATGCGCTGTGCACCCGTGCACGAATGGTTGGTTTTGCCTGTTTAAGCTGTTTTGTAGCTAGAATCTCGTAAAACTCAAAACATAAAAGTTGTAGATCTTTGTCTTGGCTTAATGAATCTTCTTATTTTACCTTAATTGGAGTTCATATGCGACTGATAATTTCAATCATAGTTTTGATCTTTGTGACATGTTTTAGGTACTTGACCTAAATTGTGACAACCCGACTTGACAAGTTGGTAATCTTGAGCTAGTAACTTGAACTTGAACTTGAACATGAGAATATGATCCCATCTTGATAATCTTGATTGTGGCCCGTCGAGGCGCACTCTTGACAAGTACTCTTGACAAGACAAGTAAACCTGACATGACATGTGTAATCTTGATTGCTGTTACGACAGCTATCCCTGACTTGCTAAGTGTAACTCTTGTCTTGACTCCGTGGTTGATTTTTTTTTGATTGGGCCTGTATAAGCTACATGTCCTGTCTTGCATCATGTCTAGGACATGGATTCCTAGTTACTACGGTCAGGGATTTATAATAAATCTGACTAAGTTAACGACTAGATTGATCAAGTAGTTCATATAGAGAGATTTTCTAGTTATAAGCGATCCCGTTATCCCGGCCACACCTGTGGACTTATAGCATACCATCGAGTAGGACGTATTTCCAGCGCACCGTCATGTGTTACACTCTAAGTCACCTAATAATTCTCTTAATTCTTGACAAACTCTTGTAACCTTACCTGGATAACCAGGATAGTCTGTAGGGCTTGTGACTGCGAAAATTATCTCAACTGCATCTTATTAGTAACTAGGCCTGTGATAACCCTAGTTAGCTAATGATAGCAAGCCGTAGGACTTGATTGACCGTACCTGAATAATGTGTCTCATGATTAACATGGGTATTATATTCCACCTCTTGTTTTCCTAATACAAGCTAGTATGTTCTTTAAAAGCATGTCTTTTATGTTATTTAATTATGCTCTTTTATCATTTCTCCTATTCTGTATATGTTGGTTTTAATTCATAAGTGGAGCTTCCCTTGTGGCACTTGCTCTTTCTGGGAGCTGACCTAGCTAGTTTTGTATAGCCAAATTTTAGAGTAGCACCCGGGAATCTACTTGCCTTCCAGCCAGATGGTGAGCAATAGATGTAACTGTGGCAACGAGTGGATTTTCTTATTTTGTGCTCTAAATCTATTGTAACTTCTTTTTTTAGGCGTTTATCCGCCGAGCATGTGTTAGCTCGTGTTGAAACTTTAAATTCTGTCTGCCTAAGGCCTGTTATATGATTGGCAAATCCTAAGGTTGATCATGTATGACTTAACTCTTGCTACTCTTCATATTTTGTATGACTAGTTTCATGATCATCTGAATATGTAATGTTTGGGATGCCTTACTTTGTATGTCTGATGATCTAACATCTTGTAACATTTATTTGCTTGCTTGAGATTGAGACACTTAGCTTGTTCTTGACCATAAGAGACTGTTGGCTTGTAGATAAACCCATATCCATCTAGACAACCGTGACCATATTGCGAGGTGGGTTGCACTTCTATTTACGTAGCTGGCTTTATCTGTCCCCCGCTCTCTAATATTATGGTTCTGGGGCGTGACAAAGTCAGTCCAGGCCAACCCTTTACTGGCCTTCTTTCGGTACCAGTCTCAATGACAAGAGCTTTTACTTTAAAACTCCTGGCACGGTCGCCTTTGGTCGCCTCATACGGGAGGAAAGGTCAAATGGCCAGGGCGTAGCAGCCATATGCCCTGGCCCATACATAGTAGAAGTTGTATTGGATGTTTCAGTTACGATACTAAAGGGCTGATCGTATACAAACCTTTCTTTGCGGTTAAGTCGTAAGGTGGCGTAGGTCAAGCAAGCCCAACAATGAAAGCCATTTATACCTTCTATGACTCCACATTAAAGAAAGGAGAATCGAATAATGCTAAAAGGCTATCTTCTGCGTTCATACGTATGTCTTTCTTCGAGAACAACCATAATTTTATTTCACATAAAATGAGTGCCAATTCTTAAGAGTGGTATGAGGCGACCGACTCGGTAGGGAGGTTTCAGAACTTGACATTCACTTCGACATAAAGGCTTTCGCCGTCGATTACTGCATTTGGGCATAGGGAAAAGAGTGCATGCCCTCACGCCCGGGAGCCTGCGGCTGGACCGACTCAGGAGATAGGGGGCAGGTTCCGACTCCTCGGCCGGGGGCTTGAAGACTCTCACCTTTACTTATCCAAGCTTTTCTTTTAGTTGGTCCCTGTCCTTAAGCTCAGAGAGCAGCGCAAAACCTAGGTGTCAAATGAACAAAGCAAGGGCTAGGTATTGGAGAGGAAAAAGGCGCCCAAAGGCGAACAAGCCCACTCTGCGGTGACCATTAGGTGCCCGAAGACGAGCGTAGAGACTGGGCGATCAAATTCTTGGTGGGGATTAGGAACTGACATCGAAACGTAAGGTGCAATGACAGCAATAGAATCAGAAGATGCATCGTGCCACACGAGCAGCCTCGGCTTATGAGATAGCTACGGAGGGAATTTCGATCGTCATTTGGTGGGCCCCTTTCCTGTGCCACTCACCCAATTCGGCTTGTTAGCGAGGTTTCTGCTATAGTGAAGTGACAGATAAGAAGCCCACTTTATTCTCTCGCTTTGCTCGCGACGCTCCTTGCTCGCGGAGCGGCATACCAAAAAAAGACAGTCACCCATCATACGGCGCTTAAACCCAACCCGTGGTGGATCTCTGGAGACAAAATGAAAGTACTTGAAGTAAGTATCGACATTCATAAACCTTTAAAGGCCTTGGCTCAGTCTAGAGGCATTAACAAAGAGGTCTCATTCTTTCTCCGCCCTCGTGTTACAACCCACGCCTCAAGCAAAACCTGTCCTTCCTTCATGATCTCTTAGGACTCCTCCCAAACCCGCCTGGCCATAGAGACCCTCCGGAACTGGGGCTACTGAACCAGTCGAAAACTCGAAGAAAGCAGAACTATGACTCGCTCCTGATCCCACGTACATACTTTAACTCAATGGAGTTCATCTCACTGTCGCTCGCTTCATTTTTCTTTCAGAACCTTCATTTTAACCGTTATAAAATGGTCGAGAGGAAAAGCAAAATCTTGCTCAAAATGACCCAGGGTCAAGGGTAAGGTGAGAAAACCCACGGGGTGGTGAGGCGAGCGCAGTGAGGAGCCGGTAGGGAGAACAAAGCATCACTTTTCAAAAGGGAAAGTGAGATTCAATACTGAAAAGGTTGGGGAAAGCATATTCTAGTTAGGGTACTAAGACCTGAAGCCAAGCCATTTACGAGCCTTGTTAGCCTCTCTATGATCGCCTCCCTTTCTTTCTTTCGAGGCAGAAGACTGCTTCAATTCGTTTTCTTTTCCTTTCTCACTCCGCCTCACTTCGCTGTATTCACCTGCAATAAGCACCTTTCAAGTACGAAAAGGCTTTCGCCGTCAATTACTACATCTTGGGCATAGGGAAAGGAGTGCAAGCCCTCATTCCTGGTAGCCTGTAGCTGGACCAGCTCGGGAGATCCCTAAAAAAGAAAACGGATTGTTGCATTCGAGCCTGATGTCTGCGGGAAGGAATTCCTATGGGTGTATTACTATTTTTCACCGAAGGGGTGGATTGAAGGAACGAGTGAGGCGAGCGACAGTGAGGTGACCGATAGGGAAGTCAAGGTTCACACGTGAAAGTTCTTCGAAAGGTTTACATATTAGTTATTGTTAGCATTGCTTTATAGTTTATTTAGTACTATTCATCATAGGTTTGTACTTTGCTCCTTTCCTGACTGAATGTGTTACAGGTGAGTTAGACGTTGATCTGTATACTAGCTACTATGGTCCCACAGATGAGGTGACCAAGGATGACTTAGCTCAGGAGGTGGAGCGAGCTACTCATTTGGAGGTCTAGAGCGAAGAGTTAGGGTAGCATGTTGTAGTAGAGATTGTTGTACTGTTCAGCATTTTGTGTAGTTTTGGATAACTGTAATAATAGCATAGGATGCACTTTATCATTTGTTTTCGGAGATTCATTGTAAAAGTGCACTCCTAAAGCATAGTAGAACTCTGTGATGTGTTATGATATGACAGTACGCGATAGTGTTGTGATGAGTAAATCTTATGTTGATGATCATTGAGGTTTAGACAGCTTACTACCGCTATCAACGACAGCGTAGGCTGCCAGTTATCTGAGAGCGGGGTGTGACAGATGAGTAGGCGTATAGTCTCCTAAAGTTAGTGGGGTGAACGTATATAGGAATCACACAGGTCCCGCCATGTGGCTTGAGACGTATTGTACGAAATATTACCATGTTAGCACACGATCTCTTTAGAGGAATAGCTATGCGTCTAACTGAATTTGACGCATAGCATCTTCTATTGCATACTACAAGTTGGAAGCCTCATAAAACTTAACCGCATGGAAAGTTTCTTGTACAACTGTAAAGTAGAATGATTACGATGATGTAATTACTATCATCTCCTCGTAATCCGTCTTATGCATACTGCCCAAGAATCAACTTCATGTAAGACAAGATAGCTATCAGCCCTTGAGGTCATCCGCCTTTGCTGCTATGTATCTTTCACTAAGTAGTTCACCTCTTTAAGATACAACTTCCTAGGCTGTATGTTATTAAATCATGAATTCTGGCACCTAGTTGCATAAGGCAGACTATACGCTATTTTAGCATGCACCTTTTTTCACGCTTCTACACATGGTTAACCTCAACCACCATAGATAAAGAGTTTCCTTGAATTGAAGAGAGCAACCCAACCTTTGCATTTATATATATATATATATATATATATATATATATATATGAAGAAGGTAAATTTTTATTGAAAAAACTGTAACTGTGTACAACCATGTAATTTCCACAAAATGACCCTCCTTATACAAGACTCAACATACCCTTATCATAGTCAATGTTATTAGCAATTCCTACTAGTGGAGTAATTAAACCCTCATAGAGTCAATTATTTCATTCTTTCCATAACTGTCATATTGTAGCCGATAACCTAATACGTGCCGAATTGAACCATCATGATCCCATACTGCGTTGAGATTTGATATTCTCTATCGTGCCATAAATATCCTGACATGAACTAAAAAACAGAGTTTTTAGCGTTGTTGATTCCACACGTAATATGATGCTATGCAATTGGGGAACAAATGGTTCATCAACTCTATATTATTGATACACAACTTGCACCGTTTGTCTGGGATCATAATTCCTAGTCTCTATAGTCTCTCCAAAGTGAGCAATCGACCTTGAAGTGTCTTATACATACACAAGTTCATCTTGTTGGAGATTTTCTTCACCCATATAAACTCAAGGGATTCTATAGGTGGATGTTGCATTCGAACCTGATCATATAGTGTTTTAGAGACAAACTTACCAGTGCTCGAATTATCCTAAACCCAATCATCTTTACAAAGTGTTTAGTCAACTAGGACAATCCTTATTATTGCTTCCAACCTTCCAGCTAGCGGGTGCACATGGTTGCCAAACTCCTCCTATGAACAAGTTACTAACTTGATCTACTTCTTTACCCCATACTTCAAATTCTTCCCACCCCAGCCAATCAACAACACCCTTGTGTTAAATCCATGGGTCTAACCAAAGGTTCGTATCCCCACATTTACTAGCACTCTAGGAAGCAGTTGTTTTATCTTCATCTGACTCTTCGTAATAGTTTTATAGGTAATAGAGTACTTATTATTACTCTGCTGACTCAAAAAATGTTACTTGTTAGATACTATCACTTTATCCATTCTATCCACAATGTGTCGCTCTACAAAAATTTCTAAGCTAACTTTAATTTTGTAGTCTCTCGAAGCGTAGTCAGAGATTTAAGACCAACCCTCCTTCTGTTCTAGGCCGACCGAGATTTGCCCATGCTATGGCATGAATGCCACCCCTCCAAATAAAATTAGCATATTTTTTCTCAATATGCTGAACAATTGCCTTTTGTAACATGATAGCTTGAAGCCAGAACATAGCAATAGTTGAATGTCGCTCCTCCAAATAACAGTTTTTTAGCTTGCCATCCTTCTATTCTGTGTTGTACATATTCGACCATGCTTTGATATTTTACTGCCTTAGCATGTTTTATGTTGATAACGAAAGCCCAAGGTAATTGACTGGAAGAGTGCTCCAGACGATGTTGAGTGCCACTGCCATCCCTACCTGCTCTAGAAAATGTGTATTAAGATATACTTTGCACTTCTCTGTTCATCTTTAATCCCGACAATCGTCCAAAATCTTCCATGGCCCCATTTATAACTGCCAACCCCGTTACCGATGCAACGAAGAACACCAATAGGTCGTCTGCATAGAAGAGATGGAAAACAACATGAGACACTTTTTTTAAAGATAGGGGTGATCTTTTTTCTATCTGCAACACTATCACACGTGTATAGTACTCCATAACTATCATAAATAAATATGGTGACAGAGGATCAAGTTGTCGTAACCCACATTTGCTATAAAAGTAACCATGTGGTTGACCTACTATCAACACAAAAACTATTAGGGAACTGATGCATTCCTGTATCCGCTCCACCCTCTAGTTGTCAAAGCCCATAGGTCCCATTAACTAACAAACAAAATCTCTATTAACGTCCTTACTAGGGCATGATGTCACGCGAACCTAGGTTGCGGTCGTGCAAGGCAATTCCATAACGACTGGTTACAGCAGCTTGCGACAAGATCGTCGCACTGAAGTTCCAAACAGAAAAGTTGAATAATTAGTAGTTGCCAGGGAAAAGTTGAAACAATCACAAGTTATGCAAATAGCTCTTTTATTGATATTGATACAAAGATTACAAATGTGGCACGAGGCCAAGAATACAACACTCGGTTCACTCTTCCTCACAATACAAGTCACTTTGCTCTCTCTCATCTCTCGGTACAATGTACCATAGGTTCCCCTTCGGCTTGCAACTTGATGGTGCTTCAGATAGACGATATCCATACATTATGTCCCATATAGGTGAAGACTTCAATGCGGCCACACATCTTGAAATGCCAATGAACTCTATGCCTCAGTGTGTCCAAACGATCTCCGCCTCGAGCGAGTAGGTACCTGTCACCTACATAAGAAAATTGGTGGGCTGTCAATACACAACTGTTCTGGTGGACTAGCATCTCGTAAGCCCTAACAAAAATAACACGTTCATTTTGTTTGTGCAATATTTCCTTCGATTGCTTTTCTAATCTTGCCTTAGGATCAGGTTTAGGACATAGACCTTGCCTACTTTGTGTCTCTAGACCATTACCATGCCTCACATCGAAAAATTACTTATCTTTGTGACTCTAGACCATTCTTGTGCCAACACATCGATGTACCAACTCATGCTTGCCTTTTTGGCTCATACACTTAGACGCAACAACATGGTCGTACCATAACTCTGTTCAGACTTCAAACATGAGGCCGTGGCTCACAACTCAACGTGACTTAAACAAACTTGTCTTTAGGGCCTGACTTGTCTTAGCCTACCAATGACTCAACCAATGCTGGTGAACATTGTGCCATACGACTCAATATACGACACCACCTCTCATGCCAAATCACGTGTTTCTTCTATAGCCAAATCTTAGGCTCCATAAAACTTGTTGTACAGACTATGCACACATTTCTTGACTTATTCGTACTATGGTTATACGCCTTGCGACTCAACCGACACCGTATATGCAGATTGCCGCTCTACACACCACTTAACAATATGAAAGGTCACCCGCATGACAAGCCATCGTGGACGTAGCTTGGATAGATGGTGGGTCCTTCAATACAAGGTTGCTAGTTCCAAGGAAATCCCTCGACTATCCTGGTACTGTACAATCCAGCACTGCTATAACGTCTTCCCCCCAAGTCGACCTGACACCGACGCCCTGGCGTAAATCAGTCGAGGAAGAAATCCTTGTACACAAGTTGTCCATGACCACGCACCTACAAGAACATTTTGACTCACGTAAATTCATAGCCTAATTTATGGTACAACTCGAATCATACTTAGCACAACGTGCATCAAAACCATACTTTGTAAAACATGCATTGGAACCATATCATGCAAAATGTGCATCGTTGGAGACTCCCAAACGAGGGATCACCTCGGTGACAAATGGTTGCATAAACTTTCCATTCCTTGAAACCCAAGGAACGGCTATTGCATAGCCTTCCTACTTAACTTGAACAAAATGTGTTCCATTATGTGCCATAGACCGTGGCATACTTATCATCGAAACAACCGTGTTTCGTACCTTAAACCAATTATGTTCAGTACAACACTATCATCCAAGTCATACTCTATATGATGAGCCTTGAGACCGTGGCAACATATGGCTATATGAAGCCATAGAATTATAGGACCGTGCATGTGCTCAACTTAAACAACCAAGTTCTGTGAGCACCTTAACTCGTGGCATCTGCTATGGGACTAATGTTGAGGCCATGGAACATTTTTGCTATGACAAGCAGTGAGATTGTGGGACGTGCCTGCTATGACATCGAGTCGATAGCCCGTGGCATAACTCAACTTAACCCAATTCGTGTTTGGTCAAAAGACCCAATACCAACTTTGAAAAACCATCTTAGAGTGAATTCTATGCATGAACTCAATCGTTTCAAGTTCTATATCACCGACTCAAGACCATGAGATTATTTTTTTAGCTATGTGGGATTCATCTCTTTAATTATCAAGCCTACTCAGTGCAATGAAACAACATTTTATTAGTGTGAAGGTCAAGCAAAGGCAAGTGTAAACCCCCTAAAATTTTACTATAATTTTTAATATTTGATTTATGTTGGTATTTTATGTCGAGTACGAATACGTATATACGTGATATTTATTTTATTTTATTTTACATAAAAGTTTTATTATAGATTTTGGCATATATAGAAATAAATAGTTTGTTTTCAAATACATATAAAGTAAATATTTTGTATATAAAACTTTTCCACCAAAATTTAGCCAAATCTTATATTTAATTTCATTACTATAAAAAGGCTTTTTATTTATACAAGTATAGGTAATAATTTAAGACATGATATTTTTCATTTTAAATAATATGTACTATTCTAGAAAATATATTTTATGTAAAATATTATTTGCATGCGAGTACATGAAAGTTAATTCATGTATATATTCTATATTTTCTACATTATTTTTATTATTTATCTTAAATTATTAAAAAGTCATTTTTGAAGTTATTTCATATTAGTGTTTAAATATTTATTGTGATTTTTGAAATTAGTTATTATTTTAATTTATAAAAGGATATTTTGAATTTATTAGTGGAAATTTAAATGGTGATTAGATTTTTATTTGATTTGATTTAAATAGTTAAACTTAAAGATGGGACTTAGCTATAGTTAATTTAGATTTTGGATTTGGATCTGATTGAACTAATTTTAAATTGATTTAAATTAACTAGTGAATTATCTATTGGGGATTTGTGTTTTTCTAGTCCATATCTATCTAGGAGTCCACCTCCTATATAAGGAGAGCTCTCTTTTCTTTTTATAACTCTCACAACCTAAAATGCCTCCACCAAAGAGTAGTTCATCGTGTCCGTGTCCAAAACCCCACCGTGTCAGCCGTGGAGGCGTCGGGTCCGTCCCCGATGTCATTCCACTAGTTGTTCTTTACAAATTACATTCCCTCTGTGTCCAATACCCTGAACATGGATTCCCCGATACCCTATGTCACGTTGGACACACACAACCCATATCTTTTCTGTCGTGTCCGACAAGCCAGACACAACGACACAATCCCTAACCTAACCGAGCCCTCTGCCGTCCCCGACCCCACCTTCCTCGACCGCTCCATGCTACCACGACGTGCCGATCCTCCCTACGGCACCACCAAGCCCACCACCACACTACAAAAACCACCTCCATCGCCTACACAAGTTTTTGAACAAGCCCAACCCTAGATCGCCCATACGCCACACCACCACCGACACATTCACTGCACACAGCAGCCGCCCTCTGTCGGGATCCGACCACCCATCACTCTCGACTGCCGCTCCACACCCACCATCACCATCATCATCACCACGTCCATCACCGCCACTACTACCAGACATACCTACCGCCATCACCTCGCCTCCGTCGGACCAACAAACATATCCACCACCGCCACCACCAAACACAAACACAAACACACACCAAAACAGAAATCGTAACTCACCTCGCCGTAGCGCCTGTGTCCACCGTGTGTCGAGCCACCGTGAGCCCGACCGTCCTCCGTTGCACCCTCGTTCCATCTCTGGCCGCCACGCTTCCACCCTGCGCTGTTGCCTCGACCACGACCGTCGACCCTCCGTCCTGTGTTCTCCAGATCTGGCCAGCGGTGTGACCGCTCTCCGCCACCAGGGTCAGCAGGGGTGGATCCAGAAACATAAACTAGGGTAGGCTAGCCTGGATTAGGGTGGGCTGGTGTAGGCTAACTCCTACAAAAAAAATCAAAGTTAAACAAAAATTACATGAAAAAAATGGAAAAAGAAAAAAATTGGGGTGGGCTCCAGCCCACCCCGCTAATAGCCTGGATCCGCCCCTGAGGGTCAGCCACCTCGTCGGAGCCTATATAAGTCTCTCCGCTCTCCACCTCCCTCTTCTCACCTCCATCCTTCTCCCGCTCCTATTCCTCCCCTATTTTCTACGAATGCCCCCTTAGTTTTCTGAGGAAAGACCCTCCTTGACTCCATTCTCTCTCTAATAACTTGGGAATAGCAGCTATGGCACTGTTGTCCTGCCTTTTTATGATCTATTATTATTTTTACTTTTCTTCTTTTTATTATTAATTCTGGGTTTTAATTTGTGTATACAGTATTAGTATATATATTAGTATTTTAGATATTTCTTATAAGCATTGAATAATATTTTATTATAAAAAGTAGTATACTGATAACATTATGTATATACACTAGTATATATCTTATATATGATTGGTCATAATATTATCATTTTATTAGTAGTATTTTGTTACTAATATTTACTTTCATGTTTCAAAGTTATTTTTGTAACAAAAAATATAGTATTGGGACTTGACCCTACATATAGTTCACGATGGGGCTTATAAGCCCTAAAATATTATTATTATTTTGGTATGGCATTTTTCAATATATATCTATATATATTAATATATATATAATATATATATATATTATATTATATATATATTATAATATATATTTTTTATATATATATATATATAAAAAAAATATATATATTATATATATATCTATTATATATATTATATATATATATATATTTTATATATATATATATATATTGATGATATATATATATATATTATATATACATATACATATATATTATATATATATATATCTATATATATATATATTATTTATATAAATATATGTATATATAATATATATTATTTTTTAATATATATATATATTTTTTTATATAGATCTATATATATATATATATATATATATATATATATATATATATATATATATATATATACATATATATATATATATATTGTCACGACCCGCTACCCAAATTGTTGGGCCAGGCCGAGGCATGCCCAGCCTACGTTGAGATAAAACGTAGTAAGCTGTTCTAAGACAACAGGATAAGACTAAATGTGCTAACAGTTCTATAAGTGAAGAAGAATCATAAATGCTCCAAACACAAAAGTCGTCGTATATAGTAAAATGTCCAAGTACAAGTGAACTGTAATGTAAAATTGGATACATGTCCAGTTACAAAAAGATATAGTCTAATACATGTCTACTCTCAAAAGTCTAAGTAAACAAAAGACAACTAGGCGAGGTTCCCCGCAGGAACATCCTCGTAAAGCAGAGCCGGGTCCTCGGCAGTAATCCCATAATATGTGTCGCAGAGTAACTCCTCCTCAGTAAGGACACCTACAACGTTATCCTGTCAGGACGGGAGCAAGTACTAAATCTAGCAAACTAGCATATGAAACATGAAAATGAACATGTGAGGAATAACTGGAAATGTGGCATCACATAGTCTATCATGGCAAGGACACATATGTCATAGAGACAGCTGTATATGTAATGTTTAATACTGTAGCAGGTACGTGATCGGTCAATAGATGTACAATGTGCTGGGGGCACATAATAAATGATACTTTCATGCAAGTAAATGGCGACAGATGTACATACGTACAAATCCGCGTTGAGATAAAGCCTACGACAAGGTATACATATAAAATGTCCAACCTTGCTCGGTACGTACGTACGGAGAAGGGGGCATGATCACGTACTCAACTATCAGTTTCCCCATAACCCATATTTTAATCATGTGAGAGATACATAAAGACAGTTCTAAGCATGGTAGTAACCGAAAGTACAACATGTAGAGATCCAACTTGCTACCCCAAGGATCAGCATTTAACATGGTGGGGTTTGCAGTTCATTTATGTGACAATATGTAAAGTTCGTAGAAAGTACTTGCCTCTTGCAGAGCAAAGCAAAACAAGCTGCGATAACAGTGCTATGGATGTTCCGGTAACTCGTCGCTGTAGAAGTAAATACAATAACTTAGTTTTTTTACACTAAGCTAAAACACTAGGACACTAATTGGTGAAACACGACTCGTGACTGGGCACCTAGCCAAAATAATAGATTTTGGGCATAGGAGACCAACGTGGGGTGACACACTACTTTAACTAACTTTCTAGGGTTTTTACACTAGTGAGGGGTGAGGTTCAACACGGCTAAAACTCAAAATAACACAAAAAGCTACAAGTCGTAATTAATCAATAAATAAATCAAAAGTCCATTGTGTCCTAACAATTTTAGAGATAGACAAAAAGCCTAGTTTTGTTTAAAGTAAAGTATCAAAGTGATCCTTGTTAATCATAGAAATTTATTATAATTTTTCTGGAATTTATTAACCAGTACAAATATTTTATAAAATCAGTTTTCCTTAGTGTACAGAAAATGAGTTTTGGTTTCATATGCCAAACTAGTGGCAAAACAGTAAATTAAATATCACAAAAATTATACTAAATTAGCTAACTTAACATAGTATCTAAATACTATTTTTCTATAATTTTAGCAGTACTTTAAGTATTTTTAGAAAATCAAAAACAGCATTGCACACAATAATTAATTATCTGCGTATTTTGTCCATGTATATAATTTGAACCAAAGTTCAAATACAGGACCCAAGGCCATGAATCAAGTCCAATATGACTTGTACAGGTCTTGAATGTTTGGAAACACATTTGAAACCAAATACCCATGCTAGGCTTGGACACCAAATGGTTGCAGTAATTTAAATACAATAAAAATACAATTTGGTAATAGTCAAAATAAATATTATTATTTTAATAAGGCAAATTTGTACAAAAGAATATATACATACCTATGCTAAAAGTATATATAGATATATAAGGAAAAATACTTAATTTGTAAAGTATATATATATATATATATAATATATAAATATATATATATAAGAAAACACTTAATAATATAGTGTATATATATAATATATATACGTATGAAAATATATATATATAAACATATGTATATAGAATTTACTAACTATAAAATATATACATATATTAAATACTGTTAAAATACAATATATACATATATATATATATATATATATATATATATATATACTAATATATATACATATATATATAAAAATACAAACAGAAAAGAAAAAGAAAAGAAAAACAGAAAAAGAAAAGAAAAAGGAAACAGAAAGAAGAGGGGGGGGAGCTCGAACCCGAGCCAACAGAGCGGGGGAGGGGGGGTTTAGGTCGGGATGGGCTGGCCAAGGGGTCAGCCCGCTGGGTTTGTTAGAGTTAGGGTTTTGTTCATTTTATTTAGTTTAGGTTGGTTTTATACATAAAAAAAAAATATAAAACTGTCATGTGTCCTGACAGTTAAGGACACAGGTATCAACGTGTCCTCACTTAGCACGATACGTACGACACGAGTCTCACGTGTCCTTGTCTACGTTCGTGTTTGCCAGGACACGGCGAACACTTCCGACCCAACATGAGACACGTACGACACAAGGGAACACTGCCACTCACGTGTCCGGTTGATTGGGGGGGTTAAGGCGGTCGGGGCAGCCGGGTTTTGCGGGGGCAGCCGGTCGTAGCGGTCGGGGCAATCGTCGGGGGTCGGTGAGAGTCAGAGAAGAGAGAGTGAGTTCGGTCGGGGGGGGGGGGGTTAGGGTTTTCCACTTAGGTCCTTAGGTTTTAGGATTTGCACTAGGCCCCTAACAGATAATAAATGCAAATATAATTTGCATTCCTTATTTAAAAATAAACCATTTATTACAAACTGATATACAATCAATTCTAATTATTACAAACTATAATTAAAACAATTCGATAAATTAAAAATTATATTTAAACAATTTAGAAAATTATATATTGATATTTTTAGTATTAAAACTCATTTAAAAACTCATTTAAAAATTATAGAAAAATTTCTAAAAATCCTAATAATTATTTAAGGCTATAAATTAACATTAAAAATTTATTAGCACTAATAAAAATGAAATTTGAAAAACAGGGGCTTACAAGTCTTCTCTCCTTGAAAAATTTCGTCCTCGAAATTCACAAGGATTGAAGACCCTACAATATTCTAACATAGCAAGCAATGCAACAAATGGCTAAGGCTATGATTGAAACTAACCTCTAAGGTATCAAGTAGGAACGGGTGGTTCCCTCGCAGCGGTTGGATCGAACAAGTAAGGGTATCTCTCCCTCATGTCCGACTCCCTCTCCCAACTAGATTCACCTAGGGAGTGACGGCTCCAAGCTACTCGTACTAGGGGTATAACCTTGTTCCTCAGTCCTCTTCTCTCTCCTGTCTAATATCTCTACTGGCTGCTCAGAAACTGTAAGGCTCGGTCCGACCTCCAACTCTGAATGATCTAGCACATGACTGGGGTCTGGAACATATCTCCTCAGCTGAGAAACGTGAAAGACATCGTGAACTCCTTGCTAGGTTGGGTGGAAGTGCAACCCTGTAAGCTACCTCTCTGATCCTGCCGAGTATCTCGAACGGCCCGATGTATCTGGGGCTCAGCTTCCCTCCTCGTCCGAACCGGATCATCCCTCTGGTAGGTGATATCTTCACCAGCACCATATCACCATCTGTGAACTCCATTGGTCTGCGACTAGCATCATCCCAGTTTTTCTGCCTATCCTGAGCTACTCTGAGCCTGTCTCTGATTCATCCCGACTTTTCTCTGCTGCATCCGTGATTATCTCTGGCCCAAGCATAACTCTGTCTCCAACATCATCCCAAAAGAGCGGTGTGCGGCATCGTCGTCTATATAGCGCCTCGAAAGGAGACATACCAATACTAGCCTGGTAGCTGTTGTTGTATGAAAACTCTACCAAGTGCAGATGGCTCTCCCATGATCCTCCGAAGTCCAGCACGCAGGTCCTCAGCATATCCTCTAGTGTCTGTATCGTCCTCTTGGACAGCCCATCTGTCTGCGGGTGGTACGCCGTACTGAACTTGAGCCTACTGCCCAATTCCTCCTGCAAGCTCCTCCAGTAGTGGGATGTGAATCTGCTGTCTCTGTCTGACACTGATGCTCACCGGCACTCCGTATAGGCGAACTATCTGTTGCATGTATAGCTCTGCCAACTTCTCGGTGGAAAGCCCCACCTTGAAGGGTATGAAGTGCGCACACTTCGTCAGCCTATCTACGATGACCCAGATGGCATCCTTCCCTCCTTGGGAACGAGGAAGCCCTGAAACTGAAGTCCATCATAATATGTTCCCACTTCCACTCGGAAATGGGTAACGGCTGCAACAAACCAGCTGGCCTCTGGCGCTCCGCCTTGACCTGCTAGCAAACTAGACATCTTGAGATAAAATGCGACACATCCCTCTTCATCCCGTGCCACCAAAGATGTTCCCGCAAGTCACGGTACATCTTGTTAGCACCAGGGTGAACAGAATATCTCGATCGGTACGCCTCCTGCAAGACTGCCTCTACTAGTTCTCCCTTCGGCACGCACAATCGGCTGCCATGCCTCAGGGATCCATCCTCTGCTATAGTGAAGTCATCCAGCAATCCAGCTAATGCCTGGGGTCGAAGTCTGCGAAGGCTCTCATCTGTAGACTGTGCCTCCCGGATCTGCTCTATCAAACCTGACTGAATGTCAAGCGCCATCATCGGTATCACTGATCCTAGTCGAACTAGCTCGATACCGAGCTTCTCCAGATCCTCCCGCAAATGCCGATCAATCATCAGGTACCATGCCATCGGATGCCTGCTCAGCACATCCGTCACCACATTTGCCTTTCCGGGGTGATACTGTAAATCGATGTCGAAGTCCTTCATCAACTCCAACCATCGTCTTTGCCTCATGTTCAGCTCTTTCTGCGTGAACACATACTTCAAGCTTTTGTGGTCAGTAAAGATTTCCACACGCTCTCCGTATAAGTAATGTTTCCATAACTTGAGTGCAAAGATCACCGCAGCTAACTCTAGGTCATGGGTAGGATAATTCCTCTCATGAGTCCGCAATTGCCTAGATGCATAAGCAATTACTTTCCCATGCTGCTGTAGGACACATCCTAGCCCCTTCCCAGAAGCATTACTGTATATGGTGAAACCTCCAGAACCTAAAGGTAAAGTCAGAACTGGAGCGGTCGTCAGCCTCCTCTTCAGCTCCTCAAATGCTGTCTAGGCAGTCCTCTGACCAGATGTACTCTGCGTCCTTCCGTGTCAACTTCGTCATGGGTTCAGCTATCCTAGCAAAGTCCTGGACGAACTTTCTATAATAGCCTGCTAAACCCAAAAAACTCCTGATCTCTGAAACTGACGTCGGAGCCTTCCACGTCTCAACTGCAGCAATCTTCCTGGGATCCACCGAGATTCCATCTCCAGTGACTACATGGCCGAGAAACTCCACTCGGTCTAAAAAGAACTCGCACTTCGGCAATTTGGCAAACAATCTCTCCTGCCTCAGAATCCCCAAAACTATCCGCAAGTGCTCTGCATGCTCCTCCGGCGTCTTCGAGTATATCAAGATGTCGTCGATAAACACTACGATGAACTTATCCAGATACTGGTGAAATGTCTTATTCATCAAGTTCATAAAGACAGCTGGCGCATTTGTGAGACCAAATGGCATCACCAGAAACTCGTACTGCCCGTACTTCGTGTTGAACGCCGTCTTCTGGATGTCTGCTGGCCTAACCTTCATCTGGTGGTACCCGGATCTCAAATCTATCCTGGAAAATACCTTCGCCCTGCTCAACTGGTCGAACAAATCATCTATCCTGGGCAGAGGATATTTGTTCTTGATGGTGATGGCATTCAAGGCCCGGTAGTCAATACACAACCGGACTGTACCATCCTTCTTAGGCACAAAGAGCACTGGTGCTCCCCGTGGAGAAGCACTGGATCGAATGAAACCCTTTTTCAACAGGTCATCAATCTGCTCTTTCATCTCTACTGCCTCCTTGGGATTCACTCTATAGCAAGCTCGGGATACTGGTGATGAACCCGGACACTAAATCTATAGTGAACTCCACATCTCTGTCAGGCGAAAGTCCTGGAAGATCCTCTGGGAATACATCCATAAACTCCCTAATGATAGGGTGTGGCGGTGCTGCGTCCCCAACTGTCGCACAACAGTTCGGCTCTAGGCTGATCTCCGGCCCTGTCCTCCTGACACTGAATGGTGCTGTGCCTGGAGGACTGAATAAAATACTACCCTCATGACAGTCTATAGATGCATGGGCATAGCTAAGCCAGTCCATCCCCAATATGATATCATAACCGGGGAGTGGCATCACAAAGAATCGCCCCTCGAACTCTCTCCCGGCTATCATAATAGAGCACCTATAGCTAGCTCTAATAGGCACTGGTCCTTCCTCCCGTCATTACTCTACTAATCTCCACAGTAGTGTAGATACTAAATGATGTTCTTGCATAAACTCTAATGATAGGAAGCTATGAGATACACCAGAATCGAACAAGCATAGAGCTAGAAAAGTATGCAAATAAACATGACCTGTAATAACGTCAGCTAAGTAATCCGGCTCCGAAACCTGCTCCGGCTCCGGCTCAATGGATAGACTATAAACTCTCCCCTGAGGTCCCTTCTGCTGCTGCAGATGCTGCCCGAACCTCTGCTGCTGAGTCGAAAGCGGTCCTCTAGTCTTCGCTACTGGGCACTCTCGAAGCTGATGGGTGGCAGACCCACAAGCTAAACACTGCTTCAACCTCTTCCAGCAGACGGTGTGATCATGCCCTGGTCTTCCGCAGAAAGAACCTATAGCTCCCCTCTGCTGCTGCTGCTGCTGCTGATGCCGGGGTCCCGGGGCTCTAACTGGCGGGGTCTGATGATGTGGTCTAGGGGGACGGTAAGTCTGCTGGGGTGGCGTCGGTGCTCTCTGCTGGAAAGCCTGACGCTTGGACGGTCCCTCATGATGTACAGAAGCCGGCCTCTTGCATGATAGAAGACGCTCCTCAATACTCCGGGCCAACTCTAGGCTCTAGTAGTAGTCAGTCGTACCGTTCACCACTATAAGAATGCCAATGTCTGGAACTAGACCATGGCAAAACCTACGGGTCATCTCCTCTGGATCAGCAACCAGACTAGGAGCAAAACGGCTCAGGCGACTAAACTCTACCGCATAGTCGTCAACAGAACGGTTCCCCTGCTGGATGTTCTGGAATCGTAGTCCCATGGCTACTCTAGCAGTGGTCGAAAAGAATTTCTTCTTGAACTGGGTCTTGAACTGGTCCCAGGTGGCTCTACCTCTCGTGAACAACGGCTCATTCCGGAACCAGACTCCTGCTAAGTCTATCAGCAGAAATCTTGCTGCCTCGACCTGGAGGTCATCCGGCATCCTAACTCCCAGAAGCTTCCTCTCTACTGAATCTAGCCAGTCATCAGCTACTACTATGCCCTCAGTCCCTGAGAACTCCTTGGGATTCAGACCCATGAAGTCCTTGATCGTCCCCGCTCTCTGCCGTGGCTCTACATATGGTGGGACCACGGGACGTCCCTCAGAACGCTCCATGCTCTGGCGGAGTAGGGTAGTCTGCTCCTGATGGGTTGTTAGGAACCCCTGGATCAGTGTGAGCAGCTGGGTCCCGTCGAGTGTGACGGAAGCCTGGGTGGGTATAGTGATAGGGGGTGGTGGAAGTATTGGGTCCTGCCGGGCCTGTGATGTGGAAGGTGGTATCTGGGTCTATGGATCTGTGGAGTGGGGAAATGTGGTAGGTGGATATGTATCAGTCAACTGGTCAGCTGACTGGATGTGGAGGGCCCCATTCTCGGGGGTAACATACTGGGATGAACGAGTAATCACCATCTAAGTAAAAGAAAAAGGACTTATAAGGATTTATTTTAAAGTAAGCAATCATATGCAAGGAAATCTAATTATAATAGCAAACATGTGAGGTATTTCCTATGTTGCAATCCTAGCATTCCTCTAAGTGTTCTAAGCGTCTTTCCTAATGTTGTCTAATTACCTTAAGTTCCAAATTGCAGGCATGCTTGGTACAATAACGTAACCAAACAGTTTAGTCAGGACCTGCATGGGCCACCACTAAAAATATGTCACGACCCGCTACCCAAATTGTTGGGCCAGGCCGAGGCATGCCCAGCCTACGTTGAGATAAAACGTAGTAAGCTGTTCTAAAGACAACAGGATAAGACTAAATGTGCTAACAGTTCTATAAGTGAAGAAAAATCATAAATGCTCCAAACACAAAAGTCGTCGTATATAGTAAAATGTCCAAGTACAAGTGAACTGCAAAGTAAAACTGGATACATGTCCAGTTACAAAAAGATATAGTCTAATACATGTCTACTCTCAAAAGTCTAAGTAAACAAAAGACAACTAGGCGAGGTTCCTCGCAGGAACATCCTCGTAAAGCAGAGCCGGGTCCTCGGCAGTAATCCCATAATATGTATCGCAGAGTAACTCCTCCTCAGTAAGGGCACCTACAACGTTATCCTGTCAGGATGGGAGCAAGTACTAAATCTAGCAAACTAGCATATGAAACATGAAAATGAACATGTGAGGAATAACTGGAAACATGGCATCATATAGTCTATTATGGCAAGGACACATATGTCATAGAGACAGCTGTATATGTAATGTGTAAAACTGTAGCAGGTACGTGATCGGTCAATAGATGTACAATGTGCTGGGGGCACATAATGAAATGTACTTTCGTACAAGTGAAACGGCGACAGATGTACATACGTACAAATTTGCATTGAGATAAAGCCTACGATAAGGTATACATATAAAATATCAACCTTGCTCGGTACGTACGTACGGAGAAGGTGGCATGATCACGTACTCAACTATCAGTTTTCCCATAACCCATATTCTAATCATGTGAGAGATACATAAAGACAGTTCTAAGCATGGTAGTAACTGGAAGTACAATATGTAGAGATCTAACTTGCTACCCCAAGGATCAGCATTTAACATGGTGGGGTTTGCAGTTCATTTATGTGACAATATGTAAAGTTCGTAGAAAGTACTTGCCTCTAGCAGAGCAAAGCAAAACAAGATGCGATAACAGTGCTATGGATGTCCGGTAACTCGTCGTTATAGAAGTAAATACAATAACTTAGTTTTTTTACACTAAGCTAAAACACTAGGACACTAATTTGTGAAACACGACTCGTGACTGGGCACCTAGCCAAAATGATGATTTTAGGCATAGGAGACCAATGTGGGGTGACACACTACTTTAACTAACTTTCTAGGGTTTTTACACTAGTGAGGGGTGAGGTTCAACACGGCTAAAACTCAAAATAACACAAAAAGCTACAAGTCGTAATTAATCAATAAATATATCAAAAGTCCATTGTGTCCTAACAATTTTAGAGATAGACAAAAAGCCTAGTTTTGTTTAAAGTAAAGTATCAAAGTGATCCTTGTTAATCATAGAAATTTATTATAATTTTTCTGAAATTTATTAACCAGTACAAATATTTTATAAAAATCAGTTTTCCTAAGTGTACAGAAAATGAGTTTTGGTTTCATATGTCAAACTAGTGGCAAAACAGTAAATTAAATATCATAAAAATTATACTAAATTAGCTAACTTAACATAGTATCTAAATACTATTTTTCCATAATTTTAGCAGTACTTTAAGTTTTTTAGAAAATCAAAAACAGCATTGCACACAATAATTAATTATCTGCGTATTTTGTCCATGTATATAATTTGAACCAAAGTTCAAATATAGGACCCAAGGCCATGAATCAAGTCCAATATGACTTGTGCAGGTCTTGAATGTGTGAAAACACATTTAAGCCCAAATACCCATGCTAGGCGTGGACACCAAATGGTTGCAGTAATTTAAATACAATAAAAATACAATTTGGTAATAGTCAAAATAAATATTATTATTTTAATAAGGCAAATTTGTACAAAAGAATATATACATACCTATGCAAAAAGTATATATAGATATATAAGGAAAAATACATAATTTGTAAAGTATATATATATATATATATACAAATACATATATATATAAGAAAACACTTAATAATATAGTGTATATATATAATATATATATATATACGTATGAAAATATATATGTATAAACATATGTATATAGAATTTACTAACTATAAAATATATACATATATATTAAATACTGTTAAAATATAGTATATACATATATATATATATATATACTAATATATATATACATATATATATATATAAAAATATAAAACAGAAAAAGAAAAAGAAAAGAAAACAGAAAAAGAAAAGAAAAAGGAAACAGAAAGAAGAGGGGGGGCTCGAACCCGAGCCAACAGAGCGGGGGAGGGGGGGTTTAGGTCGGGTTGGGCTGGCCAGGGGGTCAACCCGCTAGGTTTGTTAGAGTTAGGGTTTTGTTCATTTTATTTAGTTTAGGTTGGTTTTATACATAAAAAAAAAATTATAAAACTGTCCTGTGTCCTGACAGTTAAGGACACAGGTATCAACGTGTCCTCGCTTAGTACGATACGTACGACACGAGTCTCACGTGTCCTTGTCTACGTTCGTGTTCGCCAGGACACGGCGAACACTTCCGACCCAACACGAGATACGTACGACACAAGGGAACACTGCCACTCACGTGTCCGGTTGATCGGGGGGGAGGGGGGTTAAGGCGGTCGGGGCAGCCGGGTTTGGCGGGGGCAGCCGGTCGTGGCGGTCGTGGCAGTCGTCGGGGGTCGGTGAGAGTCAGAGGAGAGAGAGTAAGTTCGGTCGGGGGGGTTAGGGTTTTCCACTTAGGTCCTTAGGTTTTAGGATTTGCACTAGGCCCCCAACACATAGTAAATACAAATATAATTTGCATTCCTTATTTAAAAACAAACCATTTATTACAAACTGATATACAATCAATTCTAATTATTACAAACTATAATTAAAACAATTCGATAAATTACAAAATTATATTTAAATAATTTAGAAAATTATATATTGATATTTTTAGTATTAAAACTCATTTAAAAATTATAGAAAAATTCCTAAAAATCCTAATAATTATTCAAGGCTATAAATTAACATTAAAAATTTATAGCACTAATAAAAATGAAATTTGAAAAACAGGGGCTTATATATATATATATATATATATATATATATATATATATATATATATATATATATATATATATATATATAAAATATTTATATATATATATATATATATATGTTCAACCATACAAATGACTTCTCTGTATTTTCCTATTTAACCTAAAATTATTTTGATATGGTTTCCAAATTATTATATATAAACTGTTTTCAATTATTTACGTAAAATATTTTTTACTAATAGAATATATAGTTTCAAGTATTATAAGTATTTTCCAAAAATTATGTTTCCAAAAGTATAAATGATTTCTAGTATTTTTTAATATTTATTTAAATTATTTTTACTAATAAAATATAGTTTATCTAACTAGAAATTCTTGTTTGACAAAACTTAGTTTTTGCAAAAAAAAAAAATCGATTTTACAAAATATTTATCTAAACTATTTTATGTACCATAATATATTTTCAGAGTATTATAAATACTTTTCCTAAAATAGTATACGTATTATTTATCCAATTTCCTTTGATTAAATCCTCATGTCCGTAACTAATCCATTATTCCTATTCCTTCGCCGATTCTGGACTTCTTTATATCGTCCCTAGCTAATTTGACCGTTCTGGACTCGATGGAATATTCCGTGCCATTATCGAAAGCCGGCTTGCATAGTTGTAACCCCAAAGTCAAATTCTATGCCAACATGATCATCGTACCATACCAGGCGTCACACCCGACGAGATACCTTACCATTTCTTGTCTATTTACTTTAGTCCATATTTTATACATTTATACATTATTTAAATTTCTATAATAAAAAATGTTCTTTTAAATTATGTTTAGATGCAATTACTATTTGATTGTGTCTTTATTATTTATCTATTTATTTCTATGCACATTCACCCTAGATTTAAGAGATTACCCTCGTTTGTGTTGCATTCATTGGCCTTGACACCTTTGTGCCATGAAGTCGCGAGTCGCATATAAAACCCGGACATAAGTAGCTGGCTGGCAACTGGTATGTATAAGCCGTGCGATAGGATTAACCGCTAGTTGTATTGCATGATTAGTTT
Organism: Iris pallida; assembly: GCA_029216955.1. NCBI lineage: Eukaryota > Viridiplantae > Streptophyta > Magnoliopsida > Asparagales > Iridaceae > Iris > Iris pallida. Next base: position 42,876,372 of record JANAVB010028818.1, read on the forward strand.
GACTTAGCGGTTAATAGAGGTCATGTGTCGTGAAGACAACATATAGGCATAGGGTGGAAGGATATTTTCTTAGCGTATGGGCTACTATGAACTTTAACTTTGTTACCGTACGCTCCGCCAGAGATATAGGTTGATGACCGTTTATTTTATTATTGGCTACTGATGTTCGAAGAATGGTTATGCTTGAGGTCCCCGGTGCCCCAAGGGGGGACTATGCCAATCCCATTTTAGCCAGAGAGCCCATGCGTTGGAGGGTTGTTCTTAAACTGCATTCACCTAGAATGGTTACCGTTAGGTATAGGTACTTTTGGTTTGTGTATTTATACCAGATCGCGGCTTGGAACAGTAACTTGTCGTAGACTAGTTTGTCCCACCTTGTCCTTGTTTGATTATAGATGTAGTTCACTGCTCGATGAGAAGGTACTGAACCTTGTTGGGGTCCAGATACTATATTGGATTAATGGCATGGAAAGATACCTCATCATGGATTAGGGTGCTATCTTCTGTCTTTTATTGGTTGGGGGATGGAATGCTAATTCAAAGGTGGAGTGTTGGACCATGTTATGATCTGATTGACTTATCATTGAGTAGTTTATATTTAGTATTATGGCGTGTTCTTTCTGTATCTTGCTACGTCCCTCTGAGGAGCTGGTGATTTCTTCAGGTGAGTATTTTTGTCTCTCTCCAGGTATTCTAGCCAAGGCCACGATATTCTCTATTCCTTCGAAGATGGTTGCTCTTGGATCGTCCATGGTACTCTTGCCAAATCATTTTTTTATTTATATATTATTTCTCCTATTAATTGGTAGTACATTTGTCTCCGTCCAACATCAAATATAAAAGACAAATTCTTACTTAATTCTATAAAAGCTTTATCTTTATTTGTGGATGAGATTAGTTGTCATGATTTTACTTTATTTTACAGCTTACGTATATTTATTATACGGCTGGCATGTCTACGTACTAGTCCTACATATTTTGGGACTATGATATTACATATTTTTGGGGTGGCCCATGTAGGCCTATGATAAATTATTTAGTTACTTTACAGTACCAAGCAGGCCTGCGTATAGGATTAGAGTATAGGATCTCATTCTCATACTTGGTGTCCTTCTTCGATTCCATTTTCATACTCTACCATGACTCCTTTGTTTGCATCTTGCTTCATCCCTTCTATCGTAATTCTTATCTTTCCTTCGTGCTTGATAGAGGTTAGGAAGGTGACTCATACTAGATAGACATGTTCCAATGTTCCCTCATACTGCTAGTTTAACTCTTGTAAGTTGGGTAGAATGTCTCACGACTTAATATTTCCTTCGTTCTTATGACCCATTGTAGTTGATACCAAGTGGATTACCTAGACTATAAATCTTTAGAGGACCATAGCTCATTGGTCGACCAAAGCCTTAGACAAGAAGAAATAAGGACGACTGTATAGGCACCAACACCGGACAAGACTTAGATCCTTAAGGAGCTTGAACTAATTCTACTTTCTTGCAATCACAATCTCACGTACCTATATTTTTCCCATATTGACCAATGTTGCTACTATAGCCTAGTTTTTCAAGCTTATCCATTTATCGAGCTTGTTCAAGACATATGTTATTTGGGTGCACGTCCACTAACATATTGCCTAATCAGAATCAGTACATGATGGTCTGATCAACCTAGTGCGCTTGGTTCGCTTCTCATATGGTTATTCCACGTGGATGGAGATATAGTTAACTTGCCATCTAGGATCTCATTCGCAACTGACAACTCCCTTTTCGAACTATTAAAATGCCTTTTGTAACGGCCCGATCCCGCAGAGTCTTTCCGTCCTCGCTTCGAACTCTGTGAGACCGTTCGTCCTCGCTTGGGCGTGATACCGTACAAGCCTAAGTTGCGCTTGTACAAGGCTAAGACCTGTAACAAGACAAGATAGACAAGGTTGACAATAGTGCAATAAAATATATAGCAGATAATTGAAGCAACTGCGGGCATTTGGCAGATATATGAATTGAACACAATGGTAACAAGAACAATTCTCTTTATTGATATTCTTTGAACAGATTACAAGCTCTCATTTCACTCTAATACAATGCTTATATTCTCTTAGAAATTTACAGATTGCAATGATCCCGTTCTCATACATTACATCCCTTTATATACAAAACCAACTCTTGCAATAGATGTCCATCTCTTGGAATCTCTTCTAATTTTTGGCTCCTGAGGATGAGGCTCGGGCTATCGCTTTGGACTATCCTTCTCGATGCATCTTACACCTGTATGCAGACTGATGATGGGTCAGTATATCAGTATATTGGTGATTGTGAACAAAAGACTACATTTGTCTGAAACGATCACTGTTCATTTAGTGAGAAAATATTTCTTCTGATGTGATCTTGCTACTTTTTACCTATGTTCATTTCATACATACAAAGTCAGTTTACATCTCTTTTGAAAACATCTTTGAAAAGCCATAATTTGTTTTATTTCATTTCAAGCATACAAAGGGATTGTTCATCTCTAGCACGATGACTATTCATTTCATGTGCAGTGTGCATCGTGTTTCACGAACCATATCATTCTCAGGGACCGAAGCACTAGCATTCTTTTTTTTATTCAAGACATTCTAAGGGTCAGATTACAAGCATGATTATTCAAGGCATTCTCAGGGTCAGATTACAAGTATGATTATTCAAGATATTCTCAGGGTCAGATTACAAGCATCATTATTCAAGACATTCTCAGGGTAAGATTACAAGAATGATTATTCAAGACATTCTCTGGGTCAGATTACAAGCATGATTATCACATCTTTTCTTTGATCAGGACATAACTATTCTTTGCGACAAGTTATTCTCTTTAAGCAAATCATGATCATAAAACTTAAGCAACGAATGTATCACTTTTCAGTAATTCTTACCATAGCGGATGGTCCATCCCTGCCTAAGACAAGGATTAGCATAAATATAATATAACCAACATTCTTACTTCCTGTTCATCTCTGCATCGTTAGCTTTTAGCAACACTTATTATAGACACATGCAAACTCGATTGGCAGCTGTGACACATGGGTTCAGCTCTGCACCAATCAACATCTATCTATATGATGGTCCATGGGTATTTCCATTATTAGTCGATGTGACACTTGGGTTCAGCTCGTCTCTAGTGGATAGGATGTAACACCCGAAGTTTCTTGTACCTCTTGGTGTCTAGATAATCTCGCATAGGCCGATCGGCTCCCAGTGCCCTAGAAACCATCGAGAAATCTAGTGACCTTGTATACAAGTTATCCGAGACCAATGCATGAATACAACATCTAGCAGATAATCTCTTTGAGGGGAAATATTTCATCTTTTCTCTATGTCAATCTTTGTAACAACAGAGCTATGACTCTGCCTTCTCTCTTTGTAACAACAGAGCCATGACTCTGCCTTCTTTTTTTTCTATAATCTCAGAGCCGAAGCTCCCACATAATTCTTTTCTTTTGCAACATATACAAGTCTGTCTGTACATGTCTAGCATTCAGAGCATATTTGAGGGACAAACAATTATTTATTTCTTTGAAACATGCTAGCAGTTCTGTTCAGATTAAGCATAAAAATTCTTTCATTGCAAGTATACGAATTCAGGACATGTGAGCGATCTCTTTTCTCTTCTTAATAAACATGGCAATAGTTCTCTCTTTTGAGACAATATCTCTAACTTTTAACATGGAAGACATCTCGTTTGATTTAACATTGCAACAATTCATTTCTTGTTATCAGGCAGCAATCTTCTACTTAGCATGCATGTTATCTTTTTTTGTTCTTAGTATGGCAGCATGTGGATTCTCTTATAAGAATACTCAATGATTTCCCGTCTTGTTATTAGCAACAACATTCATTCAAAAACTCATATTCTTATTAGGCGTAAGAGAATCATCACTACCAAAATTTATCGTTTTAGCGACGGCCATATCCGTCGCTAAACCGACGGTAATTATTATTAGCGACTGATAACCGACGGATTTTGGCCAAAAAATTCTGTCGGCAATTAGCTCGTCGCTAATAACGTTCCGTCGCTAAGTTGTCGTCACATGACTGAATAGCGACGGATTGTCGACGTCACAATACGAAGCATTAGCGACGCATTTTCGACGGACTTTCGTCTATTTCAACTATTAAGTACTGAAGTGTGTAGGCAATAGCGACGTAAAATTCCGTCGGTAACCCGTCGTGATAGCGTATCAGATCGTATCATTCCGTCGCTAAGCCGTCGGTATTCGTCGGTAGCTAACGATGGATTAGCGACGGTATTCTGACGGACTATCCGTCGATCAGTTTCTGGAAATGCTTGGCATTTCCAGCACCATGGCGACGGAAGAGTAGTCGCTAATACATCGCGACCGCGTCGCTACAGCGACGGGTTGCTGACTGATTATCCGTCTCCATGATTCTGAAAATGTCATGCATTTCCAGAACCATGTCGACGGATTTTTCGTCGCTACGCAGTCGCCCTGGAGACGGATTAGCGGCTGATTATCAGTCGCCGTGGAGACGGATTGCCGTCGCTATTCCGTCGAATATTATACCACCAGAACCTTGTCGACGGATAATCCGTCGACCACCCTTCGCTACCTGGAAACAATTTAAAAACTCTAGATAGCGACGGCTTACCCGTCGAAAACCCGTCGGTAACTGGGATTATCCGTCGCTAAACGGTCACTAGTCCATCGCTAACTGAGTTTTTTAGAAAAAAAATTATAGCACTTTCCTTGTTCACAAATATATGCATAAACCAAACCAATATATAATGCACACCAATTATCCAACAATCACATAGACCAAATATATTATGCACACCAATTATCCAAGAATCACATAGACCAAATATGCACATACGAATTTAATGCACACCAATTATCCAAGAATCATATAGACCAAACCAAATTAATATAAAATAGACATCAATTATCCGAAAGAGTAACCTAATATCCATCGTTATAATCCGATCATTGCACAAATATTCCAAATTTTTCACAAATATTCCAAAATACATAGGAAAGAGTTGGCCAGTTACAGTAACCTAATATCCAATCCTGGCGACCGATCATAACACAAATATTCCAAAATTTTCACAAATATTCCAAAATACATAGGAAAATCGACTTTCGCCTCAACAATGACCACAAGTCAGACGATGAATTCTCACAGCCAGGGATGATAGTTGCGTTGAGGCATGTACCATTCTATCAGCCACTTTGCATACGAAGGCTCAATATGGTTGAGGTCTTCTGTAGGGACAGGAGGGTCGGTCCCGATGCTACTACTCTCTGACGGTGGCTTCTCCTTAGCTTCAAGCTTGGGAGCAATCTCTTCTCTGATGGTCATCGGTTCTTCCTTGACCTCGACCTTTGGTAACACCTTCTCCTTAACAGTCACCGGCTCTTGTTTGACGACGGAGACTTCCTCCGTGTCGACCTCCAAGGGTTTCTTGCCTCGACCCCTTCCTCGACTAGCAGCACCACCTCGACGAGTCCTAGGAGCCATCTTTCTGACAACAAAAATTTTCATATAAGGTAAAGAAATTTACTCAAGTTATAAAAGTTATGACATTGGTTTTTTGCGTTCATCATCATTAGAGGGAGCAACACTGGAAAAGTTGTGACGTTGGTAGCATGAGAGAGTAAAAATCTGTATCACAAGACTAACAGAATTACTATGTAATCATGTACTCACTAATAACCGGATATAACTGGAGTCGTTGGGCCTATCGTGCAGTAATTTATGGATCTGCTGGTATAGGCCAGATGTACTTAGTATCTAGTGTATCAGATTAGTATCGGTCTATCGGTTTGGTATAGGACGTATCATATTGGTATTGGCCTTAACAAATTGGTATCGTCCTATATCCGATATGTACATGTATCGGCCGAATAGCTAGGATTCATATTGGCCTTATCGATTTGGTATCGGTCATATCCGATAGGTATCGGCCGTGTTGGATAAGTATAGACTATTTCGGATTAGTATCGTGGAAGGTTTAGTAACAACTGTACTTGGATTTCTCTCTTCTCGAGCTAGAATACCATTGTAAGAGAATCACCAGATCGTGATTGGCCAGTTACAGTAACATACATACTTCCTTTTCCATCAGGAAAAGCGGCGAAGTATGTATGTTCTGTAACTGGCCATTTACGCTCTCGTGACTCTCTTGCAATGGTAATCTAGCTCTAGATGAGAGAAATCCAAGTACAGTTGTTACTAAACCTTCCACGAAACTACTCCGAAATGGTATATAATAATCCAACATGGCCGATACCTATCAGATATGACCGATACCAAATCGATAAGGCCAATATGAATCCTAGCTATACGGCCGATACATATCGGATAGGACGATACCAATTCGCTAAGACCAATACCAACCGATACGGCCCATACCAAAATGATAGATCGATACTAATCCGATACGGTCAATACTTATAAGTACCTATGGTCTAGGAGGTTGATCTGCTATAGTACACCCATGTACGATCAACGAAGTAACGATCCATTTCAATTTGGATGTGAAAATCTGTATCGTAAGACAAACTAAACATAATCAGTTCTATTTCACATGCTTAATTGCCAATTATGGGAACGAATGGCTCAGAACACAACCCAAAATTCATTCTAGCATACATTAGTGTGAATCATCTACGTTCTGTACATATAGTGTAGTAGATGTTCTTATCGTATCTAGTATCTAAAAGATGTAACAGAATCAAGATGAACTCACATAGATTATAGGTGCCCCACATTTGAGTGCTACACCAAGACTCACCGTGATGAGGTTAGTGATTTATTTAACCTAATATAGTAATCTTGTAATTTAAAGTTGGAAGAAAATGCAAGTAGCCTTATAGTTTCTGCCTCGTCAGTCGAATGGCTTAATTGCCAAGTATCGAAACGAATGGCTCAGAACACAACCCGAGATTCATTCTAGCATACATTAGTGAGTTCATCTTGATTCTGTTACGTCATTCAGATACTAGATACGATAAGAACATATACTATACCATATGTACAGAACATAGATGATTCACACTAATGTATACTAGAATGAATCTTGGCTTGTGTTCTGAGCCATCCGTTCTGATCAAGTATCTTCCTTCTCCTCTCCTCCACCATGGCTCTGAACAAATCTGCTCCTCCCTCTACTTCCCTTCTTCTTATTTGACTCTCTCAGCAACATATGACATCCAGCTCAAGTGTAGAGTCGGGGGAGAAGAAGTGGGCAGAAAGAGGAGGGGGAAGCAGCACAGCCGGCGACATGACCCGGAGGAAGTACAGAGGTTTTCTTCAACAGACGTAGGAGAACTATAAGGATATATCTTTTCACAACATATCACCTTGTCAAAGACCCTTAATGTGACAATCATGTTACCGCGGTGTCGAAAGACTAACATGTCATAATTTTCTAAGCCGTGTGTTTTGACATAATCCTCAAAACTCTTTCCTGCTATGTAATAATGCAAGATTACTACATAGGAGGAAAGAGTTGGGAAGATTATATCAAAACACACGGCTTAAAAACCTATGACATGTTAGTCTTCCGACACCGCGGTAACATGATATTCACATGAAGGGTCTTTGACAAGATGACATGTTATGAAAAGATATATCCTTATAGTTCTCCTACGGCTATTGAAGAAAACCTCTGTACTTCCTCCGGGTCATGCCGCCGGCTGTGTTGCTTCCCCTCCTCTTCCTGTCCACTTCTTCTCTCCCGACTCTACACTTGAGCTGGATGTCATATGTGGCTGAGAGAGTCAAATAAGAAGAAGGGAAGTAGAGGGAGGAGCAGATTTGTTCAGAGCCATGGTGGAGGACGAGGAGAAGGAAGATGCTTGATCAGAACGGATGGCTCAGAACACAAGCCAAGATTCATTCTAGCATACATTAGTGTGAATCGTCTATGTTCTGTACATATGGTGTAGTATATGTTCTTATCATATCTAGTATCTGAAGGACGTAACAGAATCAAGATGAACTCACTAATGTAATACGAAGACATCATCTACTACTATATAAGATATAGTGATAGGTTGTCGTATCATCATTGCCGAGGGATGAGGGTCGGAGGACAGTCAACTTTATCTAAGGCTACTTGCATAGTTTCTGCCTCGCCAGTCGAATGGCTGCAGGGACTATGTCCTGATCACCATGGCGTACCGTAGACTAATGCAAATAGAGCTGGAAATATCCGTCGCTAACCGGTCACTAGTCTGTCGGTAACTGAGAATTTTTTTGAAAAAAAAATTGTAGCACTTTCCCTGTTCACAAAAATATGCATAAACCAAACCAATATATAATGCACACCAATTATCCAAGAATCACATAGACCAAATATGCACATACGAATTTAATGCACACCAATTATCGTATCTACGGCTACATAGTTTCTGCCTCGCCAGTCGAATGGCTGCAGGGACTATGTCCTGATCACCATGTCGTACCGTAGATTAATGCAAATGGAGCTGGAGCCAAAATACAGAAACCAAAATACAAAATACAGAAACCAAAATACAAAATACAGAAACCAAAATACAAAATATAGAATCCAAAATAGGACCCTCTGTGAGAACGGATGGCTCAGAACACAACCCAACCAGAGAGAATACTCTGAGAGATCCATCTGTGTAGGACGTATATCTGAGAGATCACCTTTACAAGAATTATATCAGTAGTGGGATCGAGTGTTGGAGGAGATACTATCAGAGTATACGTCCTACTCAGATGGGTCTCTCACCGTTATTCTTTTTTCCTGACAGCATGGTGGATGTGCTCCGTCCACATATTCTTGCTCCGAGCCAAAACTTTGTCCCGGAGCTCAAGTGGACATCCTTGGTGTAGAGCTCGAGTGAGAGGTTCTTGACAGCATGGTGGTCTCCTTTGTTAAAGTATCCGTGTTCGTCCCATAACCAATGTTGGATGAGCACGGATACTTTGACAAAGGAGGCCACCATGCTGTCAGGAACCTCTCACTCGAGCTCTACACGAAGGATGTTCACTTGAGCTCCGGGGCAAAGTTTTGGCTTGAAGAAAGAATCTGTTGACGGAGCACATCCACCTTGCTGTCAGAAAAAAATAGTAACGGTGAGAGACCCATCTGAGTATGACGTATACTCTGATAGTATCTCCTCCAACACTCGATCCCACTACTGATATCATTCTTGTAAAGGTGATATCTCAGAGTATACGTCCTACACAGATGGATCTCTCAGAGTATCCTCTAGTGATAGGTCGTCGTATCATCACTGCCGAGGGATGAGGGTCGGAGAACAGTCAACTTTATCTACGGATACATAGTTTCTGCCTCGCCAGTCGAATGGCTGTAGGGACTATATATGTCCTCATCACCATGTCGTAGTCCAATACAATCCAGAGATTGACACAGTTCTAGTTCATATATGTAGTCCAATACAAATAGTCTAATACAAAAATAACTCAATACAAATAGTCCAATACAAATAAGTACTAATAGCTAATGAGAACCACGCTGCTCACGCAAATGCTCAGTGATACATTCACGCAACCACCTCGAAAAAGCGAGATTTTTGGCGCGAGGAGAGCTGTCATCCCTTGCAAGGACTGCATGAAGAGTCCTCTCGGTCTCACTAGCTACCGGTGCTGGATGAATAGAACTCCGATCTCACTAGCAACCGGTGCCACTTCCTCCTTAACTGTAGGAGGAGCCACCTCAACATTCACTATTTTCCTCAAACGATGTGCCTCTCCTCGGGTCATGGGTGCCATCTGGTAAGATCGATAGTCACAAATAATATAATTGTAACATAAGCAAGCTAACTAAAGGAACTATCATGTAATTTGAGTATATTTTCGAAAGCCGATAAAGTATAAAAAATTTGATTTTTTGCCAAGTGTGAGAACGGATGGCTCAGAAGACAACCCAAGATTCATTCAAGCATACATTAGTGTGAATCATCTATGTTCTGTACATATGGTGTAGTATATGTTCTTATCGTATCTAGTATCTGAAGAACGTAACAGAATCAAGATGAACTCACATAATGTAATACTAAGACATCATCTATTACTATATGAGATATAGTGATAGGTTGTCGTATCATCATTGCCGAGGGATGAGGGTCGGAAGACAGTCAACTTTATCTACGACTACATAGTTTCTGCCTCGCTAGTCGAATGGCTGCAGGTACTATGTCCTGATCACCATGTCGTACCGTAGATCAAATAGAGCTGGAACTGGAGCCAAAATACAGTACTACACCATGTCGTACCATTTTACTCTCTCTCTCTCCTCCCCCCCTCCGGCGCTCTCACTCTCTCCGGCGCTGTCACACTACTAATTCCTATGTGTTTTAAGTGTGAGAACGGATGGCTCAGAACACAACCCAAGATTCATTCTAAGCATACATTAGTGTGAATCATCTCTATATTCTGTATACATATCGTGTAGTATATGTTAACCTTATCGTATGTAGTATCTGAAGGACGTACGTAACAGAATCAAGATGAACTCACTAATGTAATACTAAGACATCATCTACTACTATATAAGATATAGTGATAGGTTGTCGTATCATCATAGTTTCTGCCTCGCTAGTCGAATAGCTGCAGGGACAATGTCCTGATCACCATGTCGTACCGTAGATTAATGCAATTAATGGAGCTGGAAATATCCGTCGCTAACCGGTAACTAGTCCGTCGCTAACTGAGATTGTCACATACACATATGTATATCACAGCTAGATGTATAGATATATACATCTATACAGAAGCACGCAACTGATAGAACTCGCACTGTCCTTGAGACAGTGAACATATATATACACCATGAATCCAAACCCCATATATATTCACATTTACTAATCCAAACACCACCAAACTAATGGAACACCCAATATGGATAACACATTATTTAGCCAATATATAAACTCAGATGAATTTGAGAAGCAAAGCCACCCGCCGCCCCCGACCAAAGCCTGCCGCCCCAAGCCCGCCACCCAGTAGTTCGGTTGCATGTATATATGAAGAGTGCTTATGGGTGTGCGTCGGTTGCAAATAGCCCCGACGCACCCGCCCCAAGCCAGCCGGCCAGCCCCCGACGCCGTCGCGCCAAGCCCACCGCCCAGCCCCCGACCCAAGCCAGCCGCCCAGCCCCCGACGCCCCCGCCCCAAGCCAGCCGCCCAGCCCCCGACGCCGCCGCCCCAAGCCCACCGCCCAGCCCCCGCCCCAAGCCAGCCGCCCAGCCCCCGACGCCCCAACCCCAATCCCGCCTCCCAGACCCCGACGCCCCCGCTCCAAGCCCACCGCCCAGACCCCGGCCCAAGCTAGCCGCCCAGCCCCCGATGCCCCAACCCCAAGCCCGCCTTCCAGACCCCGACGCCCCCGCCCCAAGCCCACCGCCCAGACCCCGGCCCAAGCAAGCCGCCCAGCCCCCGACGCCCCAACCCCAAGCCCGCCTCCCAGAACCCGACGCCCCCGCCCCAAGCCCACCGTCCAGACCCCGACCCAAGCAAGCCGCCCAGACCCCGATGCCCCAACCCCAAGCCCGCCTCCCAGACACCGACACCCCCGCCCCAAGCCCACCGCCGAGACCCCGACCCAAGCCATCCGCCCAGCCCCCGACGCCCCAAACCCATGCCCGCCTTCCAGACCCCGACGCCCCCGCCCAGCCCCCGACGCCCCAACCCCAAGCCCGCCGCCCAGCCCCCGACGCCCCCGCCCCAAGCCCACCGTCCAGCCCCCGACCCAAGCCAGCCGCCAAGCCCCGGACGGCCCAGCCCCAAGTGCGTCGCCCAGCCCCTATACCGTGGGAGAGAGAGAGAGAGAGATCGAGAGAGAGAGAGAGAGAGGGGGTTACCTTCGAAAGAGAGAGAGGAGAGGACGCCGACGCCGACGACGACACCGATGCCGATCACCAAAGCCGACACCGGTGAGAGAGAGAGAGAGAGAGATAGAGAGAGAGGAAAGAGTGAATTTGGGGGGAATGCAAAAAGTTCCCCCCGCCGTTTCATTTAAAGTCTGGTACGTTTATATAGCGACGGACTAGCGACTGGTAAAAGACCGTCGCCAAGCAGTCGCCTATTTTGGTAAGTGCCGACTGAATATCCGTCGCTAAGTCGTCGAAAATATGTCTCGCCAATTTTCTACACAATTCCCGCCATATAATCGACTATGTAACGACGATGGAAACTCCGTCGCTACAACACCGACACTCTAGCGACGGATGTGCGACCTTTCCTCCCCCTAAAATTAAAATAAAAATGACAAAGGATTGTAGTCGGTAAACAGTCGCTGAGCGGCCACGAAACCGTCGCTAATACCGACGAAATAATTCCGTCGCTAATAATCCGTCGCTAAATGAGCGTATTTTGGTAGTGCATAAAATGAGTCTTTGTCCACTCACCCAGATCAATCATCTTCTCTTGCAGAGCTAACAATCCGATCTCTTTGTTTATCTAGTGCTGTCGCGGAGCGGGAAACTACATAATTACCCACCGAGAAGAAGTTTCATCCTCGAAACTTAAAGAGAAACTTACGATATCCATAGCAGTGATAGTCCTCATCCTTCACCATAATCAATCCATGAAATCACGATTCATTTCGTATCAAAACTCTTATTTAATAAAGCATCAATCTCAATCAATCAAATCGAGAAAACATTTTTTGGCATTATAAAAATATTTACAGACTTATTCTAAGGAACATTCATCTCATCGATGATATCAAGCGGGCAAAGAAATTTTGATTAAGAGAACATCTATGAATTCAATAATTGGCCAGAGGATCGTGTTGCTCTGATACCATTCTGTTATGCCCCGATCCCGCAGAGTCTTTTCGTCATCGCTTCGAACTCTGTGAGACCGTTCGTTTTCGCTTGGGCGTGATATTGTACAAGCCAAAGTTGCGCTTGGACAAGGCCAAGACCTGTAACAAGACAAGATAGACAAGGTTGACAACAGCGCAGCGGAACATATAGCAGATAATTGAAGCCGCAGCGGACATTTGGCAGATATTTGAATTGAACACAATGGTAACAAGAACAATTCGCTTTATTGATATTCTTTGAACAGATTACAAGCTCTCATTTCACTCTGATACAATGCTTACATTCTCTTAGAAATATACAGATTACAATAATCCCGTTCCCATACAGTACATCCCTTTATATACAAAACCAACTCTTGCAATAGATGTCCATTTCTTGGCATCTCTTCTGAGTTTTGGCTCCTGAAGATGAGGCTCGGGCTATTTCTTCGGACTATCCAGCTTCTCGATGCATCTTGTGCATGCAGACTGATGATAGGTCAGTATATTAGCATACTGGTAATTGTGAACAAAGGGCTACATTTGTCTAAAACGATCACTGTTCATTTAGTGAGAAAATATTTCACATTCGCTCACATCTCTCTTAAACTCTTTATTATTTTTTATCTTCGAAAAACGACACTCGTACCTAAAAGATAGACACGGAGTATCTCCTCTAGTCGCCCTATCAGCTATGGCCAAGATAGTTGTATATACATAAATATAGCTTACCTTCGGCCAAGTCATATGACTACAACCTAGGCCTGTCAATGGTAGCTTATCGGTCGGATATTGGTATTACCACATCCAAACCGATAGCTACCGGATACATCCGATAACCATCCGATATCCGATCGGATGGGAGTTTGTCTTCCGTATCCGTTACCGAAAATCTTAACGGATATCGGGTAATATCCGAACCAATAAGAATATGCTCCAAATAAATTAATATGTCATTATCCATATGTTGTATGCAATATACACATTCCTGGTTGATCACAGATTCAGAGGCAGCAATATTTACTCAATATACTGATATACTCTTCACATGCAACTTGAACTTCAGATAATTACTAATGCATTTAAAAACTTAAACTATATCATTAAGCATCTAATACAAAGATCCATCCATCTAGTAATCTAATACACTAAAATCAACAAAGACAGCATCTAATAGACTAATACAATAATACAAAGATCCTTCACATCCATGTAGTCTGATTATCTGATACACTAAGAATTTTTGGTACAAAAATATTTAAACATCTGATACAATCATACAAAGATCATTCACATCCAATTTAAAGCCACAAAGATCCATCCATGCAGTCTGATTGCATCTTAGTCTTCTTCTTCTTCCGTTTAAAGCCATTGCACACAAACTCACAAAGTCACAAATTGACTGTAAAAGTGCAACATCCTATAAACTGATATATTAGCCAAACACAAACCCAAATTACCATGTGTCACGACCCGCACCCTAGAGTAAGGGCACGAGACGTGGGTACGTCCAGCCTACGCCGCAGTGTCGGCGGTAGAACGCTGTCCTAAGTCACATCATCTAGCAGTATATATCTAAACAGTTTATACTCCCCGAATGGGGGTGACATAGCAATAATAAACTCAATCACAACTAAGGAAGTGATAGCACGATATGAACAGAACTCAAGGAAATGAAATAGATAAAACAGTAGTCTAAGATAATCCCAGTAATCCACAATACAAGGTCTCAGATGAAAGAATATACAACTGATCTCCAAATAAAGTCTAACTAAACATGATCCAACTACATAAAGATAAAAGCCTAACTATCTAGTCTAGGCAGTCGGGGGAAGGTCCTCAGCTACTGTTGGATCCTCCTGAGGGTCCAGCTCACAGGTGTCATCAAGGGCTGCCCCGTAGTAGGTGTCCAGGCAGGCCTCCTCCTCGTCCTCTGTAATATTTTCAACAGGTCCAGTCAGGACAGGAGCGAGCACAGTACATCTCAACAGATCATAGCAGGTTAGAAATATAAACATGCAGTAAAGTAAGATACAAGTACTGAAAGAAGTACAGTATGTAAACAGAGAGAGAACTATAATAAAAATATCTACTATACATAGAGAACTAGCAGTGACTAGTGAGTCAGAGTATAATCATGAACATGTAAATGGCCTGGGATGATTCTGATAAGACACTAAGGAATGATTCTGATAAGAAACTACTGGTGTATTATTCACATGTCCACTTATACTCCCCCATACCCCCAATCAATACACAAGGATCCAGCCAGGTTATGTTATATGATGCTATGTAACAGACCCCGAAGGTGATAGACCCCGAAGGTGATAGACCCAGAAGGTGGTACATAGTAGTCCCATAAATGGGATAAGGATTCCAGTAAGACTCTACGATCATAAGAGTATATGTCGTAAGTGATCAAGGAACCAATGAAGCATAGTGATACGCCATGTAAGTGAAACGTACAGAACATAGAGTACCCGATGCTCCCTAAGGATAACATCTCAAGAAGGGATCCATATAGTACCAATCCGTGTGACCATCGTGACAGTACAAGTAAAGTAATCTACTGCAGGAAATAATTCTAAGCAGGATATGAAATGATCAGAGAATGTACTCGTCTGTAACTGAGTGACCAGTATGAAACGTACTGTCCAAGGAGGGGTGTCTGGCTCCTAATAAGAACAGCACAAGTCACAACAAGTCCAGAATAGTAAAATGGAGTCCTACTATGCATTCTACATGATTCTAGGTCAATCTAGGCCAAAGTCAACTCTCGGTCAACTCTGGAAGTCAAACTAGGTCAACCAAGTCTAATTAAGTCTAAACTAGTCTACCCTAGACTACACTAGTCTATATTAGTCTAAACAAGTAAATTTCTGTATTTAAACCTATCACTCTCTATACAAATACATATATAGAAGTCTAAGCATACCACAATATATACATCACACTACACAAAAATATGCACATTCATTACTCTACACATTATACACATCCTAAATGACCCTAGGCTAAGCATTAGACTAGCATAGAAATATATATATATATACACACTCATACATATAGGAACATATATGTCTCAAAGCCTATACTAGCTTACATATATATAAATACATATATTTAGACTGTCCAAGAGGCAGAAAAAAAGGGAAGATAGGAATACATGTGTGTGTGTGTGTGTCAATATGGTTATGTGTACATGTGCAGAATTGTACAACAGTGGAGAAAATGTGTGTGTGCTGTCAAGTGTATTTGCAGGAATAAACAGTGATAGATAGGTGAAAGTGTGAGGCTACAGGAAAACATATATATGCAGTAATTTCCCCAAACAGTGAAAAGAGGAAGAGAAGACTATGTCAAATGTGTTCACAGGAATTCAAAGGGTGTATATACTGTGATGTGAGTGCAGGAATTAAAAGTGTGTGTGTAGTGGTAGAGCAATGTGCAGGAAATCATCAAAACAGTGAACAGCAAGGAAATCACATTACAGTGTGTGTACATACATGCATATAGAGTATAAAGAGGCCTGTGTGTGTGTAATACCAAGTGAGAGTGCAAGGGTGTGGTGTTCAATTCAAACTAGACTGCAAAGGGCAGTGCCACCCACTGGTTCCCATATCAAAACTCAGAAATTAAATGACAGTTATACACAGGCTTGTAAATACCCAAACAAGCTCAGATTTACACCCATATATGAAATGAAGTCAACAGTGATTTAGAAAAGGAAAAAAATAGTTAATACTAAACTAAGGTTTTTGCATTAGATAGACAAAGTGCTGTGGTATAAAGGATTAACCAAACATTGATACACAAAGCTGTGGAACATCAATTCAGTTCCAGTAACAAAATGGTCTAAACTATCAATCCCAGGTTAATGAAGAACGACACCCAAAACTCAGGTTTGCATAACCCAAATGTCAGGAATCAGTGAGCTACTCACTGAAATCTCAAGTTTTTCATAATTCTCAGATTTCAGAGAACAAACTCAATTTTCACATTAAGATTACACATTAATTTTCCAGTTAAGAAGAAGGAAAAGGAAAGGAAATCAAATCATGCCCACAACTCATTCAATCAGTTAACAGCCTACACAAACAAATGAGGAGGAAATCTTAGTTTGAAGATACATTCTCAGATTTTGAACTGAAACACAGTTCACAGGAAAATTCCAGTTTTTGAGACCAAACCACAACCAATATCCCTTAATCCCACATACAATCCAAAGCTCAAGTAAAAATTACTTAGCTAATATAATATGTAACAGGTAGGATTAAAATTTAGTGAAGAACATAACTTAAACAGGAAATTTAAAGGGTTTGGAAAACTGGAAAAACCAGTATCAGTAAAGGTATCAGAACAATCCCATTTTCTGATGTTCGAATTCAATAATACAATATTAAATCTAAAACTAATGTGTAACTAAATGCACAGGGGTTTAAACATGATAATTAAGATCTATTTAATCATTAAAACCTAATTTAGAATCATTTAAAATCGATTAAACAACAGAAACACACACTGCACACTCACGCACACAGTACACGCATGGTGCACATGAAAATACGTATTCGACATAACACGAGGACTCGTAAAACTTTGCGAGCCTCGTGTCAGTCACTGAACCTATCACCATGCCAAAAATCGCGTGTCCACGTGGAGAAACGAGCGCAGTAGCCCCCGAGTAGCAGGGGAGCTACAGTGCCGCACGCACGCCCCCGACTCGCGTGTTCCCGTGTCCCCACGACTCGACACGACTCACAAACCATCACAAGACACTGGGAATCCCTAGACGACACCTAGGGCTAGCTTTCCATTCAATTAGAATCGAAAAACTCGAACGAAATGTCCTTTGAGACATTTCGTCGAACACCTTGTTCAACTTCTGATACGTGTCCGATACGGACACAAAAAGAGTCCAAAACCTAGGGTTAGCCTACCCTACAGTTGGGTGAGGGCTAGGGCTTCCTAAAAATGATTTTTACAAGAATTTAGGAGCAATGGATAGGGTTTTACCTATGGGTGTTCAATCTCCCAAAAACTCCAAAGAGAAGGATCCTTCAACCCACCAAAGCTCTTCCAAATTGTTCCTTTCCTGTCAAAATTTATTACCAACAGCAAAATCACAAGATTTAGAGCCTATTGCAATTTGTTTGAGGGAAAAAGGACTTGAAATGGATTTATTATGAATTTGTGAAGATGGAACTTACCCCTTTCTAAAAACTTGCATAAACCCTAAGAAAGAGGCTAGCCCTAATTCCTACGAGAATATATATAGGGGGAGGGGCTGTCACTTGGCCGGCCATAGGGCCCTAGGGCTAAGTTTTGCCTAGTTGGTTGAGTCCCTAATGGTTTAATCATGATTATGACTTGTGACTTCACAAGCCATTCCTAGACCAAACAAATTCCAATTTGCCCCAAATCAATTCTAATGAACTTGAAATCACTAACTTAGGTCACACTAGGGTTTCTTAACCTAACCAAGATGTCTTGACCTAGGTTAGCCAATAGGACAGTCTCCTAGTCATCACTAGTCAAAGTCAACTATAGGGTCAAAAACAATTCTACCAAAAATCACTAAAAATCATATTAAATATATTTAATAATAAAAATCCCAAAATAATTCCAAAATTTTGAAAATGACCAAATTACCCTCAAGCTAGAAAAGTGGCAGTGACAAATCTACCCCCCTTAAAATAATTTCGTCCTCAAAATTAAAGGCGAAACTAAACTGCTGAGAAGGATAGAAAAGTATACCTCAAGGTCCAAAAAGATAGGGGTACCGCTCGCGCATCTCATCCTCCCGCTCCCAGGTAGACTCTCCTGGTGAATGATGCCTCCATGCGACGCGTACCAAGGGTATCACCTGGTTCCTCAGAACCTTCTCTCGTCGATCCAGAATCTCCACAGGCTGCTCTGGATAGCTGAGAGAAGGACCCAACTCAATCTCCGAATGATCGAGCATATGGCTAGGGTCAGCCACGTACCGTCTCAACTGTGATACATGGAATACGTTGTGGACTCCCACAAGTGCAGGCGGCAAGTCTAGCCTGTTAGCCACGTCACCGACTCTCCCGCTGATAACGAAAGGGCCGATGAAGCGTGGGCTAAGCTTCCCGCCTCCACCAAAATGTATCGTACCACGAGTCAGAGATATCCTCAAGAAAACCTGGTCTCCGACCTAATCACAAGCAAGGTCTCAATTAATTATAATAAACAAACATGATCAAAATCATAAACAACCAACCTAAATCTATTCCTACTCTAATCTGTACCTCAAACTCCAAGGGCCTGCGATGGCTATCGGCCCAGTGCCGATGTCTGTCCTGCGCCACATGAAGTCTGTCCCTGATGAGCTTCACCTTCTCGGCCGCATCCACAATCATCTCTGGCCCCAGCAAAGCTCGCTCACCAACATCATCCCAGGATAAGGGTGTACGGCACCTACGCCCGTACAGAGCCTCGAAAGGTGACATCTCGATGCTGGCCTGGAAACTATTGTTATAGGCAAACTCCACCAAATGAAGATTATCCTCCCAGGAACCTCCAAAATCTAGAACGCATGTCCGCAGCATATCCTCAAGGGTCTGAATTGTCCGCTCTGACTGTCCGTCCGTCTGGGGGTGGTATGCAGTACTAAACTTGAGCTGAGTGCCCAAGCTGGTCTGCAGACTCCTCCAGAAATGGAAAGTAAAACGGCTATCCCGATCTGAGACGATGCTGACCGGAACTCCGTGGATCCTGACTATCTGCCGCATATACATCTCCGCCAGTCTCTCTGTAGACGTACCCACATTGAATGGCAAGAAGTGGGCCGATTTGGTCAACCTATCCACGATGACCGAAATCACGTCTTTCCCTCCTGGAGTACGCGGCAATCCTGAAACGAAGTCCATCGTGATATGCTCCCATTTCTACTCGAGAATAGGCAGCGGCTACAACAATCTACCGGGCCTCTGCCCTTCTGCCTTGACCTGCTGATAGACCAAGCACCTAGCTACGAAGTAGGACACCTCCCGCTTCATTCCTGACCACCATATATGCTCCCGCAGATCTCGGTACATCTTGTTGGCACCCGGGTGTATAGAGTACTGAGATCTGTGGGCCTCCTGCATAATTTGCTCTCTGAGCTCCCCGCTAGGCACACATAACCTAGCACCGTTCCTCAGGGCACCATCCTCTGCAAGTGAAAACTCAGAATCCCCCACTCCTATACTGATCAGCTCTCTGATACTCTACAAAGCCACATCCTCTAACTGGGCCGCCTTGATCCTGTCCACCAAGTCTGAATGAATCTGCATCCTCCATAGCTGCATCTGCACTCCTGGCACGATCACCTCAATCCCAAGGCTCTCCAAGTCGGCAAGCAAATATCGATCCATGGTCAAACACATGGCTGTCGGATACCTACTCAAGGCATCGGCAACCACGTTGGCCTTTCCTGGGTGGTACTGAAGTAGGATATCAAAATCCTTCATCAACTCCAGCCATCTGCGCTGTCTCATCTTCAACTCCTTCTGAGTGAACACATACTTAAGGCTCTTATGATCTGTGAAGATCTCCACCCTCTCACCATATAGATAATGCTTCACAGCTTCAATGCAAATATCACTGCTGCCAGCTCCAGGTCGTGGGTAGGGTAGTTCTTCTCATGGGGACGTAACTGCCTGGAAGCATAGGAAATCACCTTCCCGTGCTGCTGTAACATACAATCCAGCCCCTTCCCTGAAGCATCACTATAAATAGTGAATCCACCTGATCCTAAAGGCAACGTCAGAATCGGAGCTGTCGTCAGCCGCTTCTTCAACTCATCAAAAGCTGCCTGACACTCCTCTGACCAAACATACTCAACATCCTTTCGGGTCAACCGTGTCAACGGCTCTGCAACCCGGGAGAAATCCTGCACAAATCTCCGGTAATATCCCGCCAGCCCCAGGAAGCTCCTGATCTCTGCAACTGAAGTCGGCGCTGCCCACGCCTCGACTGCCACAATCTTCTTGGGGTCAACTGAGATACCATCTCCAGTCACCACATGCCCCAAGAAATCCACCCGGTCTAGGAAGAACTCACACTTGGAGAGCTTCCCGTTAAGCTGCTCCTTCCTGAGAATCTCTAGCACTATCCTTAAATGCTCCTCGTGCTCCTTCTCAGTCTTGGAATATATCAAGATATCATCAATAAACACCACTATAAACTGATCCAAATACTGATGGAATACCTTGTTCATAAGGTTCATAAACACTGCGGGTGCATTGGTTAACCCAAACGGCATAACCAAAAATTCGAACTGTCCATACCGCGTCCTGAAAGCGGTCTTGGGAATATCCTCCCCCTTCACCTTCACCTGGTGATATCCTGACCTCAGATCAATCTTAGAAAATACCCGAGCTCCGCTCAACTGGTCAAACAGATTGTCGATCCGCGGCAGTGGGTATCTGTTCTTGATCGTGAGGTTGTTGAGTGCCCTATAGTCAATACACATGCGTACTGACCCATCCTTCTTCGGCACAAAGAACACTGGTGCACCCCATGGCGACGAACTCGAGCGGATGAAGCCCTTGTCCTGTAGCTCATCAACTTGCTTCTTCAGCTCCACCAGCTCGCTGTTGTTCACCCGATAGACATGCTGAGAAATGGGCTCCGCTCCTGGGACCAAGTCTATCGAGAACTCAATATCCCTGTCTGGTGGCAGTCCCGGCAACTCCTCCGGGAAAATATCCATATACTCTGCTATCAAAGGGTGTGGAATCGTCTGCTCCTCGACCGAGACTCCACAGAAGACTCCGCTGCTCTGCTCTGCCTGACGTCTGGAGTACTCGAACTCTGGCTCCCTCGGCGCTCTGAAGAAAACTCTACCCCCTCTGCAATCGATGCTGGCGTGGTGCCTGCTCAACCAATCCATGCCTAGTACTATATCGTAGTTCGGCAATGGCATTACGAGCAGGCTCACCTCCAACTCACGGCCTCCCAAAACTACTCTCCGACCCTTACAAATATCACTCACGAGGATAATACCACCCCCGGTCGTGATCTTGTAAGTCCTAGGCAACGATTCAGCTACTATACCATGCCTAATCGTAAAAGATACTGAAATAAAGCTATACAATGCACCAGAATCAAATAATACAAAAGCTGGGCTGGAGTCAAGAAGAATCGAACCTGCAATCAGCTCTCCAGTCACCTCAGCCTCTCTTGCTGCCATGGCGAAAGCTCGCCCCTGGTGGCCTCCCCTGGCCTACTGCTGGTGCTGGACAAACCTCTGCTGCTGAGTCGGCAGGGCTGGTCCCCGCTGCTGGCACACTGGAGCTCTGGCTCCTCCTTTCGGAGCTACTCGTACTATACGGCACTCCCTCATCTGGTGGTCTGCTGAACCACACAGCAGACACAGGCCCAGCTTTTTCCTGCACTCACTGGCAATATGCCCGGGCTTCCTATAGTAGACACAACTGGTAACCTGTCTCTAGCCCTGCTGGTGCTGCCTCGGCTGCTGCTGATACTGAGCTGGCCTCTGCTGAATCGACCGAGGCTGAAACTGCCTCGGCTACTGGAACTGAAAGTGAGACCTCTTGGCCTGGCCTCCGCTGCTGCTACTGCCTCCAACTGGGTCTCTCCCTCTCTTGAGCCTAAGCTCAAGATCATCCTCTGCTAGCAGGGCTCCCGTCAAGATCTCCTCAAATGTAGCATCTCTGTTCCCCTTGGTCAGGGACTTCACCTCCTTGACCAGACCCTTCCGGAACCTCTGAGCCTTCGCCGTCTCGCTCAACCCCTCAACAAACCTGCCGAGACGGCCAAACTCTTCCGCATACTCCTCAACTGAGAGGCTCCCCTGGACCAAGCTCTCAAACTGTGTCTCCAAGGCTCTGGCTGCTAAATCTGGAAAAACTTTTTCTTGAAGAAGTCCCTGAACTGCTCCCAAGTC
Source organism: Iris pallida (assembly GCA_029216955.1). NCBI lineage: Eukaryota > Viridiplantae > Streptophyta > Magnoliopsida > Asparagales > Iridaceae > Iris > Iris pallida. The sequence goes on from JANAVB010028818.1 coordinate 42,899,095, forward strand.
TGCCCTGGTACCCCCACCCTGGGGTCCGACTGATACCAGGTGCGAGCAAGATCTCACATCCGGCTAGCTGCGGCCTCGATCTGAAGGTCTGCAGGAATCCTGGCCAAGCGGAAGATCTCCTCCATATGCTCGATCCACTCGTCGACATACAGGATCCCCTCTGTCCCCATGAAGTCCCTGGGGCTCATCTTCTGAAACTGCTCGATCCCTGGTGTCCTCTGCTGCTGCACCACTGGTCGAGCTGCGGCTGTCGTGACGGCCAACTCCATGCCTCTGTCCTACCGAGCCTCCTGTCGGTCCATGAACTGCTGGAAGTATGCGAACATCTGAGCTGCGTCCACATGTCCTGGAGGCGGTGGTGGCTGGAAAGGATCCTCTGGAAAGACCGGTTCCTGTCTCCCAGTCGGTGGATGTATACCCCCTGCTGCGGCTGCCGAGGTCTCAACACGAGCTGAGGTGACAAGAGCTGCAGTCCCCTGGCCTCGCTGTGCTGGCTGAGAGGTAGCAGTCCCCTCTATAGCATCCTCATGGACGGCACGCTGCGATCGAGTCTCTACCATCCTGAAGATAGACAAACAAGAGTATCAATTTCTGAGAAAGAAGCGATATAACAAAGGCGGACAATTATAATTTAAGGGATCAGCTGACAAAAGGATTTAGATGGCAATAAAAGGAATTTTTCAAAAGTGATTGAGTATCTTAAAATTAATGTCCTATATCCTATAGCAGGCTGCAGTGATACTCTAGTTCGAGTACCACTACACTTGTAGTCTATACCTGCATGGGCCACCACTAAAAACGTGTCACGACCCGCATCCTAGAGTAAGGGCACGAGACGTGGGTACGTCCAGCCTACGCTGCAGTGTCGGCGGTAGAACGCTGTCCTAAGTCACATCATCTAGCAGTATATATCTAAACAGTTTATACTCCACGAATGGAGGTGACATAGCAATAATAAACTCAATAACTAAGGAAGAGATAGCACGATATGAACAGAACTCAAGGAAATGAAATAGATAAAACAGTAGTATAAGATAATCCCAGCAATCCACAATACAAGGTCTCAGATGAAAGAATATACAACTGATCTCCAAATAAAGTCTAACTAAACATGATCCAACTACATAAAGATAAAAGCCTAACTATCTAGTATAGGCAGTCGGGGGAAGGTCCTCAGCTACTGCTGGATCCTCCTGAGGGTCCAGCTCACAGGTGTCATCAAGGGCTGCCCAGTAGTAGGTGTCCAGGCAGGCCTCCTCCTCGTCCTCTGTAATATTTTCAACAGGTCCAGTCAGGACAGGAGCGAGCACAGTACATCTCAACAGATCATAGCAGGTTAGATATATAAACATGCAGTAAAGTAAGATACAAGTACTGAAAGAAGTGCAGTATGTAAACAGAGAGAGAACTGTAATAGAAATATCTACTATACATAGAGAACTAGCAGTGACTAGTGAGTCAGAGTACAATCATGAACATGTAAATGGCCTGGGATGATTCTGATAAGACACTAAGGAATGATTCTGATAAGAAACTACTGGTGTATTATTCACATGTCCACTTATACTCTCCCGTACCCCCAATCAATACACAAGGATCCAGCCAGGTTATGTTATATGATGCTATGTAACAGACCCCGAAGATGATAGACCCCGAAGGTGATAGACCCCGAAGGTGATACATAGTAGTCCCATAAATGGGATAAGGATTCCAGGAAGACTCTACGATCATAAGAGTATATGTCGTGAGTGATCAAGGAACCAATGAAGCATAGTGATACGCCATGTAAGTGAAACACACAGAACATAGAGTACCCGATGCTCCCTAAGGATAACATCTCAAGAAGGGATCCATATAGTACCAATCCGTGTGACCATCGTGACAGTACAAGTAAAGTAATCTAATGCAGGAAATAATTCTAAGCAGGATATGAAATGATCAGAGAATGTACTCGCCTGTAACTGAGTGTCCAGTATGAAACGTACTGTCCAAGGAAGGGTGTCTGGCTCCTAATCAGAACAGCACAAGTCACAACAAGTCCAGAATAGTAAAATGGAGTCCTACTATGCATTCTACATGATTCTAGGTCAATCTAGGCCAAAGTCAACTCTCGGTCAACTCTGGAAGTCAAACTAGGTCAACCAAGTCTAATTAAGTCTAAACTAGTCTACCCTAGACTACACTAGTCTATATTAGTCTAAACAAGTAAATTCCTGTATTTAAACCTATCACTCTCTATACAAATACATATATAGAAGTCTAAGCATACCATAATATATACATCACACTACACAAAAATATGCGCATTCATTACTCTACACATTATACACATCCTAAATGACCCTAGGCTAAGCATTAGACTAGCATAGAAATATATATATATATATATACACTCATACATATAGGAACATATATGTCTCAAAGCCTATACTAGCTTACATATATATAAATACATATATTTAGACTGTCCTAGAGGCAGGAAAAAAGGGAAGATAGGAATACATGTGTGTGTGTGTGTCAATATGGTTATGTGTACATGTGCAGAATTGTACAACAGTGGAGAAAATGTGTGTGTGCTGTCAAGTGTATTTGTAGGAATAAACAGTGATAGATAGGTAAAAGTGTGAGGCTACAGGAAAACATATATATGTAGTAATTTCCCCAAACAGTAAAAAGAGGAAGAGAAGACTGTGTCAAATGTGTTCACAGGAATTCAAAGGGTGTGTATACTGTGATGTGAGTGCAGGAATTAAAAGTGTGTGTGTAGTAGTAGAGCAATGTGCAGGAAATTATCAAAACAGTGAACAGCAAGGAAATTACATTACAGTTTGTGTACATACATGCATATAGAGTATAAAGAGGCCTGTGTGTGTGTAATACCAAGTGAGAGTGCAAGGGTGTGGTGTTCAATTCAAACTGGACTGCAAAGGGCAGTGCCACCCACTGGTAGCCATATCAAAACTCAGAAATTAAATGACAGTTATACACAGGCTTGTAAATACCCAAACAAACTCAGATTTATACCCATATATGAAATGAAGTCAACAGTGAATTAGAAAAGGAAAAAAATAGTTAATACTAAACTCAGGTTTTTGCATTAGATGGACAAAGTGCTGTGGTATAAAGGATTAACCAAACATTGATACACAAAGCTATGGAACATCAATTCAGTTCCAGTAACAAAATGGTCTAAACTATCAATCCCAGGTTAATGAAGAACGACACCCAAAACTCAGGTTTGCATAACCCAAATGTCAGGAATCAGTGAGCTACTCACTGAAATCTCAGGTTTTTCATAATTCTCAGATTTTAGAGAACAAACTCAGTTTTCACATTAAGATTACAATTAATTTTCCAGTTAAGAAGAAGAAAAAGGAAAGGAAATCAAATCATGCCCATAACTCATTCAATCAGTTAACAGCCTACACAAACAAATAAGAAGGAAATCTTAGCTTGAAGATACATTCTCAGATTTTGAACTGAAACACAGTTCACAGGAAAATTCCAGTTTTTGAGACCAAACTACAACCAATATCCCTTAATCCCACATACAATCCAAAGCTCGAGTAAAAATTACTTAGCTAATATAATACGTAACAGGTAGGATCAAAATTTAGTAAAGAACATAACTTAAACAGGGAATTTAAAGGGTTTGGAAAACTAGAAAAACCAGTATCAGTGAAGGTATCAGAACAATCCTATTTTCTCATGTTCAAATTCAATAATACAACATTAAATCTAAAACTAATGTGTAACTAAATGCACAGGAGTTTAAACATGATAATTAAGATCTATTTAATCATTAAAACCTAATTTAGAATCATTTAAAATTGATTAAACAACAGAAACACACACTGCACACGCACGCACACAGTACACGCATGGTGCACACGAAAATATGTGTCCGACATGACACGAGGACTCGTGAAACTTTACGAGCCTCGTGTCAGTCATTGAACCTATCACCATGCCAAAAATTGCATGTCCACGTGGAGAAACGAGCGCAGTAGCCCCCGAGTAGCAGGGGAGCTACAGTGCCGCACGCACGCCTCCGACTCGCGTGTTCCCGTGTCCCCACGACTCGACACGACTCACAAACCATCACAAGACACTGGGAATCCCTAGACGACACCTAGGGCTAGCTTTCTATTCAATTAGAATCGAAAAACTCGAACGAAATGTCCTTTGAGACATTTCGTCGAACACCTTGTTCAACTTCTGATACGTGTCCGATACGGACACAAAAAGAGTCCAAAACCTAGGGTTAGCCTACCCTACAGTTGGGTGAGGGCTAGGGCTTCCTAAAAATGATTTTTACAAGAATTTAGGAGCAATGGATAGGGTTTTACCTATGGGTGTTCAATCTCCCAAAAACTCCAAAGAGAAGGATCCTTCAACCCACCAAAGCTCTTCCAAATTGTTCCTTTCCTGTCAAAATTTATTACCAACAGCAAGATCACAAGATTTATAGCCTATTGCAATTTGTTTGAGGGAAAAAGGACTTGAAATGGATTTATTATGAATTTGTGAAGATGGTACTTACCCCTTTCTAAAAACTTGCATAAACCCTAAGAAAGAGGCTAGCCCTAATTCCTACGAGAATATATATAGGGGAGGGGTTGTCACTTGGCCGGCCATAGGGCCCTAGGGCTAGGTTTTGCCTAGTTGGTTGAGTCCCTAATGGTTTAATCATGATTATGACTTGTGACTTCACAAGCCATTCCTAGACCAAACAAATTCCAATTTGCCCCAAATCAATTCTAATGAACTTGAAATCACTAACTTAGGTCACACTAGGGTTTCTTAACCTAACCAAGATGTCTTGACCTAGGTTAGCCAATAGGACAGTCTCCTAGTCATCACTAGTCAAAGTCAACTATAAGGTAAAAAACAATTCTACCAAAAATCACCATAAATCACTAAAAATCATATTAGATATATTTAATAATAAAAATCCCAAAATAATTCCAAAATTTTGAAAATGACTAAATTATCCTCAAGCTAGAAAAGTGGCAGTGACACCATGACATGATAAACGATAAGACAATAAAAAGAAGAAGACAAATTTGTGAATTATGACTAGTCACCTATGTATGCTTAGCTAGAAATAACCTTGACCATCAAGATTGATCCAAGGAACCTAAGCTTCAGAAATTCAATTGTATGTGTTAGACATATATTTTCAACAAGCACCTGGCATGTCCATTATGTCCAATACGCAAATTAAGTTCAATATGCACCTGGCATGTCCATAAAGGATATACAGGAGCAATCATGCTGTGAAACAAAAAAAGAATTATTTTGTCCCCTACTACAGAAACCCAACTCAAAATAAAGCAAATGAACGACATCACACAATACATATCCTAGAGACAAATTTATGAATTGACATTACAAATAAACCATCTATAGCCTACACAAACTGACTGTCAACTAGCATATTCATCCAAACCTTTGTAACTGTAAGAAATGTTACCTAAGAACTAAGAACTATAATGTGCATCTTTCTGGAGCAACTGATCAATCCTTCTACTTAGTTCTTGTAATACTTCGACAAAATAAGCGGGTGATGACAAAGAAAAGGTATAGATGCGACTCTTTTGAAACAAGACAAAGATCAGGTAAAGAATTTTGCATATCAGAAGTAAGATCTTTATATTATTGTATAAGGTGATCAAAACCTATTTTGAAAGGTTGAAGTTGGAGAGTCTTCGTATCCAAACTCTCGGTTGAAGTTGGAGAGTCTTTGTATTCAAACTCTCGGTTGAAGTCGGAGAGGCCTTCAGATTAAAGCTCTCGTGTAAGAAGTTGGCGAGTTCTTCGGATCCAAACTCATGTGTAACTATTTGCTCAAATAGTAGAATAAATCCGGAGATAGTTCCGGGACTAGATTACCTCTAGGGAGGATACCAGGATACATCGGGTGTCGGTATTGTTATTGCTTCTTCTCTTGCACTTATAGTTTTAAATTGCCAATTAGCTTGTGCTAAGTGCTTGATTAGCTAGCTTGACCCTATTCACCCCCCCTCTAGGGTTACTACACAGTAGATATTAGAACTGCTAAGAGATCACGAGCCATAGCTGCAAGTATTGGATAAGTAGGTGTCTTCAGTTTCCACCAAGATAATATGTCAAAACTCCTCGGATCATCACCTTTAGGAAACAATGCTTCATCCAAGTACTTCTCCAAATCATATTTTTCATTTGACTGAGACATATCACTATACAAGTTATCAAATTCAAATTCCATCTTTGATTTCAATCCAACGTTGCTAACAGTCCCACTACTAAAAGTACCAACAAAACTATCCTGGCTAAAGACATTAGGACCAGCTTGCATAGCATATGAAGAGTAAAGTTCCTTTAAATATGAAAGAACTTGGTTGCTGTAGATTGTAGAATATTTACCATAAATCTTACTAAAAGCAAATTGTACAAATGTAAATTTGTATCGAGGATCGATGATTGTACCAATGGTCATCATTAAACTACAACTCTTACAATATTTATCAAACTTCTCCTTCATATTTTGTGCCATGCCACGAACATAATCATGTGGATTATTTAGCCAATCAAGAATTGTAACACCCATATTCGGAATACGTATTTTATCAGGCTTATACGTATTTTGGACCTGTATTTTATTTTCTTAGATTTTGGCATGTACTTGTAATTGACTTGACTTGCGAATTTTGGTTCTCGTAATTGGGTTTTTACATGGCTTGGTTTATTTTGTGGAGAGGGTTTGGTTTGGTTATCATGAGAGGAATACCTTAACCTATTCTCCACCGTCATTCTACCACAACCCACCATCATAAATCCCTACCTACTTTTCTCTCTCCTCATTATTTTCATTTATTTCTTCTTCTTCTTCCTTTCTCTACACAACACCATCACCTATAGGCAAGTGCACCTTGCCACCACATGAGAACCACTTTTTATTTGTCTACTAGCTAGATTAGGCCATGGTGAACAACATTAGAACTTGATATTTTGTGATTTGGAGTTTCCATTGTTCTAGATCTAAGTTTTCCCTATTTTCGGATTTACATGGTTTTGATCTATTTAAGTTGTGTTTTTGTGGATTTTGATGCTTCCATGTGGAAGAGAATTCAATTTTACTCAAGTTAGAACTTTGAAAATCTAGATTTGGCTTTGATTTAACAAAGATATGGAAATTTGAATTCTTGGTGTTCTTAGTGTTCTTTTCGGCCTAGAGTAGCAGCCTGCAGCCTGCGCTCTTTAGCGCAGTGCTGGACTGCACATCCCCTCTCTCGGCCTGCGCTCTTTAGCGCAGCGCCGACCGCGCAGCTTGCCTCTTGGCGAACTGCGCTCAACCCGAGTGCGCATGGATTCATGCGCAGTCCGTTCATGCGCAGTCTGCTCATGCGCAGTCCGTTCATGCGCAGTCTGCTCATGTGCAGTCCGTCCCTGCATAATCTGACCCTGCACCATCCATTCCTGTGCAACCTGATCCAGCGCAATCCATCTGCTGCGCGATCCACCCCTGCGCAGTTGGTACCCTGCGCAGCTCACCCCTACGCAGTTGGCTCCTGGCGCACTTGACTCCTGCGCAATCCAACCCCTGACCCCTTGCACAATCCATTAGCTCTTGGAGTTTTGGTTTTATTTCTCTAAGCTTGGCTCTTCTATAGCCCTGTAATTGATATTTTATTAGATATTTTACGCCCATTTTATATCCTTACACCTTTTGTCATGAACTTGAATTTACTTAATATGTTTGGAATGACTATTGTACATGACATGGTATGATAAGAACTAGCATAACACGACAGTGACCCGTAGTGGTGCACTCCTGATATGACCAACCTGACCTGATAGTAGCCCGTCGTGGCGCACTCCTGACAAGTACACTGACATGATTAATCTTGATACTTGATAACTTGATAGTGGCCCGTGGCGGCACACTCTTGACTTGTACTTGACTTGACTTGTAACTTGTTACTTGACTTGGCTTGATACTGTTGCGACAGCTAACATGACTCGTATAATCAACTTGACACCGTGGGTGTTCCTGCTTGCTTGCTTGTGCAATCCACTTGTTTTGTCTTGCATCATGTCTAGGACGTGACTCCCTGGTTCCCACGGTCAGGAATTCATACTGAATATGGATTAGGCTAATGACTAGATCAAACTATAGTTCATAGAGAATTTCCAGTAACATGCAATCTCGTTATCTGGGCGCTCTTAATTGGACTTGTAGCTTGCCGACGAGTAGAGCACATTTCCAGTGCACTGTCATGTGTTGCACCTCTAGGTCACCTAAGGGTACATTTGTCTCTCGGGCGAGGTACCCACCTATAACTCTCAACCCGCGAAAGGATAACTGGATAGTCTGCAGGGCTTGGGACTGGGAAATTCTCACTTGCATCTTGCTAGTAATTAGGCTTGTGATAACCCTAGTTAGTTAAGTAGTAAGCCGTAGTACTTGCTTGGCCATGATTGATTGGATGGAGTCTAGTCCCGCTTGTCCTGTCCTGATCCTGTACAAGGTTATGACATGACATGACTACTCGTGCTTTACCTTAATCATGATTAATTGCAGGTCCTGATTTTTTGTATTTTATCTTGCCGATAAATGGTGGGAGAAACCAAGTTCCGTTCAGACGAAGGGTTACAACCACGGTCCTTGTTTGGTTTACGGGTTGTAACCTGGTTATCTGAAGAGTTCCATGGTTATCTCATCGTATATCACCTGCCAGGGTTTTCCTTAATAATTGTCTTTATTATGTAATTATTTTCTTATGTTCTAATATGCTGGCTTTTGTTCTTATTTTGTGGCCTCCTTTGTGGCACTTGCTCTTTCTGGGGTTTGACCCTGCTGGTTTTGTGTGGCCAGATTCCGGAGCAGCACCCGAAGATCTACCGAACCTCCAGCCCGATGGTGGCGACTAGACGGAACCCGGGCTACGAGTGGGTTTTCTATTTTGTTTCGCTCACTCTATTGTAAAATTGTTCTTTTGAGGCGTTTAGCCGACGAGCACCTGTTAGCTCGATGCACATTACTTACTGTCTGCCTACGGGCTGTAAACATGATTAACAAATCCTAGGGTTGATCATGTATGACTTAACTCTTGCTAGTCCTATCATTTTGTACGACTAGCTTCATTATCAGCTGATATATAATATTTGGGATGCCTTTTATTGTATATTTGGTGGTCAAACATCTTGTAATTATATTATTTGCTTGAGATTGAGACAGTAGGCTTAACCTTAAGAGACTGTTGGCTTGTAGTAAACCCTCATATCTAGACAGCCGTGACCGTATAGCGAGATGGACTTCATTTCAATATACGTAGCTGGCTATGTTCGCCCCCGCTCTCCAGTATTCTGGTTCTGGGGCGTGACATGGTTTAAGTGGTGGCCCATGCAAGGTCTTGTCAATCAAGAAATATGAGGGTTTACCGATAGATGTCTCAATCATTATTCGTCCTTGATCTCCGTTCATATCCTCTGAATCTCTGAGAATCTTGACTTGATTACATGCTTGTATCGTTGATCTGTCCTGATCCTTCCTTATTGTTTTCCATGTGTCGTATTCTTTAGCGGCACTGTACCTGACCCCGCCGATCAGCAAGGAGGAGCACCTCCCGTGGACCAGCAACCTGGAGATCAAGTCCAGCATTCCGGAGTTACCTCCAGAGTTATACCTTCTGGAGGAGAGCCTCCAGTTCAGCTAGTCCAGCCTGTAGAGCCTGATGATGGTACTTTGGTGGGTCTCATCAGATCATTGTTAGCTTCCCAAGATCGTCGAGGAGATGCCTTGCACCAGGCAGTGGAAGATGCTCTGAACAGAGGCGGTCATCCAAGGAATAGTGCAGCGAACAGTTTCAAGTGCCTAAATCCTCCATTCTTCGATGGCAGTGAAGATGCTATCACTGCTGACGCGTGGCTCCAGGATACTGAAGTCATTCTAGAGGCAGCCAGAACCGCGAAGGACGAGAAGGTGGCCGTAGTACGTCTACAGTTACTGGATCTTGCCCGCAGCTGGTAGGCAGCACAGGCCGTGGGATTAGTGGCCCCTATTCCATGGGCACTATTCAGAGAGAGATTCCAGACGAAGTATTTCGATGCTGTGGCTCGGTACGATCTACAGACCAAGTTCACCAATCTGAAGCAAGGAGGCAGGACGGTCGATGGATATGTGGCCGAGTTCTCCAGGCTTAGTCGGTTTGCTCCCACTTTGGTGGCGACCAAGTTTGATAGAGCCCAGCGGTTCCAGCAAGGGCTCCACCTCGAGATTTTGTTAGCAGTGGAACAGTTTGAGCATCAGACTTTTGATACAGTGTTGAGGGCAGCCAGGAGGCACGAGTATATCTCCCACAGGATCGTGGACAGGACCGGAGGTCGGAAGCGATCTCATGGCCAGATGACCCAGTCGACAGCACCAGCCCCAGCAGTCAGGGCCTTGACAATTGGAACTCCGAGGCAGGCGGCCTCAGTGACGTCGGTCACGTTCCCTCAGCAACAGAAGCAGAAGCAGTCTTCCGTAATGGGCTGCACTCATTGTGGGAAGCCAGGACACGTTGTTTCAGAGTGTCGCAGAGCTCAGGGATTGGTTTGGCTTGTGGAGCACCGGACCACAAGATAGGGTCTTGTCCGAATAGAGCTAGTCCCTCCTCATCAGTCCAGACTAGTCCCTCGGTAAGGGGACCAGCACCAGCACCAGTCCAGCAGCAGCAGCAGTATCCATTGCCGAGGCCATTGCTGCCTCAGGCCCAAGTGTTTCAGCAGCAGTACCAGCCTCCGAGGCCATTGCCGCCTCAGGCTCAAGTCTTCCAGCAACAGAGGCCTCAGCAGTTCGCCCTGGCCCAAGCCCAGATCCCGACTCGACAGAGAGGTATCTGTGTCCTATTGTCTTGCTTTCCGCCGTTGTTATGCGGGACGCGTGTCATTGTTTCATGTGTCCTAATTACAACGGTATATCCCGGGCCCGAGCCATGTCCTAGATCATTCGAAAACGGTTATTGTTACCAACCTTTTCGTATGAGGAAAGGCCCGTGTCCCTGTTTGACCAAAGAGAGAGACCTCAAGCGCAAGACTATCAGTTTAGTTTGTTTTGCTTGAGTTCATCTCTCCTTGGAAAAGTCAAACGTGGGAGTGTGAGGATGATATCCGATCACGTTATCACTACCTGTTTGACTCGTAAGGTATAATGTCTTCCTTATACCTTATGCTTTTCCATCCCTTGATTGCATGTATGATTGTTTGATTGTTTGCTTAGTGTAGCCTTGTGGATAGTATAGCTGGCTTTTACATCTCTATCTCCTTGATTAAATTCTGAGGACGAAATTCTTTTAAGGTGGGTAGAGTTGTAACACCCATATTCGGAATACGTATTTTATCAGGCTTATACGTATTTCGGACCTGTATTTTATTTTCTTGGATTTTGGCATGTACTTGTAATTGACTTGACTTGCGGATTTTGGTTCTTGTAATTGGGTTTTTACATGGCTTGGTTTATTTTGTGGAGAGGGTTTGGTTTGGTTTGGTTATCATGAGAGGAACACCTTAACCTATTCTCCACCCTCATTCCACCACAACCCACCATCATAAATCCCCACCTACTTTTCTCTCTCCTCATGATTTTCATTTATTTCTTCTTCTTCTTCCTTCCTCTACACAACACCATCACCTATAGGCAAGTGCACCTTGCCACCACATGAGAACTACTTTTTATTTGTCCATTAGCTAGATTAGGCCATGGTGAACAACATTAGAACTTGATATTTTGTGATTTGGAGTTTCCATTGTTCTAGATCTAAGTTTTCCCTATTTTCGGATTTACATGGTTTTGATCTATTTAAGTTGTGTTTTTGTGGATTTTGATGCTTCCATGTGGAAGAGAATTCAATTTTACTCAAGTTAGAACATTGAAAATCTAGATTTGGCTTTGATTTGACAAAGATATGGAAATTTGAATTCTTGGTGTTCTTGGTGTTCTTCTCGGCCTAGAGTAGCAGCCTGCAGCCTGCGCTCTTTAGCGCAGTGCTGGACTGCGCATCCTCTCTCTCGGCCTGCGCTCTTTAGCGCAGCGCCGACCGCGCAGCTTGCCTCTTGGTGAACTGTGCTCAACCCGAGTGCGCATGGATTCATGCGCAGTCTGCTCATGCGCAGTCCGTTCATGCGCAGTCTGCTCATGCGCAGTCCGTCCCTGCGCAATCTGACCCTGCGCCATCCATTCCTGTACAACCTGATCCAGCGCAATCCATCTGCTGTACGATCCACCCCTGTGTAGTTGGTACCATGCGCAGCTCACCCCTGCGCAGTTGGCTCCTGGCGTACTTGACTCCTGCGCAATCCAACCCCCTGACCCCTTGCGCAATCCATTGGCTCTTGGAGTTTTGGTTTTATTTCTCTAAGCTTGGCTCTTCTATAGCCCTGTATATTGATATTTTATTAGATATTTTACGCCCATTTTATATCCTTACACCTTTTGTCATAAACTTGATTTTACTTAATATGTTTGGAATGACTATTGTACATGGCATGGTATGACAAGAACTAGCATAACACGATAGTGACCCGTAGTGGTGCACTCCTGACATGACCAACCTGACCTGATAGTGGCCCGTTGTGGCGCACTCCTGACAAGTACCCTGACATGATTAATCTTGATACTTGATAACTTGATAGTGGCCCGTGGCGACGCACTCTTGACTTGTACTTGACTTGACTTGTAACTTGTTACTTGACTTGACTTGATGCTGTTGCGACAGCTAACTTGACTCGTATAATCAACTTGACACCGTGGGTGTTCCAGCTTGCTTGCTTGTGCAATCCACTTGTCTTGTCTTGCATCATGTCTAGGACGTGACTCCCTGGTTCCCACGGTCAGGGATTCATACTGAATATGGATTAGGCTAATGACTAGATCAAACTATAGTTCATGGAGAATTTCCAGTCACAGGTAATCTCGTTATCTGGGCGCTCTTAATTGGACTTGTAGCTTGCCGACGAGTAGAGCACATTTCCAGCGCACTGTCATGTGTTGCACCTCTAAGTCACCTAAGGGTACATTTGTCTCCCGGGCGAGGTACCCACCTATAACTCTCAACCCGCGGAAGGATAACTGGATAGTCTGCAGGGCTTGGGACTGGGAAATTCTCACTTGCATCTTGTTAGTAATTAGGCTTGTGATAACCCTAGATAGTTAAGTAGTAAGCCGTAGTACTTGCTTGGCCGTGATTGATTGGATGGAGTCTAGTCCCGCTTGTCCTGTCCTGATCCTGTACAAGGTTATGACATGACATGACTACTCGTGTTTTACCTTAATCATGATTAATTGCAGGTCCTGATTTCTTGTATTTTATCTTGCCGATAAATGGTGGGAAAAACCAAGTTCCGTTCAGACGAAGGGTTACAACCCCGGTCCTTGTTTGGTTTACGGGTTGTAACCTGGTTATTTGAAGAGTTCCATGGTTATCTCATCGTATATCACCTGCCAGGTTTCTCCTTAATAATTGTCTTTATTATGTAATTATTATCTTATGTTCTGATATGCTGGCTTTTGTTCTTATTTTGTGGCCTCCTTTGTGGCACTTGCTCTTTCTGGGGTTTGACCCAGCTGGTTTTGTGTGGCCAGATTCCGGAGCAGCACCCGAGGATCTACCGAACCTCCAGCCCGATGGTGGCGACTAGACGGAACCCGGGCTACGAGTGGGTTTTCTATTTTGTTTCGCTCACTCTATTGTAAAATTATTCTTTTGAGGCGTTTAGCCGACGAGCACCTGTTAGCTCGATGCACTTTACTTACTGTCTGTCCACGGGCTGTAATCATGATTAACAAATCCTAGGGTTGATCATGTATGACTTAACTCTTGCTAGTCCTAGCATTTTGTACGACTAGCTTCATGATCAGCTGATATGTAATATTTGGGACGCCTTTTATTGTATATTTGGTGGTCAAACATCTTGTAATTATATTATTTGCTTGAGATTGAGATAGTAGGCTTAACCTTAAGAGACTGTTGGCTTGTAGTAAACCCTCATATCTAGACAGCCGTGACCGTATAGCGAGATGGACTTCATTTCAATATACGTAGCTGGCTATGTTCGCCCCCGCTCTCCAGTATTCTGGTTCTGGGGCGTGACAAGAATACTCACATTCACATCTAAACACCCTTGAAATATAAATTCACAGTAGGATACTTAACCCCTGAAAATAGAAGTGTGGTATCGTTAAATACCCTTAAACATTCACAAATCACAGCCCCTTTCTCTCATTCTTCTTTACTAGGCAAAGTTTTATACTCAGAATGTAACTCCGCTAAGCGAATAAATGCAAATTTTACTTCTATTGCACTCTCAAGCCTATGAAAAGTTGAATTCTCTCTTATTGGCACATCGTTTGAGACTCCATTACCAGCTAATTTTGTCTGGGATAATGCATACTCAAACTTTTGCTTTCGGCCTTGGAAGGATTTGAAAAAACTGATACTTTTTCGAATTTTTCCCACAAGAGAACACACCACCTTCAAACCATCCTACATAATGAGATTTTAACTAAAACGAGCATTAACAATATAAAGAAAACAAGAAATAAAATAATTAAAATTTATTTACCTGCACAATCAGATTTAAAACATGAGCACTGCACCTCATGTGAAACATGTCACCATTAAGTAATAAACCCCCTTTATCATTCAACCATTCTTTAAGATTTTGAATCATTACATCATTACTAGCTGTATTGTCAACTGCTACTGCAAACAACTTGGAGTCAATATTCCATGCTAGTGTTGTGGATTTGATAAACTCGCTGAGAATAATTCCAGTATTTGGAGATGGAACCATACCAAATGCCATAATTTTCTTCTGCAAGACCTAATCATTGTTTAAAAAATGACATGTCACACAACAATAACCTAAATTTTGATGCTCGGCTGTCCATAAATCAGTTGTGAGGCTTACTCTAAATGTATTTCTATCAAGCATCGCTTGAAATTACACTCTCATGGCATTATGAACTTTTTTAACATCTTCCCAAATGGTATTTCTTGAGTAAAACTTTATTCTAGGGTCGATCGTCTTCAAATATTCTTGAAAATAACAATGCTCAGCCATATTAAATGGATAGTCATGAAAAGCAACCATCTTTGCAAATGCAATCCGACTTTTGGCAGCTTCGAACTTCCAAGTTCCCATTCTTGGAGGTTTGCCACCACTAGTTATGGAAGTTATGAGTTTTTGACCGGGCCGATTTTGAGGCCTCCTACTACAAACCTTTCGATGATTGTGCAAATGTGTGGTTCCATTCCTGCTAGACCCATCAAATTATTTTTTGCAATGCTTACATGTTACTCGATATTTACCAACCCCTATATATTGCTTTTTGAAGTCTTTCCATACTTCAGATCTCCTTTTCCTCCTCTTGTTCAAGTCATCATCTATTTGTGTTTCATTTTCACTCTCAATCTCTTTCTCTCTAACATTTGTTTCAGTATTTGATTCAATATCACCCTCGACATCAGGACTTGAAGCGGGTAGTCTTGAGTTAATTGAAACACTTGGACTTTGAGCCATCTTGGATTTTTTTAGATGAAATTCTATAAATAAATAGCAATATATGACATTATTAGCTAAATAACTCCGACGAATACTTAACCAGGACTAAATCATTAAACATGACCCAAACAAAGCATTCTAAAATAGATCCTAGTTACGTTATTAAGTAACCAAAAGGAAAAAAAAAGCTATGTCCAGTGAAAACTCCAATCGCAGTTAAAAGAATAATATTGTACACTGATGTAGTTATGATGCAAGAGATCAAACACAAATGCAAAAAAAAAATTCATGAGCAACAAGCAAAACAAGTTCATGGCATGGGTACTATTATAGGTCTCTTTCTGATAGAAACCAAGTAGACTAAAATCAAATGAGCACAGAGCACTGCCCGAAAAAAATGTTTGCATCATATGAGCATCATATGAGCACTGCACCAAAAAAAAAAAAAACTGATTCAATAGAAAAAATGTTTGCTTCATCCAAGAAGAAAAAAATGAAGTAACAAACCAAACATAAATAAGAAAAAAACTCATCAAAAAAGAATTGCATGAAAAAATGTTTGATTCAATAAAAATAAAAGCATACCTAGAATGAAGATCCGAACTGGAAAAGCTTCAAATTAGCCTTCAAATAAGCACTGCTCAAAAAAACAATGATTCAATAGAAAAGTTAGCTTCATCCAAAAAGAAAAAAAATGAAGTTTGAAAGTAACCAACCATAAATAGAAGGAAAAAAAATCTGTGAAACACGAATTTCATAGGAAATTCCTTGTAATTAGTAAATCGGAGAAGAAAAGCCTACCTAGAATGAAGATACGGACAAAAAAGCTTCAAATTAGACTTCAAATGTTAAAATTAGCACTGAAGAATGAGAGAGAAAGAGAGAGGCGAGAGAGAGCTGCTTTCGGCGGTGGCTACTTTGGGAGAGAGAGTCTCTGACTCTCTTTTAATTTTAGGGCTAGGGTTGTTGTAAAGTATTGACACTTAATATGATCTCCACCGTTGAAAGAAGTTCTCCTTTTTTAAGGGGGAAACAAGCTGTTAGAACTTAGCTGATATGACTCACAGTCTCAGACTCATAATTAGCGTATATTTTTTATGTTAAATTAATTTTATTATCGAGTCGGATGTTATCGGATCAGATATTATAATTTCCATATCCGCATCCGATATTCGATAAATATCCGATAAGATATCTGCATCCGTATCCGTAACCAAAATTTTAGATGTTATTGGTTCGAATGCGAATCAAATGCGTTTCGGTCTACCGTTGACAGGTCTACTACAACCTCGTCTCGAGCTACTCGCCCTTTCCTTCGACTCTCGATCCATTATCATGATCTTCTAATCGTTTGAAACTTAGGAATGATTATAATCGTTTTCTTAACCGTAACCCTAAACCTAGACGACTATCTTCACTAAGTAACCATGTACCTTTGATACCTAATTATTTTATCTTCATTTCGTAACCCTAAATCTTTTATTTCTTGCGTTAACTAGTGACCCTCACTCCTTACCCAAACCATATCTGTTATTTATTTTCCTAGTTATCTAAATCACAATTTTCTAATTGCATGTTTGTGTTTGAACGCCGTTCCTTCGCCCAACCCAATAATTTGATCATATTTTCTTACCGATAAACTCTTTCTATCTCCTCGTCCCTACCTACCATAGTTAATTTTAATTTCGAGGACGAAATTCTTATAAGTTGGGTATTATGTAAACCCCCTAAAATTTTACTATAATATTTTTAGTATTTGTTTTATGTTGGTATTTGTATGTCGAGTGCGAATACGTATATCCATGATATTTATAATTATTTTTTTACATAAAAAGTTTTATTATAGATTTTGGTAAATATAGAAATAAATAGTTCATTTTCAAATACATATAAAGTAAATATTTTTTATATAAAATTTTCTCGCCAAAATTTAGCCAAATCTTATATTTAATTTCATTACTATAAAAAGGCTTTTAATTTATTCAAGTATAGGAAATAATTTAAGAGATAATATTTTTCTTTTTAAATAATATGTACTATTCTAGAAAAAATATGTTTTATGTAAAATATTATTTGCATGCGAGTACATGAAAGTTAATTCATGTATATATTTTAAAATTTTGAAATTATTTTTATTATTTATCTTAAATAATTAAAAAGGCACTTTTGAAGTTATTTCATATTAATATTTAAATATTTATTATGATTTTCAAAATAAATATTATTTTAATTTATAAAAATATATTTTGAATTTATTAGTGGCAATTTAAATGGTGATTAGATTTTTAATTAATTTGATTTAAATAGTTAAATTTAAAGATAGGACTTATCTATAGTTAATTTGGATTTTGGATTCGGATCTGACTAAACTGATTTTAAATTGATTTAAATTAACTAGTGAATTATCTAATAGGGATTTGAATTTTCGTAGTCCATATCTATCTAGGAGTCTACCTCCTATATAAGGAGAGCTCTCTTGTCTTTTCCATAACTCTCACAACCCACAATTTGTCCACCAAAGTGTCGTACATCGTATCCGCGTCCAAAACCCCATCGTGTCAGCTGTGACGGCCTCGGGTCCGACCCCGGATGTCTTTCCAGTACTTGTTCATTACAAATTACATCTCCTACGTGTCGAACACCCTGGACACGGATTCTCCGATACCCTGTGTCATGTAGGACACACACATCCTATATCTTTTCTGTTGTGTCCGACAACTGTTGTGTCCGACAAGCCAGACACGATGACAAAATCCCTAACCTAACCGAACCCTCTGTCGTCCCCGATCCCACGTTATTCGACCACTCCCCACTACCACGACGTGTCTCTCCTCCCTACGGTACCACCAAGCCCACCACTACATTGCAAAAACTACCTTCATCGCCTCCACAGGTTTTCGACCAAAAACCCCAACCCCAGATCGCCCAGACGCCTCACTACCACCGACACCATCACTGCACGCAACATCCGCCTTCTGCCGGGATCCGACAACCCATCCCTCTCGACCACCGCTCCACACCACCATCACCATCACCTTCACCACGCCCACCACCGCATCCACCGGCCGCGACCACCTCCAAACAAACCTACCGCCATCATGTCGCCTCCGTCGGACCACCAAACAAAACCACCACTGCCACCACCAAACGCAAACACACACCAAAACAGAAACCCTAATTCACCTCGCCATAGAGCCTGTGTCCGTCACGTGTCGAGCCACCGCGAGCCCGGCCGTCCTCCGATGCACCCCATTCCCTTTCTGGTCGCCACACTTCCACCCAGCGTCGCTGTCTCGACCACGACCATGGCCAGAGCCGCCGACCTTCGCCCCGTTTTCCCCAGATCTAGCTAGCAATGGAATCGCTCTCTGCCACCTGGGTCAGCCCCCTCGCTAGAGCCTATGTAAGTCTCTCCGCTCTCCCCTCCCTTTTCTCACCTCCACTCTTCTCTCGCTCCTCCTCCTTTCCCATTTTCTTTGAATCCTCCCCTTACTTTTCTGAAGGAAGACCCTCCTGGCCTCTGTTCTATCTCTCTGAGAACATGGGAACAGTAGTTAATGGCACTACTGTCCTGCCTTTTTATGATCTATTATTATTTTTCTTTTTATTATCACTTCTGGGTTTCAATTTGTGTTTATAGTATTAGTATATATACTAGTATTATACAATACAGATATTTGTTAGAAGCATTGATTAATATTTTATTATAAAATGTAGTATATGATAACAGTATGTATATACACTTATATATATCTTACATATGATTAATCAATAATATTATCATTTTTTTAGTAGTATTTTGTTACTAATATTTACATTCGTGTTTTCAAGTTTTTTGTAACAAAAATACAGTTTTTGGACTTGACTACATGTAGTTCACGATGGGGCTTATAAGCCCTAAAATATTATTATTATTTTGGTATGGCATTTTTCAATATATGTATATATATATATATATATATATATATATATATATATATATATATATATATATATATATATATATATATATATATATATATATATATATATATATTTTATACACACAAGTAAGTTATGCTTTCAACCATACAAATGACTAATCCATATTTAACCTAATAGTATTTTGATATGGTTTCTAAATTATTACATATAAACTGTTTTCAATTATTTACATAAAATATTATTTACTTATAAAATATATATTTTTCAAGTATTGGAAGTATTCTCTAAAAATTATGTTTCCAAACGTATAATTTATTTCTAGTATTTTCCAATATTTATCTAAATTATTTTTACTAATAAAATACAGTTTTTCTATTTAGAAATTCTAGTTTGACAAAACTTAGTTTTTGCCTAAAACTATTTTCAGATTTTACAAAATATTTATCTAAACTATTTTTAAGTACCATAATATATTTTTAGAGTATTATAAATATTTTTCCAAAAATAGTATGCGTATTATTTATCCAATTTCCTTTGATTAAATCCTCATGTCCGTGACTAATCCCATTATTCCTATTCCTTCGCCAATTCTAGACTTCTTTATATCGTCCCTAGCTAATTTGACCATTCTAGACTCGATGGAACCGTCTGTACCATCATCGGAGGCCGTCTTACATAGTTTTAACCCCGAAGTCAAATTCTATGCCAACATGATCATCATGCCACACCAGGCAAGATACCTTTCCATTTACTGTCTATTTACTTTAGCTCATATTTCATACATTTACTTATTATTTAAATTTTTGTAATACAAAAATTTTCTTTTAAATTATGTTTAGATGCAAGTAATGTTTGATTATGTCTTTATTATTTCTCTATTTATTTCTATGCACATTCATTGAAGATTTAAGAGACCGCCCGCATTTGTGTTGCATTCATTAGCGTTGACATGTTTGTGCCACGAAGTCGCAAGTCATATATAGAACTCGGACATACGTAGCCAGCGGGCCGCCATTACGTATAAGCTGTGCGATAGGATTAACTGCTAATAGTATTGCATGATTAGTTTGACTTAGCGGTTAATAGAGGTTATGTGTTGTGAAGACAACATATAGGCATAGGGTGGGATGTACATTTCCTTAGCGTATGGGCTACTATGCACTTTAACTTTGTGATCGTACGCTCCACCGAAGATGCGGGTTGACGACCCTTTATTTTATTGATGGCCACTGACATTCGAGGAACGGTTATGCTTGAGGCCCCTGGTGCTCCATGGGGGGCCTATGTCAATCCCATTTTAGCTAAAGAGCCCATGTGTTGGAGGATTGTTCTTAAAGTACATTCATTTAGAATTGTTAGGCTACCTTATCCGTTAGGTACAAGCACTTTTAGTTGTGTACTTATACCTGATCGCGTCTTGGAACAATAACTTCTTGTGGACTAGTTTGCCCCATCATGCCCTTGTTTGGTAGTAGTTGTGGTTTACTGCTTCGTTGAGAAGGTATTGAACCTTGTTGGGGTCCGGATACTATATTGGATTCATGGCAAGGAAAGATACCTCATCATGGATTAGGGTGCCATCTTATGTCTTTGTTTGGTTGGGGGGATGGTACGCTAATTCAAAGGTGGAGTATTGTGAAGTAATGTGTAGGCAACTCTAGATGGGGGTGAACAGAGTTTGTGAATATAATAACCAATTAAAAATTTAACTGTATGCTAAGTCCCGAAAGCAACAACCAAGAGAATAAATAATATGAGTAATAATGTGAAAATTAAAAGAGTTCAGAAGGGCACATACGAACACAACGATATAACCTGGTTTCCCTCGTGGAGGACTTGTCCAGGTCTGAGAACTCTCACTCAGGATTGAAATTCACTAATTGTGAAATAGGGTACACACGTTCCTTTACTCAGAAGAGCATGCCAACTTCTTACAACTTCGTAGAGGTGAGACTTGGAATTATCCAAGTGACTTCTTTTCAACTCTTGCATAAAAACTTCTAGCTGAATCGCACTGAGCACCTTGGGGCTTAGAATGTTTTGTGGCTAGTAGATTGGAAGGGTAAGACTTAGCATGTATGAGGCTTAGAAGATTGAGAGTGAGAGATGAATTTGAAATGAGAGAAATCAAGCCCTATTTGTACTAGTCAGGGGAGGCAGAGTTAGGCAAGAATTCTATCCCAAATATTCAAAAATTCGAACGTTGGATAGCTCGTAGTAGGGTGATCCTAAAAATTAGGTTGCTAATTTTCAGAGAGCAGAGTTCGGCCCGAGTTCTGTCTTAGGAAGAGTTCGGCCCGAACTCGGTATGCCTCAGACCAGAAGTTCTAAATGTTTGATGGTGGTTTGGTTTAATTCAGGGATTGTTTTGGATTGTGGAGCTTGGAGAAGTATGTCTAGGGGTTGAGATGACTCAGTGCGAATCAACGAACATTTACTTAGACTCAATAAATTAAAAAATATAGACTAAGAACAAATACATTTGCAATGTAACAGCTTTTTTGACGACCTCTGTCTTGAACTTGATATATTGTATTGGATCGTAGATGATGTTCAGTCTTGAGCTTGATGTGTCGTATTGGATCATATCAGATATCGTTTTGTTAATTCTCTAAATTAGGTTGACTGTGATCCAGTTTGAGTCAACAATCTTCGCCATTTTGATAATTGACAAAATGATATTTGAATGTCTCAATATTCATACCTGGACACATGTTTGAAGGAGATAAAATAATTTGCACATATGAAGTGGCTCCCCCGCAAATAAATATTTTCGTTTCCGTCCTGGTACAAAGTTCTTATCCAAGCGTAACACAATTCATATATAATATCACATCATATACATCATCACATCAAATATCTATTATCCTCCCCTTTGTCACATAGCAAAATAAAGCATCTCTCCCCCGTAAAGCGAGAAATGATAGACAAAGTGAAAAGAGCAAGCACACAACTTTAACCATAACCAAACGTTAATAGAGAAAACTTGCAGTTTTGATAATCCAATAGAAAGAAACTTGCAGTCATACATATAAAATAAAAAAAACATAGTAAAAATCTAACTAGAGTCATGAAAGGAAACTACAAAGAAAAATCATAACTAAGATGCATCAGCAGCAGAATGAAGTAGTCAACCACAACCATCATAGAGCTAGAGGATGGGATGGACCGGCAGAATCGGATGGCTCATTGGCAGAGCGACAAGGATTGACAAAAGCAGCATCAAGGTCCAGATACCGTATGGCCTAAGGGTCATGAATCTGGTAGCCTTCGCGAGAAGGGTCCCGACCCATAGAAAACAGCATAGTGGGATGCCGTGCCATGTTGTACTAGATATCATGAAGAGTATTGCTGATGGCACTTATCTGAAAAGTTGTCTGATAGTCCAGCTGAGTATAGCGATCGTCTTCCAACCGGAAGTTGTCGCACAACATATCTCTGATGGAGTCGAGGGTGGCAGGTGGCTCAGGTTGAGGGGAATTAGAATCAGAAGATTCTTCCTCAACAGGAACAAGAAGAACAAGGGTAGGAACAGTCCTATGAGCCTTAGAGAGAAATACCGGAGCTGCTAGAAACTGACACTCGTCTAATGAAATGTTAAAGGCGGAGAAGATTATAGGAAGGTACATAGCATAGACAAGTGATCTAGGTTTCTTTCTTGCACGAATCATCCAGTCCAGCATCGTGCATAGAAAGTTGAAAGGGATGGTGAAGTAAAGATAGAATACTGCCGTAATCTCAAGGTAAGTGACTTCATTAGTAGATCCACCTTTAGGCAAGACGGATGGGACAATGATGCGATAAAGTTCATAAAAGTGGTTGTTGAGATACTTGGCACGAAGTTTACGAGGATGAGTATTTGGTTCACACATCATGTCCCTAAAGCCTTCTAGGGTAATATCATCAACGAATTTAAAGTTACGAGCATCGACAAGACGTTCCCAAGAATTGGGTTCAAGGATTTGTAAATAATCTACCAAGTCAAAGTCATCGAACTTAATGTTGATGCCGGCTACCCTAGAATAAATCTTACAGTCATCATACGTAAGATTGCAATAGAATATTTGAATTGCATTAGGATAAATTCTTGAAGAGGTAGCCACAACTTCATCAAGACAAAGATCGTTAAAATTAGGATCAAATTCAGAAAATACGGTGAAATTGATGAGATGTCCCGGCACCACCCTACATGAGAAAAAATCGGAATACCACTCGTTAGATGCTTCTAACGAAACAAATATTTGCTCATTGTAGGTGTCGGCAATGGAAGGAGGAGGTGGATTGAATAATGGGTAAGGGGGATTGACATTAGGAGGAGAAAAAGGAGGATTGGATGATTAAGCTTCACTCCTAATCCTCTTTCCTCTATTGAAAAGTCTAGGTGCCATTGAAAGAAGATGATGAAATAGAGATGAAGCAAAAATAAGGGATGAAGATGGAAGAGAATCACCCAAAAGCTTTGATTCTTGAATTTGGAGAGTAACTAGCACAAGATTGGAGAGAAATAGGGTTAGGGTTTGGAGAAAATAGGTTGGAGAGAGGGGGAAGATGAAGAAGGAGTGTAATTTCGGGTAAGAAACATGTAGGGTCGGCTACTTATAAGAGATAACTTATTTTGATCAAGGCAGATCGGACGACCAGGAGGGGCTGAGAGTTATGGAACTCACTAGACAGAGTTCAGCCCGAGTTCTACCATAGACGGATCTCGGCCTGAGTTCGGTTCTGTTGTGTCCAGAACTCCAAGCAGTTCAGGAATGGTCACAAAAAGAAAGAAGATGGTCTAGAATAATAGATTTTATTAGCCATAAAATAAATGGATCATGCGACAAATTTTATGAATCATTAATCAGTACATGTGAATCATCCCAGGTTAGCAATAGGGGCCGGATTCCAGCTAGCGATAGTCCGAAGACACTAGGCACCGTGTCGCTTAGGCTTTTATGCCTTGTTGTCAGAAGGGCCCTTTCGTTGTACCAAAAATAATACAATATGTACGACTTTGATTTGATAAGTATTTGTACATGCAGACTTACTGTATGATATTTTCATCCAAGATTCCTAATTATTAACGAAGAAAGTCGAAACATTTTTCAGCAAGTGGTTTAGTAAAAAAGTCTGCTAGCTGATGATCAGTTTATATAAATTATAGATTAATAGTTGTGACGCCCCAGAACCAGAATACTAAAGAGTGGGGGCGTACATAGCCAGCTACGTATATTAAAATGGAATCCACCTCGTCATACGGTCACGGCTGTCTAGATATGAGGGTTTCTACAAGCCAATGGTCTCTTAAGGTCAAGCCTATTGTCTCAATCTCAAGCAAGTGATATAGTTACAAGATGTTAGACCACAAAATATACAATAAAAGGCGTCCCAAATATTACATATTCAGCTGATCATGAAGGTAGTCATACAAAATGCGAAGACTAGCAAGAGTTTAGTCATACATGATCAACCCTAGGATTTGTTAATCATGTTTACAGCCCGTAGGCAGACAGTAAATAAATATGCATCGAGCGAACAGGTGCTCGTCGGCTAAACACCTCAAAAGAATAAATTTACAATGTAGTGAGGGAATCAAAATGGAAAATCCACTCGTAGCCCGGATTCCTTCTAGTCGCCACCATTGGGCTGGAGGTTCGGTAGATCCTCGGGTGCTGCTCCAAAATCTGGCCACACAAAACCAGCTATGTCAGACCCCAGAAAGAGCAAGTGCCACAAGGAGGCCACAAAATAAGAACGAAAGCCAGCATATCCGAATATAAGGAATAGAAGAAAAGTACAAGTAATAAAGAGTACAACAGGACAATAAATGACTAAGGACGTAGAACCATTCCGGGAGCCAGGTTACAACCCTTAAACCAAAGAAGGACAGGGGTTGTTACCCTTCACCTGAATAGCACTTTGTCTCTACCCATTTATTTTTAAAGATAAGTAAAACAATCATGTTCAGAAGTACCAGGTATTGGGACTCGACGAGACTTAGACAAGGCTGGACACCATCCATTCACAAGCGGCCAAGCAAATACTACGGCTTACTACTTAACTAACTAGGGTTATCACAAACCTAATTACTAACAAGATGCAAATGAGAATTTTCCAGTCCCAAGCCCTGCAGACTATCCAGTTATCCTTCCGCGGGTTGAGAGTATGGTTGGGTACATCGCCCGGGAGACGATATACCCTTTGGTGACTTAGAGGGTGCAATACATGACAGTGTGCTGGAAATGTGCCCTACTCGTCGGCAGGCTACAAGTCCATTAAAGCGCCCAGATAATGAGATCGCTTGTGACTGGAAATTCTCCATGAACTATAGTTTGATCTAGTCATTAGCCTACTCCATATTCAGTACGAATCCCAGATCGTGGTAACCAGGGAGTCACGTCCTAGACATGATGCAAGGCAAGACAAGTGGATTGCATGAAGCAACAAGAATAAACACCCACGGAGTCAGAGTTGATTATATGAGCCAAGTTAGCCATCGCAACAGCATCAAGTCAAGTCGAGTTCCAAGTCAGGAGTGCGCTGCCACAGGCCACTATCAAGTTATCCAGTATAAAGATTAATTGTGAATCACAGGTTACAAGTTAAGAGCGCACCCCCATCGGGTCACTACTAAGAAGATCAGAAAGTACTAGGATCATAAATCACAGAAATCACAAAAACCGTACTAGTCATAAGCAAAACACCGGAAACCGTGCTAGGTCGTGTTGGGTCAAGACAGTCGTGTTGTGTGGAACAAGATCTATGAACTTCAATCCACAAAGAGAAGCCAAGCCCAAGGAAATAAAACCAAACCATCATGGGCAAATAGGTTGCGCTGGGATCTGATTGCGCTAGGGTAATGCACTGCGCAAAAGAAATGAACTACACTGAGAGAGTGAACTGCGCAGGAGGAGTGAACTGCGCTGAGGTCGGGTTGCGCTAGGGTCAGATTGTGCTAGGTCAAAGGCGCTGGGTTCAGGTTGCGCTAGGTCAAAGTTGTAGGGGTTCAAAGGGCACTGGGGTCAGGTTGCGCTAGGTCAAAGGCGCTGGGGTTCAAAGGGCGCTGGGGTCAGGTTGCGCTAGGTCAAAGGCGCTAGAAAGTGAGCGCGGTTCGCCAAAGGGCGCCGAGCGCGGGTCAGCCCAGCGCTAAAGAGCGCTGGCTGAGAAGGTTAGTGCGGTTCAGCCCAGCGCTAAAGAGCGCTGGGCGAAGTCTTCTCCTCCAGCAGGCTGAGAGAAAAACCCAAGAACACCCAAAATTTCCAAATCTCATAACTTAGCCAAATCAAAACAAAATTTAGATTTTCAAAGTTCTATCTTGTGTAAAATTGAATTCTCTTCCACGTGGAAGCCTCAAAACAAGCAAAAATCTAAGTTTAATAGATCAAAACCAAGAAAATCTAAAAATGGTTAAAACTTAGATCTAGAAAAATGGAGACTCCAAATCACAAAATGCTAAGTTATAATGTGGTTCACCATGGCCTAATCTAACTAATGGGCAAATAAAATAGGGTTCCTCTTTGGCGGCAAGGTGCACTTGCCTTTGGAGGTTAGGTGTTGTGTGTAGGAAGGAAGAAGAAGAAGATGGAGAGAATTAATGGAAGAGTATTGTGGAGAGAGAAAGTTAGGTGGGGTTTTAATGAGGGATGGTGTGTTGTGTTGAGGGTGGAGATTAACTAAGGGTAGTCCGATGCAAACCAAACCGAACCAAACCAAATCCTTCTCCATAAGGAATAAAACCATGCCAGGTCAAAACCCAATTTACGAAAAACCAAAATATCTGCAAGTCGAGCCAAATTACAATTACATGCCAAAATCCGAAAAAATAAAATACAGGTCCAAAATACATATAAGCCTACTCAAAATACATATTCCGAAATACGGGCGTTACAACTCTACCCACCTTAAAAGAATTTCGTCCTCGGAATTTAAATCAAGATGCTTAGAGATGTAAGAGCCAGCTATACCATCCACAAATAAGCTATACTAAGCAAACAATCAAACAATCACACATGCAAGCAAAGGATGGAAAGCATAAGGTATAAGGAAGACATTATACCTTACGAGTCAAACAAGTCGGGATATCACGATCGGATGTCGTCATCACGCTCCCACGTTGACTCACCTAGAGAGTGATGACCCCAAGCAACACGAACCAAGCTAATGGTCTTGTTCTTGAGTATCTTTTCTCTCCGGTCCAATATAGACACGGGCCTCTCCTCATACGAAAGGTTGGTACCAACAACCAGTTCCGAATGGTCCAGGATATGGCTCGGGTCCGGGATGTACCGTCGTAATTGGGACACATGGAATACATCATGTACCTCACTTAGCGACGGAAGAAGAGCGAGACGATAGGATACATCTCCTATAAGCTCGAGGATATCGAACGGCCCTATATACCTAGGACTAAGCTTTCCCCGTACGCTAAAGCTAATGATGCCGCGGTTAGACGAGATCCTAAGGAATAAATGGTCGTCGATAGAAAACTCTAAGGGACGTCGATGAGCATCGGCCCAATGTCGCTGGCGATCTTGGGCCACTCGAAGGCGATCTCTGATCCTTCTGACCACTTCAACTGTCTGGGCAATCATTTATGGACCAAGCATCTATCATTCTCCAACATCATCCAGGCTAACGGGGATCTGCACTTTCTACCATACAGTGCCTCAAACGGGGCCATCTGAATACTGGCCTGGAAACTATTATTGTAGGAGAATTATACCAGGTGCAGGTGATCCTTCCATGAACTACCAAAGTCAAGGGTACAAGATCTAAACATATCTTCAAGAGTCTGGATTGTGCGTTCCGACTGGCCATCTGTCTGCGGGTGATAAGTTGAGCTAAACTGAAGGTGAGTTCCCAAACTCTCTTGCAGGCTGCGCCAAAAGTGTGACGCAAACCTTGAATCTCGGTCCGAGGTGATACTAACGGGCACACTGTGAAGCCTGACAATCTGCCTGAGGTACATTTCTACCAACTGTGTCGTAGACTGCCCAACTCTGAATGGGAGAAAATGAGCTACCTTCGTGAGCCTGTCAAATATAACCCAAATAGCATCTCGACCAGCTGGGGATCTAGGCAATCCAGTCATAAAATCTATGGTCACATGCTCCTACTTCCATTCTGGAATCGGCAAGGGCTGAAGAAGTCCAGCGGGCCTCTGATGTTCAGCTTTAACTTGCTGGCAAACCAAATACCGAGTGACAAACCGGGCTATCTCCCTCTTCATGCCATTCCACCAGAAATGCTGACGAATATCACGGTACATCTTCGTGCTACTGGGATGAATAGAATACTGTGAACTGTGAGCTTCTGCCATGACCTCCTGTCTGATATCTCTACTGGGTACATAAATACGAGTACCGTATCGAAGTGTACCATCTTTATGAATGCAAAACTCTGGCCTTCTTCCTGCCTCACACTCTGCTCTGAGTCGCTGAATCTTGGAATCCGTAGACTGCGCCATCCGGATCCTCTCAACTATGCTGGACTGAACCTGTAGACTGGCCATCAATACCACGTTGGTAGGAAGAACCACTTCAATTCCCATCTTTTGAAGATCTGCCAATAATTCTGGTTGTGCTGTTAGGAAATAAACTCCGGGTCTCCTGGTCAACGCATCTGCTACGACGTTGGCCTTCCCTAGGTGATACTACAAGTCCACATCGTAGTCCACTAGTAGCTCGAGCCATCTCCTCTGCCGCATGTTAAGGTCCTTCTGGATGAAAACATACTTTAGGCTTTTGTGATCAGAAAAGATCTCCACTCTATCTCCGTACAAGTAGTACCGCCAAAGCTTAAGCGCAAACACTATCGCCGCCAGTTCCAAGTCATGAGTTGGGTAATTCCTTTTATGATCACGAAGTTGACGTGATGCATAAGCTATTACCTTTCCACGCTGCATTAAGACACACCCCAATCCTCTGCCTGAAGCGTCGCAAAAAACTGTGAATCCTCCGGTCCCATCTAGAAGTGTGAGAATGGAAGCCATTATCAAACCTCGCTTCAACTTCTCAAATGATTCCTGACACTCTGCTATCCAAGCAAACTGCACATCCTTGCGGGTCAACTGGGTCATCGGTGCTGAAATCCTTGCAAAATCTGAAACGAATCGCCGGTAGTAGCCGGCTAATCCAAGGAAGCTGCGAACCTCTGCCACTGAGCTAGGTACTGGCCATGTTTTGATAGCCACAATCTTTTGGGGATCCACTTCTACTCCTCCTCGGGTAATGATGTGACCCAAGTACAAAATACGATCGAGCCAGAACTCGCATTTACTGAACTTGGCGTACAACTGATGCTCTCTAAGCGTCTGAAGGACGATTCTGAGATGCTGCTCGTGCTCTGCTTCACTCTTGCTATAGACCAGGATGTCATCTAGGAATACGATCACGAACTGATCCAAGTAAGGCATAAAAATACGATTCATGAGGTCCACAAATACGGCTGGCGCATTGGTCGCTCCAAAGGGCATAACAAGGAACTCCCAATGTCCATACCTTGATCTGAACACTGTCTTCAGGATGTCCTGCTCTCTGACTCTGATCTGGTAGTATCTTGACCGCAGGTCTATCTTCTAGAACACTGAAGCCCCTATGAGCTGATCAAATAAGTCATCTATCCTCGGAAGAGGGTATCTGTTCTTGATTTTCACCGAGTTCAAGGTACGATAATCTATACGTAATCTGGACGTACCATCCTTCTTCTTCACAAGAAGCATCGGGGCTCCCAAGGCGATCCACTTGTATGAATAAATTCCTTGGTCCTGAGTTCTTCAATCATCTTGTACAAAATCTCCAACTCTGAAGGCGTCATCCTGTAGACTCGCTCTGATACTGGTGCTGTCCCGGGGATCAAGTCTATAGTGAACTCGATCTCTCTTTCTGGTGGCATTCCTGGAAGTTCCTCTGGGAAGATATCTGGAAACTCTTCAACTATTCGGGGTACCTGTACCGCTGCTACTGCCATCCGTAATACTGGGGGAGATGGCTCCACTGTGCCTCTGGAAAATAAAAACTTTGGCTCGCCTGGAATACTAAAGACAACCCTGCCCACATGGCAGTCTATCCTAGCATACTGGTTCCTCAACCAATCCATGCCTAAGACTACATTATAGTCTGCCATGGGAAACTCTATAAATCTAGCGGGGAACTCTCTACCGCTAACTACGATCCGATACGAGGAAAACACTCGATCTACTCCCACAAGACCATTACCAGTAAGTATATTGAGCCTCACTGATAATGACTCGGGCTCCAATCCTATCCGTGTCGCGAATCGTGCAGACATGAATGAATACGATGCACCAGAATCAAGTAATACCGATGCTGAGAGGAGTTAACGAGAATAGTACCTGCCACTACCTCACCTGGTGTAACCTCTTCTTCCATAGTCATCATCATTGCCTGACCTTGTCCTCTGGCTGCGGGTCCCCTCTGCTGGAAACCTCTCTGCCTGCTCTGTACTTGAGTCTGGAAGTACTGCTGCTGGTTCTGCTGCTGAAATGCCTGGGCCTGAGGCAACAATGGCTTCGGGTACTACTGATGCTCATAGGTACTGGTTCCCTAACCAACAGACTGGTTAGGTTGGAAGATGACGAACTACCCCTATTCGGGCAGGCTCCTACCTTGTGATATGCCGCTCCACAAGCCAGACATAATCCCTGCGCCCTACGATAATCTGCCACCACATGCCCTGGCTTTCCACAATAAGAACATCCCATCGCGGAAGTCTTCTTCTGCTTCTGCTGCTATGGATACGTAGGGGTTGAATGGTGAACCGATGTTACTGAGGTCACCCGCCTCGGAGTTCCAATGGTCAAACCCCTTGCTGCCGGGGCTAGAGCTGATGATTGGTACATCTGATTGTGGGACCGCTTCCTACCTCCGGTCCTATCCACGATCCTCTGGGAGGTGTACTCTGTCTCCTAGCTGCCCTTAATACTGTATCGAACGTCTGGTGCTCGAACTGTTCAACTGCCAACAAGATCTCCAAATACAGCCCCTGCTGGAATTGTTGGGCCCTATCAAACTCGGTTGCCACCAAGGTGGGGGCAAACCTACTGAGTATAGAAAACTCAGATGCATAACCGTCGACCTTCCTGCCTCCTTGCTTCAAGTTGGTAAATCTCGTCTGTAGGTCGTACCGAGCTACAGTATCAAAATATATCGTCTGGAATCTTTCTCTAAACACCGCCCAAGTAACCGGTGCCGCTAATCCCACGGCCTGTGCCGCCCACCAACTGCGAGCTAAGTCTAGCAACTGTAGGTGTACCACCGCCACCTTCTCATTCTCTGGTGTCCTAGCTACTTCCAGAACCACCTCGGTATCCTGAAGCTAAGCGTTCGCGGCAATCGCATCTTCGCTGACATTGAAGAATGGAGGATTCAGGCGCTTCAAGTTGTTGGCCGCGATGTTCCCTGGATGACCGCCTCTGGTCAAAGAATCTGCTACTGCCTGGTGCATGGCGTCGCCCCGACGATCCTGGGAAGCTATCAAGGTCCTAATGAGACCTACTAAGGTGCCATTATCAGGCTCTATATACTTACTGGGAAGCTATCAAGATTCTCAGGGATTTGAAAATATGAGCAGAGATCAAGGGCGAGTACTTATTGAGACATCTATTTGGTAAACCCTTACATTCTTGAATGCCAAGACCTGCATGGGCCACCACTTAAACTATGTGACGTCCCAGAACCAGAATACTGAAGAACGGGGGCGTACAAAGCTAGCTACATATATTGAAATTGAATCCACCTCGCCATACGGTCACGGCTGTCTAGATATGCGGGTTTACTACAAGCCAATGGTCTCTTAAGGTCAAGCCTGTTGTCTCAATCTCAAGCAAGTGATATAGTTACAAGATGTTAAACCACCAAATATACAATAAAAGGTGTCCCAAATATTACATATTCAACTGATCATGAAGCTAGTCATATAAAATACGAAGACTAGCAAGAGTTTAGTCATACGTGATCAACCCTAGGATTTGTTAATCATGTTTACAGCCCGTAGACAGACAGTAAGTAAATATGCATCGAGCGAACAGGTGCTCGTCGGCTAAACGCCTCAAAAGAATAATTTTATAATGTAGTGAGCGAATCAAAATGAAAAACCCACTCGTAGCCCGGGTTCCTTCTAGTCGCCACCATTGGGCTGGAGGTTCGATAGATCCTCGGGTGCTGCTCCGAAATCTGGCCACACAAAACCAGCTGGGTCAGACCCCAAAAAGAACAAGTGCCACAAGGAGGCCACAAAATAAGAACAAAAGCCAGTATATCATAACATACGAAATAGAAAAAAAGTACAAGTAATAAAGAGTACAACAGGACAATAAACGACTAGGGACGTGGAACCATTCCGGGAGCCAGGTTACAATCCTTAAACCAAACAAGGACGGGGGTTGTAACCCTTCGCCTGAATAGCACTTTGTCTCTATCCATTTATTTTTAAAGATAAGTAAAACAATCATGTTCAGGAGTACCAGGTATTGGGACTAGACGAGACTTAGACAAGGCTGCACACCATCCATTCACAAGCGGCCAAGCAAATACTACGACTTACTACTTAACTAACTAGGGTTATCACAAACCTAATTACTAAAAAGATGCAAATAAGAATTTCCCAGTCCTAAGCCCTGTAGACTATCCAATTATCCTTTCGCGGGTTGAGAGTATGGTTAGGTACATCGCCCGGGAGACGATATACCCTTAGGTGACTTAGAGGGTGCAACACATGACAGTGTGCTGGAAATGTGCCCTACTCGTAGGCAGGCTACAAGTCCGTTAAAGCGCCCAGATAACGAGATCGCATGTGACTGGAAATTCTCCATGAACTATAGTTTGATCTAGTCATTAGCCTACTCCATATTCAGTACGAATCTCTGACCGTGGAAACCAGGGATTCATGTCCTAGACATGATACAAGACAAGACAAAGTGGATTGCACGAAGCAACAAGAATGAACACCTACGGAGTCAGAGTTGATTATATGAATCAAGTTAGCCATCGCAACAGCATCAAGTCAAGTCAAGTTCCAAGTCAGGAGTGCGTCGCCACGGGCCACTATCAAGTTATCCAGTATAAAGATTAATTTTGAATCACAGGTTACAAGTTATGAGCGCACCGCCATCGGGTCACTACTAAGAAGATCAGAAGGTACTAGGATCATAAATCACAGAAATTACGAAAACCGTACTAGTCATAAGCAAAATACCGAAAATCGTGCTAGGTCGTGTTGGGTCAAGACAGTCGTGTTGTGTGGAACGAGATCTCAGAACTTCAATCCACAAAGAGAAGCCAAGCCCAAGGAAATAAAACCAAACCATCATGGGCAAATAGATTGCGCTGGGATCTGATTGTGCTAGGGGAATGAACTGTGCAGAGGAAATGAACTGCGCTGGGAGAGTGAATTGCGTAGGGGGAGTAAACTGCGCTGAGGTCGGGTTGCGCTAGGGTCAGATTACGCAAGGTCAAAGGCGCTGGGTTCAAAGGGCGCTGGGGTCAGGTTACGCTAGGTCAAAGGCGCTGGGGTACAAAGGGCGCTGGGGTCAGGTTGCGCTAGGTCAAAGGCGCTGGAAAGTGAGCGCGGTTCGCCAAAGGGCATCGAGCGCGGGTCAGCCCAGCGCTAAAGAGCGCTGGCCGAGAAGGTTAGCACGGTTCAGCCCAGCACTAAAGAGCGCTGGCCGAAGTCTTCTCCTCCAGCAGGTTGAGAGAAAAACCCAAGAACACCCAAAATTTCCAAATCTCATAACTTAGCCAAATCAAAACGAAATTTAGATTTTCAAAGTTCTATCTTGTGTAAAATTGAATTCTCATCCACATGGAAGCCTCAAAACAAGCAAAAATCTAAGTTTAATAGATCAAAACCAAGAAAATCCAAAAATGGTTAAAATTTAGATCTAGAAAAATGGAGACTCCAAATCACAAAATGCCAAGTTCTAATGTGGTTCACCATGGCCTAATTTAACTAATGGGCAAATAAAATAGGGTTCCTCTTTGGTGGCAAGGTGCACTTGCCTATGGAGGTTAGGTGTTGTGTGGAGGAAGGAAGAAGAAGAAGATGGAGAGAATTAATGGAAGAGTAATGAGGAGAGAGAAAGTTAGGTGGGGTTTTAATGAGGGATGGTGTGTTGTGTTGAGGGTGGTGATTAACTAAGGGTAGTCCAATGCAAACCAAACCAAACCAAATCCTTCTCCATAAGGAATAAAACCATGCCAGGTCAAAACCCAATTTACGAAAAACAAAAAAATTCGCAAGTCGAGCCAAATTACAATTACAGGCCAAAATTCAAGAAAATAAAATACTAGTCCGAAATACATGTAAGCCTACTCAAAATACGTATTCCGAAATACGGGCATTACAGTAGTGCCTTGCAATTGATGATCTCTTAGAAAATGGTGTCGAATTTCTATATGCTTTGTGCGTGAGTGACATATTGGGTTCTTTGTCAAGTTAATAGCACTAGTATTATCATAAAATATAGGATGTGCTGAAAAGATAAATTATAGTCTGTTAGGGTGTGCTTCATCTACAGAATCTGAGTACAGCAATGTCCTGTAGCTATGTATTCAGCTTCTGTGTTGGATAGTACGACAGAATTTTGCTTCTTGCTAAACCAAGCGACTAATGCTTTGCCTAATAAGTGATATGTGCCGCTAGTACTTTTACGATCGACTTTGTATCCAGCAAAATCAGTATCCGAATAACCGAGTAGGTTAAATAATATGGTTTTGGGATACCAGAAGTCCACTGTAACAGTGCCTTTAAGGTATCAAAAGATACGCTTAACAGCGATCATGTGTGATTCCTTAGGGTTGGCTTGATATCGAGCACATAGACAAACACTAAATATTATATCGAGGTGACTAGCAGTTAAATAGAGTAGAGTACTAATCATACCTCGATACTTACGTTGGTTGACTGGTTTGTCGCTATCATCAAGTTCTAGTTTAGTTGTAGTAGCCATCGGAGTACTGATTGGTTTGATGTTGTTAAGATCAAATTTTTTCAGCATGGCCTTTGTATACTTTGATTGGCTAATGAAGACTCCTTGTGAGTTTTGTTTGACCTGAAATCCAAGGAAGTAGTTAAGCTCCCCCATCATGCTCATCTCGAACTCATTCTGCATACACTTGGCAAATTTGTGGTATAATACCTTATTAGTAGACCCAAAGATGATGTCAACTACATAAATTTGTATTAATAGAATTGTGTCATCAATTGATTTTATAAAGAGTGTCGTATCAATCTTTCCTTTTGAAAAGCCCTTTTCAAGTAAGAAAGTGCTTAGGCGTTCATACCATACTCGAGGGTCTTGTTTGAGGCCATTAAGAGCTTTTTTAAGCTTGAAAACATGATCAAAAAACTTATAGTTTTTAAAACCAGGTGGTTGCTTTACGAAAACTTCTTTTTTAATAAAACCATTTAGAAAAGCACTTTTAGCATCCATTTGAAAGAGTTTGAAAATTTAAAATTTTGTAATGGCACAAAGCATGCAGATTGATTCAAGTCGTACAACAGGAGCATACGTCTCATCGTAGTCGATACCTTCCTCTTGGTTGTATCCTTGAGCTACGAGACATGCTTTGTAACGTGTGACTGAACTGTCCTCATTAACTTTGTTATGAAAGACCGATCGAGTACCAATGATCGAATGATCAGAAGGTTTAGGAACAAGTTCCCAAACCTGATTTCTTTCGAATTGGTTGAGTTCTTCTTGTATTGCAGATATCCAAAATTCATCAAAAAAGCTTCTAAAATATTTTTGGGTTCTATTTGAGAAATAAAAGTAGTGCTAGCTATAGAGTCTCTAACAGATGAACGAGAACTTATCCTTTTGATATCTCACCTATTACCATGTTTTTCGGATGTCGTAGTGTGAAGCGGAACTTCTTTGGTAAGCTATCCAGAGAACTGGTTCGAAATATTGTACTCTCATGGGTAGGAGTTATTGGTTTGACATGGACATCATTGTCGTCATCAAGAACTGCTACTGAACTATTGTTCTCATCAAAAGTAACATTAGCAGACTCTTCAACAAGCATGGAACGTTTGTTAAACACTCTGTATCCTTTACTCTTGGCAGCATAACCAAGAAAAATACCTTCATTAGCTTTGGCATCAAACTTGCCTAAGTTGTGTTTGGTATTCAGGATAAAGCATCGACAACCGAACACTCAAAAATAAGAAATAGTTGGTGTTCAACCAAACCAAAGTTCATAGAGAGTTTTCTTCGTAATAGGTCGAATCAAAACCCTATTTAAGACATGGCATGCAGTACTTACAACTTCTGCCCAAAAATATTTTGTAAGTAAAAATTGATTCAACATGACTGTGGCCATATCGCCAAGAGTTCCATGCTTCCACTCCACAACACCATTTTGTTGGGGAGTTTTAGGACACAAAAATTCATGATTAAAACCATTTGAATCACAAAACTTCTTAAAATCAGAATTTTTGAATTCACTGCCATGATCATTTCGGACTCGAGTAATCATGAAACCTTTTTCATTTTGAAACTTTTTAGCAAAAATTTTGAAAACGAAAATAGTATCACTTTTGTTTGAAAGAAAGAAAATCCAAGTAAATCGAGAAAAGTCATCAACAATCACAAAGGCGTAGAGTTTTCAACCAAGACTGGCTACTCTACCAGGACCGAACAAATCCATATGAAGATGTTGCAAGGGTTTAGTAGTACTTACAGAGTTAATGGATTTAATAGAGGATTTAGTCACCTTATCTTTCTCATATTCTGCACATACTGTATCCTTTTTGAATGTGATGTCTGGTAGTCCTTTTACTGGATTCTTGGTTGACAGTCTTAATACGGTCCATGTTTGCATATCCAAAATGCATATGCCATAGTAATCTTTCATCCTTATGAGCATAGAGGCATCTTCCTGCATTGTTAGTATCTTTCGAGGGAGAATACATAAGGTTATCTTCCCTTATCCCTTCAAAAGCGATGTCTCCAGTTGATTTATCATATATGGGACATTTAGTTTTCCCAAAGTTAATATCATATCCATTGTCAGCAAGATGACTAATGCTGAGCAAGTTATGCTTTAACTCTGTTACTAAATAGACATATTTAATGACAAGAAAGGGAGGATTACCAATAGTACCGTTATCTATAATATAAGCTTTCAAATTATTGCCGAAGGATACATATCCTTTCCTTTTCATCGATAGTTTTGCGAAAAGATTTGCATTTCCAGTCATATGTCACGAGCATCCACTATCAAGAATCTATTTACTTCTAGAAGATGAGGGAAGGTCCACCTACACTACGAGTAGATGTGACCTTTGGTCCCCAAATTCTTGAGGGTCCTGAAATATTAGTCTTTGGTACCCATGCATACAAGTTTAAATCAACTAATATTCTGAATCTATATTATGGTGAAGTGTGTTCATACTTACCATAGTAGTGACATGTAGCATGCATGTTTGTGTTAGGAACAGGATGATAATGATGTCTATGTGTAGGTGATTGACGTGTTGCATGAGAGTATGTGTACATAAAAGAGTGTTTGTGTGCAGTATGTGTATGTATGTTTTTCCTATATCGTGTATTCTTGTGTTTCGTGTGACTGCTGTGACTGTGTGACTGAATTTGATGTTGAATAACCTATTTGTCCAGCATGATCTCTAATCTTTTAGAGGCAGTATACATTTTATTATATTTAGCAGTCAAGGCACTAATTCTTACAGCTGCAGCATTATACTTCTTTTTCTCTTCCGTGATCTCTTTGTTGAGTACGGTAAGATCATGTGTTTGTTTCCCAATACGAGGTTCTGTATCGTGTAAGCTTAATTTAAGCTTGGATAATTCCTCAGTGTTATCAGTAGGAGATGTGTCTCTAACATTATCAAGCAAGCATGATAGCTATGAATCTCAACTTCATGAGTCTTGATCTTATCTTTTGCATGTTTATACTTGCTAAGTAGCTTCTTGTGATCTTCAAGTAAGTCACCAAAAGCATCTCCAAGTTCATCAAAAGTGAAGTCATCAAGTGGATCATTCATTACCTTGTCGGAAGATGCCATTAGGCAGACATTTGCAGTATCTTACGGAGTGTCCTCTTCTTCTTTTGACTCACTGGATTCGCTTTCGTGCCAGATGCTTGTGTTGGCATACTTTCGAGAGGATGACCTCTTGTATGATCATTCATATCGGCTTCCGTTCTTTGCTGCAGGGCAGTTTTTCTTGACATGTCTCGTCTTCTTACAACCAAAGTAGATATACTCTTCATCATTGTCTTTGTGTTATTCCTTCTACCTTTGGTTGAATCGTAGAAACTTCTTGAAGTTACGAACGATGAGTGCGTGATCATCACCATTGGAGTTATCATCGTCTATTTCTTCTGGAGCAGCCGTTTGGCGATGAGCTCTTAGAGTGATTTCTTTTTACTTTGGAGCCGTTTCTTTAATGTCTTTGAGATTGAGCTCATGCGTCATCAGTTTGCCCACCAGAGTTTACAGAGATATGGTGGTGAGATCATTGCCTTTGATAATTATTGTGGCTTTGGGTTTCCAGTTCTTCGGTAGTCCCCTTAGCACCTTACGTATCTTCTCATGGTTGGAGTAGTCCCTATCGAGGGAAGATAGAGGGTTGACAATATCGAGGAATCTAGTGATCATTTGCTTGATCATCTTATTGGGCTTTATCTTGAATGCTTCGTACTCCTATGTTAGCCAATTGAATTTTGATTCCTTGACTTGAGTGGTTCCTTCACGAGTCACTTTTAGAAGCTTCCATACTTCGTAGGAAGTAGAACACGTAGATACCCTGTTAAATTTAGTCCTGTCTATAGCACAGAAGAGAGCATTAATAACCCTAGCATCTAGACTAGCCTATTTCTTTTCTTGATCAGTATATTTGTCGTAGGGTTTATCTATAAGATTTCCCTCAACAATAATTCTAGCAGGCTTCTCATAACCAACTGTGATTATGGTCCATAAGTCAAACTCTGGAGATTTCAGATAGAAAATCATTCGTGTCTTCCAGTAGGTGCAGTTGTTTCCATCAAATAGGGGTGGCCTATTAGTGGACTGTCCTTCACCATAGTTGGTAAAAATGGGTTTTGTGGTTGCCATGGATAAGCTCTAAGATGTTAATCCTTTATCAAGAGAACAGAGCTTTGATACCAATTGAAGTAACATGTGGGCAACTCTAGAGGGGGTGAATAGATTTTGTGACTATAATA
This sequence comes from Iris pallida, assembly GCA_029216955.1. NCBI lineage: Eukaryota > Viridiplantae > Streptophyta > Magnoliopsida > Asparagales > Iridaceae > Iris > Iris pallida. The sequence goes on from JANAVB010028818.1 coordinate 42,938,739, forward strand.
ACAAATTAAAAATTCAACTATATGCTAAGTCCCGAAAACAACTACCAAGAGAATGAATAATCAGAATGATAATGCAAAAATTAAAAGAGTTCAGAAGAGCACACGCAAACACAGCGATATAACCAGGTTTCCCTCATGGAGGACTAGTCCAGGCCTGAGAACTCTCGCTCAGGATTGAAATCCACTACATGTGAAATAGGGTACACATATGTCTTTACTCAGAAGAGTACGCCAACTGCTTATAACTTCGCAGAGGCGAGACTTGGAATTGTCCAAGTGACTTCTTTTCAACTCTTGTACAAAAATTTCTAGCTGAATCACACTGAGCACCTTGGGACTGAGGAAGTTTTGTTGCTAGTAGATTGGAAGAGTAAGGCATAGAATGTATAAGGCTTAGAAGATTGAGAGTGAGAGATGATTTTAAAATGAGAGAAATCAAGCCCTATTTATACTAGTCAGGGGAGACAGAGTTCGGCCAAAATTCTGTCGCAAATATTCAAAAATTCAAATGTTTGACAGCTCATAGCAGGGTGTTCCTAAAAATTATGTTGCTAATTTTTAGGGGGCAGAGTTTGGCCCGAGTTCGTCCTTAAGCAGAGTTCGGCCCAAACTGTCTGCCTTAGACCAGAAGTTCTAAATGGGCCATGGTTGTTTGGTTTAATTCAGGGATTGCTTTGTTTTGGATTGTGTAGGTTGGAGAAATATTTCTAGGAGTTGAGATGACTCAATACGACTCAACGTACATTTACCTAGACTCAATAAATTAAAAAATTACAGACTGAGAACAAATACATTTGTAATATAACAACTTCGTTGACGACGTCTGTCTTGAACTTGATACGTTTTATTGGATCATAGATGATGTTATGTCTTGAGCTTGATGTGTCATATTGGATCATATCAGATATCATTTTATTAATTCTCTAAATTAGGTTGACTGTGATCCAGTTTGGGTCAACATGTTAGACCATGTTATGATCCGATTGACTAATAATTAAGCAGTTTATATTCAGTTTTATGGTATGATCTTACTGTATCCTGTTATGTCCCTCTGAGGACCTGGTGATTTCTCCAGGTGTGTATTTTTTGTCTCTTTGCAGGTGTTCTAGCCAAGGCCGCGATCTTCTATATTCCTTCGAAGATGGTTGCTCTTGGATCGCCCATGCTACTCTTGCCAAATCATTTTTTGTTTATGTATTATGTCTTCTATTAGTTGGTAGTAGCTTTGTCTCCGCCAAACATCATGTACAAAGACAAGTTCTTACATAATTCTATAAAAGCGTTATCTTTTTTTGCGTGGATGAGATTAGTTGTCACGATTTTACTGTATTTTACATCTTACATATATTTATTATACGGCTGGCATGTCTACGTACATAGTTCTATGTATTTTGGGACTGGAACATTACATCAAGTTCACCAAAGCTGTCCACCTGAACGAGGGGTCGCCTCGACCGTACGGGACTTCGAGCAAGCCGTTGCATGGCTAAGTCCAACCGCCGTTGTTATGTTGATTCCTCCGGTTGAACTGAGCGGGACGGGACATTACATAATACACCCATCAGAAAAAGTTTCGTCTTCAAAACTTACTGAGTACACACTCATCGACTTATAACTTGATTCAACATTCAATGACTCTCGTGCACACACTCCTTCTATGTGTTTCTTCAATTCGAGCCACGCTCGTGCTTTAATTACTTTTCACATCAAACAACTATATCTCAAACTTGTGATAACTTATACTCGTTGTGCATATGGACAACTTAGTTATATGGCAAAACACCCGAGCGGTATCCTCAACAATATTTGAATCAAAATCTCATCAAGTCATTCATTTGCCATGTCATCTCTGAAACCTAACTTGCATCGATGCTTTAATCAATATTCAAGCTTATTTTAGATCCAACGATTGTACTACCATAAATATTTTGTTTTGAAACTCACAATCCCAAAATCCTTAATAACGTTTCGTTCCCTTAGTCTTACTTGAATTCAACGTATCACTTAGTTGGATCGTGCACATATTTAAGACTTCTGCAAAATATATGCATTTCAGTCAAGCCTCGTGATAGTGAATCTAATTCTACATATTTGAGTCATCCTATCAATCCTAAAATTAATTATATCGATGCTATCTCTCAAAACAGGGACATTTTGCCTAACCACTAAGCCATCTCTCCAAGCTAAAGCTAACGCCAGTATTGGAGTCACCGTTCCCAAATAATAATATTAACACTGACACCAATCTAAGGTCAAACCAAAGTTGATAGTACGGGGTTTTCTACCCAAGCTCGCATCACTCCGATTTTTAAACTTCGAGCATAGATTTCTTCTATTCGTATTTTAACGATTAGTCCAAGGGGTCCGAGTCTTTCAGCGAAGCCATCCTACTGTAGGTCTGCTCAACCAATTCCTCGGTATATCAATATCATATGTCCAAACTAGCAATTCGTATAGTCTATTTCTTCAAACATGTTCGATATAATCCATCTATCCAAGTCAAGTACACCATGACAAAATTTATCATTAAACCATAGTTATCATACCATATTCCCTAAGTCGTTCAATACAATTTATGTATTTGATCACAAGGTCATCTAGCATAACAATATGTCATGTCCCAATCTCCTGCAAGTCCAATTATTCACATTGGACATGAAATCACCATGCCAATGCCCCCGCAGGATAATCGTCCTCATAAGGGCATAACTCTTGCTTTGAGTCTGGACTAATTCATTCCCGATATGCACCTTAGATCTACTCAATCCTCAAACTTACTTTATCGTCAATCATAAGTCTAGACAAACTACGAATTCACTTTTGCATCAAAGTAAAAGTCAACATAATCTAATTGCCACGCCCTAATCTCTCGCAGGTTCGATCATCCCTGCTGGACATGAATCACCATGCCAGTGCTTCTACAGTATGATAGACGTAATCTGATGTAATACATACGTAAGGTTGGATTTGTGCTCGTACAAGACAAAAATGTCAATGTTGTGGTTATCATCAAAACAATCAAGACACTTTCGTTTTTATCCAAGTAATATATCCATCCATTCACGCAAACTTCAAGTTCGTCTTATCAAGTTATCCAACATTCATTTTTATCAGAATCGCAAGGTATAGCATTCAACTAAACAATAATACGATCATCATTTCTCAAATTAGAGTACCCTCGAGTTATCGTACATCGACCTTTGATACACCTTAATACCATAGATCATATACATAACCTACCGACCTTCCTCTGCAACGAACTCTGAGTCTTGTAACTAATACTATTGTCCAAGTGGATATACGATCAACTCTTACAAATCCAAGATCAAATTCGTTATAGTTATCTTCCGAACAAGTCATACGATCAAATAATTCAAGCCTAAATCGTATTTGTTATCGTCTATCTTACTCATCGAGCAATTTCTTCTTTGATCTTTAGCGTAATTCACATACCTTCTAATCGATATTTTTATGCACGTTATCATCCAATCGTGTTAACTTCTCATATACAATATATATTGATCTCTCAATTGAGTCATCCATTCATTACACATTAACTTTTTCTCGATTAAATTTATCCACTCAATCATTTTGCATTTCATACTCAGCTCAATTCTGCCGATGCATGTTATCTTCTTGTTTGTTCAAATTAGCTCGTACTAGCTATCTAAAGTCATGATTACTTTGAATTCTCTTTTTAAGGCTTTGCATAGTCGTGTCGCTTGCAGATAGACTCATTGGTATCCCGCATCCTCAATCGAATGACATCCCTAAGGCTATCCCATACACTACAAAGGGATGAAGTCATTTGATAAATCCTTGAAACGATCATTTGATTCATAAATATATACATTCGAGTATACGTTCGACCCGTTCCTCAAAATCCATGTACGATTTATTTATGTGGCATTAGCAATATCATCATTTTCAATAGTACCTCAATCGACAGGTATCCTACATACTCAAATCAAGTTCAACTTATTTTTATCCAAAAATATTTTGATCCTGCACACAACTTGCTATTATCGTTCAAAATCTTGGTGTATATGCCCAGCCCGACTTAGCCAATCATGTCTTACGTAGAAACTTTTTGTGTTCAACTAATTTTTTTCTTCGTATAATTTTGCAAAATATATAGACTTATTATATGGAACACCCCGTGGAACATTAAGAGAGAGTGCACCAATGATATTGTTTTGTGAAAACAACATTTAGAACGAAGACATCAGAGTTAAAGAATTCAATCGAAAGTCCAAGGACGTAAAGCCGTGCTTTGATACCACTATGTCACACCCCAGTCCCGAAGGATCGTTCGTCCTCGCTAGGGCGTAATGCCGTACAAGCCTAGGTTGCGCCCACACAAGGCAATTCTAGAAGCGGATGATTACAGCAGCTTGCTATGAGGTTGTCATACATAAGTCCCAAGCAGAGAAGTTGAATATTTAGTAAGCTGTCAGCGGAAAGTTAAAACAAATACATGTCATACAAATAGCTTTTTTTATTGATATTGATACAAAGATTACAAATGTGGCATGAGGCCAAGATCACAACACTCAGTTCACTCTTCCTCATAATACAAGTCACTGTGCTCTCTCTCATCTCTCAGTATAATAAATTATAGAATCCTCTTCAGCTTGCAACTTGAAGGTGCTTCAGATAGGCGATATCCATACATTATGTCCTATATATGTGAGGACTTCAACGCGACCACATGCCTCTAAATGCCATAAAACTCTATGCTTCAGTGCATCCAAACGAGCTCTGCCTCGAACGAGCAGGTACCTGTCATCTGCATATAAAAAATAGTGGGTTATCAGTACATAGTCGTACTAGTAGACTAGCATCTCACAAGCCAAAATAAAAACCAACACCTCAATTTGGTTTATGCAATATTTCCTTCGATTATCTTTCTAATATTGCCTTAGGATCAATTTTAGGACATAGATCTGGCCTATTTTGTGTCTCTAGACCATCACCGTACCTCGTATCGATAAATTACTTATCTTTATTCCTCTAGACCATTCTTGTGCCAACATATCGGTATACTGACACGTGCTTACCTTTTTGGCTTATACACTTAGACGCAACAACATGGTCGACCATAAATCTGTTCATACTTCAAACATCATGGCCGTGCCTCACAACCCAACATGACTTAACCAAACTTGCTTTTACGGCCTGACTTGTCTTAGACTACCAACGACTCAACTAACACTGGTAAACATTATGCCATACGAATCAATACATGATGCTACCTTTCATACCAAAGAACGTGCTTCCTCTGTAGCCAAATCTTAGACTCCATAAACTTGTTTAGCAAACCGTGCACTCATTTCATAACTTATTCGTACCACGATTGTACTCCTTATGACTCAACCAACACCATGTATGCGGATTGCCGCTCAACGCACCACTTATCTATATGAAAAGTCACTGGTATGACAAGCCATGTGGCATAGCTCGGATAGACAGTGGATCCTTCAATGCAAGGTAGCGATCAGCAAAGAAAGCTTCCAACAATCCTGGTACGGTACAATCCAGCAATGCTATAACGTCTTTCCCTAGGTCGACCTGACCCCGGCGCCATGGAATAAATTAATCGGGGAAGAAATCCTTGTGCCCAAGTTGTCCATGACCATGCACCTACGAGAATTTTTAAACATATGTAAGTTCATGGCCTAATTTATGGTAAGACTCGAATCATACTTAGCACAATGTGCATTGGAACCATACTTTGTAAAACGTGCATCGAAACTATATCATGCAAAACGTGCATCGTTGGTGACTCCCAAACGAGAGATTACCTCGGCGACAAACGGTCGCATGAACTTTCTATTCCTTGAAACCCAGGGAACGGCTACTACATAGCCTTCCTACTTAACTTGAAAAAAATGTGTTCTATTATGTGCTATAGACTGTGGCATACTTATCATCGAAACAACCGTATTTCTTGCCTTAAACCAATTATGTTCGGTGTGACACTACCACCCAAGCCATACTCTATATGATGAGCCTTGAGACCGTGGGAACATATGGCAATATGAAGTCGTAGAACCATGGGATCGTTCATGTGCTCAACTTGAACAATCGAGTTCCGTGAGCGCTTAACTCGTAGCATCTTCTATGGGACTAATGGTGAGACTGTGGAACATTTTTTCTATGACAAGCGGTGAGATCGTGTGACGTGCCTGCTATGACATCGAGTCGATAGCCAGTGGCATAACTTAACTTAACCCAATTCGTGTTTGGTCAAAAGACCCAGTGCCAACTTTGAAAAGCCATCATGGAGTGAATTCTAAGCATTTACTCAACTATTTCAAGTTTTATATCACCGACTCAAGACCACGGGATTATTCCCTTAGCTATGTGGGTTTATCTCTTTTATTATCAAGCCTACTCAGTACAATAAAATAATATATTTTAGTGTGAAGGCCAAGCAAAGGCAAGTTCATCGAAGCCGTCCATCTGAACGAGGAGTCGCCTCGACCGTGCGTGACTTTGAGCAAGCCATTGCATGGCTAAGTCCAAACGTTGTTGGCATTTTAATTCCTCCGCATGAACTGAACGGGACAGGAAATTACATTTTTTATGTTGCCAAGTGCATATCAGGTTGTAGAAGAACTTGGAACACCAATTACCTTCTTTAAGACATGAGCATTTAGCAATTTAAGCCAGCTGAACTTCTGCCTGCAGTAAAAGAGAATGTACCTCTTGAAGAACCAAATGTTCTCCGGTAGCTAGTTATGAATTTTATATGTCATTTTGTAAGTTCTCTTGAACCTCCTGTAGACACTTTTCTTTAATGACAAGATCAGAATATAGTCGATCTTCATTCCAATTTTTTAGGGTGCCCTTTACTGCCTTTAAATGCTGAAGTAAGAAAAATTGTTTGCTACCATTCACAAGCGAAGCTAGACTATGGGCCATTACTTCATTATGCCATAGTAGGAAGCTCTATGAATTATTATAGCAGAACGACTGTCATGACCCGCTCCTAAATAATCGTGTACGAATCATGCTACGCCCGACCTACGCTGGTTTGAGCAGCGGTATTTAGCCATCTAAACCTTAGAAATCATCAAAATAGAGAGTATCAATCTCTCATCACAGCTCTACTCATGTAACATGGCAAGAGTCACATCATCCATTATGTCTTTTATTATATGCCCTTTTACAAGAGAGCTCTGAAAACAAACTCGGTGAGTGATAAAGGCAATTCTATACAATCCTTAAGTTTCATGAATATCAGAACTAAACAATCTAAATCCCCTCAGGAAAAGTCTTTTGGTCTTGGATAGTCTCCGTAGTGGTCTCCACTATCGGGTCCTCCTACAGTTCATAAAGTGTGAGGTAGTCAAGCTCATCATCACCAGTATATGTCATCGATCCAGTCAAGAAAGGAGAAAATTTTCAATATAACTCAGCCGTACTCAACAACAAAATGCAACAGTACATAAAATAACAAAGATAGTAGATAACAAGTAAACCGAAGAATACCAGAAATCATGTGCTAACTATATGAAACATGTGCAATAGAACACTAATAAGCATATATGGGCTGTCATGTATAAGGCACATCGTAGCTGATATGCTAGCAATCACACAAGTGAGAGTAAGGCACATCGTAGCCAATAAGCTAACAGACATGCAAGTAATAAATGTAAGACACATATAGTGCTAGCAGTCATGTGAATGTCTATAGGCTAGGATAACTACATGCTTCATGAATGTTCTCCCTCCCGACATGAAATACAAGAAAAAGTAAAGCAAGTGATATAGTGTAAACATGTCATGCACTGTCGCTAGGTAAAGTTGAGATACAAGTACTTGCCTTTTTACTAGATGTCGACAACGGTCTCTAATCCACCAAAACTGGTTATGGAATAGTGATTAGAAAATACTTTAATATTCTAGAAAATTTTGTTTCTAATACTAGTTATTATGCTATTAATCCCTTAGTCAACAACATTACAAAAGAAATAATCTAATTAAATATTAACAAAAATATTGATCAAAACCAGAATATCCTAGATATTAATCAACAAATATTTATACTTGTTAACAAATATTTACGCAAGTCATTAACTATCAAAATATTTAACAAATATAAATATTAGAAAATTCTAATTTAGAGTAAAAATTTATTTTAAAAAATACTAAACTGATTAACTAATTAAAACACCATCACAAATAAAAAAACCTTTCCTTGTTTTTGTATTCTTCCCAGCCCAGACTTGGGCTAGCTTGTTGTGCTAAGGCCCAGACCCACAGACTTTTTTTCTTCTTCCTTTTTCTTTATCTTGTTTGCGGCTAGATCTGATTGTCTAGATCTCCATCGAAGCTCTCCATATCTGGTCTGCAGCGAAGCTCTCCATATCTGGTATGCAGCTAGATCTGATTGTCTAGAGCTAGTCTGTGGGCAATCAGTGCTGTGGCTGTACGATGTGCTGGAGTGGCGAAGCTTCGACCGGCGACGGCTGCTTTAGATATGTTCTAGAAAAGCCCGTTGTAGCACGGAGCAGCTACTAAAGGTGCTGGTGATGGTGGATGACGATGACGACCGACGATCAGGAAGGTAGTTCGAGTGGTGCACGTGGCGACATCTAGTGTAGCGCTCCCACGGAGGATTGGAAGAAGACAAAGGCGGTTGGAGCCTTGAGGGAGGAGCATAGGCTGGCACCGCTTCGACACGGCCTAGATTCGTGGATGGCAATCGGTCGACTCTACAGCCCCAACAAGGCTAATTCATGACTTGTTTGTACCAGGACACGGTGATGCAAACTTGCTACAACAAACATTCGTTCGACGAAATCGATTGGACACGACGGTTGGGGATATAATTAGGGTTAGTGTTTGTGAATAGCGAATGTGCATTACAAAATACTAATATTTAGCAACAAAAATATCCGTTGCTAAATGTTAATATTTTATCGCTATTATTATTCGCAGGCAAAATACCGACGGATAGCTTACGTCGTTAGGATAAATGTCGCTAAGAAAAATCCGTCGGTAAGACGCCGCTACAGCGACGTCTTACCGACGGATTCACTGACCGTTTTCAGTGATGAAATAGCAACATACTTTTTCGGTCGGCATATTTTGTGACATCCTAGTGACGTATTAGCAACCGAGTTTGTGAGCCAAAAACTTTAAATTTACAGAAGCTCAGCGACGGATATTTCTGTCGCTAGCTCGTCTGATACACTTTTGGGGTATCACAGCACGTTAGCGACAAAATTTTTTGTCATAATGTAGTTGCTGAGGTAAAGATAATATGTCGCTAGGTGTCGACAGTTCGTCGCTAGTCTGCAAATTTTTGTAGAAATATATCAGTATTCCGTCGCTGGTCCATCACTAGCCTACAAATTTTGTCCAAAAATATTGGTTCCTGCTATGCTCATACCTGTCAATATATCTATATTTGATAGCATGAAACACAAATATATAACAGTGGATTAAAATAACTATTTGCTCAATAAACTAGAACACAAATATGTAACATTGAATAAAATAGACGCAAATAATAATTTATCGACACAATGGAGTCCATATAAACTCATCCAGATCCAGCACTAATATAGTACATATACACAAATCTCGTACACATAGAATGATAAATAAACTATATAAATTCCATAAAAACTCATCAAGTACAACAAAAAATAATACAAAAATCTCGTCAACATTAAACTGATAGGAGGAGGTAGCAGAGGTAGAGACGGCTGTCCGCATGCAAATAACTATGACAGTACTAAAATGATGACCCGTTGTATGTCCTGGGCAGGAACAACGCCTAGAAGAGTCGCCGGTGTGACATGAGGCACCGTGGTCGAAGTAGGAGCCGGTGCAGTAAGAGCCATTGTCGGAGGCATTGAGGTCGAAGCTAGAGCCGGTGCTGAAGGCGCTGAGGTCAAAGTAGAAGCCGATCTAGTGGTAGCAGGAATCAGACCTGATGTACCTAGAATTCTGGTCACCTAGGTCATCTAACCCTGTAGCGCCACCAAAATATGAGTAATCTACTCCAAACTATAAGTTTCGATAGTAACATCGGTCTGTGTATTTACAGGTGGAGGTGAAGGTGGAGGTGGAGGTGGAGGTGAAGATAGAAGAGGAGCTCTGGATTAAATGGTTCCGGTACCATAAACGCTGCCACCTTTTCCTCTACCGATAGCTTGTATCCAAAACTCGTTCTTCACAGCCGGCGTCGGTGGATGACTAGTCCCAGCTCCCCCCTCGCCACCCTCCCACAACACTCCCTCCCTCACCGACTCGACACTCTAAAGTCTCGTATGTCTCCTATATTTATATAGGTGAATTGATTTAAAGTTAATTTTCATGTTTTAGTTACTATTAAGTATTGTTATGCTTAGGATCTCATACGTCTCCTATATTTGTCTTTGACTTATGTTGCTAATTAGGGTTATGGTTAGGATATTTAGAGTTAGGACTAATTATTTAGGTAAAATAAATATAATTAAGTACAAAGAAGAAATGTAATTAGATATAGGACTCGAAAAACTTATATAGGCTTTGGTCGCCCGATTATCTATGAGCTTTCCATATTTCTTTCGCTTATGGGTACGTTCGAAAACTCTGGAAAAGTCGATGGTGTTCGTGTCTCCGCCTCTCTTGGAGACCTTCTCGTACTGTAACAATTAAACATTAATTAATAACTAAACATTAAAATGAACAATTGAACAATAACAAATAAGAATACTCACCAAACGTCGATAATGCTATAAAATTTGGATGAATCCACCCGTATGGTGACCACTCTTAGCATAGGCAGCCTTTGCCTTCTCGCACTTGGCCTTATCGGCTGGAATGTCCATCTTCTTCTTCATCTCCTTCCAAAATTCCTCCTTTAAATACTCCTTGCGAAGAATGCCATTTAATGTATCTAACACCTTCTGTTCGTTGACCATATCCCTCAATCTCTTGCTGGCAATGGACTTGTAGCACTTCTGGATAGCATGATCTCTGTGCTGGCCACCAGTGCAACTTCTGCAAATTAAAATACAAATGGGCAAATATTTAAGAAATGTTGAAACAAAGACAATATTATTTTGGCATACCTCTAGCATATCTAGCCAAATAAATCTTCTATCAAGTGGGTTATCCCCGAAGTTCATATAGGGACCATGGAATTGATGACGCATCAAGTCCCTCAAATCTCTACCGGCCTGGAGCGAAAAGAGCATAGAATTAACAAAACAATATACCATTAAAAATAAGAGGGTATAAATAAATTTGTATAATAACAATTATATACTTACGTTGCTCCATCAGCCTACAGCTCGGGACGAGTGATGCTGGCTGGCCGCTCTGGTAGAGTAGAACGGTCTGCAAATCCTGCTCGATGTATGTACACTCCACGGTCCACGAAAAGGTCAGGATATAGACTCACTCCCGTAGGAGTGACAAATGTAGTCTCCGGTATGGAAGACAGAGCAGTCGAACTAGGGGGCACCAGCACTAATAGGAGTAGATACTGAAGGAATATCATGGCTAGCTCCGTCTACCGATGAACGAGTAAACGACAGAAATAAGCTATCCTCCTCATCAGTGAAGTCGTCCTCGTTAACTCCTCTACGATATGCAACTGGAGTAATAGGAGGAGGAAGGCGGGATGAAGATCCTCGACGTCGTCCACGGTCTCATCCCACCATACACAAAATTTGAATAAAATAAAAATGGTATGATAATACTAGGGCTATCAATGCAAATCTAATAGAAATTTAAATAAAATGTTGTGATGATACAAATATGTGAAATCCATATCTAATAGAAATAAAAAATGGTGTGATGATACTCATAAATAATGCGTACTAATCTTTCTCATCTTCTGATTCTTCTTCATCTTCTGATTCTTCTTTATCTTCTACTTCTTCATTCTCACTATCACTTCCATTTTCACCATTATCTTCAATTTTTTCTTCCTCATTCGATGTGACCATTTCAGACTCCACCTCTATATGTGGTAAATCCTCTATTTCAAGCTCTTTGTCAACTATATCATCCTCTGCAGTAATGTCAACCTCTATATCGTCAACGTCGGCTAAACTCATATATGTTGGTTGAGGCATGACTACCTCATCCTCCTATTATGCTTGATCTCTAATATTGTATGTATTTCTTACTTTAGTTTTGTATACAGCCCGCCAATCATGAGTAGTACATCGTCGACTAGGATAACTCGTATATTACACTTGGACCGTTTGACTAGCCAACACAAATGGTTCAAAACCTCCATATCTTTTATATCAACAAATCCAAACTGTTTGCCAATTCTCCATCCTTGCTTGCGTGTTGTGTCAAACCAATCATATTTGAACAACACAAGTTTGGTATCAAAAGAGTAATCCAGCTCTACAATATCTCTTTGAACACCGTAATAGTCAAATTCTGGATCAGCATCGTAGACTGAATCCCTTTCACAAACTCTAATTTTTTTTGTATAATTAGCCTCCTCATCAACAAATGAGTGATTTATAGGCTTATTAGTGGTTCTAAATTTGAAGCCATTGATGGTATATCCATCCTAACATTTTGCCCTCTTGCTTTGTTCGATAGCTAGTGCTTGAAGTCATTCGTTACGTAATTGTGTATCAGGACGAAAAACCTAAAACATCACGTAACATAACGTCATTAGATTGTAGGCTTGAACAAATTATTGAATTTATAATAGTTAAATAATTTTTAATCCTTACATAATTATGGAACCACGATAAAAATTTTCTATCAACCTCTCTAGCAAGATCATCATCATCAATGTTAGGCCTCTCCGTATTGAAGGAGAACTGATATTTCGGAACCAAATATTCTCCTTAAGCCATCCACTCATTGTAATTCAATAGGAAATCGTTCTTGTAGAGGTGCTCTCTCACTAGATCTACCTCTTAAAATGGTATTTTATGACATTTGGCACAAGGGCACTTTATGAGCCTCCTTTCCATGAAATAAGGTTGGCTACTGGCGTATTTTAGAAATTCCTCAATGCCCACCTTGAAATCATCCATCAAACCAATCTTGCTCTCATATCGCCGATTGTATATGCACGAAAGGTCAACTAAGTATCGACTCATTGTTCAAAGCAATTCTGTACCACGTACCATATATAGTGTAAATACAAGTAAATAATTAATTTAGTACCTAATTGTAACAACTAATATTTATAGTATCAGTATCAAAATCGGTATCAGACCATTCATATGAGTATCGATATCGAAATCGGTATCAGACCATTCCTATGAGTATCAAAATCTAAGATATGATCCTTTATCGCTACCATTCCAATTAGTAAATAAAATGGTAACACCACCCCTCTCCCTCATCCATGGGTACCCAATGCACAGGTGAGTAATTGTCTAAGTCTAATGTCCAAGTCCAATGTGCTCGTATCCAAGTCCAATGTATCGTGTCCTATACCAATATATAATGTGTCCAATGTATCGTGTCTATATATATCCTCCTCTAATTAGAACTTTATACTATTACTACTAAGATTCACTTGCATAGTTTCGCAGGTTACAAAAAGTTTAATATGAAACTAGTGTCAATATATAACACGAACAAGTTACTAAAGTGAGCAAATACAAGTAATTGTACCCAGGTTTAGATGGAAATCTCTAAACCTTTACTTTTAATAATTTTTATCCCTAGTTACCTCAATTACAAGCACCAAATTATCTCAACCATTTTGAAGATTAATATGCGAAAACTATAGTATATAATTAGATTTTTAATAAGAAGTTTATACGACCTTTGTTAAAATTTCCCACTTAGACCACTTGCACCAATAATCTAAAGCGTCGGTAAGGGTCTCTCATGTTGTCATGTAATCCAGAAACTAGCAAAAGCAAACAATTCAGGACAATGACACTATACGATACTGCATAATGCTTCTAGCTATAAGCCTCAAGCATCACTATCAACTAAAAACTTTCAACAAATGTATAAAAGTCTTAGCATATTCAAAATTCTTCTAGTATTTAGATGCTTATAAACCATATTAACACCAAAATCTAAATTTATATGGGCCCCCCTAAATCACAAATACAATAACTTAAATAAAATAGCAATATGGGATAGGGTTTACCTTCGACGGGCAAAAAGGGTCTGACCGGAGGGGACGTCGAGTCGAAGGGGGGTCGTCGTACGAAGGTCTGACCGGAGTAGGTGGAGGAGGGGGTATCATTTTGAAGGGGGGTCGGAGGAGGAGGGGAGCGTCTGTTCTGTGTAGGAGGAGGGGACTAGGCGGAGGAGGAGAAGGGGAGTAGGTAGCGGCGGAGGAGGGGACTAGGCGGAAGAGGAAGAGTAGACTAGGCAGCGGCAGAGGAGGTGACTAGGCAGAGGAGGAGGTCACGGAGACGGAGAGGGGTCGACGGTCACTGGAGGATAGGGTCGTGTCTTGGCGGTCACCGGAGTAGGGTGTGGGGTGTCGGGGTTGGAGAGTGAAAGGTTTGGGGGAAAATAGGTTTGGGTTGAAATTTTAAGAATGAAAAGAAAGGCTGATGTTGCAATCTTTTTTGTGGCTATCGACTAAAAATTTCGTCGTTGATTAGTCGATAAACTATTAGCGACGGACTAGCGACGTAAACAATGACGTAAATTGATAATGTCACCTATTGGACGGTAGCCCTTTCGGGGGACTAGCTTAAAAGTGTGGTTCTTATGCAAGGATTCCATCTCTTCTTGTATAGCTTTTACATAAACTTTCGATCGCAGTTCGATCGCCCATTCATTGCTATTTAGTGACTGATTTAGGTTCTTCGCTAAGTTCCATCGGTAATTACCTGTATTTTTGTAGTGATGTCCGTGTCAGGGACACAAGGCACATGGATATATTGCTGCAATATAAAATTGGTGTGTCGGTGTCGAAGGACATGGGACATATGTGGGGTTTGGAAAATTATGACAAGACACATGCATTATGGCTTAAAGAAATGATTAGGGATGATTAAACTAATGATAATTAGGGGTATTTATAGGGGTCATTAGGAATAATCTAGATTTAATTAGCACATGGGTCCAAGGAATATTCTAAGGAATATTCCTATAAATATTCTAGATTCCAGATAATATTCCTAAGAGTATTCTTTGGGATTAATTAGCACTAATCTTAATTAGTTAAAAAAAGGATCTATGAAGTTTCCACTCTAATCCCTATAGCTAATGACTGCAGAAAATGACCAAACCATGCCACCCTACAATATTATTTACAAGCATGCAACTTACCGAACTAGAGTGGCTCTTGTGCTCACCGAGGAGAGCTATAAAACCCTGGCTGGGTGGAAAAGATCAGTGGATCGAGCCACTGGGGTGTATTATTTCTTCTATTTATTTGCTGGAAGTTGAGGGCAGTGAGCCCAATAGGCATGCAATACAGCATGCACAAAGTCCCATGTGTATCGTCGGGCATCTCAAAAAAAAGTATTCCACTTCTAATTATTATAACTATGCCACTTCACTTCTAATTATTTACAAACTTGCCATTCCTTCTTCATGATTCTCCAAATAACCAACTTCCCCTCTAGAAATTACTAAAATGCCATGCCTAATAATTAATAGAGATTTAGAAAAAAATCATCTGGTTTTTTTTTAAAAAAATTAGAAATGTGGGATTACAAATCTACTCTCCTTCAAAAAATTTCCTTATCAAAATTTCAAAAGTAGTAGGGAAGAAAAGAAAGTACATCAAGGCTCGAACAAGTAGGGATACTTGTTTCACATCTCGTCTTCTCTGTCTCCGGTAGACTCCCGGGGAAAGTGGTGCCGCTAGGCAACCCGAACTAAAGGAATCATCTGGTGGCACTCCTACTTCTTTCTACGGTCAAGAATCTTGACTGGTTGCTCTGAGTAAGTGAGGCTAGGGCCAGGGCCTAACTTAATATGAAGCCCATGAGGCACTTGTCTCAGGCCTAAACATTTAATGGTCGACAATTTTTTTAGTGTATATATAATATAGCCCACTACAATTGGGCTTGACTCAGCTTTGTTTGAATTTTTCATAAGCAAGTCCGCGTACTATAGGTCTGCAGGAGATGCCGAATGGGAACAAATAGTTTCTTTAGGGGTTTTAAGGAGGAAACTCATGTTTTGTGGTGGGCTATACTTGAGTTTTATTTTTTTCTTTCTATTCAAATGAGACTTACTAGTCTCATTGCTGGCTCCTAGAGATTGGAATTCTTCTTTAGAAGCAAGAAAATAAAGAACAAACCCTCCCTTTCCTCGATAGATGAGTTTTTGATATATTTATATATATATATATATAATAATATAAATTGTCGCAATATTTATAATTTATTAACTATATTTTTGTAGGTGAGATTTATAATGTAATAATATATATTTTTGTAATATTGATGGTCTAGGTGTGTTCTAATTTTATTTTTGTTTAACGTATCTTTTTCCTCCACCTGTGTGTTCTAATTGTATATTTATTTTTGCAGGTTTTTAGGAGGGAACACATGTGGCTGGCTCTTGGAGTTTCTAAAAGACCTACTGAAACAGTCACTTTCTATTATGTGAGATTTATAATTATTAATTATATTTTTTGTATAAATTGTTGTTTATTATCTTTATATGTGGTAGACCAATTAATTGAACAAAAATGTTTTTTCATTTGATTGCATAGTAATTCCTATTAATATTGGAATCAAGTAATAGAGAAAGTGAGAAATAAAATATTTTTATGTTTATTATTGATTTTTTATTTGTTGTTAATTATTATTATTTGTTAGAAAATTATGATAATGTAATTTGATTATATAATGTTCGTATCAAGATAAGCAACAATAAGAAAATAATTTGGTGATTTTTTTTGGAGAGCACTACTATACTAGAAAAGCAAACAGGCCTCCTACAAGAAAAAATAGATAATATAAAAATTAAGCTTTGAGGGCACCACTTTTAGAGTTCGTCTCTGTTTGCCATGAACAAAAAGTTGAAGAACTTGTGTATTTCAAACTCAAAGAATTACAAGAGATCCTAAATAGGAAATCTAAGTACAATTTGGTTCTGGAAATGTGAGACGATGTAAATCAAACACAGTTGAGGTTCCTTTACTCCGTTGACGATTTGACGACGAAAAGAACTTATTCTGACTCTCTAAATGTCTGTGAGTGGGTGGTCTGGGTTTTGTCAATCAAGAAGTAGTTGAAGATCATGAATGAAGGAAGACTTCTTCTATTTATAGGTGGGCACATATGCTACTACAAAAAATCCCCCTATTTTGCAATGGTTTTAGTGCAAAGCTTATATAGATGGTGCTGAAACTATAATTTACAACAGTTATGTAACGATTAAAATAACCATTTCTAAATTAAATATATTTGCAATGGTTAGAGATTAGCCATTGCCTAATACATTTTTTACAACGGTTCATAAATGCTTGCTAAATGTTTTTCTTTTTTACAATGGTCAAGCAACAATTTTTTGAAAGTGTTGTCAAAGCGAGTTGAATGGGTAATGGTTATGCAATGGTTTTAAGTATTTGTTACAAATTTATTAATATTTTGCAACGATTATATAAAGGCATATAAAAAGGCTTATTATTAGCAACAGTTGCGCAACAATTTTTGCAACATGTTGTGAGTGGGCTTATTATTTGTAATGATTGTGCCACTATTGTAATTTTTTGTTTAATAACAACGTTTACGATAACCATTGTCAAAAGAATAAAAGACTATTAAAAAATATTAATCTTGCAACAGTTTGTTTATAGCCATTGTAAATTCAATGTCCAATTTAAATTTTGTTTATACACAATAGGGATTTAAGCATTAGAATTCTGTGTATTAATTGGCCCCTTGTTCGCTAACAAAAAATACTAAATAATTAATATCTAACATCGATCCAAAAGCTTCAATTGATGAAAATAATATATATATATATATATATATATATATATATATATATATATATATATAAATTTTTTTAGGAACCGAAACTTTATTGAAGTAATAGGCGCAAAATGCCATAGCCTATACAAGTAAGCACGTAAGACCCGGCCATAACAAAATAAAACAAACTGCACGGGCAGCGCAAAAAGGAACTGGATCACGATGCCCACTGACAGGCGAGGCACGAGAACCCTGAAAGATGCCTAAACAAGGGCCTCCTAAAATATATTGGGGGCATGAGGGCAGCACCTCCTGCCTTTGAGAATCAGTCGTATGACCTCTCTGTAAAGTTGAGTATGGAGGAGTTGACGGCATTCGTATCTGAATTTGTTCCTGTTCTTCCATAAGACCCAAATACCAGCGGCTACGACGATCTAATGTCCGTAGAAGCCGCTCCAGCTAGTCAGGAGATCGTGGAAGCCCCTAGTCGGGGGGACCATACTGAGTCTGTTGTGAAGATTGACAAAATTTGATTCGCCAGTTCACCAAAAAGAAGGATGTGCTCTGTCGATTCCAAAGTTGGCTCCGTACAGCAGTAGCATCTAGACGCGAGGCTAAAATCGATAGATCTGATGGAGTCGTCCGTTGGTAGTTTTCGGCGAAGAGCGCGCCAGATAAGGATAGGCCATTTGATAGGAATACAAGAATGCTAAAACTTAGCATACGTGGTATCCGGCACGCCAATGCCTCTAGCGACGATCCTTGCAGAAGCCAGCGTAAAGGTCCCACTCGGGTTAGGGGACCATCTCTATGAGTCGGACGAGTTAGTGACCCGCAGATTAGCAGTAAGGAGATCATCAGCCGCCGGTTGGCCGAGCCAATCTCTGACCCTCTTCCAATTCCATCAGGTGCTATCCTCCTACAGATCCCTAATCTCGTACCCCCCCAAAGAGTACGAACATTGGGCTGGATGGTGTCTACGCCAAGCCACCATACCTGACAGGCCGAAGAGTGTCTATCGTCCAGCGTAAGACGGATTAAAGGTTCTACGAGCTTGCATCCCCGAGTTATGCGATGCCATGACGCAGAAGATCTACTGTTAGTATTTGCCTTCGACATATGAGAGAGTCTGGAGTATCTAGCTCTCATGAACCTCGTTCATGGAGAGCTCTCCGTTCGTAACTTCCACCACAGCTTCATGGAGCATGCGTCCACGATATGGGCAAGTCTATTGAATCTCAGGCCTCCCTCTTCAGTAGGTTTGGCCATGGTATCCCAACTGGCCTAGTGGTGTTTGTTCTTATCATCGCTGTGACCCCAGAAAAACTTGGCGAATAGGGATACAAGAGAGTGGAGGACCTTCTTGGGAGGGAAGAAGACGATAAGGGTGTACAACGGGATGGAAGAGAGAACATATTTGATAAGGATCATCTTGCCCCCGGGAGATAGTATGGCATTATGCCATCCCGCGATCAGTTTATGGATCTTGTTAACCAGGTACTCGAATATATCGGAGTTCATCTTACCATATACCAGCGGACATCCAATGTACAGGAAAGGCGGGTAGGCTATGGCGAAGGAGGTCATGTTGGAGAGGACAGCTAAGCGGGATCTGTCGGCTTTGTGATGGGTACATATGACGCTCTTGTTGTTATTGACGCACTGACCGAAACATCTGGTGTAGCGAACGAGCGTATTGAGAACCACCTCGATCGAGCCGAAGTCGCTAGAAGAAAAGATGAGTACGTCATCCGTGTATGCCAGATGAGTGATAAGCGAGCAGCTAGTAGTGGTGTGGAAGTGATGGAACCCAGTCATGCGGGGCATGCTTTTGAGGCTTTTGCTTAGAGCTTCTGCCGCAATGATAAAAATGGTGGAAGAGAGGGGGTCCCCCTGTCTAACCATGCGAGTGGATCGGAAGAACCCTGCAGCCTGGCTGTTGATGACGGTGGAAAACTAAGCATTGTTAATGGATCTAAAGATGATGTAAATCCAGGATTCAGAGAAGCTGAAGGACTTGAGGACCCAGATCTTGAATTGCCAGTCCAGATGGTCGTAAGCCTTCTCCATGTCCAGTTTGATGGCAATGTTCCCCCCTCTGGACGGGAACTTCATATATGTTATCATCTCCTGTGCAAGGAGAATGTTGTTAGTGATGTTCCAACCTTTAACAAGACCATTTTGATCGTCGGAGATAATCTTGGGGAGGAGATTGGACATCCGGTTGGCGACGATCTTCGAGATGATCTTGTTGGTGAAGGTACATAAGCTGATTGGATGGAAGTCTTTGATGGTTTTCGGGTTGTCTTTCTTGGAAATAAGGATGACATTGGCGCAGGAAATGGAGTTGGGATATCTCGCCCCTTGGAAAAAGGCTATGGTGGCCTCCAATAAATTAGATTTTAAGATGTCCCAACAATACCTAAAGAAGACGCCGATGAAGCCATTGGGCCCCGGAGCGCTGTGTTCTTTAATGGACCAGACAGCCGCCTTGACCTCCTCCTCCGAAGGAGTATCCAACAGGGTCTCATTATCGCTGTCGCTGATGAGGGATGGGATCTCGGACAAAAGCGCAACGTCTTTAACGACCGGCTCTTAAGTGAACAAGTTAGAGTAGAAGTGCTCCGCTGCAGCCTGAATGTCATCTTGGTCATCCACCAGGTTGCCTTTGTCGTCGTATATTCGGTGTAATTTTAATTTGTTTCTGCGGCTTTTGACACATGCATGAAAGAAACTGGTATTCTGGTCGCCATCGGTGTCCCAGGTCGATCTGGATTTTTGCCTATATATATATATATATATATATATATATATATAAGTATTTACATGTAAATGAGCTTATATATATATATATAAGTATTTACATGTAAATGAGCTTATAGCCTAGTGGTAGAGAGGAGGCATGTGATCCAGGAGGTTGGGATTTTGAACCCCATTGGTGGTAAACAAAAGTGCTTGATATGGAACATTTTTATTATCTGCAACAATTTTTAACTATTGCATGAAATATTTTAGGCAACAGTTATCAACCATCATGCATTACTCAATATTTACAATGGTTTGTTAATCGTTGCTATATATATTATTGCCAATATATTGTAACCAATACGCATTGACGTAGATCCGTTGCATAATACGTTATTTGCAACTATTTATAGAAAGCTTGCAAAAACCTCCTATATTAGTTGCAAGTGGAATCTATAATGCTTGAATTTATAATGGTTCCAATAACTGTTGAAGATTGATTTTGCAACGAGTTATATTATTTTTTTAATAGTTTTTTACCATTGTAAGATACCCTAATTTCTTGTAGTGTGCGATGTGTGCATGGGTATTTGGCGCATAGGAGCGTTGCGGGCACGTGGATATCGAAGAATCTGTTGTAACTGTACTGTTGGGGCTGCTGATGAGCTGATACGTAGTAGTTGCTGGAATTCTCTTATTGCTAAGATCTTGGGTAGTTGGCACCCATTCATAAAATATGACAGAGTCAATGACATGTGTCTTGTGCACATCACTCAAAGATCTTATTCTATTTAAACAAACTGGATTTGATCGTATCTTAAGAGAAACGGTTGCCATGTGGCATATTTCAATAATGCTGTAAGTGGGCTGTGTGTCAAATAGGCTGCGCTTCTGGACATCATTGAGGTTGCACTTCTGGGACATATTTATGACTGTGCTTCTAGACATCATTGAGGCTGCACTTTTCTGGACGTCGTAGAGACTGCGCTCCTTGGAGCGTCAAAGTGGCCACGCTTTTGGAGTTGCATTGGAAGCCATGCTTTTGACTGACATCTGATAACTAATACCTGACATCTGGTACTTTGACAACTGACAATTGATAGCTGTCAATCACTAGCTGACATCTAACACTTTGTTCAGCGTGCAATAAATGCTGAAGTGATGCCCTAAAATAAGTATTGTGTTCTAGGAGCTTCGCTTTTGGGTCTTCCAAGGTGCTGCGCTTTTGAAGCTCAGAAACACTATGCTTATTGGGCTCTGAGATACTTGTGCTTTTGGTGTCCTGAGGCACTGTGCTTTTGGGGCGAATAAGTCAATACCTCCTTAATTGCTGCCACTTTATGGGGCTCAAGAAGTAATGACTAAGGACTTAGTCAGAAACCTCATAAATGAGATTCATTGTGATGAATACGAGATTCATCCAACTAACTTGGAGCCTTTAACTGGCTATCACTTGGCATGTGGGTTTGACCACACACGGCCTATAAATTAGGGCATTTTTAGAGCATAAATCTCGCTTTCTGTCGGAGACATGTTGTATCCTGATGAGTCTTTTCCTTGGCGGGCTTGGCAAAACTTATGCCAGTCGGGGGCAAGGATTGTAGAACTCTTTGTTCACAGAAGTATCAAATTTGATGAATGAGCTTTTTAAAAGAACTTTGTTGACGATGCAAGGATTTGTCCCAGTGTATGGAGCGTGCTAGTTGAGCTTTCTTTCGAGACAACACCAAGTGCCAAAATGACGAACATTGGGTTTGGAGTTGAGTTGCCCAACCCTCGTTATGCTAGAAGAGCCATAAGGCGGTAGGTGATTCAACTGAGCTGAGATGAGGAAGTGATTCGCTCTGACAAGCAAGTGATGCGCTCTTACGCTTCTGTACGTTGTGCATTTTGTGTCCCGTGCGTTTGTATGCTGAGTAGATCATGTATTGCACTTTTGTACGCTAAATAGATCATGTACTGCACTTTTGTACGATGAATAGATCAAGTACTACGCTTTGTACGCTGACTAGATAGCTATACGTATAATCTTGAACATGGAAAAAATTTGTAATAGACTTTTGTAATTATGATTAGGTAAAGAATCTTTTTCATGCATTCTGTTTTGTGTTTCTGAAGTGTGCAACAATTTTAACTGCGCTTTCATGCTTCTATAGAATCAGGTCTCAAAATTTAAAGTACGGCACCGGCTAGGGCCTACCTCGAGCTCAAAATGGTCAAGCACATGACTAGGATCAGTTATGCACCTCTGAAGCTGGGAGACATAAAATACATTGTGTACTCCCTCTCGGTTAGGTGGCAAAGCTAGCCTAAAAGAAGCTGCCTCCACTTTGTCTAGTATCTCAAAAGCCCAATATACCTCAGACTGCATTTTTCTCCTTTGGCAAATTTGATGTTGCCCCGAGTCTAGGAAATCCTCAGAATTATGAAGTCCCCAGCTACGAACTCCAAAGGTCTTCGACTGCTTTCTGCCTAATGCTTCTATCATGGGCTATCCTTAAGTGATCTCGATTCTGCTTGACTTTATCTTCAACGTCCATAACCATCCATGGACCAAGTAATGGTTTCTCTTCAACATCATCCTAGGATAATGGGGTACGACAACGTCGATCATATAATGCTTCAAAAGATGTCATAGATATTTTAGCATGTTAGCTATTATTGTAAGAAAACACTACCAAATTTAAATGGCAAAAACATGATCTAGAAAGTATAGCCAAAACAGGTGCTGAAGTCAGTCACTTCTTTAATCCTTTAAAAGCAATCTGACATTCTTCTGTCCACACAAGTTCTTCATTCTTCTTGGTGAGATTCATCAGTGGCTCTGCAATTCGAAAGAAGTCTCGTATAATTTCCTACATGCAGTAGCCTGCTAATCCCAAGAAACTCTCGACTTCTGCTACTGAGTTGGGGGTAGCCCAAGCTACTACTGCTGTAATTTTCTTTGGATCCACTGTGTTACCACCTCTATTTACTACATGCCTGAGGAATTCCACCTTATCCAATTCACACTTAGAGAGATTCCCATACAACTTTTCCTTTCTTAATGTCTCAAAGAATATCCTCAGGTGCACTTCATGCTCTTCAAGAGTCTTTGAATATATCATAATGTCACCAATAAAGACTACTGCTAACTTGTTCAAATACCGATGAAAAACCTTGTCCATGAGGTTCATAAAAACTGCAGTAGTGTTGGTGAGACCGAAAGACATTACTAAGAACTCATACTGCCCATACCTAGTGTTGAAAGCGGTCTTAGGGATATCTTCCTTCCTGACGTTCACCTGATGGCATCTCGATTTAAGATCAATTTTAGAGAACACCCTGGCTCCACTAAGCTGATCAAGTAGATCATTTATCGGAGGCAATATATACTTGTTCTTGATGGTAATACTATTTAAAGCTCTATAGTCGATGCACATACGGACAATTCCATCTTGCTTGGGCACAAATAGAACCGTTGCTCCCTAAGGCGAAGCACTAGATTTGATAAATCCTTTCCCTTCTAACTCACCAATCTGTTCCTTCATTTCATTCAATTCTTTAGGGTTAATCCTATAACAATTCTGTGATACACGAGATGCTTCTAGGATAAGGTCAATAGTGAAATCGATGCCCCTATTCGGTGGTAATCCTAGTACCTCATCTGGAAAACATCTAGAAACTCCCTAATGATGGAGTGGGGTAACTCTTTTTCCTCCACTACCATTCCATAGTTGATTCCTTCAACTCTGGTCTTGGCCTCTCTTGTGATCTTAAACTTTGGCCTTTCCAGTGGGTTGAATGTTACGTATCCTCTGTGACTGTCTATAATTACAAAGTTTTTGCTCAAACAGTCCACCCCGAGGACCAGATCAAATCTCGTGAGTGGCATTATGAGAAACTTTGCTTTAAAATCCCAGCCTGCTATGGTAATGGGACAGTTACTACAGACACTACTAAATGGTACCGTCCCAATACCAGTCAAAATTCTGTAAGCCTTTTTAGTCAATCCAGCTACTATGTGATATTTGATCATAAATTTTAAGGACAAAAAGCTATGGGATGCTCCAGAATCAAATAATACAATAGCAAAAAATGAGTAGAGTAGAATAGAACCTGTAACCGCAATTGCAATCGACTATGCCTCCTTAATGGCCACGGCAAAAGATCTCCCCTGTGGCTGACAACCCCTCTGTTGTTGGTGCTGTACGGACCGCTGCTTCTAAGTCGGAAGAGGTAGGCCCTAAGGTGCTGGTCCTGGTGGTACAGGTGCCGGACTCTTCTGAGGTAGAGGTGGGTCTGTTATAGGGCGGAAAGAAGTTGCGTACACTTCCTTGCTTGGTTATCAACTGCTCTACAGTTTAAATAATGTCCAAGCGCCTACGGCAGACTTGCCAGGTGTGCCCTTTCTTCTGATAATACCCACAAGTAGGAGTATGTATAACCTCTCTGCTGAACTTGGGCTCCAGGAGGAAGTTGTGCCTGTGGTGCAAAAGTCTTTGTCTGAACATTGGGATGCTTAGCTGGCCTCTAGTTGATGCCTCCTCCATAAATGTCTTGGTCCATGTTCGGACAAAGGTCCAGGTCAACCTCGACTATCTGGACAATCGAGACCGTCTCAGTATAAGTCTTTGTACCATTTGTAATGACATGAATGTGAATATCCTTAGCCAATCCCTGAAAGAACCTCCTGAGTCATTCCTCATGGTCTCACCATGCTCTCAGCAAATTAGCTTAACCGATTTAACTCACCAGAGTACTTATCAATAATGCGAGTTCCTTGTTCGAAAACTTGAAACTGTCTCTCGAAGGTCTCCCAAGCTAAGGCGGGAAAGAATTTTATTTTGAAAAGCTCCACAAATCTCTCCCAAGTAAAGCCAGGTACTGCGAGCCCAAGTCCTGGCTAAGTCATGCAGCTGGAGTCCTACTGCCTCTATCCTGAGGTCCTCTGGAAGTCTAGTTACGCGGAGTAGCCTCTCTATATCCTTATGACACTCATCGACATAGATGATCATGTCTGTGACATAGAAATCATGGAGAACAAGCCTCTTGAAGTCCAGAATAGTACCTTTCTTAGGCAATGTAGGCTGTGGTTGAGGCTGTAGTGGAGTCTACATCTGGGCTTGACTGGCCATCTTCTCCATGGCTGCTATAGTAGCGATATAGGCACTCTACATACCCTCCCACATGATAGTATCCTGCTATTTCAGAGCCTCAATCCTGCCTCAAATTAACTCAAAAAGCTGAGATCTACTCATGTGCATGGATATGGAAGAGTGCCTAGTGGAGGTAGTGTCACGTCCCGATTTTGTAGAATCGATCGTCCTCTCTATAGCATGATGCTGCACGAGCCTAGGTTGTGCTTGCGCAAGAAAATTTCTATAATAGTCGATTACAGGCTAAGCGACGAAGTCATTGCACAAAAGTCCCAAAGCAGAAGTATTGAATAATGATAAAACACAAGCATCCAAACAAAATCGGAGTTCCTTTTATTGATATTGAATAAGATTACAAGGACGAGAAGCTAATATTATAAGTTGCTTAAGCTCACTTTCTCTCAGAATACATCGCTCAGCTCTCTCTCATCTCTCAATATAAGGGTTCAAGGCTTGCCACTTATGGATGCTTCAGAAGGTGACATCCATATATTACGTCCCATATAGGTAAAGACTCCAATACGCCCGCACGCCTCGAAACACCAAGAAACTCCATGCCTTAGTGTGTTCAAGCGAGCACCACCCCGAGCGTGCTGATACCGGAACCTGTACATGATGACTGGTAGGGTATTAGTACACAACTGCACTAATGACTGAGCTTCGCGTCCACCCATACAAAACAAATATGTTATTTTAGTGAATGCAACTTATCCTTTGATTGACTTTCTAAATATTGCCTTAGGATCAATTCAATTACTAAGACTTAATGCCTATTCGTGTTGCAACCAATGTGATCGTGCTCCAAATCCTTTAATCGTGCTACAAAGCCATTTGTGCAGCTTTCATGAACGTGCTAAAAAAATCCATTTGTGTGAAAATATCGATGTTGTTCTTCGCAACATAGTATAACTCATTCATACTTTTCTAACGGTCCTTCCCATTTCAACATACAATCAGCTCAAACCATACTCATAAACTTGTATCATTGACTTAAACAAACGACGTCATATCTCATATCGAAGCATGTGTCTCAGCTATAGCCAAACATTAGGCTCTATATTTGTGTTGTAATCCATGCATACATTTCTTTGACTCGTTCATGTCATGCTAATACTTCTTGTGACTCAACCGACACTGTACATGCAAATTACTGCTCAGCACACCACTTATCCATATGAAAAGGTCATTGGCATGACAAGCCATCGTAGACATAGTAAGGAGAGACGGTTGGTCGATCAATACAGGTTGCTAGCCCCAATGAAAGCCAATCAAATTCCTAGTTGCCTATCCAACATCAGCTATACCATGTTTTGTCCTTAGTCGGATCGCTCCTGTGGCCCCAGGTTGTCGTCCGAAGAAACATCGCCCTTGTGCACAAGATATCTATGACCACGCACCTACGAGAACATCGTGACTCACGTAAATGCATGGCCTAATTTGTGGTACAACTCAAACCCCTTACATACCGTGCTCATCAGCCATACTTCATATACTTCATTAGAGACTCCCAAATAAGGAACCTCTTCGCTGACAAACGATCGCATGAACTTTCCATTCTTTGAAACCCAAGAAACGATTACTGCATAGCCTTCCAACTCAACTTGAACAAAATGTGTTCCATAAGTTCCATCGACCGTGTCATACTCTATATGACAACTATGAGAGTGTGGGACCTATTACTAACATCAGTTGTGAACCGTAGGAATGCGCACGTACTCAACTTGAACAACCATGTTCTTGACTGTCTTAGCCCATGCCATAAATCATATGGCCTATATTAAAATCGTAGGGGTATGCATTCTATTATAAGCAATACGACTGTGGGAACATTTAGACTATGACTACAAGTTGATAGTCTATGTGTCAATATATGTGTGACCTACTTTGCCCAAGTTGTCACTTCTTTACCCAAGCTGTGGCATCGAAGGACTGAGTGCCAACTTTGAAAGCTATCGGGAGTGATATTTAGGCAACAAGTTAACCATTCCATATTCTATGCACATTTGACTTAAAGTAGAATTATTTTCTTTAGCTGTGAGGGTTCGTCTTTTTTATTAGCATGCATATTTAGTGCAATTGAAAACATTCATTTATTAGTGTGAAGGCCAAGTTGAGGCAAGTTCACAGAAGCCACCCACCTGAGTGAGAAGTTGCCTCGGCTGAGCAGGACTTCGAGCAATCTATTGCATGGCTAATTCCAAATGTCGTTGCGTTTCCATTCCTTCGGTTGAACTAGACGGTATGGGACATTACATAATAAACCATTCAGAACAAGTTTCATCCTCGAAACTTATTAAGTACACACTCATTAACTTGTCACTTATAATCTACTCTTATCTTACCTGGCATTCTTTTTAAATTTCTCAAATACACTTTCCATACGTTTCATCATCAGAATCGCGCTCATGCCTAAGCCAACTTCCTCGAATAACTAAGTCATTCATGACAATCCAACTATTTCGCAACATAATCTTCAAGCCATGTCCCTATCCATAATGTGCTTTGTGCTGCTACATCTCAAAACACGGGGTAACTATAACTCATCGCACACACGGCCAATTTAGTTCTAGGGCAATTCACACGAGCATTGTTCCTTATTCATTCTCGATCCAACATAACAAAAATGATAATTTGCTATCTCCTAGTTGAAATTTGGTGTTACCCCCTAATCAAATCAAGCCAAAATATTTTTAAGTTCTTACATCAATTTTCCAATCGATCTTCCAAACCTGACTACATCAATGCC
The DNA here is from genome assembly GCA_029216955.1 of Iris pallida. Lineage (NCBI taxonomy): Eukaryota > Viridiplantae > Streptophyta > Magnoliopsida > Asparagales > Iridaceae > Iris > Iris pallida. The sequence goes on from JANAVB010028818.1 coordinate 42,967,211, forward strand.
TCAATCATAATCACATGTATCACTATGCAATTCTTGCTAACCAGTTTTGCTTTCCTTCGAAGTTATCCTTCATATCGTCTACGTTCCGTCTTCCAAAATTTTCCAAACAATTTGAACTATGCATCAAAATCTGAACCTTTTATATTGTACAACTCGATTACACTCTTTCGATTATAATCTTAATCACGATAATATCGTTTCAAATCCGAACAAGTATAATTTTACTTCCATTCAATCCTCAAGGACCCGTTTGATTTCATCGGAACACAATTTTGTCTTCAATCATCAACTTTATCTTATCTGATCTAACAATTTAATTTGTTTCAATCATATACGATAGTTCCTTCATTCAATCTATACACATTAATGTCTAGTTTTCAAATATTTTGCTTATGCAATTTAGTTTGTTTACCTCAAACCAATTGATTAAAACCTAATTTATTCTATTTTATTTCAATAATCATACCTTAGATCTCATTTGAATTCAATATACCATTCGAATTAGATCGTGCACATATTTAAGGCATTCCCAAAATATATGTATTTCAACCAAGCCTCGTGATAAAGAATACGAACAAACTGACAGGTGCAAATTCAATCAACTTCTTCGAAACACAAGTTCATCTTTTTATCGAACAACCAGTATCCCAATATCGTAACCCAATCCAAACCTATCATTCATCAAAACTTCAAGAACATTTCTAAGTAGCTACCCCAATACTATAATCAAACTAGGCGAGTCTCGCTAAGGTCGATCACATCAAGTCTATCTCTCCATACAGGGACGTCTGCCTAACCACAACGCTATCTTCACTAGGCTAAAGTCAAAGTCTGTGTTGGGATCACCATTCCCAAATAACAATATCAAAATAATCATCTCCCAATTCTAAGGTCAAGCCATAGTCGATAGTACATGATCCTTCTACCGAAGCTCACATCACTCCGATTTCTAAACTTTGAGCAAAGACGTCTCCTTTTCGCATTCGCAACATTCAGTCCAGTGGTCCGAGTCATTCAGCAAAGCCATTCATAGGGTAAATCATTTCATGATCATCCTCGATCACGACATAGTTCAATGACGCAAATCTCAAACTCGTAATCCTCAATTCGTTCAACAGACCTATCAATCCACATTTGTATACCTCATTTTAAAATCACAAGTCATTCACTCAAATTTCTAAACCTTCTTCTTTCCAATCTTGTGCATCTATTTCATCACACAATTGTAAGATCATCTAATATAAATCCCCGAGTCATGTAATCCTTATTTCATTTATCATCAATCCATCAACATTTTCATTCTACATAATCTGAGTAGTATTTATTTCATGCAAACTTCATGTTTATCTTCTCAAGTCATCTAAATATTTATTTCTATCAAAATCACAAGGTATAGAATCCATCTGAATAATAACACCTTATATGATCATCATTCTTCGAATCTGAGTACCCCTGAGTTATTGCACATCGATCTTTGATACGCCTCAATACCATTGATGATATACATAACCTGACGATCTTCCTTTGCAACAAACTCCGAGTCTTGCAACTAATACTATCATCCAAACTGGATATACAATTAGTTCTTACATATTCAAGATCAATTTCGTTATGGCTATCTTCCGAAAAAGTCATATGATCAATTTGTTCAAGCCCAAAAATTATATTTTTTATCGTCTATGTTAGTCATCAAGCAACATATTCCTTCAATATTATCGTTCTATACTAAATCAAGTCATCGAGCAACATATATCCTAAATCCTTATAGTCATTCTCGTATCTTCAAATCAACGTTTCCATGCACGCTATCCTCCAATCGTACAATCATTCTTTGGTCAAATTTTTAATTTTCAATTCCGTTCAATTCTGTATTAATATTTTTGTATATGATCAACATCGATTTCCTTGATTGACTCATTCATTTCGTTATGCCTTAACTTTTCCTCAGTACATTCTACCTACCCAATCATTTTAATTTTATACTTAGTGTAATTCCCGATCTGATGTGCATCATTTTCTCGTTTGTTTGAATCAAACTCATATTAGTTATCTAAAGTCACGAGTAACTTTGAATTTATAAGGATTTGCAAAATTTTGTCACTTGTTGATGGACTCATTGGTACCCCGATCCTCAGTCGATCAATATCCTTAAGGCTGTCCTATACACCATTCAGGGATGAAGTTAATTGATAAATCCTCAAAATGATTATTCGAATCACAACCGGTCATTTCAAATTTTTATAGTACCCCAATCGATAGTTATCCACATACTCAAATCAAGTCCAACTCATTCTTATTCGTAAAAATTTGATCCCCCATACAACTTGCTATTATCGACATAATTCTTGGTGTATATGCCCAACCCGACTTAGCCAACCGTGTCTTATGTGAAACCATTTTTTGTTCAACCAAATTTTTTTCATGATTTTACAAAATATATAGGCTTATTTTATGGGATATCCTACAGATCATTGAGAGAGAGCGCCAACAATATCGAATACGGAAGCAACAACATCAGAGTTCAATAGAATTCAATCAAAGTCCAAGGACATAAAGTCATGCTCTGATACCACTATGTTACATCCTGGTTTCACAGAATTGATCGTCCTCGCTAGGGCGTGATGCCGTGTGAGCCTAGGTTTTGCTTGCGCAAGACAATTTCCATAATGGCCGACTACAGGCTAAGCGACGGGAAGCCCCAAAGCAGAAGCATTAAATAATGAAAAAACACAAGTATCCAAACAAAATCGGAGTTCTTTTACTGATATTAATATAAGCTTACAATGGCACGAATCCAAGATTGTAAGTCGCTCAAGCTCACTTTCTCTCAGAATACAATCGCTCAGCTCTCTCTCTCTCTCTCTCTCTCTCTCTCTCACCTCTTAATATAAGTGTTCAAGGCTTGCCACTTGCGGATGCTTCAGAAGGCGATGTCTATACAATACATCCTATATAGGTGAAGACTCCAATGCGGTCGCAAGCCTCGAAATACAAAGGAACTCTATGCCTCAGCGCAACCAAGCGAGCTCCGCCCCGAGCGTGCTCATACCTGAACCTGCACATGAAGGCTGGTGGGGTATCAGTAAACAACCGTACTAGTGACTAAGCTCCCGGCCATACATACAAAACCAACACGTTATTTTAATGGGTACAACTTATCCTTTGATTATCTTTCTAAATATTGCCTTAGGATCAATTTGATTACTCAGACTTCTAGCCTATTCATGTTACAACCAATGTGATCATGCCCCAAATCCTTTAATTGTGCTACAAAGCCATTTGTGTAGCTTTCATGACGGTGCCAAAAAATTCCATTTGTGTGACAACATCGAGGCCGTTCCTCGCAACACAGTGTAACTCATTCATACTTGTCTTACGGTCCTTCCCGTTTCAACATACAATCAACTCAAACATACTCGTAAACTTTTCTCATTGACTCAAACAAACAACGTTACATCTCGTGCTGAAGCACGTGTCTCAGTTATAACCAAATCATAGGCTTCATCTTTGTGTTGTAAGCCATGCACATATTTTTTTGACTCATTCGTGCCGTACATATACTTCTTGTGACTCAACCGACACCATGCATGCAGATTGCCGCTCAACGTACCACTTATCTATATGAAATGGTCATTGGCATGACAAGCCATCGTGGACATAGCTATGAGAGAAGGTTGGTCGATCAATACATGTAGCTAGCCCTAATGAAAGCCTATCAAATTCCTGGTTACCTATCCAACATCAGCTATACCATGTTTCATCTATGGCCGGATCAGTCATGTGGCCCTAGGTTTTCGTCCGAAGAAATATCGTCCTTTTGCACAAGTTGTCCATGACCGCACACCTACGAGAACACCTAGACTCACATAAATGTATGGCCTAATTTGTGGTACAACTCAAACCCCATGCATATCGTGCTCATCAACCATACTTCACATACATCGTTGGAGACTCCCAAATGAGGGACATCCTCGGCAATAATCGGTCACGTGAACATTCCATTCTTTAAAACCCAAGAAACGACTATTGTATATCCTTCAATCTCAACTTGAACAAAGCGTGTTCCGTAAGTTCCATAGACGGTATCATACTTATATGACAATTGTGAGACCGTGGGACATATTACTAACATCAATTGTGAACCGTGGGAACATGCACGTACTTAAATTGAACAACCGTGTTCTTGAATGTCTTAACCCGTGCCATAAACCATATGACCTGTATTGCAAGTCGATAGTCTATGTGCTAGTATATTTGTGACATACTTTGCCAAGTCTTCACTTCTTTATCCAAGCCATAGGATCCAAGGACCGAGTGCCAACTTTGAAAGCCATCATGGAGTGATATCTAGGCAACAAGTTAACCATTCCATATTCTATACACATTTGACTCAAAGTGGGATTATTTCCTTTAGTTATGTGGGTTCGTATCTTTTATTTTCATACCTACTCAGGCCAATTAATAACATTCATGTATTAATATGAAGGCCAAGATGAGACAAGTTCACCGAAGCCACCCACCTGAGCGAGGAGTTGCCTCAGCTAAGCGGGGCTTCGAACAAGTCGTTGCATGGCTAACTTCAAACGCCACTACATTTTGATTCCTTCTGTTGTACTGAGCAGGACAGGATATGTCACGACCCGCACCCTAGAATAAGGGCACGTGACGTGGGTACGTCCAGCCTACGCCGTAATGTCGGCGGTAGAACGTTGTCCTAGGTCATAACATCTAACAGATAAGGGTAATATACAGTTATACTCCCCGAATGGGGGTGACATAACACAATATAACTCAACCACACCTAGGATAGAACAGAAATGAGATAGAAAGATAAAGATAGATAACAACCAGGAATGTAACATCACCGAGATACAAATCCAGAAATCTAAGTGACTAAAATAAATACATCTCAGAATATCTCAAGTCTAAAACAGTAATCCCAAATAGTAAGACAATCCTAAACTAATGAAAGTAACATCAACTGCCTGCAGGTCCAAGTCACTAGTGATGTCTAATGCTGCACCAAGAGGGATAGACACCAGAGCCTCATCATTCACTGTAAAATTTTCAACAGGTCCAGTTAGGACGGGAGCGAGTACAGTACATCTCAACAAAATCATAACCGGTTAGGAAATATAAACATGCTAGAGAGTAAGATACAGGATCTGAAGAAATAACATGATGAAAAAGAGAGAGACTGTAAGTAAATAGCTACAATATATAGAGAACTAACAGTACTAGTGATTCAGAGCACAAGATGGTTATGTAGACGGCACGATGTTATACACGAGTAATCTACAGAGGTTTGTACACGAGTAATCTACTGGATTGAAAACATAACCACTTCTACTCCCCCGCCCCAATCAATACACAAGGATCCAGCTACGTTATGTCATTGTACACGAAGGTCATATGAAAACATGATTATACACGATTCACACGTTTCGTACACGAATGTAACAAATACAAGGAGTACACGATGTTCCCGATAAAGTACACGAACACGAATACCCGATGTATCCGCTAAGGGGATAACATCGCACAACCAGATCCATATAGTACTAATCCGTGTTTCCAACGTGTCAGCATCATGTAAAGTAATCTAAAGCAGGAATATAATCCTAAACAAGATATGAAATGATCAGAGAATGTACTCGCCTGTTTCCGGTAAATCTGGAGAATATATACTGTCCGAGGAGTGGTGTCTGGCTCCTATTAGAACAGCACAAGTCACTATGAGTCTACAATGATGATAAGATGCAAACCAATGCATTCTACATGAATCTAGGTTAATCTAAACCAAAGTCAACTCTTGGTCAACTCTGGTCAACCCTAAGTCAAACAAGTCTATACTAGTCTAACAAGTCTATTCTAGGTCAAACTAGGCTATACAAGTCTAACTAGTCTATTCTAGGTCTAACAAGACTAAACAAGACCAATCTAGACTCTATACTGGCATTCAAGCCACACATAGACTAAGAGCCCTAGTCTAGGCTATTAGGCAATACCATGCCTAAAACCAAACCATAAACACATGACCACATGCCAATAATATATATTTAAAATAGCACACATATTGATATATTATATCTAATATAGAAATACACATATAGGCTACCTATATACATATCACCCATACAATATAATATGGTAGCACACATAGCATATAGGTTGCCTATAAACATATCACACCTACATTATATATATATTTAATATATATATATGATAGTTCACCCACATAATATAGGATACATATATGAATATACATCTTATATATATGTACATACATAGAGAAATAGGAAGGGAATGTGGTGTACATGTGTGGGTGTGTGAAAGGAGACTTGAGAGTGCAGTAGCATGTGTGTGCATGAATGAAGTGTCAAGAGAGTTGTGTGTGTTCATGTTAGGCTTGAGAGAAAGTAAAGTGTGTTTTAGACAATGGGTTTGTGTGTGAATCAATACAAGGTGTGTGTAATGAAACTGAATTAACAGGGACTGATTTCCAGGTTTTTGAGGAAGAAGAAAACAGTTATACAAGTAAAGACTTCTCAGGTTTTTTGAAGAATATCCAAATCCAGGTTTCACATTAAATCCAAATCAGTTCAAACAATTTAGTCATTCCATTGGCCTTCAATCTCAGGTAATGGAAAATCATGTTGCAAAATAAGGAGAAATCAGTTTACATAAAAGAAGGAAAACAATTTACAAGTGACCTTATGGGTTAAGAAACATTCTCAGGTTTGTTGAAACTGGAATCAACTCACAGCCCAACTCATACACTATACATATATCTATATATATATAAAGCACACACAATTATCTCTTGGAACTTATATATATCACCATTCACATAATATATATATATACAGGAAAAGAGAGAGAGGGGCACTCAAGTACAAGGCATATGTGTATGTGTGTGTGGGTGTGTGTAACATGAGACATGTGAGTGTGATATGGTGCCAAAAAGTGAGTGTGTGTGTCAAGGGTATGTGTGGGTGTGTGTGACAGATATGAGGGTGTGGTGTGTGAAGGCAAGAGTGCATGTGGGAAAACTTGTGTGTGAGGTTGTCTCAAGTGTGAACTCAGATTTTGCTTGATCATAATAATTCTCAGATTTATACCTTAACATTGAAACACAACAGTCAAAGGGAAAAAACTGGAAGCAATCAATTCAGTAATGAACTACCTCATTCTCTGTTTTTAAAACACCATACCAACTTACATAATTCAGATTCCTGAACACCCTTCCCCATATCATAACAGTAAATAGATAACTTAGTGATTTACACTAGTAAACAAGGAAGCTCATTTCAGTCAACAAAGTAATTCCCAGGAAACTGAACTTCAACTCAGTTTTGCATTGAACATACATCAATCTCAGTCCTAAAACATTAACTTCAGATTTTAGTTTGAATACATTCACAGGCTTTACAAGCATGAACTCAGATTTTTAAACTTCATTCTCAGTTTTCAATGACAGTAAACCAAATGAATAGCCCACAGGAAAGACTCAGTTTATATATTGAAGAATCATTTAACTCAGATTTTGCCTTCCCATAATCAGATTTAACAGTTCAAAATAACATCTACACAACACATACAAATCAAGTAACAGTCCTTAACTTGGCCTAATTGAAATTCTCAGAATTTGAGTATCCAAACCACATCCAATTCAAACCAATCTCAACATACAACTAGGTAATACATAGATGAACATGTTAGGGACTTAATTATATGTAAATAGCAGTGTTAATTAGGTAGAAAATGATGACAAAGTTTATTTTGAAAATCTGGACAGAAAAGTAAACTTGGGACTGATACTAAGTTTTTAGGAATAGGGAAAATAGAGAATCTTCATTGAAATTTATGTTAAAACCCAAAAACTTGGTTGGTAATGCTAAAACATAAAGTATACATGCTCTGTGATTTGTTTGTGTCCACAGAAGTGGACACAACGTGTCCATTCAACAAAAACCAAAAATCAGTAAAACACAGGCACAGTGACAGCCAAGCGTCGTGCACGTGTTCGTGTCGATCGTGTGCACGACACACAGCGACACGACCCACGAGAATTGGTCCACGTGTTCACCTAGACTAGGGCTAGTGATAGGACAGCCTGAAACGTGTCCAAGTCGTGTGTACACGACACGAGACACGCGTGTCAGTGCACGTTTTCAATAGAAAACTGCACAGTGCAAAATACGTGCACGTGCTCGTGTGTGTCCGACACGCCACGTGGGTCTGTACAACTTGACACATGGGGTGGCAGATGTTGCCCCATGATGTGTGTCAAGTTTCACGCGTCGGGGACGCGTGTCCATGTCGGAAATAGCCCCGCACAGCAGGGCACGCACAGTCCCCGCCCGCGCGTGTGCACGACCGAGTGTACACGTGTCCGTGCAGCCTAGACACGACACTAAGACACGACACCAACTACATAAATGTGTAAGCGAGACCCAAACATAAATTCCTATTCAAACAAAACACCAAAAACCACACGAAATGCCCATTGGGGCATTTCATCAAACACTTAGCAGCACACACTGATACGTGTCCAGAATGGACACGAAACGACACAAAAATTTAGGAAACCCTATTCCTACAGTTGGGTGAGGACTAGGGGACCCTAAAAATGATTTTTACAAGAATTTAGAGGCATTACAAAGGATTATACCTATAGGTGTTCCAAGCTCCAAAAAGCTCCAAAGAGGAGGATCTCTCAAAGCACCAAAAGCTCCCCAAATTGATTGCTCCCTGTCAAAACTTATTTCCAACAGCAAGAGCACAAGATTTAGAGCCTATAGGAATTTGTTTGAAGGAAAAAGGACTTAATTTGGATTTAATAGGAATTTATGAAGATGGAACTTACCTCTTTCTAAAAAACTTGATAAACCCTAAGAGAGAGGCTAGCCCTAATCCTTCGGAGAGAATTTATAGAAGGGGGGCTGTCATGTGGCTGGCCATAGGGTTTAGATCTAGGGTTTTGGCTAGTTGGTTGAGCCCTAATTGATTTAAGTCATGATTATGACTTGTGACTTCACAAGCCATTCTTAGACCAAACTAATTCCTAATTTCACCAAATTAATCCCAATGAGTTCATCCTCATGAACTTAAGTCAACCTAGGTTCTCAAATCCTAATCTCTTAGTCAAGACCTAGGTTAGCCACTAAGTTAGTCTACAAGGTCAACTTAAGTCAAAGTCTCTAAAACACCAAAAACAACTATTCTAAAAATTACTCAAAAATCACAATAATTATAAATAATAATAATAATTCAATTTAATTTCTAAAAATTTTAAAAATGACCAAAATACCCTCATTTGGAAAACTGGGTGTTACAATCCTACCCACCTTAGAAAAATTTCGTCCTCGAAATTAAGATGATCGTACCCATTCTAGGTCAAACCCCCCACAATCAAAATCTCAGAACCTATTTAATCATTCAGTTGGAAAATGTAACCTATGGGGTCATGGCATGTAATATCAGTTTGGGGTCTCATCTAGTTACACCAACATGCTACAGTACTAGGCAATCACAAGGTATCAAAACATACAACAATATGGTAAAGTGTATCAATTTCAAAGACTGGCTAAGATATAGGTCAAGGACTCACCTCCAACTAGGTCTGGTGGCTGGAACTCCCTCTCGAAGGCGGAGTCCTGGCTGGAATAAGTGCAGCAGGACAGTCTCGCAGCCTGTGTGCAGCTGACCCACACAACAGGCACACTCCTCTTCTCTTCCTACAGATGTCCCATACATGTCCAGGCTTCTTACAGAAGGCGCAGGTAGGAACTCTCTCAGCTGGCCTCTGCTGAACAGGAGTCTGGACTGGGTTACCTGGTCTAGGCTGATAGTCTGGGTGCTCACGGGGCTCTGGGTATACACTGCTCCTCGGTCTCTTAGAACTAGGCTCCCCTCCTGAATGTACCAAATCCCACAGCAGTTGGATTCCACGACCCTGCTCCTTCAGGATCTCAGTCTGAACTCTCTGTGTCTCCAACACATCCCGAAGAAGTCTGGATATCTGAGCTCCGTCAGAAAACAAACCTGCCGAGGGTATGGTATGGGGTACTGCTCCTGGAGGTAGAGGAGGAGACTGGGAAGGACTCTTGGTCTCAGATGAGACTGCCACTCTCTCCTGAGTAACAGGTGGTGGAGGGGATTTCTCTGGTGAGGATGCTAACACCTCCTCGATGGCGGAAGGTGCCACTACCTTTGGGTCATCTTGAGGGGTTACTACCTCCTGAGCAATAGGAGGTGGAAGCACACTGTCAGTAGCTGCAGCTGCTCTCAGGCGACAGGCTCGGGTCATGGGTGCCATACTGGAAGGGATAAAAAAACACAACAATCATTAAGGCTGTACAACAATCTACCATCCTATCTGTAAAACTGGTATTTATCAAGAAAATAAAATAAGACAACTACCAATCATCTATAAAGGGTACTATTTAAGAAAAATCAAACCCAAAAGTTTAAGGAACGAAAGTCAATAGCATTGAATTCAATCACAATCTAATATATATAGAAGAGAGAGTGTTAGAGGAAAGCTAACATTAAGCAAGGGTCATATGGTTTGTGGTATATACATGAAGGTGTTATAGGAGGATTTGGGTCTCAACTATAGCTATCAAGTTACACTATTCATGGCATATTAGTTAAGCAATCTACGAGGCACAAGCTATTACTCCTATCATGTATGGCTAACCGTGTATATATGTATATCTATATGTATAGAGAGGTAAGATTTAATTATGCATCTACATACATTATAACATGTTTACAGAACTATATATTTATCTATATAGCTATATGATCATAACATAGAGATGAAAGGTTAGGTTTTCATGGCAGTTGTGTACATTAGTATAGAGTGTCATGTGTACATGGGTTAAGACTTGAAATGAAGGGTTCAATCATTCAGCTAGCTCAACATTACATATTAGATCTGAAATTGAACTACGCATTTGAAAGCAAATAAAAAAAAATGTTATCATGTATTCAGTTTTCAAAATTTTGGAGAAATTCTATCATAAAAATCAACTCAATGTTTACCACAACCACAACCTAACATGTAAGAGTATGAACCTAACATTATATACCTGCACACAACCATGTATACGGCTCAAAACATTACAATTTAAAACTGCAATTTGAACTAAACTCTTAGAATCCAAGGTTAAGGGTTTACTATGTACACAGTCTCAGATTTGACAATTCAACACAAAACTCAACCAATTTTTTTTGAAATAAAGCCCTGTATATAACATACATGTGTAGTGATGTAAGCAAGACTAATAACATAAAATTTAAATTTAAATCACAAATTTAATATGGAGAAACATGGAACTAGTCACTGATACTGCACTATATTAGAATACTAGGATTTAGAGAACTTAACATTAATCATATTAACATGCATTTTGATAGGTTAGAAATCAAGTGTAGCATGCATACGTGTCAGGCAAACATCTGTGTCCACTATATATACATTAGGGTAATACAAGAATTAATGGCAAGAAAAAAAATAATGACAAAACCTGCTCTGCCTATCTGTTTAAAAGAAGGAACCATTTGAAACCAGAGCTATAATATCAAATCCAAGTTAAGGTCTAGCAGAAACACCAATTCATTGTATTAGGAAGAATTTATAGCAAGAAGTCACACAATCTTATAATAATAGCTAAGCTACTCCTACTCAATACTCCTACTCCTAAGTTATCTGATGATGGGGTACAATTTATACAACAGAATGGTACGATAGAGATGATATGTTTAAAACCTTCTCAAGATACAATCTGATAATCATATGCGTCTGTCCAAAATTATGTTACTCAGAATCCTCGCCATGCCAGTAAGCAAGACTGCGAATAACGATAGATTCCATAACTAGGGTATGCACCTCTACAATCATGTCGTCTGGAAATCTCGCTATGCCGACTAGTATAGCTGCGAGAAATTCCAAATCTCATAAACAAGATACGTACATCTGAAGCCAGGTCTCCATGTTTCCACCACGCCAGCTAATATGGATGCGATAAACTACAGGTTCCATAACCATGTAGACGTTTTACCATCCCTGTATTCCCGTCAATATATGTTATCAGAAAGTATCGTAACTCAGGCTATAAAATTCATCTCGATAGGAAAATCAAAATCAATAATGATTCATCAAAATCAAATTCAATAATCAAGGAGTGAGAGCGAACAAACAAGGGGAAGGATTTCAAATTGAAGTTTAAATAAGATTCTCAAGGGTCGTCCCAGGAATCTTTCAAGGAATCCTAACTGTGATTGAGTACCCTTAAAAAAAATATCATAATCCTACTGCAGGCTGTAGTGATACTCTAGTTCGAATACCACTACATAAACTCGACCTGCATGGGCCACCACTAAAAACGTGTCACGACCCGCACCCTAGAATAAGGGCACGTGACGTGGGTACGTCCAGCCTACGCCGCAATGTCGACGGTAGAACGCTGTCCTAGGTCATAACATCTAACAGATAAGGGTAATATACAGTTATACTCCCCGAATGGGGGTGACATAACACAATATAACTCAACCACACCTAGGATAGAACAGAAATGAGATAGAAAGATAAAGATAGATAACAACCAGGAATGTAACATCACCGAGATACAAATCCAGAAATCTAAGTGACTAAAATAAATACATCTCAGAATATCTCAAGTCTAAAACAGTAATCCCAAATAGTAAGACAATCCTAAACTAATGAAAGTAACATCAACTGCCAGCAGGTCCAAGTCACTAGTGATGTCTAATGCTGCACCAAGAGTGATAGACACCAGAGCCTCATCATTCACTGTAAAATTTTCAACAGGTCCAGTCAGGACGGGAGCGAGTACAGTACATCTCAACAAAATCATAACCGGTTAGGAAATATAAACATGCTAGAGAGTAAGATACAGGATCTGAAGAAATAACATGATGAAAAAGAGAGAGACTGTAAGTAAATAGCTACAATATATAGAGAACTAACAGTGCTAGTGATTCAGAGCACAAGATGGTTATGTAGACGGTACGATGTTATACACGAGTAATCTACAGAGGTTTGTACACGAGTAATCTACTGGATTGAAAACATAACCACTTCTACTCCCCTGCCCCAATCAATATACAAGGATCCAGCTACGTTATGTCATTGTACACGAAGGTCATGTGAAAACATGATTATACACGATTCACACGTTTCGTACACGAATGTAACAAATACAAGGAGTACACGATGTTCCCGATAAAGTACACGAACATGAATACCTGATGTATCCGCTAAGGGGATAACATCGCACAACCAGATCCATATAGTACTAATCCGTGTTTCCAACGTGTCAACATCATGTAAAGTAATCTAAAGCAGGAATATAATCCTAAACAAGATATGAAATGATCAGAGAATGTACTCGCCTGTATCCGGTAAATCTAGAGAATATATACTGTCCGAGGAGTGGTGTCTGGCTCCTATTAGAACAGCACAAGTCACTATGAGTCTACAATGATGATAAGATGCAAACCAATGCATTCTACATGAATCTAGGTCAATCTAAACTAAAGTCAACTCTTGGTCAACTCTGGTCAACCCTAAGTCAAACAAGTCTATACTAGTCTAACAAGTCTATTCTAGGTCAAACTAGGCTATACAAGTCTAACTAGTCTATTCTAGGTCTAACAAGACTAAACAAGACCAATCTAGACTCTATACTGGCATTCAAGCCACACATAGACTAAGAGCCCTAGTCTAGGCTATTAGGCAATACCATGCCTAAAACCAAACCATAAACACATGACCACATGCCAATAATATATATTTAAAATAGCACACATATTGATATATTATATCTAATATAGAAATACACATATAGGCTACCTATATACATATCACCCATACAATATAATATGGTAGCACACATAGCATATAGGTTGCCTATAAACATATCACACCTACATTATATATATATTTAATATATATATATGATAGTTCACCCACATAATATAGGATACATATATGAATATACATCTCATATATATGTACATACATAGAGAAATAGGAAGGGAATGTGGTGTACATGTGTGGGTGTATGAAAGGAGACTTGAGAGTGCAGTGGCATGTGTGTGCATGAATGAAGTGTCAAGAGAGTTGTGTGTGTTCATGTTAGGCTTGAGAGAAAGTAAAGTGTGTGTTAGATAATGGGCTTGTGTGTGAATCAATACAAGGTGTGTGTAATAAAACTGAATTAACAGGGACTGATTTCCAGGTTTTTGAGGAAGAAGAAAACAGTTATACAAGTAAAGACTTCTCAGGTTTTTTGAAGAATATCCAAATCCAGGTTTCACATTAAATCCAAATCAGTTCAAACAATTTAGTCATTCCATTGGCCTTCATTCTCAGGTAATGGAAAATCATATTGCAAAATGTGGAGAAATCAGTTTAAATAAAAGAAGGAAAACAATTTACAAGTGACCTTATGGGTTAAGAAACATTCTCAGGTTTGTTGAAACTGGAATCAACTCACAGCCCAACTCATACACTATACATATATCTATATATATATAAAGCACACACAATTATCTCTTGGAACTTATATATATCACCATTCACATAATATATATATATATACAGGAAAAGAGAGAGAGGGGCACTCAAGTACAAGGCATATGTGTATGTGTGTGTGGGTGTGTGTAACATGAGACATGTGAGTGTGATATGGTGCCAAAAAGTGAGTGTGTGTGTCAAGGGTATGTGTGGGTGTGTGTGACAGATATGAGGGTGTGGTGTGTGAAGGCAAGAGTGTACATGTGGGAAAACTTGTGTGTGAGGTTGTCTCAAGTGTGAACTCAGATTTTGCTTGATCATAATAATTCTCAGATTTATACCTTAACATTGAAACACAACAGTCAAAGGGAAAAAACTGGAAGCAATCAATTCAGTAATGAACTACCTCATTCTCTGTTTTTAAAACACCATACCAACTTACATAATTCAGATTCCTGAACACCCTCCCCCATATCATAACAGTAAATAGATAACTTAGTGATTTACACTAGTAAACAAGGAAGCTCATTTCAGTCAACACAGTAATTCCCAGGAAACTGAACTTCAACTCAGTTTTGCATTGAACATACATCAATCTCAGTCCTAAAACATTAACTTCAGATTTCAGTTTGAATACATTCACAGGCTTTACAAGCATGAACTCAGATTTTTAAACTTCATTCTCAGTTTTCAATGACAGTAAACCAAATGAATAGCCCACAGGAAAGACTCAATTTATATATTGAAGAATCATTTAACTCAGATTTTGCCTTCCCATAATCAGATTTAACAGTTCAAAATAACATCTACACAACACATACAAATCAAGTAACAGTCCTTAACTTGGCCTAATTGAAATTCTCAGAATTTGAGTATCCAAACCACATCCAATTCAAACCAATCTCAACATACAACTAGGTAATACATAGATGAACATGTTAGGGACTTAATTATATGTAAATAGCAGTGTTAATTAGGTAGAAAATGATGACAAAGTTCATCTTGAAAATCTGGACAGAAAAGTAAACTTGGGACTGATACTAAGTTTTTAGGAATAGGGAAAATAGAGAATCTTCATTGAAATTTATGTTAAAACCCAAAAACTTGGTTGGTAATGCTAAAACATAAAGTATACATGCTCTGTGATTTGTTTGTGTCCACAGAAGTGGACACAACGTGTCCATTCAACAAAAACCAAAAATCAGTAAAACACAGGCACAGTGACAGCCAAGCGTCGTGCACGTGTTCGTGTCGATCGTGTGCACGACACACAGCGACACGACCCACGAGAATTGGTCCACGTGTTCACCTAGACTAGGGCTAGTGATAGGACAGCCTGAAACGTGTCCAAGTCGCGTGTACACGACACGAGACACGCGTGTCAGTGCACGTTTTCAATAGAAAACTGCACAGTGCAAAACACGTGCACGTGCTCGTGTGTGTCCGACACGCCACGTGGGTCTGTACAACTTGACACATGGGGTGGCAGATGTTGCCCCATGATGTGTGTCAAGTTTCACGCATCGGGGACGCGTGTCCGTGTCGAAAATGGCCCCGCACAGCAGGGCACGCACAGTCCCCGCGCGCGCGTGTGCACGACCGAGTGTACACGTGTCCGTGCAGCCTAGACACGACACTAAGACACGACACCAACTACATAGATGTGTAAGCGAGACCCAAACATAAATTCCTATTCAAACAAAACACCAAAAACCACACGAAATGCCCATTGGGGCATTTCATCAAACACTTAGCAGCACACACTGATACGTGTCCAGAATGGACACGAAACGACACGAAAATTTAGGAAACCCTATTCCTACAGTTGGGTGAGGACTAGGGGACCCTAAAAATGATTTTTACAGGAATTTAGAGGCATTACAAAGGATTATACCTATAGGTGTTCCAAGCTCCAAAAAGCTCCAAAGAGGAGGATCTCTCAAAGCACCAAAAGCTCCCCAAATTGATTGCTCCCTATCAAAACTTATTTCCAACAGCAAGAGCACGAGATTTAGAGCCTATAAGAATTTGTTTGAAGGAAAAAGGACTTAATTTGGATTTAATAGGAATTTATGAAGATGGAACTTACCTCTTTCTAAAAAACTTGATAAACCCTAAGAGAGAGGCTAGCCCTAATCCCTAGGAGAGTATTTATAGAAGGGGGGCTGTCATGTGGCTGGCCATAGGGTTTAGATCTAGGGTTTTGGCTAGTTGGTTGAGCCCTAATTGATTTAAGTCATGATTATGACTTGTGACTTCACAAGCCATTCTTAGACCAAACTAATTCCTAATTTCACCAAATTAATCCCAATGAGTTCATCCTCATGAACTTAAGTCAACCTAGGTTCTCAAATCCTAATCTCTTAGTCAAGACCTGGGTTAGCCACTAGGTTAGTCTACAAGGTCAACTTAAGTCAAAGTCTCTAAAACACCAAAAACAACTATTCTAAAAATTACTCAAAAATCACAATAATTATAAATAATAATAATAATTCAATTTAATTTCTAAAAATTTTAAAAATGACCAAAATACCCTCATTTGGAAAACTGGGTGTTACAGGATATTACCAGTAGCTAGCACCTTGAGCTGTAGGCTGAGGAATAGTCCCGGTCAACTCTTGACCCACTAGAGGGGAAGAGGACGCTCTCTTGGAGATCGCCACACTATGGGAGCGACTTTGGGGCTCTCATCTTCCCTTAGCCATTTTCTGAAAAAAGGAAAAAAACATAAGCGTCCAATAGTGTAGCAGAAAAGAAAAATAATAATACCATGCAATTCATATTTGGTCCTATGTTGTGATGAGTTTCTAGACCTGCATGAGCCACCACAAAAATATGTCACGACCCGCTTCCGAATAATCGAGTTCAAATTATGCTACGTCTGGCCTACGATGGTGTGAGGATCGGTAGTTAGCCGTCTAAACCTTAGGAATCGTCAAAATAGAGAGTATCAATCTCTCATCACAACTCTACTCGTGTAACTTGTCAATAATAACAGCATCCACTATGCCTTTTATTTTATGTCCTTTTACAAAAGATCTCCGAAAATAAATCTGATGAGTGATAAAGTCAACTCTATACAATCCTCAAGTTTTTATGAATATCTGAACTACACAATCTAAATCCCCTCAGGGAAAGCCTCCTGGCCCTGGATAGTCTACGGAGTGGTCTCCACTATCGGGTCCTCCTGCGGTCCGTAGTGTTTGGGTAGTCAAGCTCATCATCACCTATATATATATATCAATGATCCAAACATGAAAGGAGCAAAGTACAATGTGACTCAACTGTACTCGACAACAAGATGCAATACTACAAAAAATAACAAAGGTAGTAGATAACAAGTAAACTTGAGAATACCTGAAATCATGTACTAACTACATGAAACAAGTGCAATAGAACGTCGATAAGCATGTAGGGGCTATCAGGCGTATAAGGCACATCGTAGCCGATATGCTAGCAATCACGCAATTGAGAGTAAGGCACATCCTAGTCGATAAGCTAGCAGTCACGCAAGTAATGGACGTAAGGAACATATAGTGCTAGCAGTCATGTGAATGTCCATAGGCTAGGATAACTACATGCTTTATGAATGTTCTTCCTTCCGACATGAAACACGAGAAAACGTAAAGCAAGTGATATAGTGTAAACATGTCATGCGCTGCCACTAAGTAAAGTTGAGATACAAGTACTTGCCTTTTTACTGGATGTCGACAATTGTCTCTAATCTACCTAAACTGATTAAGGAATATTGATTAGAAAATACCTTAATATTTCCAAAAAATTCTGTTTCTAATACTAGTTATTATGCGATTAATCCCTTAGTCAACAATATTACAAAATAAATAATCTAATTAAATATTAACTAAAATATTGATCAAGACTATAATATCCTAGATATTATTAATCAACCAATATTTATACTAGTTTACAAATATTTATGCTTGTCATTAACTATCAACATATTTAGCAAGTACTAAATATTAGCAAAATTCTAATTTAGAGTAAAAATTATTTAGAAAAATACTAAACTGGTTAACTAATTAAAATACCATCACAAATAAAAAACTTTCCTTACTTCTATATTCATCCCAGCCCGAGACTTGGGCCAGCCTGTTGGGCTCAGACCCAGGCCCACAGACTTTTATTTTTCTTCTTTTTTCTTATTCTTTTTCTAACCTAGAGCTCGACCTATGTGCTTAGCCAAAAAACCCGATCCCCTATCTCACTATTAACCCCCTTATAGAGGAGAGAGAGACAGAGCAGAACTCTCTCGAGAAATCAAGGAAAAGAAGGAGAAAAGAGGAAGAATGTGAAAAAAGGAGAAGAAGAAGGAGGCAGAGAAGGAAGGCACAACGTGGGGCGGTGCTTGGCGAGGTACTACGGTGGCGAAGATGAAGCATGCAACGACGAAGACGAAGCAGGCATTGATCTCCAGATCCGGTTGGCGGCTAAATATGATGTCCAAATCTGTTCGGCGATCAGTCAGTATAGTGGTTGGACGACGTGCTGGAGTGGTTGGGTTTTGACAGGCGATGGCTGCTTCATATCTACTCTGGTGAAGCCCATCGGAGCATGGAGTAGCTACTGAAGGTCCTGATGATGATAGACGATGATGACGACCGGGGATCAAGAAGACAATTCTAGTAGTGCGCATGGTGGCGACTAGTGTAGCGCTTTGGCGGAGGCTCAAAATAAGACAGAGGTGGCTGGAGCCTCGAGGGAAGAGCACGGGTTGGCACTGCTTGCACACGGCCCAGATCCATGGATAGCAATTGGTTGACTCCATAGCTCCGACGAGGCTGATCTGTGTCCTATCTATACCAGGACAGGGTGATGCAGACTTGCAGCAATAGAAACTTCGATCGGCGAGATCGGCCAAACACGACGGTTGGGGACAGAATTAGGGCAATGGTTTATGATCAGTGAATGTGTCCATGTTTGGGACACACGACACAGGAATGTATTATTATAATATAAAATTGGTGTGTCCGTGTCGGAGGACACGAAATACGAATGGGGTTTGGAAAAGTGTCGGACACGCCTTGTATTTGTAAAACCTAGGCTATTAGTTAAATATGGTGAACATGCCGACACGACAATCCACGGGTATTATCGTTAGGAGAAATGATTAGGGATGATTAAACTAATGATAGTTAGGAGTATTTATAAAGGTCATTAGGAATAGTCTAGATTCAATTAACACGTAGGTCCAAGGAATATTCCTATAAATATTCTAGATTCTAGAGAATATTCTTAATAATATTCGTTTGGATTAATTAACATTAATCTTAATTAATTAAAAAGAGGATCTAGAAAGTTTTCACTCTAATCTCTATGGCTAATGACTATAGAAAATTACCAAACCATGCCACCCTACAATCATATTTACAAGTATGCCACTTCTAATTATTACAACTATGCCACTCTACTTCTAATTATTTACAAACTTGCCATTCCTTCTTCATGATTCTCCAAATAACCAACTTCCCCTCTAGAAATTAATAAAATGCCATGCCTAATAATTAATAGAGATTTTGGAAAAAATAATCGAGTTTTAATTGGGAAAAAAAGAAAGTGGGGTTACAACGGTCGCATTTGGGCGTTTGTTCTCTTAAGCATCCTAACCACCAATAGAGAATGATCACTCGTTCTAGGGGTAATACACTTCGCACCTACTAAAGGGAATTTCTTAAACCACCTATTGTTACCCAGCTCGCTGTCTAGTTGGCAGGCAATTCGTTTATGCACAACTTTATTGTTCCATGTCTACCGTTGCTTGATCCTCCATAATGTTTGAAGCCCTGATTGGAGGAGACAAGATTAAAAGTCTTGAAATTTAGAATTTGGGACTCTCCTTCCTCCTACTTTCTCGAAGCTATATAGCATCACATTAAAACCTCCCACTAGTAGAAGTGGAAACTTCTTTTGTGCTTTTGCTTCCACACTAATATGTATGATACATTGCCACAACTCCTCCCTTGTCCTTCGATAATTATGGCTGTATTCTTCACCGTACATGAATTGAAAACCTACTCTATTAGTGAAAATAACTACTACCATCTGTTCAGACCGATGTACTATCTGTTCCTACCACACCCTACTGGCCCACATAACCAAGATTGAAAACCTCCCTTATTAATGAAATAGCTACTATCTTCTGCTCATGCCACATCGCATATATCCAAATTGTTCACTTATTCCCAATTTAACGGGGTCCTTTTTATCTTTCTCATATACTTAATTTTTGTCACTACAAATGTAGTAGTCAAACTTTAAACCCACTTTTTCCACTCCCGAATCTCTCTCCATATACCCAAGGAATTAGCTCCTCGAGTATCCCATGTATGGACCTACATTTAATCTTGTTTTTCTTTCAATTGATTATCACCCGAGCTAGCCGTATGCGGAATGCCTACCTCACTATTCAAATTTGCGTCATGAAAGTTATCTCTTGGAACTCTCTTCTTTGAATTAAGTGAAGTAGACACTTTAGTTTTTCAGTATAAAACTCTTCTCCTTCAGCAAGCACATCCGGTAGGTTGCCTTACCCGGCCAAGTTTGGTTATTCGCATGTTGCTTGGATTTCTTCAATTACTAAGATCCTCAGCCAGTGGGGAGCACCGGTCCATGGAGAGCATGCTATTACCCCCTGACTGTCCTTTTCCCTCCCTATTAGGAAAGTTGAAAACTACCAGCCAATTCTGTGAGGAACCAGGGGTCTCCCTTCTTCCAGAAGATTGCCGCTTGTCAAGTACATTGCCTAATAGGGTAGGGTAACCAATAACCATAGCTCCCCAATCTGCTTCCTCGTTGGGGAACCTTCTCATTTGATAGTCATCCCTCCTACTCATATTCCTGGACTTGAACCATATCACCTGTAACCAGATTATTTTCCTCTTCCTTATCTGGGCATACTTGTGCAACGTGACGAAAAAATTGACATCTATGACCAGCTAGGGGAACCCATTCATATTCCAGAACATGGTTATAGTAATGCCCAGAAGGAAGAATATATTCTATCAAACCCGAAAACTCATTACTGGCCTTGATATCAACAAAAATTCTTGCGTAAGCGAGTCTCAACCGCTTCATCGTAGCATCATCTGCTTTAAGTGGAGTCCCGATCAGGATAGCTAACTTTATCAGCATAGAGGTGTTCTAATAGTGGATAAGGAGCCCCGAAAGCCTTATCCATATGCGAGTACTATGCATAATGTTTCGCTCGGCCTGGATATTTGTGTGCCATTTCTTAAAAATAAGTAGTCTTCTGTCGAACGTCCAAGGTCCTCCCTGCCAGTCTAAACATTGCAAAGTAGAAACCATTTTCACCTGGGAACACTTCCATGCTTCTTCGTGGACAACATAACCAGAAAGCGTACGCTATAATCTATCCAAGGAACATTTTTTCACCCAATATGTGTAGCACAAGAGTGTTTCTCCAAAATTCAGACGTCTCCTCCAGATCTTCTTCTGTGCCATTGGCCTACCTTTGATCTCGAATGCCTTGACAAATTACCATCTTTCTGCTGCATTCGAGGTCCCCGTCCGACACTTGTCAGCCCAAGTTCTCCCTTTCATTGCTCGATCTTTACCCCCACCGACTTCTTCTTCCATCATATCAGGTATCGCCTCACCTTTCGCCCATCTTTCTCTGTCGATGTTCCGCATCATATAGACAAAGGTGTTTGCAGCCACCCCGGTTGCTTGAACTTTAGGGTTTCCACCATTTCTTTCTTTCTGGCCTAATTTTCTCCTTCTGCCTCCCGATTCTGCCCTCTGCTTCTATTTTCCTCCCAATGTAACTGGCCCTCCGGTCGGACCCCTTCATGCTTGCACGCTTGTTGAGGCTGACGACCTCTCTAGTACCCCATACTCTCTAGTACCCCATACACACACACTCCATCCTCCTGCTTTCTATCCATGTGGGGCTAAACTTTATAATCAACTCCTTTGCGAACCTTGAGCAATTAACTAGATGCGAGATACAACACAATAGTCGTGTAATAGGGGAAGTAGATTTAGGGTTTGAGATCCAATGTGATGACGAAGATTTTGATTTTGGAAGGGAAATTTTGTAAGTTTTTCTTTGGGAACAAGATATTTTAGAATAAAACGAGATAAAAGATTTTGGTGGTTAAGTATAGCTTAGGGCAAAATGTTTATGAACTATCCTAATCCTTGTGTTAATATGTTAAATTAAACAAAATGTTGTGGACCCATAACTCAATTTATTAAATGATTTGGGGACTTAAAAATTCATAACATTTAGAAAATTTTATTACAAATACACAAAAATTGGTGGAATTGCATGCAAAAAAATGTTTATAGTGTGATAGGCTAGTGATTGGACTATCTATGCAAATTAAGGTATTATGTTTTGATCATTTATCATGTTTGGTTTAAAATACTTTTTACGTTACAAAGCAATGCAACTTTTCAAATTGCAAATTGATCATAAAACATACATAATTATATATAGGTGAAGTCTTTTACATCAAACAAGGATAAGTTTCCAATTTATTCAGCATGAACTAAATTGAATAATCATAATGCAAGATATGATTAGGCTTCAGTGTCGTTCTATCTGAGGACAACATGAACATGGAGTCCTTGATCGATGTGAAGGGTAAGCATAGTCTTAAACTTTATGACGTCATTTTCACTTCTGAGCTTGAATTTGAAGAAGTGAAGGAGGACTGCTGCGAAGATTTTCATCTGTCTATAAGCAAACTCCTTGCCCAAACATATTCTCGGACCGGCCTGTATGCACACGAAAAGTGTACAATTTCAGTAATGATCACCAGCTATTATGGACTATAGCGTCGAGTAAGTTGACTACTTCATTACTTCAAACTAATTAATATTTTTGTGAAACTAGTTACCAAATTAAAGGGAGTGACGTACTACAAACACCAAGATCTTCTAAAATCTAAATTTTTGGGTATAATCATAGGAACTTTAGCAGGTTCTTTAGATTTTTGATAGATGATCATCTCTCAACTAAGAATATTTCTTCAAATGTCTAAATAAATCGTTAAACTTCCTACCTGAAAGGCAGTAAACTTGAAAGGGCTCTCAGGTTGGAAGAAGCCATCAGCATTGATCCACCTCTCTGGTCGAAAAGTTTCAGCATCCTTTCCCCACAAGTATTCCATTCTACCCATGGCATATGGTTGATAGTACACCACATCTCCTTTACTCGTGTTGAAGCCATCGGGTAAAGTGTCATCCGACAAGCAAACCTTTGAATCCTTCAAAAGTAGAAACCAACCAAGGTGACAAATTGCATGAAGATATTTGAAGTTACTTATATGTAAGAGAATTGTAGTAGAGATTAAAAGAAAAACTAGTAGGAGATTTAACTGACCAAGGCGACAGTTGGATAGAGCCTCAAAGTCTCCGTCAAGGTTGCATGAAGATATTGCATCTTTTCAAGGGTTTCTTCAGTCAAAAGAGTGGTGAAGTTGAGAAAGTCTGTAACATCATCACAACTTGTAGTTGCTTCTTTCACTTCTTGAGCAACTTTCTCCTGCACCACAGGGTGCTTGCAGAGCATGTAAATGAACCAAGATAAAGTTCCTGCAGTAGTATCCTTTCCAGCAATGAGAAAGTTCAGTATAATGTCTCTTAAATATTTTCTTGTCATGTTCTCTGGATCCTTTTCCATCTCGGACAGAAATCTCGACAGCAAGTCTTCCTTCTTCTCCTGCAATACAACTAATATGACATGAACTCATTTTCATATCTCAAACAATTGGCTGAGATTTTTAACTTACTGAGTTGTCTGTTTTGTTCGACGAATTTTTTATTTTGGTTTCAATCAACTTGTAAACAAAATCGTCGATGATTTTGATGTGTCCTGGAAGTTCTGCTTCGCATCCAATGTGAAAAACCTTCTTAATCTTCCAAAATGCATCAACATAGCGATGGGTGATTAGTACACTTGACCTATCAAATGCTTCGGTGAATCTTCTACCTTCATCTGATCCTTGCAAGCAATTCAACTCCACACCAAATCCAACTTTGAATATAGAATCCATTGTGGATTTCATGAACAAGTCCTGTTAACAACTCATTAGATATCTATGATATACAACTGGTGGAACTTCTAGAAGTGAAACTGGACATGCTCGATACCTGGATATCCATTGCCACTTTGGAGTTGGCTTTCTTAGATATTAGCTGAGCAAGTTTGGCTGCATTTGTTTTGAATACGCCGCTGCTAAAATCCCGTAACACTTTTGTTGAAAATTCATAGCTAGCAAGCTTTCTTTGGTGTCGCCACTTTTCGCCGTCTACGGCAAAAATTCCATCACCAAAAAGTTCCCTTGTATTTATATAGTTGTACGAACCCTGCAAGTTTTACAAAGGTTATCGCCAACTTGAAGGAGCCAATTCTATAAAGATTAAAAGCTCATCATTGATGTAGTTCTTAAATATTTGTAAACAATAACTCTACTTCCATATTGATTCGAAAAGATGGAACATAATCTTCGGATTCAACGTTCATCAGAATTCGTCAATGAATCGAAGTTGATAAAAAGATTTAAAACGGAGTAACCTTGCCATAGCATTTGAAGTTTGTTTTAAGTATGTGTTCAACACTTGCAGGATCGACGACGCATATCTGGTTGTTGAAAGGGGAGAGCAGCCTGAAAGTCTTGTACTTGCGAGAAAGTTCAGTGTGATAATCATGGAGCCTCCTAAAATTGAGCAACTGGTGGAAGATGGTGCCCGCGACTGGAGGGAGCTTCTTCTTTTTCGTCTTTTTGATGAAATTTATGGCACAGAGTGTTAGCACTACAGCAAGTGAAGGAGCAAAAAAACGAGTGAACAAAGGAAAATCCATGGCGCAAGCGCAGCTATAGCAGAGTTGATGGAGAGAGAACAAGTGTGTTTAATTTATAAGAGGAGAGAGTTTGTCACCTTGATGGTTTTGGTATCCCCTTGGGCGGCAGATGGCATAGGAAGATCCGGAAGTTTTGTACTTTTCACTCGCATACTATTTGAGCAGTCATTTTCGTATCATATTAGTATTTAACTAGTTATTGTTTACTTAGCGTTAGACAAAAAGATGACAGAGATTAAAGGAAATGAATTCATTGTGGAATAATAAAGTTTAACAAAATTAGCTATAAAAGAAACAAGTTTTGAAAAATTATAAAGGAGAAACATTCCGCCGGTCAGACTAGCGGAATTTTCATTTTTCACAAATTGTGCCAGTTTGATCGAAAAATTTTATTGTTGACCATTAATCCTAACGAACGGCTCCCAATGACTTATATGTATATGTATATATGGTCCTTCTACAATACATCACATGGAAAATTTTGTATCGATAAATCCAAAATCTGAACCATTGGATGTTGATCCAATGGTTCGGATTGAATAATAGAGTAGAAACATTATTTAATGCTGATTTTGACTCTTGACCTCTTGGTAACTTGCTAGTGTAGGTCATTCTTCACTTTAATTTTTTCAATGACCACCCTAGACTAACTCATATTTAATTTATCTTTAATCTGATAAAAATTTCACAATACACCCTAGATAAACTTATATTTGACTCAT
The DNA here is from genome assembly GCA_029216955.1 of Iris pallida. Lineage (NCBI taxonomy): Eukaryota > Viridiplantae > Streptophyta > Magnoliopsida > Asparagales > Iridaceae > Iris > Iris pallida. Next base: position 42,993,333 of record JANAVB010028818.1, read on the forward strand.
TTAATTTGCAGCCTTCCTACTGGAAGCATACGTAACCGACGGGAGCACGGAGAACGTCGACGGCTGGGGCAGGGACGTGGTGTTGGGCTGCAACAGGGGGATCAACGGGGATAAGGTTACCAAGTCGGTGTCGTTCCACCAGGGCACGTTCCCCTACCTGGTCTACTACTAACACTCGGTGCCAGATGTGCGGGTCTACGGGGCCGACATCCTCGACGCGACCAGCTAAAAGAGGATCATTCGCGAGGTGGCGATATGTTACCTAGACACCTCCGACTGGAGCCCGACGCGCGATGCACTCGCCGTACTAGGGTCGAAGCCGGGGTAGATCAAGATCCGCCATTGGATCTTCGAGGCGTTCGTCACTGGTGTGTTTACATCTCCAATGAGGTCTTTTTGAATTTGATGATACTATTGAGTCACGGTACTCATTGTTGGTATGGTCTCGATTATTGAGTCATGATTTTCCAAATCATTCCAAGGGTATCATCAAATTCAAAAAGAGTTCCTAATCTTGTTATGCAATTTATAAGACGTGTGTAGTTCTGCTGATCAACTAGCAAGTCTATGTACATGTTATCTATGATTTAGATTAAGATTAGAAGCAATTCTCTAATTGTCAACCTTAATAACTTCCTCACAATTTTTCTCAATTCACTACTAAAATACAGCAATTTGGCTACGGACTATTAGCGACGGATTTTATCCGTCGGTAATAGCGACGGACTAGCGACTACCTTGTGACGGACTACCGTCAGAAAGAAATGGATAATTTTTTTATTTTTTTGGTGTCAAAATCAGTCGCACATCCGTCGCTAGATTGACAAAAATTTAGCGACGGATTGATCTCCGTCGCTAATATGTTGCATATTGTGGCAGTAAAATCTGGAAAAAAATGGCACGATAAATTAGCGTCTAACTAGCGACGGACGTTCCGTCGGTAATCTAGCGGGTATTTAGCGACTACATAGCGACGGATATATCCGTCGGTAGTTCGTCGCTAAATACTGTAACCTAACTTAAATTGAACCGACGGGGGGGGGGGGGGGGAGAATTTTTCATTCCCCCCAAAAAGACTCTCTCTCTTCCCCCTCTTTCTCTCTCTCTGGCAGTGAGCTCTCTCCGACGGGTCTCTCTCTGGCGAAGCTCTCTCCGACGGGTCTCTCTCTCTCAGGTATGCTCTCTCTCTCTCTCTTCCTCTCGCTCTATATCTTTCTGTTTAGCATAACATATAGGGTTTCAGGTTGGTAGGGGGGTCGGCTGTCGCTGGGGCCGACAGGGTGGGGGAAAGGGAGTGGGGGCGGGTGGGGGGGGGAGGAGGTTGTTGAGGGCGGGGGGCATGGTGGGGTTTAGGGTTTCAGGGCAGGGGTAGGGTTTCGGGTGGGGGGTCAGATGTCGCGGGTGCCGGCGGTGGGGGGGGGAGGGAGGGGGGCGGGGGGTGGATGGTATTGGGTGTGGGGCGGGGGGCAGGGTAGGGTTTGCTGTCGGGAGGGTGAGGGAGAGGGGGGGTGGGTGTTAGCTGTCGTGGGGGGAAGGGGGTGGGGTGGGGGTTTACTGTCGAGGGTGGTCTGTCGGGGGGGGTAGGGGAGGGGGGTTTGCTGTCTGGTGTGGTAGGGGTGGGGGTGGGTGGGTATCGGTGGTTTCGGATCAGACCATTCCTATGAGTATCGGTAGTTTCGAATCGGAGTATTGGAAAGGGGGAGGGGGTATAGGTGGTTTCGGATCGGCCATTCCTATGAGTATCGAATCGGGGGAGGGGGGTATCGGAATCGGTATCAAAATCGAAATCAGTATCGAACCATTCCTATGAGTATCGGATTGGGGGTATCGGTAATATCGGTGGTTTCGGATCGGAGTATCAGATTTTTTGGTATCGAAAAACAAATAGCTATTAATAAATTATTAATATTAATAATTTATTAAAGTATCGACCGATATCGATACCGATCGGAGTGGCGGCTATTCTTATGAGGATGGTTTAAAGTATCGGCCGATACCGATCCGATACTGCCGATACCGGTACAGTTTGGCATGTCCCACTCCAATACTGACCGATACCCGATACTGACCGATACCGATCCGATACTGATACAGTTTGGCATGTTCCGGTATCGGTATCGGACAATCCCTATGAGTATCGGCATCGGGGGTATCGGTAATATCGGTGGTTTCGGATCGGAGTATCAAATTTTTTGTATCGAAAAACAAATAGCTATTAATAAATTATTAATATTAATAATTTATTAAAGTATCGGCCGATACCGATACCGATCGGAGTATCGGACTATTCTTATGAGGATGGTTTAAAGTATCGGCCGATACCGATCCGATACTGCCGATACCGGTACAGTTTGGCATGTCCCGCTCCGATACTGACCGATACCCGACACTGACCTATACCGATCCGATACTGTCCGATACCGATACAGTTTGGCATGTCCCGGTATCGGTATCGGACTATCCCTATGAGTATCGGCATTGGGGGTATCGGTGGTTTCGGATCGAAGTATCAGATTTTTTGGTATCGAAAAACAAACAGCTATTAATAAATTATTAATATTAATAATTTATTAAAGTATCGGTCGATACCGATACCGATACCGATCGGAGTATCAGACTATTCTTATGAGGATGGTTTAAAGTATCGGACTATTCTTATGTTTAGTTTGTCTTACGATACAGATTTTTACGTCCAAATCGAGGATGAATCGTTACTTTTGTCACGACCCGCACCCACTGTTTGGGTACGAGAACGTAACAACGCCCAGCCTATGCCGCAGTGTCGGCGGTATAACGCTGTCCTAGGTCACAACATCTAACAATATAATGCTAAGCAGTTATACTCCCCGAATGGGGGTGACATAGCAGATACAGTCTCAATCACATCTAAGGTAGAGCATGATAATGATAGATAAAACATGAAATCCAAAAGAGATACAGGAGATAGAAATCTAAGTATCTAAGATACATAAACCCAGGAATACATCTCAAAACTCAAATACAGTAATCCACAAATCAAGTACAACTCCAGACAAATGAAATAACTATCTAAACATCCTCTAATGTGTCTCCTCTAGGCTAGCAGGCACCTCCAGGCTATCTGTAAAATTTATCAACAAGTCCAGTCAGGACTGGAGCGAGTACAGTACATCTCAACAGATCATAGCAGGTTAGAAAATATAATCATGCAGTAAAGTAAGATACAGGTACTGAAAGAAAACAGTATGTAAACAGAGAGAGAACTGTAATAGAAATATCTACTATACATAGAGAACTAGCAGTGACTAGTGAGTCAGAGTACAATATGAACATGTAATACTCCCCCGTACCCCCAATCAATACACAAGGATCCAGCCAGGTTATGTTATATGATGCTATGTAACAGCCCCCGAAGGGTGGTAAGCCCCTGAAGGGTGGTAGCCCCCGAAGGGTGGTACATAGTAGTCCCATAAATGGGGATTCTGTGGGTAACCCAACAGTGTAAGTCCCATAAATGGGGATTCTGGGTGTAACCCAACAGTGTAAGTCCCATAAATGGGGATTCTGGGGGTAACCCAACTGTGTAAGATTCCAGGAAGACTCTACGATCATAAGAGTATATGTCGTAAGTGATCAAAGAACCAATGAAGCATAGTGATACGCCATGTAAGTGAAACGCATAGAACATATAGTACTCGATGCTCCCTAAGGATAACATCTCAAGAAAGGATCCATATAGTACCAATCCGTGTGACCATCGTGACAGTACAAGTAAAGTAATCTACTGCAGGAAATAATTCGAAGCAGGATATGAAATGATAAGAGAATGTACTCGCCTCGATAACCTGAACAGCTGATAAGTATAAGGGGGTCCCACTGAAGCCACAGAGTCCTATTTAAAGCAACACAGGTTACAAGGTGTTCAAGTTATAATAAAAGAATCTCTACAGGCAATCTATATTATTCTAGGTTCTTCTAAGTCAAAATAATCCTAGGTCAACTCCGGTCAATAATCAAGTCAAACTAGGTCAAGCGTTGACTTATAGTTTACTTTGGGTCAACTGGTCAACTCTGGTCAAACAGGGTAAATCTAATCTAATTATTAAAGATATAAAGTGTACTTCGTTATTCGTATGTCAAAACTTACGACACGTAAATCGAGATAAAATGATCAACGGTAAAGTTGATCATCTTATTATAGTGATCCACGTGTCCATCTTGTCAATTTCAGCGTTGTAAGATCACTGGAATTGACTGAGCTCAGTTTCGTTGTACTAATCCCGAAATACGAACATTATAAGAATTAATTATTAATAAATTATGAAAAGGTTAAACTCAGAGAAACTATAAACAAACATTGTCGGACGATGAAATAAACATTGCCAACATGTCCAGAATAGTCAAATTAGCTAAGATAGCCTATCCATCGGTCCAATTTGGACACAAGGGCAAAAAGGTAATTTTGGGTCAAAACGGTGTCCGTATCGGAGCCGTTTTGCACCGAAATACGTGCAAAAAAATAAATCTATAAAATAAAACAAATTATATGTCTACGAAACCAGAATGACGATACGAACCCAACGGTATCTCCAGAATTGGATTTCGTTGACCCGATCTCAATTTGGTCCGTTGACCAGAACTTAGAATTCCGATTTGCACGAAAATGCGTGCCGGAGCCAATGTTCTCAAAACTCAGCAAACTACCTGTCAATGAGTCCAGAATGATGATGCGAACTCAATGGTATCTCCGAAATTGGATTCCGATGAGCCGATCTCAAAATGACCCGTTGACCCGGATATTGGTATTCGACTTGTACCGAAATGCGTGTCGGATCCAATGTCCACCAAAATCTAGCAAATTATATGTCAACGAGTCCAGAATAACGATACGAACTCAATGGTATATCCGGAATTGGATTCCGATGAGCCGGCGTCAAAAAGTCCCGTTGACCCAGAATGTGGGACCCACTTTGCACCGAAAAACATGTCAGCGTCCACGTTCTCCAAATCTAACAAATTTTATATAAAAACATGCCAGAACGACACCACGAGTCTAATGGTGGTGTCAGAAATGAAATCTGGAGTCTCGTGTTCAAAAATGGAATTTTATAAGTTAGAAATTACGAATTCGGACGGCCAACTTTGGCGTCGAATTCAACCAATCAAACAAGCTCACAATGAAACGAAACTAAAGGGGTAGTAAGAGGGTTATACCAGCTTCGCACAGGAACTAGTAGCACACCAAAAGGAGCTGCGGTGGAGGAGATACAATCTGACGAAGTTGGCCCCGCGAAACTGTCCAAATTTAATATAATTTAAACGGTCAACTTGGTGGCCAGTTTTCATGTATCAAACAATAAAATTAACGGACAAAAATTGACATGAGTGAAGGTGGATATACCGAGATTATGACGGAGCGAAGAAATCGCCGATCCAACGGTCGGATTTCCAGGAAAATGCGTACGAAGTCGCTACGACGGGGCGACATTTCAGCTTCGTTCCCGAGCTCGTCACGACGGGACGTCGTTCAAAACGCACAAATCGCCTCGACGGCGCGACCAGGAGGACGGTGGCCGTCAGGGGAGGAGTGCCTAGGTTCGCTAGAAGGGGGGCCACCCACTGGGGGGTCGCCGGGGGCACGACGGAACATCGGCGACAGTGGTGGCGCCATGCACGCGCGCACATATGCGCGCCCAAAGCGCCGCTGCTGTTGCTGCTGTGGCTCGCACGGCCTGGCTGGCAACGAGGCACGGCGGCGTGCACGGCCACGACGGCGGGGTGAAGGTGGTGGTGCGGCTTGGTCTCGTATGGAGGAGGTCGCCAGATGGTTGGTGGTGATGGCCGTTGTTGATATTGGAGAAGGAGGTGGGAAGAGGAGGAGTTGTGGTTGCGCGGCCTGCCTGGCCAGGTGGCCGGCGGCGAGGCCACGTAGGAGGGGAGGTGAGGGAAGTCCGGCCAGAGCCATGGTGGTGGTGGAGTTGAAGTTGCTGCTGTTGGTGAGTTTTTGTTGAGTTTGAAAAATTAGAAAGGGAGAGAGAGAAAGAAAGGATAATTAATGAATGTGAGAGGGAGAGAGAAGATGTTGTTCCCTCATAAAAGTTAGGGCCGGCCTAGGCTGTGAGGGGATAGGGGAGTTGTCATGGGAAATGAATGGTGAGGATTTGTTTGGGAAATCAAAGGCTAGGATTAATATAGGAAGGTTGGGTTATTCCTATAGAGATTTAAGTCAACAAAAAATTCCAATAAATATAGAAAAAATATGTAAAATGAGTACTTGATATTTTTGGGCAAGAAATATAAGGACGTCATGAGAGAGAAAATGAAGCTGGAGTTGGGTTCAGTGGAGTCGGATTGGATCCAAAACCGGACATTGGGCAAAAATTGAATTAAAATTAGGCGTTGATGATCATGGATAAATAAGTAGCACATGAAGATTCCAATAAATGGGACACAAGTGGCGAACGGGTAGTAGGCTCAACGTGGGCCATGTCCATAGTTGGGACTGACAGGTTTTGGTCGACAGGGGACCCACAAATCAAGTTGGAAGATAAATGTGACGCCGTGGAGTGAAATAAAATTGGGTCACGTGTCAGGAAAGTTGTATGAAGCAAATGGAGCACAAAATGACGTGTCTGAGTGGAACACGAAGGTCATGGGTGACGAGCGTCTCGAGTAGATCATCAATGAGAAGTTGGTTTCAAGAAACTGACTGGTCTTGCGCTCCCAAATTAAAAGTCACGGTAATGTGCTAAAAATGATCAAGGAAAAGAGTGGGAAAAATAATTAATAATCAAACGGTCTAATTCGACCCGAAGTTCAGCGAGGCAAAAAGAGCACAAGGGAACAAGTTTGGATGGGACACTATATACCATCATGAAGGTAATCCTGTCCACTCCAAAACTCATGATGAAGATTTCCAAAGTTGAACATCCCTGACACTCCAAATATCAATGGCACGGGAAAGCACTCTTACAGATAAATAAATAGAATAAATTATTTAATGAAACTAAACAATCAGAAAATAGAATAAAATGAAAAAAATCAACCCAAAATTCAGGGTGCTCACATCCTACCCACCTTATAAAAATTTCGTCCTCGAAATTAAAACGTCCATAATCCATCTAGGTCAAACCCCCACAATCAAAGTCCCAGAACTTAAACAAATCATACCATCAAAAGGACGGCATACAGGGTCATGGCATACGGTGGTAGTAAGTCTCATCTAGGTATATTAGTCATGCTAACCAAAACGGTTATAGGGTATCAAAACACACAAGCAATCCAGGGTGCGAAACAAAAAAGTTACAGAGACAACAAACCATCAAAACTGTAAGGCAGTCTACCATCCTATATGAAAACTGGTACTCATCAAAAAAAAAATGAAGGTAACTACCAATTATCTGAAAAAGGGTACTATTCAAGGAAAAATTCAAAATCACTAGTTAAGGAATAAAAGTCAATTACATGAAAATCCAATCACAATATATACAGAGCGTTAGAGAGGGAAAAACTAGCATTATGTGTATAGGGACATGTTAATATGGTTAGATAGTAGGCGTGGGTGTACGTGAATACATATAAAATTGTATATGAGAAATTGGGTTCCAAAACAATAGCTATCAAGTTACACTAATCATGGCATTTTGGTTAAACAATCTACAATACGCAACTTATTCACTCATAACATGCATGGCTAACCTTATACATATATATATATATATATATATATATATATATATATATATATATATATATATATATATATATAAAGAGGGTGTGTGTGGGTCCTTGTACAGGGTTATAGCCTAGTATTGAAAGGTTAAACCCAGTTTTAGTTCAGCATGTACATACAAAATCTGAAAATAAGCTAACATTTAAACCAGTGTATTATTAACATAATACAGTCTCAGATTTGACAATTTCAACACAAAACTCAACCAAATTTTTTGAATTGAAATCCTACGTATAGCATACATGTGCAGTGATGTAAACATAACTAATAACATGAAATCTGTATTTGAATTACGAATTTAAACTAGAAAGGCAGAAAACTAGAAATATTGGTGTTTGGAAATTAACATCAACAACATATTAATATTTATTCGGATAGGTAGAAATTAAACGTAGCATGTATATGTATCAGGCAAGGTGTCTGCTATATATATATATATATTCATATGCATTCTCATGTCCCAATTTAAAAATTAATTCTACGTTAAGACTAACATTTAAATTCCTACCATGATTGCAAAGTAGGTGATTGACGTAACCAAGACAGTTTTATTATTATTTAATACAAGAATAATGGCAAGAAAGAAATAACGATAAAACATGTTTTGCTTATTTGTTTAAAGAAGGAACCATTTTGAAATCCAGAGTTAAAATATCAAATCCGAGATAAAGTCTAGCAAAATCATCAATTCATTGTATTATGAAAAACTCATAGCAAGAAATTACACAAGGTTTATAAAACCAACTAAACTTACTCCTGAGTTAAATAATAGGAAACTAGACAAAACAAACAAATAATAATTTTTTTTGAATGACTGAACAAAAGTAGAGAAAACGTGTTCAAAAATATTTAAGGTGCAATCTGATAATCATATACGTCTATCCAAAATCATGGTACTCTAAATCCTCGTCATACTAGTAAGCAAGGCTACGATAATCACAGAGCCCTTGACTTATGCACATATCTCTAGAATCATGGTATTTAACATTTTCGCGGTGCCGCTAGCTTGGCTGCAAAAACCTTAAATTCCCACACCCGAGAAATATATCCAGAGTCAGACTATATGTCCTCACCATGCTGGCTAATGTGACTATAGAAGACTAGATTCCATAACATAGATGACCTAGCCCATATAATTTCATCTTGCCAAAAATTAAATTAAATCAACAATGAATACCCAAAAATCAACTCGAATTTATCAACGAACTACAAAATTCAAAAATGAACAAAATCCATCGAAAGTCAAACTCGGATGCAACAGCTATCATCAAGATTCAAAATTCAACAATCATCCATCAAAATCGATAAATACAAACCCAAATTCAACCATAATCCATCAAAATCAAATTTAACAATAGAAAGTAAAGATGAATCAAATCAAGGAAAAAGAGTTTTCAAATCGAAGTTAAAATAAGATTCTCAAGGATCGTCCCAGGAATCTCTCAAAGGATCCTAACTGTGATTGAGTACCTTCAAAATATATCCTAATCCTACTGCAGGCTGTAGTGGTACTCAAGTTCGAATACCACTACATAAACTCGACCTACATGGGCTACCACTAAAAATGTGTCACGACTCGCAGCCACTGTTTGGGTACGAGAACGTAACAACGCCCAGCCTACGACGCAGTGTCGGCGGTAGAACGCTGTCCTAGGTCACAACATCTAACAATATAATGCTAAGCAGTTATACTCCCCGAATGGGGGTGACATAGCAGATACAGTCTCAATCACATCTAAGGCAGAGCATGATAATGGTAGATAAAACATGAAATCCAAAAGAGATACAGGAGATAGAAATCTAAGTGTCTAAGATACATAAACCCAGGAATACATCTCAAAACTCAAATACAGTAATCCACAAATCAAGTACAACTCCAGACAAATAAAATAACTATCTAAACATCCTCTAATGTGTCTCCTCTACGCTAGCAGGCACCTCCAGGCTATCTGTAAAATTTATCAACAGGTCCAATCAGGACTGGAGTGAGTACAGTACATCTCAACAGATCATAGCAGGTTAGAAAATATAATCATGCGGTAAAGTAAGATACAGGTACTGAAAGAAAATAGTATGTAAACAAAGAGAGAACTGAATAGAAATATCTACTATACATAGAGAACTAGCAGTGACTAGTGAGTCAGAGTACAATATGAACATGTAATACTCCCCCGTACCCCCAATCAATACACAAGGATCCAGCCAGGTTATGTTATATGATGCTACGTAACAGCCCACGATGGGTGGTAAGCCCTCGAAGGGTGGTAGCCCCCGAAGGGTGGTACATAGTAGTCCCATAAAAAGGGATTCTGGGGGTAACCCAACAGTGTAAGTCCCATAAATAGGGATTCTGGGGGTAACCCAACAGTGTAAGTCCCATAAATGGGGATTCTGGGGGTAACCCAACAGTGTAAGATTCCAGGAAGACTCTACGATCATAAGAGTATATGTCGTAAGTGATCAAAGAACCAATGAAGCATAGTGATACGCCATGTAAGTAAAACGCACAGAACATGTAGTATCCGATGCTTCCTAAGGATAACATCTCAAGAAAGGATCCATATAGTACCAATCCATGTGACCATCGTGACAGTACAAGTAAAGTAATCTACTGCAGGAAATAATTCTAAGCAGGATATGAAATGATCAGAGAATGTACTCGCCTCGATAACCTGAACAGCTGATAAGTATAGAGGGGTCCCACTGAAGCCACAGAGTCCTATTTAAAGCAACACAGGTTACAAGGTGTTCAAGTTATAATAAAAGAATCTCCACAGGCAATCTATATTATTCTAGGTTCTTCTAAGTCAAAATAACCCTAGGTCAACTTCGGTCAATAATCTAGTCAAACTAGTTCAAGCGTTGACTTATAGTTGACTTTGGGTCAACTGGTCAACTCTGGTCAAACAGGGTAAATCTAATCTAATTATTAAAGATATAAAGTGTACTTCGTTATTCGTATGTCAAAACTTACGACACGTAAATTGAGATGAGATGATCAACGGTAAAGTTGATCATCTTATTATAGTGATCCACGTGTCCATCTTGTCAATTTCAGCGATGTGAGATCACTGGAATTGACCGAGCTCAGTTTCGTTGTACTAATCCCGAAATACGAATATTATAAGAATTAATTATTAATAAATTATGAAAAGGTTAAACTCAGAGAAACTATAAACAAACATTGTCGGACGATGAAATAAATATCGCCAACGTATCCAGAATAGTCAAATTAGCTAGGATAGCCTATCCATCGGTCCAATTTGGACACAAGGGCAAAAAGATAATTTTGGGTCAAAACGGTGTCCGTGTCGGAGCCGTTTTGCACCGAAATACGTGCAAGAAAACAAGTCTATAAAATATAACAAATTATATGTCCACGAAACCAGAATGACGATACAAATCCAACGGTATCTCTAGAATTGGATTCCGTTGACCCGATCTCAATTTGGTCCGTTGACCAGAACTTGGAATTCCGGTTTGCACGGAAATACGTGCCGGAGCCAATATTCTCATAACTCAGCAAACTACCTATCAACGAGTCCAGAATGATGATACGAACTCAATGGTATCTCCGGAATTGGATTCCGATGAGCCGATCTCAAAATGACCCGTTGACCCGGATATTGGTATTCGACTTGCACCGAAATGCGTGTCGGATCCAATGTCCACCAAAACCTAGCAAATTATATGTCAACGAGTCCAGAATAACGATACAAACTCAACGATATATCCGGAATTGGATTCCGATGAGCCGACGTCAAAAATTCCCGTTGACCCAGAATGTGGAACCCACTTTGCATCGAAAAACATGCCAGGGCCCACGTTCACCAAATCTAACAAATTTTATATGAAAACATGCCAGAATGATGCCACGAGTCTAATGGTGGTGTCAGAAATGAAATCTGGAGTCTCGTGTTCAAAAATGAAATTTTATAAGTTGGAAATTATGAATTCGGAGGACCAACTTTGGCATCGAATTCAACCAATCAAACAAGCTCACAATGAAACGAAACTGAAGGGGTAGTAAAAGGGTTATACCAGCTTCGCCCAAGAACTGGTAGCACGCCAAAAGGAGCTGCGGTGGAGGAGATACAATCTGACGAAGTTGGCCCCACGAAACTGTCCAAATTTAATACAATTTAAACGGTCAACTTGGTGGACAGTTTTCCTGTATCAAACGATAAAATTAACTGACGAAAATTGACATGAGTGAAGGTGGATATACCGAGATTGTGACGGAGCGAAGAAATCGTCGATCCAACGGTCGGATTTCCGGGAAAATGTGTACGACGTCGCTGCGACGGGGCGACATTTCAGCTTCGTTTCCGAGCTCGTCACGACGGGACGTCGTTCAAAACGCACAAATCGCCTCGACGGCGCATCCCGGAGGACGATGGCCGTCAGGGGAGGAGTGCCTAGGTTCGCCAGAAGGGGGGCCACCCACTGGGGGGTCGCCGGGGGCACGACGGAACGTCGGCGGCAGCGGTGGCGCCATGCACGCGCGCGCATATGCGCGCCCAATGCGCAGCTGTTATTGCTGCTGTAGCTCACGCGGCCTGGCCGGCGACAAGGCTTGGCGGCGCACGCGGCCACGACGGAGGGGTGAAGGTGGTGGTGCGGCTTGGTGTCGTATGGAGGAGGTCATCGGATGGTTGGTGGTGATGGCCGTTGTTGATATTGGAGAAGGAGGTGGAAAGAGGAGGAGTTGTGGTTGCGCGGCCTGCCTGGCCAGGTGGCCGGCGGCGAGGCCACGCCCGAGGGGAGGTGAGGGAAGTCCGACCAGAGCCATGGTGGTGGTGGAGTTGAAGTTGCTGCTGTTGGTGAGTTTTTGTTGAGTTTGAAAAATTAGAAAGGGAGAGAGAGAAAAAAAGGATAATTAATGAATGTGAGAGGGAGAGAGAAGATGTTGTTCCCTCATAAAAGTTAGGGCCTGCCTAGGCTGTGAGGGGATAGGGGAGTTGTCATTGGAAATGAATGGTGAGGATTTGTTTGGAAAATCAAAGGCTAGGATTAATATAGGAAGGTTGGGTTATTCCTATAGGGATTTAAGTCAACAGAAAATTCGAACAAATATAGAAAAAATATGTAATATGAGTACTTGATATTTTTGGGCAAAAAATATGAGGGCGTCATGAGAAAGGAAAAATAAAGCTGGAGTTGGGTTCAGTGGAGCCGGATTGGATCCAAAATCGGATATTGTGCAAAAATCGAATTAAAATTAGGCGTTGATGATCATGGATAAATAAGTAGCACATGGAGATTCCAATAAATGGGACACAAGTGACGGACGGGTAGTAGGCTCAACGTGGGCCATGTCCATAGTTGGGACTGACAGGTTTTGGTCGATAGGGGACCCACAAATCAAGTTGGAAGATAAATGTGACGCCGTAGAGTGAAATAAAATCGGATCACGTGTCAGGAAAGTTGTACGAAGCAAATGGAGCACAAAATGACGTGTGTGAGTAGAACACGAAGGTTATGGGTGACGAGCATCTCGAGTAGATCATCAATGAGAAGTTGGTTTCAAGAAACTGACTGGTCTTGCGCTCCCAAATTAAAAGTCACGGTAACGTGCTAAAAATGATCAAGGAAAAGAGTGGAAAAAATAATTAATAATCAAACGGTCTAATTCGACCCGAAGTTCAGCGAGGCAAAAAGAGCACAAGGGAACAAGTTTGGATGGGACACTATATACCATCATGAAGGTAATCCTGTCCACTCCAAAACTCATGAAGAAGATTTCCAAAGTTGAACATCCCTGACACTCCAAATATCAATGGCACGGGAAAGCACTCTTACAGATAAATAAATAGAATAAATTATTTAATGAAACTAAACAATCAGAAAATAGAATAAAATAAAAAAAATCAACCCGAAATTCAGGGTGCTCACAACTTTGTTCATCGTACATAGATGTACAAACGGCAACACGAGAGCAGAATTGGTGTGAGTGACGATTTTCAGGCAGGCGTGGAAGTATTTCTTAAGTATGCCATGATCAAAGCTAAGTACATGGACGGTAACAAAATCAAATGTCCATGTGTTAATTGTCACAATAGACGTTACGAAGAAGTGGTGACTGTGAGAGATCATTTGACCCGTAAGGGTTTCGTACGTGATTACGGCATGTGGTCATCGCAAGGTGAATTATATTCGGAAAGACAGGCTGCAGAAGCTGCTACTTATTCTTTTGATGATAATACTGCAATGGATGTCCTCGAAGACGACGGATGCTCTGTTGATTATGGAGACGTGCAGAACCTTGCACGAGATATGGTGTATGATGCAGCAGGGCCTAATTTTGATCCGGAGGATCCTAATCCCGAGGCGAAGGAGTTCTATGTTATGTTTCAGGACATAGATACTCTTCTATCCTGGTTGTGAGACTCATTCCGTACTGTCAGTGACGATGCGGTTGCTGAACATAAAGTCTGATTTTAACTTGCCACAAGCTTGCTATGATCGGATCATACAACTAATCAAGGAGGTGTTACCGAAGGAATCAAAAGAGCTCCCAAAAAACTTCTACAAGTCAAAGATAATGGTCTGACAACTGGAACAGGGATACAAGAAGATAGATTGTTGTCGCATCAGATGCATGTTGTACTACAAAGAGAATTTCGTATCAAAAAGTTACAGCTTCTGTAATGCAGATCGTTACAAGCCAGTGCAGGAAAAAAGAAAGTCAACTAGAAAATGACATCCTTACAAGTATATGCATTACTTGTCGATCACGAAGCACTTGCATAGGATGTATATGTCTCTGAATACAGCAGAACAGATGACGTGGTACTGCAAAGAACGCATAAAGGACGAAGGAGAATTATCACATCCTTCGGATAGAGAGGCGTGGAAACATTTTAATTTGTGTCATCCAGATTTTGCTGTAGAACCTAGAAATGTACGCCTTACGCTATGTTTTGATGGCTTCACTCCTTTCGGACAGTCGGGATCTCAATACTCATGCTGGCCGGTCATTCTTACCCCTTACAATCTGCCACCATGGATGTGTATGAAGACTCCTTATATGTTCTTGACAGCTATCATACCCGATCCCAAAAATTCGATGAAGAACATCAATATATATTTACAGCCATTGATGGATGAGCTGTAACAACTGTGGGAGATTAGCATCACGACGTATGATATTTCCAGGAAAAAGAACTTTCAGATGAGAGCTTCACTCATGTGGGCAATCAATGATTTTCCAGCCTACGGTATGCTGTCGGGATGGAGTACGCACGACAACATGTCTTGTCCGATATGCATAAAAAATAGCAAGGCGTTCCGCCTTAGGCGTGGAGGAAAAACTTCTTTCTTTGACTGTCACCGTCAATTTCTGCCCGTGAGCCATTATTGGCGAAAGAACAAGGACGCGTTCAGATCTGGAAAACAAGAATTTTCTCATCCTCCTGCCAGATTGTCGGGATACAATATTTGGGAAGTTGTAAGGGAATTTTCCACCGCAATAGAAGATCCATCGAACAATCGTGTCGAAGGGTTTGGACAAAGCCATAACTGGACCAAACAGAGTATTTTCTGGGACTTGCCTTATTGGAAAGATAATCTTATAAGGCATAATCTTGATGTCATACATATTGAAAAGAATGTGTTCGATAATGTCTTCAATACCGTCATAGATATTAAAGGAAAGACGAAGGACAATCCAAAAGCAAGACAAGACATGGCCGAGATATGCAAATGTCATGATCTAAACTTGATAGAAAGGGGAGCTGGTGGACAATTAACTAAGCCTATAGCTCCATATACATTGAGCAAGGAAGATAGATTATTCATCTATAAGTGGGTATCTACTTTAAGATTTCCCGACGGCTATGTGTCGAATTTGTCTAGATGCGTTGATCTCAATGAACGCAAGCTAACATGAATGAAGAGTCACGACTGCCACAAGTTTATGGAAAGATTACTGTCCATTGCTTTAAGAGAGTTGTTGCCTTCTGCTGTATGGGTTTCGTTGGGCGAGCTGTCTACATTCTTCAGGGATATTTGTTCAACTAAGCTGACGATACAATATATGGTACAACTTGAGGAGAAGATTGTCTTAACAATTTGTAAGTTAGAAAAAATATTTCTATCGGGCTTTTTCGACAGCATGGAGCATCTACCAATTTATTTACCATACGAAGTCCTTGTCGGTGCATCTGTTCATTATCGATGGATGTACCCCTTTGAAACGTAAATAAAAATTAATATAATATAAGTGGAATTTTATAATTCATTGTTAATTCTCAAGATAATTTATCTTTCTAGGTACCTACACCATCTAAAGAAGAAAGTTGGCAACAAGGCTCATATAGAGGCTTCGATATACGAAGCATATCTTACCGAGGAGGTGTCAAACTTCTGCTCCATTTATTTTATACTCATGTCGAGACAAATCGAAATAGACCTCAAAGGAATGACGAAGATGTTGAGGATGGAGGTATATTTAATTTAAGGGGCAAGCCTATTGGGGCTATTAAGAAACGGTGGTTGACTAACGATGAGTATGATGCCGTGCACCGATATGTCTTGTTAAATTGTGACATACAAGAAGTGAGAGATTTGGAGAAGTAAGTGACTACACCTCGTTATAATCTCTAATTTGGTGAAATAAGTGACTACACTTATTTTTATTCTCTCTAACAGTATATTTAGAGATGAAGTCAAAATAAGGACACTTGATATTACCGATGAGGGACTTCAAAAAGAGGTTAACTGTACCTTTTCGACCTGGTTTCAAAAATACATAAGTAACTGAGATAATATGTTACGCGGCTACCATTAAAATATATGCAAGTAAAACATTTAAATTATTATTATTTGTTTACATGTTTTACTGCCTGAAACAACACTTACAAATGAGAGCATTCGTTATTTGGCATTGGGACCGAAGTGTTTGCCATTGATTATAAAAGAATAGAACAATTTATATGGAAGGACTGGACTTTTACTTCACAACACAAACTCGCTCGTACAAAGAAAGCCTAGGGACAAAAACCTAGGTACAGCAGTCTAAGTACGATTTTTTAGTTTTGATTCTAGGGGGTGACGGTAGAGGCTCGGGAAAGCGACGGCCGCTCTGCCTTACTCCTTGGACGATCAGACGTAGCCTTGGCTCTGATGAAGAAATGCTCTCTGGATGGGAAGACTCTTCTGTGCGCACCTTTTTGTTTCTCCGTGTGTCTAGCCGGGTAGAGAGGATCTTTTTTGTAAGGGAATGGCACCTTGCTATATTCTTTTTCCTTGTTTCTCTGGATTCGATCCTTTTACAAGGGAATGGCACCTTGCTATTTATAGGAGTGGGGGTATAATCATTAGGGTTTGCAATGATCCCCTCCTTGAAAATTCGACGGCCAATCATCTGGGCCACTAATCTTGATTGTATTACATCTGGGCAATTGATTCTTGATTGCGCCAAATCTGTATGGACAATTAATGTTGATTGTAATGAATTCTCATAATCTGTTATGACAAGCTCGGATCTCCCGCCACGTGTTCCATTTACTTAATCACAACAAATCTAATTTAATTTGAGTAATAATGGTAATTGCACGAAATCTGGTTGTCAGGATTTGCGAGCAGCCATAACTCCGAGGGGATAAGACAGCCACGTGTCTCAACATGTTATGAGGATCGCCACGTGTCTCAACCGTCATAAGTAGGGAGTCTGGCAGAGCCGCATGAGTGTGGTCTAAGTGAACCGCATACGGGTGACTCCCAAGTCCTAGCCGCATGAAGGTAACCACCACATGGGCGCAGCAGCTTCGTAAAGGAGGCAACCGCATGAAGGAGGCAGCCGCATAAAGCGGGCAGCCGTATGAATGGGGCAGCCGTATGAAGGACACGGCCGCATGAAATGGGCAACCGCATAAAAAAAGCAGCCACATGAAGGATACAGCCGCATGAAGTAGGCAGCCACATGACGGATACAGCCGCATGAAGAGGACAGCCGCATAAAGAGGACAGCTACAAGAAGAATACAGCCGCATGAAGTGGACAGCCGTATGAAGGATACAGTAGCATAGGGGTACTTGGGACTTGACGGATCTGTCAGTTATAGAAGATTTTCTTCTTTTTCCAAGGGGCACGCCATTATTATTTCGGCTTTATGGCAGAGCTGTCATTCATTGCGTTAAAGCTGTCATTCATTGTGTCAGAGCTATCATCAGAGCAATTAATTGGAAAACTGCTTTATGGCCAGTTGTAGAAGCGGACAGCGTATGGCCACGTGTCTTTGTCTGTGCCGCATGGAGCTGTTGGGGAATATCGAGCCGCATAAAGTTCTGAAGGATTCCTGAGCCGCATAAGGCTCCTTCTGTTTAGAGCCGCATGGGCTTCTCTTGTCTTTTTCCATGCTTCTACAAGACCCCCTTCAAAGTTTTCAATTTGCAAAATTAAAATGCTTTGAATAAGAAGCATGGCTGTGTATAAGCTCTTCTAGCCGCAGAGGATATTTTGACCGCATGGCCTTTCTAGCAGCATGGACATACTAGCCGCATGAACTACTCTGGCCGCATGGATCGCTTCTGGCCGCATACTGTTCTCTCTGCCATGCAGGCGACATTAATTGCTCTTGATTCGTTATGATTTGGAGCCGTCTTTAGGGAGAATCCCAAGAGTCGATCCATTAAATACTAGGATTTCGTGCTTTGATGAATCTTCTTTATGAGAGGGGACGAAATCCTAGGAGTCGGTTTTGTCTGCAGCACGAGACTCGGAGCGTTCATCAATCCATGTGTCTCGTCCTTGGCCTCATATAAATAAGAGTAATTCAGAGAGAGAAACTCTTTACTCTCCTTCCCAATTTAAGCACTTCTTGCCCTAACTGTCATCCTCTTCTTCTTCTTTCTTTAATCAACAATGGCTCCTAAGTCTTCCAAGGTTGCCTCTGCTGCGGCGAAGGACAAGAAAGCTGCTTCCTCGTCGGCCACAGTGCCTGAAGTGCACTCCGACGTCCACCCCACCATTGCTGGTAAGGATGAACTCAGAACTAGGGCTATGTCGCATATTTATGCACGGGCCTTCTTCGTCTTCGCCTACTATGCTGTGTGTGCCTCCCGAACCGCATGGGGGTATACCCTATGTCTTGGCCGCATGAGGGTTTCATAAGCACTTCCTGGACTGAACCGCATAAGGACTTTCTGAATCGAACCGCATGAAGCCTTCTCAAACAAGATCGCATAAGCCCCATTTTAGACTGTGTCGCATAAGGCTATGCTGAACTGAGCCGCATAAGCTCGTCTACCGCATAAGGCTGTGCTAAACTGAACTGCATAATGACCCTTCGAACAGAGACGCATAAGTCCTTATGAAACGAGCCGCATGAAGCCCTCTCAAACAGGGCCGCATGAGTTCGTCTGGATTGGGCCGCATAAGGCTCTGACCATCTAACTTTGTTTTTTTTTATTTTTGATTCTTGCAGCATCCCTACCGAAGGCTGAGATCATTGTGAAGGAAGAGCTGATGCCTCCTCTCAAACAAGAGTCATCGTTTGTTAAGGAGGAGGTGATACCAAAGATGGAGGAACATAAAGGAGAGCTGGCGCCCATTGCTGTAAAGGAGGAGCCCCAGTCTGACGGCGGTAGTACTGGAAGTTCTGACCTTTCTACTCCGGACGAGGATTTTGCTCAGGTAGATCCTTCATCTGCGAAATGGTTGAGGGATTGGTATATGCGCCCCCGCAACTAGGATTCGTGGGCTCCCATAAATATCCGTCTTTTGTCTTGATATTTCTGTCTGTATTTTGCTTCTTTTGGACATCAATGTAATCTTCTTCCTTTTTGTCTAAATGAAATAATAGAGAACTTTTCTGGCTTGCTCATGAGATGTAGTCATATGAATGTAACCGATTTCGAATGACCGGAATACATTTGCTCTATTTTTTGCTTGTCGTAGTTGCCCCAATGAGAGATTTTTTGTGAACCTATTATCCTTGGCGTACCCTGGTTCTGGATATGGATAATAAATTGGGAGAGAACCAACATATTTACTCAGAGGTGATGAGGACATGGTAAATATGAGGATTTCTTCGATGGAGCCTTCCTACTCAGAGGTAATGAGGACATGGCAGGAGTGGGTTCCATGAAGGGGTACATAAAACAACTCAGAGATAGCATCGACATGGAAGTTCTATGTGAGGGGGCTGTTTGTTTTTGATGAAAGGGAAACAACTCAGAGGTAACATCGACGTAGTTGTTTCGGAGAATTTGTGGATCTGTTACCCTGGGCATACCTTGGTTTTAGGTACGGACAACAAGTTTGAGAGGGATACCTAGAACAACTTTACGATTTGTGGAAGTTCTTGGTATTGAAAGAATGCCAGGGAGCAGCTGGGCTCCCAAGACATGATAAGAAAAGAGTGGCATGTACTAGAAAATTTAGTACATCATTTGTGGTCGACAGTGGACATTTGTGGTCAACAGAGGACATTGGCGGTTAACAGAGTACATTTGTGGTCGTCTGAGATCATTTGTGGTCAATAGAGGACATTTGTGGGCCTATTATCCTTGGCGTATCCTGGGGTTTTTTTGGTACGGATAATAAGTCGAGAGAGAACCAGCATACTTACTCAGAGGTAATGAGAACATGGTAAATATGAGGGTTTCTTCGATGGAGCCTTCCCACTCAGAGGTAATGAGGACATGGCAGGAGGGGGCTCCATGAAGGGATACATAGAACGACTCAGAGGTAATGAGGACGTGGAAGTTCTATGTGAGGGGCAGTTTGTTTTTGATGAAAGGGAAACAACTCAGAGGTAACATCGACGTGGTTGTTTCAGAGAATTTGTGGATATGTTACCCTTTTTGTGCACTGGAAGTGCGGGTATTGGTTCATGAGGAGGGAGCTCTTTTATGAGGAAAGTTCAGAGGTATGATCATACATGACTTACTACCTAAGAGATATGATATAGATTCATCTGTAGTGATCAGAATGTAAGTTCAGCGGTACCTACGGGTACATAACTCGATAATCTGGAGGATTTGGAGTCAGTATTTGAGTTTAGCGGTACGAGAGGGTACATGACTCGTCATCCTGGAAGATTTATAGTCGGGATGTGAGTTCAGCGGTATCAGCGGATACATAACTCATTGCTGTGGCAGATTTGTAGGCGAGATATGAGTTCAGCGGTACCAGCGGGTACATAACTCATTGTTGTGGCAGATTTGTAGGCGGGATGTGAGTTCAGCGGTACCAGCGGGTACATAACTCATTACTGTGGCAGATTTGTAGGCGAGATGTGAGTTCAACGGTACCAGCGGGTACGTAACCCGACAACTTGGGGAATTTGTATTTGGAATGTGAGTTCAGCGGTACCTGCTGGTACGTAACTCGTTATTCCGAAAAATTTATAGTCGGAATGCGAGTTCAGCGGTACCAGGGGGTACATAACTCGACACCATGGCAGATGTCGTTTCAGACGTAATACTTCTTTAGGAACTTGCTGTTGATGGGTAACATGAGCAAGTCTCTATTTTGTTTTGCGAGGCGGTAAGCTCCATTGGAGAATACAGCGTCGATGATGAACGGGCCTTCCCACTTTGGCTGGAACTTGTCGGCGGTTTTGTGAGTCATAACCATCGACCTCCGAACTGCCAGAACGAGATCGCCCACTGGGAATATTCTGATTTTAACCTTTTTGTTGAAGGTTCCGGAGATAGTACCTGGTACAGCTCAATTCGCTATTGAGCTAACAGGCGCTTCTCATCTAGGGCCTCCAACTCTTGCAGTCGACTATGGTGTTTATCATCCGTTGTCAACCGATAGGTGAGAGCGATACGAAGCGACGGAATTTGAGTCTCCAGTGGGAGAATTGTCTATATACCAGAGAGAATGGTGTATTCCCGGTGGCCGTTCGTACTGTAGTATGGTACGCCCATAAGCATTCGCCCAGCTTTTCATTCCAGTCACGTTTGTTTGATGACACGAACTTCTTGAGAAGCTTGATGATTGTTTTGTTGAACGCTTCAGCCAGACCGTTAGCCGCTGGGTTGTATGGTGTTGAAGCAATATTTTAGATTCGGTATTTATCGCAAAAACGATAGAAGGCATGGCTTGTAAACTGCGGACCATTGTCGTGGATGATCCTTCGTGGCAGTCTAAAGCGGTAGATAACGTGATACTTGAGGAAGCTGATCACGTTTGAAGTCTTGACTTCTGCCAGCGGAATAGCCTCCGCCAATTTGGAGAAGTAATCTGTGATTGCGAGTATGAAACGATGTCCTCTGGATGAAGGTTGAGTGATCGGTGATGTCCATTCCCCATGCTTCGAAGGGCCAGGATGCCACCGTCGGATGTAGAAACTCCGATGGCTGATAGATGAAATCTGCGTGGACTTGACAGGCTTTGCATTTTCGTGCATAGTCTATTGCGTCTGCAACCATTATGGGCCAGTAGTAACCCATTCGGCAAAGGCGATCTTGTAGTTTCGGGCCAGGCTGATAGGCCCCACAGATGCCGTCATGAGCTTCACGTACGACTTCTTTGGCTTCTATATTCGACAGACATCGAAGCAGTAATCCATTGTATGATCGCTGATATAGCATTTTTGTCTCTGTATCGTAGAAGAATCTGAGGAAACGTCTTCTGAAAGAAGTGGCTTCCTTCGGATCCTTTGGTAGGTTGTCGTAGACTACAAAATCGATGAATGGTTATCTCCAGTCTGGTGCTTCATCGACTGTTCGCGTGGTGTAACTCTCAACACATTAAACATTATTCCTGGGACAGACCAACTCATGGCCTATAATGTCAACCAAATGATGAGCATGATTCGGAATTGCTAAGGAAGCGGCAATGCCTGCTAGGGCATCGGCTTCAATGCTCTGGAGCCTGGGAACGTGCTCTATGAAGAACCCCTCCAGGGACGAGATGATGTCAACTGCTATTTGGTGATAGGGGATCATATCTTCATGACGAACTTCATATGAACCTCGGATCTGATTGACGATTAGCTGCAAATCGTCGTATGCTTCAAGGTACTCTACCCCTAGCTCTTTTACAAGTTGGAGGCCAATGACCAAAGCGTTGTACTCGGCCACGTTATTTGAATAGGGCTCCATAAGGGAATAAGCTCGATTGATCACCAACCCGGTGGGAGAAATTAGCTCTATTCCGACTCCAGCGACGATGTTGCCCTTAGGCCCTGTTCTAGAAGCGCCGTCGAAGAACATTCGCCATATGGTACCATGGGAGGCCATATTTGAATTAGCGACCTCGTCTGGAATCTCTTCGTCTATTTTGGTTGACTCCGAACCTGGATGAGCTGCTAAAAAGTCTGCCAGAGCTTGACCTTTAACAGTCTTTTACGGAACGAAGATCATGTAGTAGGGGGACAATAATATCGCCCAGGTAGCGAGACGAGAGCTGAGTGCGCCTGGTTTAGTCATGAGGACCCTGAGGGGGTTGACTCTTGATATGACGTAGATGGTTTGTCCTGTGACGTAGTGTCGCATCTTCTGAATGGAAAACACCAGAGCAAGGCACTCCTTCTCCACGGCAGTGTATCGATGCTCCGGTCCCATCATCATTCGGCTGATGTAATATATAGCTTGTTCATGGCCTACATCGTTGTTTTGTGCTAGCAGAGCACCGAAAGAATGTTCCATCGCTCGTACATAGAGCAAGAATGGTCTTCCATCAATCGGGGCTACCAGGACTGGAGGGTTCGTCAGGTATTCTTTGATGCTGTCGAAGGCACGCTGGCATTCTTCATCCCATATAAATGAAATGCCTTTCTTCATAAGGTGGGTGAATGGTTGACATCGTCCGGAGAGGTTAGAGATAAACCTCCTGATGTAGGCTAGCCTCCCTTGAAGGCCTCGGAGTTCACAAAGATTTCTCGGGGGACCCATCTCCATGATTGCATTCATCTTCTCAGGGTCTACGTGGATACCCTGGGAGGTGATGATGAAACCCAAGAACTTTCCGTTGGATACGCACAAGAAGGATTTTGTGGGATTCATTTTCAAATTTTGCGCTCGCATTAGGTCGAACACTGTCCTCAGATCATGCAGATGATCTTCCTAAGAGCGGCTTTTGACGGCGATGTCGTCAACGTAGCATTCCACTGTCTTGTGCAAGTGGTCTCTAAAGATGATTCTCATAGCTCTTTGATAGGTGGTGCCAGCGTTCTTTAAACCGAAAGGCATGACTGTGTAACAGTATGTGCCAATCAGTGTTCGGAATAATTGTGCTTCTCGTCGTCGGGAGACATCTTGATTTGGTTATATCCCGAGAAACCATCCATGAATGATATTCACTCGAAGGCGCAGGTGTTGTCAATTATAATGTCCGTGATAGGGAGAGGGAACTCATCTTTAGGACACGCCTCATTCAGGTTGCGAAAGTCGATGTAGATTCGAAACTTTCCACTTTTCTTGAGGATCGGTACTATGTTGGCGACCCAGTCAGGATGTTGTTCCTCACGGATGAAGCTGCTGGGTATCAGTTTGTTGACCTCAGCTTCAATGGCATTCATGACGTCGGGACAAAATCGTCGCTGCTGTTGTTTGACTGGTCTTGCATTCGGACGGATGTTGAGTTTGTGAAGTACAATCTCGGGGTTTAGTCCTGGCATATCGTCGTAGCTCCAGGCTAACACGTCGATGTATTATCTGACGAGTTGCAGTAGTGATTGCCGCTCTTCGTCTGTTAGATTCTTGCTGACGAAGATGGGCTTTGGAGAGGACTCATCACCGAGATCAACTTGTACAACCTCATCTTCGGTAGAAGGTTCTCTTTGTTCGAACCGCTTCTTCCATTGCGCATCTAGCTGTTGTGCCCACGGCTCTAACTCAAGAAGTTTAGGAATGTCTTCATCTTCTTCGTAGGCATCGACAAATGCCATATTGATGAACCAGACTTGCCTGAGCATGTCCCCGATGCTGACATCTGAATCGGAAGTAGGTGATCCGGCTGAGTGTAAATGCCAGTCGTATTCCTCGTTTGAGCTTTCAGGGGTTGTTGCCGGTGTAACATAACCTAGCCCACATCTGGTTTTGTTGTAGTAGTCTCGTGGTTTCCTAGCCGGGACCAGCGATTGTAAGGGTAATCGCCGTCCAGTGCCGTAGTTCAAGCCTGGTGTAGTTTCCAGATCATATCCTTATTTTTGCATAAGGTACTTGGATCAGGGACTATACAGATAAAGGGACAATCTTCCGGTATCGGGTTCGAAATCAACTTCTTCTACCCTAAAGGGTTGTAGATCATTATTCTGGCCGAAGATGATTGGATGGTCTTCTCCCTCGACTATGCGGTAAGCGTCTTCCACTGGAGTAAGTGGGTTTGCAGTGTAGACGTTTGTCACTTGTATGTGTAGGTGAGTGCCTATACCGTATTCCATTGCATACATTGTACAAAGCTTATTAAGCTCGAGGTAGTTCAAAGACAGCCCTTTATTGATGAAGTAAGGTATCTTTTCCAGTGGGATTACATCATCTGCGGATGGTGCCTCAGTGTAAGCAGCCACATACTTGGCCAGTTCTGACTCTTCTTCAGCTGCCCCCTGTGTAAATGAGGACTGAGAGGGTAACTTAGGCAGCTTAATCATCAGGGGCTCTATGGGTTGAGCAGAATGTGGAGTCTTTGGTGTATTAGCCACCTCCAGCTTGGTGGTCGGTGTTAGGCGGGGAGTTGTTGGCTGGCTAGCAGTCCCTTGCTTAGCGCTCGGCTGCCGATTCATCCTGGAAAGACGAATCGTCATTGGCTTGACAGAGGGATTGACCTCCTCTGCTTGTTGCTGGCTAGCTTTAGACAGCCTGATTGTCAGTAGCTCTGTCGTGGGTCTTGGTACTTGGCCAGACCTTGGTAGTCGGACTACCATGTGTTCCTCCTGTGCAGAGAAGCTAATTGCGTCCTTACGCAGAGTGGCTGTAAGGGGCATAGTTATGCCAGGTTTGCGGGCTTGGAGGTGGATCGTCAGAGGTTCTTCTGATCCTGATGCTGCTTCAGTTTGAGCTTGAGTATCTCCTTCGGCGAGATGCTTCTTCAACTTCTCATATAAGTATGAGTCTGAGTAGTAGGATTCGACCCCTTTGAAGGGATCGATGTAGGCAAATTCTATTCTCACGAAGCCGTGCTTGTCGACGTACTTGAAGCACTGGTACAGTGTGGAGGGCACAATCACGTAATCGTGTATCCAAGGACGCCCCAGGAGAATATTGTAGGAAGTGTCCTCATCTATGACATAACATGTTACTTCTGACTGAAGGTTGCCGATTTGGAACTTTAGGCAAATCTTCCCGATCGGGTAGCTCCTGCCCGAATTGAAACCGCTGATGGCGGTGCTTGTTGGCGTCAGGCGATGCTTGGGATGCGCAGATGGTGTAGTAAGCTTTTTGGGATGATGCTTATGGAAGAACCGGGATCAATATGCATCCGATCTACCTTGATATCGCCAATGTACCCAGTATAGTACAGAGGACGATCGTGCAGGTTGGTTTTGATGAGCATATCTTACAGAGTGAAGACAATGTTCGGCGTTGACCCTGTGCAAGCGCTGTCCTGGAGATCTGCAGGCGAGCTTTCCCTAGTGAGGTTGGACTGAGCTAGATATGCGTCGGCATTCTGAAGTGCCTCGCTTAGTGCAACGCAAACATCCTTGGAGAGTCTCAGGAGTTCGTATAGCGGTAGTTTGGCCGATGTGTTGGCCAATTGTGCCAAGATGTCAAAGTTGTACGGCCTCTCCAGGCCATGAGGCATCTCCCTTCAGAGTGGTTTGTCGAAGCGGGTCTCCTTCGGCCTAGGCTTGTCGGTCGTCGAAGGCTACGAAGGTCCGGGAGCATCAGCGGCTGTCGGCTGATGGTCCTCAGCTGAGTTACCCGGTGGTGGTTGGGTTTGTGTGCCGAAGCGGGTAACAACAACAGTAGTTTCCTCGACCTCTGTCGAGATCGTGCGGCATGATTTGACTTTTCTATTCTTCTTCTTATTGGTAGAGGAAGGTGCGGACTGAGTCACCTCAGGTACCAAGTCCGGATGGACCCACATGATCTCCCCTCGTGATGTGGTAAGGGGCACTAGACCAGCAGCTTGGTCTCGGGGAGGTGGAATGTTAGCAACCTCCATGCTTGCTCGAAGGACAGGTACTACTCCGTCTTGAGTCTTTGTCGGAGGGAAGTTACCGAATTGTACTGACACCATGTTGGCTGCTACGGTTACCTCTTCGAAATTAATGGCCAGGGCTTTAGAATCGATGAGATGCTGGATGTATCACTTCAGTTGGTAGCAATCATGTGTGGCATGGTGGACATAGCGATGATAGTGGCAGTATTTGGGGTTCTCTAAGTCTGCCAGACGAGGCTCACGCCTGGAAGGAGGGAGCTGAATTCGTCCTCCTTGGATGAGCACGTCTAAGATGGGTTTAACATGGCCATCCTCGAAAGAGTAGGTCATCTGAGGCTACTGCTTTTCTGCTGGCTTTGATTCGAGCTTTGGGGCTGTGTCGGCCACCATAGCTTGCTTGCCCTTGTTGTCTCGGTTGCTGGAAGAGTTACCACCGTTGTCGTTGTTGACGTTAGGGCATTTACCCTTGTCTTCCCCTTCCGAGATGTGCAATCCTAGTTGGCGGGCTTTCTTTACCTTGTTTTATGCGCCAGTAGCATTGATGATGAACGACTTCCAATCCTTGAATTGACTTTTGTCCATCCAGAGGCTGATTGTGGGAAGCAGTCTCTTTTGGCAAATTTCAATCAAGGAGGAATCAGGGTTACCGGAAGGCAGCTTCATTGCGGTTTGGCGAAACCGCTCGATATAGTTTCTTGTCAGCTCCTTTTCTCCCTGAACAACATCCGTGAGGGTGGACATTATCACGTCTTGTCCTACTTCGTAGAACCTCTCCAGGAACATACGTTTGAAGCCAGTGAAGGAGTGGATGCAATTGTCCAGCAAGTTGCGGTACCAGTCGAAGGTGACCCTCTCCAATGCTCCGATGAACAGCCGCGTAAGGATGGCGTTGTCATGAGGCAGATGGTCGATTGTGACTTCGAAGTAGGTGATGTACCTGCTTGTAGATGTCTTCCCATCGTATGGATTGATATGGAATGGTTTATATTTTGGTGGGAAGGGGACATCTCTCCACGCAGCGGGATATGGTTGTCGTATCCTGAGGTCTTGGCAGTTTTTTCGGGCATAAAACATGGTCCGGAGCTCCTGGACATCTCTTCTTCAGGAGGATTATCGCCCGGGTTTGGTGCAGCTAAGTTCGAGTCTGCATTGACCGCGGGACCCAAGCTTGTTTGGCCAGGCATTCTTTCTTGCAGAGCTGGAATGGCCGCTTTGATCTCGTCCACAGACTTGACCAAAGCATGTAGTATGGCCTCTAGAGTGTCGATGCGTTGGCGATCACTGGGGCCTTCTTGGTTGCTGTCTGTCAAGAACACCGTCCTCACATGATGAGAGATGGAAGGAACGGTAGAGGACGTGCCTTCTGAGTCATACCCTTGTACAGAGAAGTCGTCCGGGTATGTGGGAATGTTTTCATCTGGTTCGGACTCAGAAAGAGTGGTACCCCCAGCTTCAGAGCTTGCCTCATCTTGGGAGTTGGGGACGTCCTCGGGGACGTCGGAGTATGCCATATCTGTTGGGTGAACTGTTTCCCCTGGATTGTCTTCTTGGAACACCGGATTTTCGTGGATGTTTGGAGGAGTGCTACCCCCGGCCCCGATGCCTCCAAGTGCGGCAGATTTTGTCTTTGAGCGGGTACCTTGGTAAACTCCATCTGTAACGGTAGCAGACAATCGTTTAGAAGAAAGTTTCTTGGTTACGCCGGTTGAAATTTTCGGGCTGGAGACATTTGTTTTTTTCCCTCTACTACTGCCAGGAATCTTCAGAGCAGAATTGCAAGAGGCGACGAGAAGCGTCCAGTCTTCTGAGCTTGGGTGTTACAACCTTTGGAAGACGGCCTGCCGGTCTTTTTGTACTGCTACCTTGTTGCAGCAGCAGTTGACAATGACTTGGGTGCATTGATGTCCTTGACTGGACTCTTTGCACGTCAAATCTTCATCTCTTTCCTTGCGCTTGTGAAGAATCACGTTGCGCAAGTCACCTGCTTGGTGGGCTGGGGAGTCCTGAGCACATGAGTGTGTTGGCCTCCTGCCTGCTCCATGATGTGGGGGTAGCGCGAGTACTTGTCCTGATCCTTGTTGGGAGATTCTTGATAACTATCCCGTTCGTTGGCCGCCGGGGGCTGGATACGGGTAGTTCTGTGCAACTTTCCATCTGGGCCTGAGTGATAGTCAGCGGGACGCTCTAGTGGTCGGAAGTTGGGACAGTCGACTGAGCTCGTCGAGCCCGCGCTGCCCGAGATATCTTCCTTCTAGCACCTGAGAGTGTGTTGTAGGAAGAGTCCAAGCTGGTCACAACAGAGTCTGGCATATGCTTCAGAGAGCCTCCATGGTCAGGACCGTACGAGAGGCGGTCAAAGATTGACCGTGAGCCGATGGAGTATATGGTATACGGCTAGTATCGGTGGCCATGCAGGCTGTAACACCCAGTTTCTAAAATGAGGGTAATTTTAAAATTTTGTATTTTAATTTATTTAATTATGGTATTTAAGATTTTCTATGATTTTTATTAATTTTTAATCATTTTAAAACTATTTTAAAATTATGACTTATGATTTTGGTGTTTGGCTAGTGTAACCTTGGTGACTGTTGACCTAGAGCCTAGCCATGTGATTAGGATGTTTAAATTAGTACATTTTAGCCTAGAGGGTATTTTGGTCATTTTAGGATTTAATTGAATTATTTATGATTTATTGGAATTTGTGTGATTTTAATTATTATTTAAATAAGTGCTATGTGCTATGAGGGGTTTTAGCCTAGTGAAGCCTAACCTAGAAGCTTAGACTTAACCCATGGGCTAAGTAGGATAGTTAACTTAAGTTGAGGGTAGAAATTATCAAGTTAGAAATCAAATGGGAGTTTTAGTCATGAGAATTGATTTTTGAGAATGGGCCCTTAGAAACTTAGATGTAACTTGACTTAGAGAGGGAGGCCCATGGCCCAACTAACTAAACCCTAACCCTAGCATTTATGACCAGCCACCTAGGGATCCACACTCCTATTTAATGTCTCCTCAAACTTAGGGCTAGCCTCCTTAGAAAAATAGCAAGTTGAAAATAGAGGTAAAACCCTTTCTTCCCCAATCCATAACTCCTCCATTTCAACTCCTTTTTCTTCCTAATTTCTTGCAATAGATTCTAATATCTGTGTTTTTGATGACTATGGTGAGAAATTCCAGGGAAGGGACAATTTGGAAGAGTTTGGGTAGCTTGAGGAACAACTCACTTTGGGGCTTTTTGAGCCATTTCAAACCTATAGGTAAATCCCTATTCTCTCCACTAAATTTTGATTTCTCTGTATGGTTAGGAAGTCCTAGGTGTCCTCTCTCTGTTGGTATAGGTTTTGTAAAGTTTTGTGTCCGTTTCGTGTCCGTATCGGACACGTATCCAATAGGATACCTAGGTGTTTGTAGAAATGCCACATAGGATTTAATTTTTGAATTTTTGAAATGTGATTGCATAGATCTGTAGATCTTCATGTGTGGATTAACTTTTGTGAAGGGTGTTTGGTGTTTCATGTCGGTTTGTGTCGTGTTTTTGTCCTTGGACACGCTGCACGAGCCACACACCTGTGTCCTGCCTATCGGGGGCTAGAACACGAGACACAGGACACGTCGTGTCCTAAATTTTGGCGTGAGCCTAGGGGCAACGACTGTCACCGTGCTCCCAAAATTTGGGAGCACCTCGTGGAGTGTGCGTGGCGCAATCATCCCCGCAGTGGCCGTACGCGAGCTACTGTGCGCGTGCACAGGCACGACTGACACGCGTATTGTGTCGTGTCTGTGGGACACGTGGACCCAGTGCAGTATGTGTCAGACCTAGGGATAACCTAGGTGAACCTCTGGACATGAGCACGTGTCGTGTCGTGTCGTGTGTTGCGTGTTACACGCGCGTGCACGCGTGCACGACGATTGTGGTGCACTGTTTGGGTCTGTGTTTGTGCAGTTGATTGGGATACGTTTTTTGTCCAATTTTTGGACACGGGGACACTCTCATATACCCTCACTTGTATGTCCTAATTTACCAACCCTTTGTTTGGTTTTTAGGTATGATTTTGAATTCAAAATTTAAATTTCCTATGAGCTATGATACTACACTGATACCTTGAACTGAAAATGGATTTTTCAGATTTTAATTTGTTTCATTAACTGTTAGATGCTGTTAGTTGTAGGAATCAGTTCACCTACATGTTAAGTAATAATGTACATGACTACTTGTCATTTTTGGGTGTGAGTTTGGGATCGAACTATTGAATTTCCCTTTTGAATACTGTCAATACCTGAGAATGTTCTTTTCTTCATGTAAACTGAATACTAAATGAACCTGAGAAGTTTTCTAAGTGGAAGCCTGAAGAATTATGTTAGTTTAATTTTGGTAGTTACATAAAAACTGAACCTGGGTCAAGTTATGTTTTGCTTCCATGAATGTTTGGGTATCCATATTGGTTCTCAGGTTTTGAGAAAACTGAGATTGGTTTTCCTAATCTAACATGGAATTTTGAGTCTCATAAACATGAGATGGGTTTTTTTTTTCAAGCAAGTGTACATATATGTATATTGATAGCTAACCTTCATATCGCATTACAAACCTGAACAGGTAAACCCCATGCCATTTCATTAAACTGTATTTAAATGAAATTTCGAATGTGAAGGTCTTTCGAAATTCCTGATTTGGTTCTAAATGAGTTAACAGTCATTTCAAAACCTGAGATTTTCCTTCTTCACTGAAAAATTCCTGCTTGCAATGGCACACACACTTTTGCAAATTATTTGAAGTCTGAGAACTGTGATATGCACACATGGACTGAGAACCCATGTTAAAATTTCCCACACACACATATCACAAATGCCCACACATACACACTGTTTGTAAACTGAATACCTGAAACCTGAAAAATAACTGTCACACATATTTAATCCTGTCATATTCAATTCTGTTTACGATATGAACCTTGTTAACTATTTCCTATACACTTCCATGTGTAGTAGACACACACAGGCACCCTTCTCATTTTTTTTCCTAATTTACAGTCATTCACATGTCCTATCTAATCAATTGCCATGTTGTTTGAGTCCAATACACACCCTCACACTAACACACACCTTACACACATGTTAGTTTACAGGTTACACACACATAGCCACACATGACACACCATACCACACAGTTTTGTGTTTTCACACACATTGCCACACACACATGCTCATGTGACACCCTCTTATCTCTCACAACACACACATATATACACACACTCATAGCAATGCAATGAAATGAAGAGAAATGCCATGATTGATTAGAAATGCCATGTAATGTATATTACATATTCATGGTATCTATAGATTTGTATATTGTAGTATGGTATATAGGTGTAGCTTGTATATGTTAAACTTATGTAATGTGTATTTTGATAGCTTAGTTGGCATTGTGTTGTGGTTGTGTGCTAGCCTAGGTTTAGACTAGGGTTAGACCTAGAATGACTTGTTAGTCTAGGTTTAGACTTGGGATGGTTTAGTTGACCTAGTTTGACTAGTCTAGTTGACTAGAGTTGACCGAGTGTTGACTTTAGTCTAGTTTGACCTAGACAGCATGCAGATGCATAGTAGATTGCATTTATCATCTTATGTATACATCTTGACTTGTGTTGCTCTAACTAAGAGTCAGGTACCTCATCTCGGACAGTACGTTTACTTCGGACATTCAGATACGAGGCGAGTACATTCTCTGACCGTTTCATACTTGTCTGGATTTATATTCTTGCTCTAGATTACTGTACTTGATGCTGACACGATCATTATCACAGATTGGTACTATACGGATTTTCTTCTGAGATGTTATCTCCTTGTATTCACTAAATACATATTGTGATGTGCGTTTCACTTACATATTGTATTTATTGAATACCCTTATCATTTTACACTCATTGTGCATATTGTACTCTCATTATCACATTGAGCCATTGTATAAGCCATTGTACAAGCCATTGTATAAGGTAACGTAACTGAATTGGATCCTTGTGTATTGATTGGGGAGGGAGAGTAGAAGTGGTTATGTGATCAATCCTATTGTATAAGAAATTGTATATGTCCATTGTACACTCACGTACAAAGGAGTCCCATTTTATTGTATAACCTAACCCGTTTACATAACCATATTGTACTCTAAATCACAGTAGGCTTACAGTTCTTACTTATCATATTTAGATATTTTCTGTTATCAAATCTCTACTATTTTTCATATACTTCTTTCTTTCAGCGTTTCATGTACCTTACTCTATTGCATGCTTTATATTTCCTAACTTGATATGAACTGCGTGAGATGTTTTGTGCTCGCTCCTGTCCTGACTGGACCTGTTAAAAATATTACAGAGGATGAGGATGAGGCCTACATAGACACCTTCTATAGGACAGCTGTAGATGGCTCGTGTGACCCAGATTTCCAGCCTGATCCACTAGCTTAGAGACTGAGGCTCCCTAGTCTAGGTTTACTATTTCTGTCACTTGAGATCTAGAATGTATATATTCTTTTATATTCAGTAGTTGGGACTTGTATTCGGGATGTTATTGAGAAGTTATCTTAGACACTTAGACTCTCTGGTCATTATGTATTTTCTTCCATTCCAGTATTTATCTATCTATCTTTTCATCTTATCATTCTGCCTTAGATGTGATTGAGACAGTATATTGCTATGTTACCTCCATTCGGAGTGTATATACTGTACAGATACCTTTATATTGTTAGATGATTGACCTAGGACAGCGTTCTACCGCCGACACTGCGGCGTAGGCTGGGCGTTGTTACGTTCTCGTACCCTCACAGTGGGTGCGGGTCGTGACACGTTTTTAGTGGTGGCCTATGCAGGTCGAGTTTATGTAGTGGTATTCGAACTAGAGTATCACTACAGCCTGCAGTAGGAGTAGAATATTTTGAGGTACTCAATCATATTAGGAAAAGCTCTTAATCTGATTCTTGTTATCAAAATTCTTGCTAGTTTAATACTTTCTTTTGAAATAAACTGTCCTCCCTTGATTTATCGCTTCTTTTTCAGCAATTGATATCCTTGTTTGGTCTGTCTTCAGGATGGTGGAGACGCGGTTACAGCATACTATTTATGGGGATACTGTAGAGGGGACTGCTACCTCTCAGCCAGTTCAGCAGGGTCGGGAGGCTACAGCACCTGCTACCTCTACTCATATTGGGACTTCAGCAGCAGCAGCAGAGGGTATGCCCTCACCAGTTGGGAGGCAGGACCCAGTCATCCCAGAGGTACCGTTCCAGCAGCCGCCGCCTACAGGACATATGGATGCGGCACAGATGTTTGCGTACTTTCAGCAGTTTATGGAGATGTAGCAGACCCGACAGAAAAGGGGCATGGAGCTGGCCATTACGACAGTCGCAGCTTGACCAGTAGTCCAGTAGCCGAAGACACCTG
Source organism: Iris pallida (assembly GCA_029216955.1). Lineage (NCBI taxonomy): Eukaryota > Viridiplantae > Streptophyta > Magnoliopsida > Asparagales > Iridaceae > Iris > Iris pallida. The sequence goes on from JANAVB010028818.1 coordinate 43,027,533, forward strand.
GGATAGAGCAGTTCCAGAAGATGAGCCCCAGAGACTTCCTGGGGACGGAGGGGATTATATATGCTGACGAGTGGATCGAGCATATAGAGAAGATCTTCCACTTGGCCCGGATACCGGCAGATCTCCAGATAGAGGCAGAAGCTAGCCGGATGCGAGATCTTGCTCGCACCTGGTACCAGTCAGACCCCAGGGTGGGGGTAGCTAGGCAGACTTTGGAGCAGTTCAAGGGCTTCTTCAAGAAGAAGTTCTTTCCAGATTCAGCACTCAGAGCCTTGGAGTCGCAGTTCGAGAGCCTAGTCCAGGGGAGTCTTTCAGTGGAGGAGTACGCAGGGGAGTTTGGCTGCCTCGGCAGGTTCGTAGAGGGCTTGAGCGAGACGACGAAGGCCCAGAGGTTCTGGAAGGGTCTGGTCAAGGAAGTCAAGTCCTTGACCAAGGGCAACAGGGATGCCACTTTTGAGAAGATTTTGACAGGAGCCTTATTGGTAGAGGATGATCTTGAGCTGAGGCTCAAAAGGGGACGAGCCCAGTTGGGGGCAGCAGCAGCAGAGGACCGGCCAAGAGGCCGTACATTCAGCAACAGTTTCAGCAGCAGTACCAGCAGCCGAGGGCTCAGATACATCAGCTACAGCAGAGGCCTGTTCAGTATCAGGTACAGAGACAAGTGCAGTATCAGCAGGACATCGTGTGCAACTTCTGCAAGAAGCCAGGCCATTGGTGGAACGATTGCAGGAAGAGGCTGGATATGTGTTTACTTTGCAGTTCAGCAGAGCATTAGTGTAGAGAGTGTCCCAAGAACCCGACACCATTGGCTCAGATAGCACCAAGAGCTAGGGCTCCGGCAGGACAGTAGAGGGGACCACCATTGCAGACTCAACAGGAGAGGTTCGTACAGCATCAGCAGCAGGCCAGGGGAGGCCAGCTAGGGCGAGCTTTCGCCATGACAGCCGAGGATGCTCAGGCCGTGGGAGATCTAGTTGTAGGTTCCATTCTTGATTCAAATTCTACAATTACTGCCTTGAAATTCGATTCTCTCTGTTCCTTGTTGGTTGATCAATTCTGTCCTGTTGTTTTGTGTTATGTTTGATTTTCTTCTGAGATGAATCATATGGGCTAGGTCATCCAGTTATGGAATCTAGAATCTTTGATGGTCGTGTTTAGCTGGCATTGTGAGGACATATAGTCAGATTTAGGACGTATTTTCCGGGTGTGGGAATTTACGATTTTCGCTGCCAAGCATGCGACAACGCAAAAATTTTAAATACCATGATTCTAGAGGTATGTGCCTTAGTCAAGGACTCTGTGATTATCATAGCCTTGTTCACTAACACGACGAAGATTCTGAGTATCATAATTTTGGACAGACGCATATGATTATCTGACTGTATGATTGAGACTTTGATTGTGGGGGTGTTTGACCTAGAAGGACTACTATCATTTTAATTTCGAGGACAAAATTTTTATAAGGTGGGTAGGATTGTAACACCCAGTTTCTAAAATAAGGATAATTTTGAAATTTTGTATTTTAATTTATTTAATTATGGTATTTAAGATTTTCCATGATTTTTAATCATTTTAAAACTATTTTAAAATCATGACTTATGATTTTGGTGTTTGGCTAGTGTAACCTTGGAGACTGTTGACCTGGAGCCTAGCCATGTGATTAAGATGTTTAAATTAGTATATTTTAGCCTAGAGGGTTTTTTGGTCATTTTAGGATTTAATTGAATTATTTATGATTTATTAGAATTTGTGTGATTTTAATTATTATTTAAATAAGTGCTATGTGCTATGAGGGGTTTTAGCCTAGTGAAGCCTAACCTAGAAGCTTAGACTTAACCCATGGGCTAAGTAGGATGGTTAACTTAAGTTGAGGGTAGAAATTATCAAGTTAGAAATCAAATGGGAGTTTTAGTCATGAGAATTGATTTTTGAGAATGGGCCCTTAGAAACTTAGATGTAACTTGACTTAGAGAGGGAGGCCCATGGCCCAACTAACTAAACCCTAACCCTAGCATTTATGACCAGCCACCTGGGGATCCATACTCCTATTTAATGTCTCCTCAAACTTAGGGCTAGCCTCCCTAGAAAAATAGCAAGTTGAAAATAGAGGTAAAACCCTTTCTTCCCCAATCCATAACTCCTCTATTTCAACTCCTTTTTCTTCCTAATTTCTTGCAATAGATTCTAATCTCTGTGTTTTTGATGACTATGGTGAGAAATTCCAGGGAAGGGGAAATTTGGAAGAGTTTGGGTAGCTTGAGGAACAACTCACTTTGGGGCTTTTTGAGCCATTTCAAACCTATAGGTAAATCCCTATTCTCTCCACCAAATTTTGATTTCTTTTCATGGTTAGGAAGCCCTAGGTGTCCTCTCTCTGTTTGTATAGGTTTTGTAAAGTTTTGTGTCCGTTTCGTGTCCGTATCGGACACGTATCCAATAGGATACCTAGGTATTTGTAGAAATGTCACATAGGACTTAATTTTCGAATTTTTGAAATGTGATTGCATAGATCTGTAGATCTTCATGTGTGGATTAACTTTTGTGAAGGGTGTTTGGTGTTTCGTGTCGGTTTGTGTCGTATTTTTTGTCCTTGGACACGCTGCACGAGCCACACACCTGTGTCCTGCCTATCGGGGGCTAGAACACGAGACACAGGACACGTCGTGTCCTAATTTGTGGCGTGAGCCTAGGGGCAACGACTGTCACCATGCTCCCAAAATTTGGGAGCACCTCGTGGAGTGTGTGTGGCGCAATCGTCCCCGCACTGGCCGCGCGCTGTCGTGCGCGAGCTACTGTGCGCGTTCACAGGCACGACTGACACGCGTGTCGTGTCATGTCTGTGGGACACATGGACCCAGTGCAGTGTGTGTCAGACCTAGGGCTAACCTAGGTGAACCTCTGGACACGAGCACGTGTCGTATCGTGCCGTGTGTCACGTATTACACGCGCGTGCACGCGTGCACGACGATTGTGGTGCACTATTTGGGTCTGTGTTTGTGCAGTTGATTGGGACACGTTTCGTGTCTAATTTTTGGACACGAGGACACTCTCATATACCCTCACTTGTATGTCCTAATTTACCAACCCTTTGTTTGGTTTTTAGATGTGATTTTGAATTCGAAATTTGAATTTCTTATGAGCTATGATACTATACTGATACCTTGAACTAAAAATGGATTTTTCTGATTTTAATTTGTTTCATTAACTGTTAGATGCTGTTAGTTGTAGGAATCAGTTCACCTACATGTTAAGTAATAATGTACATGACTACTTGTCGTTTTTGGGTGTGAGTTTGGGATCGAACTATTGAATTTCCCTTTTGAATACTGTCAATACCTGAGAATGTTCTTTTCTTCATGTAAACTGAATACTAAATGAACCTGAGAAGTTTCCTAAGTGGAAGCTTGAAGAATTATGTTAGTTTAATTTTGGTATTTACATGAAAACTGAACCTGGGTTAAGTTATGTTTTGCTTCCATGAATGTTTGGGTTTCCATATTGGTTCTCAGGTTTTGAGAAAACTGAGATTGGTTTTCCTAATCTAACATGGAATTTTGAGTCTCATAAACATGAGATGGGTTTTTTTTCAAGCAAGTGAACATATATGTATATTGATAGCTAACCTTCATATCGCATTACAAACCTGAATATGTGAACCCCATGCCATTTCATTAAACTGTTTTTAAATGAAATTTCGAATGTGAAGGTCATTCGAAATTCCTGATTTGGTTCTAAATAAGTTAACAGTCATTTCAAAACCTGAGATTTTCCTTCTTCACTTAAAAATTCCTGCTTGCAATGGTACACACACTTTTGTAAATTATTTGAAGTATGAGAACTGTGATATGCACACATAGACTGAGAACCCATGTTGAAATTTCTCACACACACATATCACAAATGCCCACACATACATACTGTTTGTAAACTGAATACCTGAAACCTGAGAAATAACTGTCACACACATTTAATCCTGTCACATTCAATTCTGTTTACGATATGAACCTTGTTAACTGTTTCCTATATACTTCCATGTGTAGTAGACACACACAGGCACCCTTCTCATTTTTTTTTCCTAATTTACAGTCATTCACATGTCCTATCTAATCAATTGCCATGTTGTTTGAGTCCATTACACACCCTCACACTAACACACACCTTACACACATGTTAGTTTACATGTTACACACACAGCCACACATGACACACCATACCACACTGTTTTGTGTTTTCACACATATTGCCACACACATATGCTCATGTGACACCCTCTTATCTCTCACAACACACACATATATACGCACACTCATAGCAATACAATGAAATGAAGAGAAATGCCATGATTGATTAGAAATGCCATGTAATGTATATAACATATTCATGGTATCTATAGATTTGTATATTGTAGTATGGTATATAGGTATAACTTGTATATGTTAAACTTATGTAATGTATGTTTTGACAGCTTAGTTGGCATTGTGTTGTGGTTGTGTGCTAGCCTAGGTTTAGACTAGGGTTAGACCTAGAATGACTTGTTAGTCTAGGTTTAGACTTGGGATGGTTTAGTTGACCTAGTTTGACTAGTCTAGTTGACTAGAGTTGACCGAGTGTTGACTTTAGTCTAGTTTGACCTAGACAGCATACAGATGCATAGTAGATTACATTTATCATCTCATGTATACATCTTGACTTGTGTTGCTCTAACTAGGAGTCAGGTACCTCATCTCAGACAATACGTTTACTTCAGACATTCAGATACGAGACGAGTACATTCTCTGACCGTTTTATACTTGTCTGGATTTATATTCTTGCTCTAGATTACTGTACTTGATGCTGACACGGTCATTATCACGGATTGGTACTATACGGATCTTCTTCTGAGATGTTATTTTCTTGTATTCACTAAATACATATTGTGATGTGCGTTTCACTTACATATTGTATTTATTGAATACCCTTATCATTGTACACTCATTATGCATATTGTACTCTCATTATCATATTGAGCCATTGTTCAAGCCATTGTACAAGCCATTGTATAAGGTAACTAACTAAATTGGAGTCTTGTGTATTGATTGGGGAGGGAGAGTAGAAGTGGTTATATGATCAATCCTATTGTATAAGAAATTGTATATGTCCATTGTACACTCACATACAAAGGAGTCCCATTTTATTGTATAACCTATCCCGTTTACATAACCACATTGTACTCTAAATCACAGTAGGCTTACAGTTCTTATTTATCATATTTAGATATTTTCTGTTACCAAATATCTACTGTTTTTCATATACTTCTTTCTTTCAGCATTTCATGTACCTTACTCTATTGTATGCTTTATATTTCCTAACTTGATATGAACTGCGAGAGATGTTTTTTGCTCGCTACTGTCCTGACTGGACCTGTTAAAAATATTACAGAGGATGAGGATGAGGCCTGCATAGACACCTTCTATGGGACAGCTGTAGATGGCTTGTGTGACCCAGATTTCTAGCCTGATCTACTAGCTTAGAGACTGAGGCTCCCTAGTCTAGGTTTACTATTTCTGTCACTTGAGATCTAGAATGTATATATTCTTTTACATTCAGTAGTTGGGACTTGTATTCGGGATGTTGTTGAGATGTTATCTTAGACACTTAGACTCTCTGGTCATTATGTATTTTCTTCCATTCCAGTATTTATCTATCTATCTTTTCATCTTATCATTCTGCCTTAGATGTGATTGAGACTGTATATTGCTATGTCACCTCTATTCGGAGTGTATATACTGTACAGGTACCTTTATATTATTAGATGATTGACATAGGACAGCGTTCTACTGCCGACACTGTGGCGTAGGCTGGGCGTTGTTACGTTCTCGTACCCTCACAGTGGGTGCAGGTCGTGACACAAGCTGTCTGCATACGGCTGGTATGTGTAGCCGTGCAGGCTGTCTGTATACCGCTATCCTTTGTGGCCGCATGAACTTTCTGTATGTGGCTAGAAGTCATGGCCGTGTAGCTGTCTGCATACGGCTAGCAGTTCTGGCCGCATGAGTTTTCTCCATGCGGTTGACAGTTGCGCCAGCATGAGCTTTTCCCATGCGGTTGGCGCCCTTATACGGCTCGGATTGCACAGAGTTCCTCTTTGCCCCTGCAAGCCCAGCATCATAGTGTTTTCTTCTGCCGAACTTGGGGACAGTAGAGTCCTCTCTGGTCTGAAGTGGGGTCGTACGCGAGACTTCTCTGTTGTTTCGAGCAACAGAGAGTACTTCTTCGAGAGCTTGGGGAGGAGAAAATAATTTGGGTCTCCACTCCTTGCGGGCCTTCTTCGTGCAGTCTCGCTGCTGGACCGGGCCAGCGCTCCCGTCGGAGAGTATTTCTTCAAACACCTGCTGGTCGAACCGGGCGACCAACATTTGTTGAGTGGAGCCAAGTTTGGCTGTGTCTGATTGCGTCACCAACTCCTCAGCCGTAGAGAAGTTAGTCCCCAGTAGAGTCGTCATTGTGTTTGCCATTGATTATAAAAGAACAGAACAATTTATATGGGAGGACTGGACTTTTATTTCACAACACAAAACTCGCTCGTACAAAGAAAGCCTATGGACAAAAACCTAGGTACAACAGTCTAAGTACGATTGTTTAGTTTTGATTCTGGGGGGTGACGGTAGAGGCTCGGGAAAGCGACGGCCGCTCTGCCTTACTCCTTGGACGATCAGACGTAGCCTTGGCTCTGATGAAGAAATGCTCTCTGGTTGGGAAGACTCTTCTGTACGCGCCTTTTTGTTTCTCTGTGTGTCCAGCCGGGTGGAGAGGATCTCTTTTGCAAGGAAATGACACCTTGCTATATTCTTTTTCTTTGTTTCTCTGGATCTGATCCTTTTGCAAGGGAATGGCACCTTGCTATTTATAGGAGTGGGATGTGATCATTAGGATTTGCAATGATTCCCTCTTTGAAAAGTCGGTGGCCAATCATCTGGGCCACTAATCTTGATTACATTACATCTGGGCAATTGATTCTTGATTGTGCTAAATCTTTATGGGCAATTAATGCTGATTGCAATGAATCCTCATAATCTGTTATGACAAACTCGGATCTCCCGCCACGTGTCCCATTTATTTAATCACAACAAATCTGATTTGATTTGAGTAATAATGGTGATTGCACTAAATCTGGTTGTCAGGATTTGCGAGCAGCCATAACTCCGAGGGGATAAGACAGCCATGTGTCTCAACTTGTCATGAAGATCGCCACCTGTCTCAACCGTCATGAGCGGGGCGTCTGGCAGAGCCGCATGAGTGTGGTCTAAGTGAACCGTATACGGGTGACTCCCAAGTCCTAGCCGCATGAAGGTAACCGCCATATGGGTGCAGCAGCTTCGTGAAGGAGGCGACCGCATGAATGAGGCATCCGCATGAAGCGGGCAGCCGCATGAATGGGGCAACAGCATGAAGGACGCGGCCGCATGAAGTGGGCAGCAGCATGAAAGAAGTAGCCGCATGACGGACGCAGCCGCATGAAGTAGGCAGCCGTATGACAGATGCAGCCGCATGAAAAGGACAGTCGTATGAAGAGGACAGCCACATGAAGAATGCAGCCGCATGAAGAGGACAGCCGCATGAAGGATGCAGCCGCATAGGGGTGCTTGGGACTTGACGGATCTGTCAATTATAGAAGATTTTTTTTCTTTTCCCAAGGGGCACGCCATCATTATTTCGGCTTTATAGCAGAGCTGTCATTCATTGCGTCAGAGCTGTCATTCATTATGTCAGAGCTTTCATTAGAGCAATTAATTGGGAGACTGCATTATGGCCATCTGTAGAAGCGGACAGCGTATGGCCACGTGTCTTTGCCTGAGCCGCATGGAGCTGTTGGGGAATTTCGATCCGCATAAAGTTCTGAAGGGTTCCTGAGCCGCATAAGGCTCCTTCTATTTGGAGCCGTATGGGCTTCTCTTGTCTTTTTCCATGCTTCTACACGAAGAAGCATGCGAAGACTTGGCCAGGCTATGTCGTTAATGGCTTCAAGTTTAAGGCAGCTCAGCATGCTATAAATGTCGAATTTGTCAATGACAACTTTAGTACTAAGGATTCTGGTGTTTGTATAAGAGGCACCATCTATGACGACGAGCCAGACTTTGACTATTATGGAGTGCTTCGAGATATTGTAGATTTACAATATAGTGTCCCATATGATATGCATATTGTGATGTTCAAATGTGAGTACTTCGATACCACACCAAATATCGGTTGGAGAATCGATAAACAATTTGGATTCGTCGATATAAATTATCGCATGAGGTATAGAGGGTCCGACACGTTTGCGATAACAAGTCAGGCTGTTCAAGTACACTATACAAGCTACCCAAGACATCATAGAGATCGATTTGACTGGTGGGCAGTATGTAAGATTAAATTTAGGAATACATTCAACGTTAGAGACCCAGCATACCAAGGGGACGAGATCTAAAAGCCCTAATACTTGGGACAACAGTCGGATACCATGGATGTTGAATTAGAGGTTGATATACTTCCTGCTGAGGAAAATAGAGGGGAGGAAGAGGTTGATATACAAGACTTAGATGTCAACCAGGGGAGAAAGAGGCATCTTGTCCCAAGTATTGAGACTGGAGAAGAAGAAGAAGAAGAAGAAGAAGAAGAAGAAGAAGAAGAAGAAGACGAAGAAGAAGAACTTGATGAGGATGAGGATACAGATGAAGTCGACGATGAGGAAGAGGATGATGATGAGAATGAAGATGAGACCGAGGACGAGGACGAAGATTAAATATCAATATATTTCAGTTCATGTTTTTGTCGAGGCCGAGGCCAAGGATGATTCAGTTTAAATTAAACTTATGTATTCTTATTTCAGTTCATGTTTTTGTTGTTCGATCATCTACTTATTATATGATTTTCTTTCTGCAGATGGCACTCCTAGTCCTATTCATCTGGCCGGCACTCGTCGCCCTGCTGCTGGTATATATATTTTAGTTTAGTTTTATATTCATTTATAATTCTATATTATTAATTATGTTTATGTGTTCCATTTACAGGGCATGGTTGCGAGCACTCGTACTGGTGGTGCTGGCCGTGGTGGTGCTGGTGGTGGTCATGGGCATGGGCGTGGTGGTAGCGATCGTGGCCGCAATCCGTCTTCCCCGAATGTAAACTCCGATCCCGACCTGGAGAGCCCAGGCACAAACTCTTCCTGCCGTCAATCTACCTCAGTGCCACATTCATCTTCGTCGAGGCCTGCGACTCAATCCGCTAAAGGATCCGTTCTGCCACCGGATGCACCAGCGGATGCATCATCAGATGCAACAGCGGACCCAGCAGTTACTGCACGGTGGGCCCCGGAGTACCCCCGGATTTAGTTTCATCCTGTTACCGGGGAGTAAATGCGCGGACCCTCGGATCCTTCGACGCCACCAGAGAGGCCGATGGGCGAATTCCGACGAGAGATATGGCCCGCGGGTGAATCGTAAGTAAATTTAAGTTAATTTATAAAATTTGTTTCATTTATTCAAGTCAATAATCCAGTCGTTGCTTCTTTAAAGATTTTTCCCGTGGGATGTTGCCCGGATTCTAGGGCATATTATCCCGGATAACTACCATGTGTAACGCCCCAGTCCCAAAATACTTAGGACTAGGTACGTATCCATGCCAGCTGTATACGTACGAAGTACACTCCAATATTTGGAAAACTTGTATGTATACATAAGCTGTAAAATGCAGTAGAACCATAATAACTAAATCTCATCCACTAGATAAATAAATGATATAGAAGAAACTTTGAATTTGTCATGTATACAATCGTTGGACGGAGACAAAGTCCACTACCAACTATCTCAAATAAAATATACAAGAAGGAATAGATGAAATAACAAGACGAGCCAAGTGCAATCATCTTCGAAAGGATGGAGAAGATCTCAGCCCGACTAGAATACCTGCAATATCACAGAAGCACACACACCTGGAGAGATAACCCGGTCCTCAGAGGGACGTAACAAGATACAATAAACATGCCATATAAATACTGAAATAAAATATGCCACAATCAAAGAAAGTGACAAGACATAAATAAGGTACTCTAACCATACTAAAGTGAACATGCTGTTAAGAACAAACCTTTCGTCACATGAGCCCTGGCTGTAAATGGGATCTGGTATAGTCCCCACTTGGGCACCAGTAACCTAAGAGCATGACGTTCAAAAACGACAGTGGCTAACCTGAGAGGCTCATACCCGTATCTCCAGCGGAGCTTCCGGGTTACAAGGGAAGTGCAATCGAAGCCCATACGACAAGGAAATGTTCTCCCCACCCAATGTACCTGTCAAGTCGCATCCACGACCATGTACCTCTACTAACTGCTAAGTCTCCTAACACTCCTCCATTAGCAGTTAGCCCTAACGCATGCACATGGGGGATCAGCCCACATGTAAGAACCTCTACATGCTACTCATCTCACATATCCTCGTGGTATGACTGTGTCAAGGTATATGCAATACACTACAATGGTAGTCCCTCAACTCTAGGTCCATATGCAATCAAAGGATAAATAACAAAGTACATCTAATATCACTGAGTAGGCAGTAAATCAAGAACTGGAAATAAATGAAAAGTGATATGTAATAAAATGCAAACTAAAAATAAACAATATAATGGCAAGGTATCTTGCCTGAGGTTATGTGCAAAAGAGAATAATCCAGTAGCTCGAACAAACAAATAAATGAAGTAAGAAAAGCCAAATCCTGCAGGTGACTCTGGATGCTGCAACAAACATCACGAACAAGTTTAGAATAAAAGAAATGCCTAGGAAATGCCTGTCCAAAAGTTAAATTCTGGAACAGCGGCAAAATTGTAATTTCGGATCAAAACGATGTCCGCCGTTGGACCCGCTTTGCACCGAAATGTGCGCCAGAACCTTCGATCTCTAAAGTCATCAAACTATATGTCTATGAATTTGTTTTGATGAGACGAACACAACGGTATGTCCCATTTTGAATTCTGGTGGGCTGTGCACAAAATCGTCCGTTGAGTAGGATTATGGGCCCGCCAAAATAGCGTTCCGATCAACGGTCTCAGAATCGGACCAAACTTGGCTCACATGACCAGAAAAATATTTCGAGTCCAATGGCGCAAGTTCCATCGCGATATGATGAGTGTGCACAAAGTTGTGACTTAATTTGCAAAAGGTCGATAACGGGTATCTCGACGGATATGCACTGATTTCGTCGTGCACATGCAACGAAATCGGGTTTCGTCAGTTCCCACACGTCGAAAACATCCATATGCGCCTTTCGATGCGTATAGTGCGTGACCACGTCCCCGGTTTGTCGGGGCGCACGCCGTATCGAATATTTTTCCACTTTTTGAAAACAGAATTTACAATTTTTTTTGAAACTTTAACAACGTGTAACTTTCTACATAGTAGATGAAAAGTGAATCCAGAAGGTGAGTTACAATCTCGGTTATGTTGTCTTTGACAACCTTCAATTAGTTTATATGAAAGTTTAATGGACAGCGAGAAAAGTGGCCGACAAGTTGGTGTTTCAAAACAGTTATTAATATTTCGGAAAAGTGGTTTTTCTCAAACTTCGTCTCGATTTTTAGAGCAAGTTGGATGGCCATGTCGAAATCCACCAGGGGGATCTCGAAGAGGGTCATGTGGGCTTTCTACACGAATTTACGGATCGAAAATCGGAGTAGAATTGGCAGAGAAATTGATCGAAAAAATGGGATACCTTAAAGTGGGAATCTGTTGTTGTTGTCGATGGCTCCTTTGTCTTCTTCGCGAGCACGGCTTCGCCATGGTGCGTCCGAGCTTCGCCGTGGAGTGGGGAGGAGGAAGGAGGAGAGAAAGGAGGAAAGTGGAGGAAGAAATTTAGGGTTTTTCCAAAACATATATATATGTATCTAACTTATATATACATTTGTATAATAGGGAGGGGGTTCGGCCTACTGCTTGTAAGGGGGTTCGCCCCTTTCTTTGAGATGCTGCTGCTTAGTCTTTGCAAGGTGGGCGCGCAAGCTGCTACTAATTGTTGTGGTCGTCCTCTATGCAAGCTGCTACTTGCTTGGTTGGATGTGGGGGGCGCACAAAGCTATAGGCTTATAGCTGTTGCTGCTAGCATATGTGGTCGGTTCCCACAGGGTGGGGCCGACACATGTATACATTTTTTTTTCTTTTTTCTTATCATTTCTTTTCAAAAATCTTTTTAAATATAAATATCTATATATGTATATATCCATAAATACCCCCAAACAATCTATTTAAAATCCAAATACCATTTAAAAGTCAACTATCCAATTATTTAATATATTTGAGCATATCTACATATATATATAAATTCAATCCTTAATAAATCAACTCAAAATAATAATAATATTTAAATAGGAAAACATGTTTATTAAATCTCCCCAAAATAACTTTTATAATAATAAATTAATAAAAATTTCTCCAATGGGTGAACTGTACCACACACCCTTATGCGGGTCCAGGAACATGTACAATCTTGTAAAATATTATTTAAAAATAAAATATCAATAATTATACAAATATTTAAATAATTAGAAATTGTACATAAAATTCTAAAATAATTTAGAAGATATTTCTAAGTACATAAAATATGTCTACATGGCCACATTTGGTCACACTACCTGCTTACATGGGCTAAAATTTGGTTTGGGCCCAATTCGGACTGAATTGGACAAACCGGGTCATCTAAAAATCAATATATAAAATAATATTTAATTAAAATACTTTAAATAAGTAAATTCACAATTTGGTCTGGTTTTCCTAGTTTGGACATCACCATGGCTAGGCTTCCCCCGGCATGACTGGTACACTAGTCAAGGCACACTGCTACAACTTCCGTGCTAAAAGTCATGGTCGTCTAGTGCTCCAAAACTCAACAATGGCTAAGGTCATTGTAAAAAAAATAAATAAAACCATAAATTGTATAATTTTTTTAAGTCTAATAAAATAATAAAAATAATTTAAAAAATAGGGGTTTTACATCCTATCCAACTTACAAGAATTTTGTCCTCGAAATTTATGATTAATAGGGTAGATAGGGTTGAGGGATAGGAAGAGTTCGTCAATACCAAAATGCAATTAAATTTTGGAGGAGACGATAAAACGGCGTTCAATATAACCATGCATTAGAAAATTTGGGGAGTCGATATATACAAAAATATATCATGGTTATGGAATTGAATAAGAGTTGCTAGTGATGGTAAATTTTTTTTGATAATCCAGTTTAGGAAATAGTAAGGATTTGAGTAGACCAAAGAGAATAATTTAAACTTTTGGGGAGATGTGGTTCCTCGAGAAAACTGGATACTAATCGTCTTGATTGAGAGTTGGATTAAGTGATGATTAGAATCACTCTTGAGTGCTCAAGAATAATTGGAAGGGCACGCTAACAATTCTAGGGTTGAGGAAATAAGGAGTAGTTAAAGGCGAGGGTACAGCCACATTAGTCGAACGGTGGCTATCTACTTTTCGTGTATATATAACTGATAGGGCTACTAAAGGTGATACTTCGAGTCTATCTATCATGTACAGTGTCTGGTCTTTTTAAGTAAGTAAAGCCCACAACAAAAGAGTTCAAGGACGATGCTATTTAGTACGAAATACGAGGTTCATAGGCGACGTGAATAATTCAAATGAGAGTTGTCAATGCTGTCGGGATGAGACTCTAAGGCAGGTTTAACTATGTATCCATCCACGTAGAATAATACATGAAAAATGAACCAAAGTGCAATAGGTTGATCAGACCATCATGCACCGGTTCTGATTTGACAGTATGTTAGTGGGTGGACCCAATAAAATATGTCATGATCAAGCTCGAAAAGAATAAGCTTGCAAAAACTAAAGCTAATTTAGCAACATGAGATTGTCAAAATATGAGTAATGGAGGTAATGATGAAGGAAATTAAATAGTCCCGGATCTTTTAAAATCAAGGCGCGCCCAAAGTTTGGGCCTATACAGTTGTCCCAGTGTTTCTTCATTTATGGCTTGGTAGACTGGATAAGGTAGGGTCCTCTGAATTTATAGTCTAAGTGAACTTACCAATGTGGTTCACAAGGAAAAAGGTTTGTTAGGTGGTGAGGTATTCTACCCAACTTATAACAGTTAAACTAATAGTATCATGGGACAATGGGTTAAGCAATCAAGATAACGTACAAATTTTAGCATTTAAGGAATTTAGTAGAACACAATCACATATCGGGTCGAAAGAATTGCGTCGAGATGGAATCCCTATCCGTGGTCAAAAATATATCGGTATCATGGTAAAGATTATAGTTTGGCCATTTTGACCACAAGGTCATATCAAGAAATAGAGTAAAAGGAGATGGGTTTTGGTAGGACATGATATTTCTACAGGAAGGTGGGCTTGTCTAGGTCTTATATGTAAAATTTGCTGGAAGAAAAAGTGTAGTGTTGTACTCCAAATATACAAGTCACGGTAGGGGACGCCAGAAGATCAAAAATAGAAAGTGGGAGTTCACGAGATGATAATTAATGTACAACAATAAAGAAGATCAAGTAAAACATGAAATAAAATTAATTAGAGAATCCCGTAAAAATAATTTAGGAACACAATTTCGGAGAGAAGATAGTCTCCTAGATGAATACAGTTAAGGAACCATTAACTCATTATTCAAATTGCAAATGGGTTAGAAGGTCGTAATTAAAAGATCTAGAATTGAAGGAAGGTCGAGTAAGTCGAGGTGGAAATACAGTCACATAGCTGGGTAGATGAGTAACAACACTTGTGTATATACTACTGTCATGGTCATGAGTGACATGGCAATTAGTGTGGAATACTCAGTAGGGTTATCTTTGGGCCTACCATTTAAAATTTTAGCTCAAGTTTTCTCCAAAAGTCTCTAAATAAAATTTTCAAAAATAACTACCAAAAATTTGTATCACTGCAAGTCGTTCAATTTAATCATGAGCAAAATTAAATCACTTTCATAAATCTCAAAGCAAACTTTATCACGTTACTACTAACCTTTTCCAAAATTAACGTTTAAATTCAACTATTTAACTCAAGAGTTCATAATTTACGAATCCATAAAAATTACACAATCAATCAAAAATTTAACACTCTAAAATTTTCCAATAACTCATAATAAAACTCTTAGCATATTAAAAGCAATCTCAAAAAGAATTAAGCTCAATGCTCTCATCAATTTTAACTTCTATTCATGCTAAGTTATTCCAACAAAATCACAACTTTTAAATAGTAACTTCCTTTAATCAATCAAACTAACTTTTCATCACATCCTTCTAAATTCTTCCAAAAATTTTAATATTAGCAATCCCTCATTAAACTAATTTTTCAAATAATCTTATCAGTCAAAATTCTCCTTTTTTTTTACCAAAAATCTAAATAGATTTGTAAATCCTCAATCATAGGGGCACCATTTAAAAATAAAAAAAATTCTCAAAAATTGTTTTCATAACTTTCAAATATTTTAAACCAAAATTCACCGTCATTACTTCGACTTAAAATTTAAAATTTACTAAACACGAAAATCGCAAGTTGTACAACTCGAATTTAAATAATTCCTATGGCCATTTTTAAAAGCTAAGATCATTTTCAAACCAAATTTATAACCGTTCAAGGTGTATAACCATAATCCAATAAATCATAAACATCAAAACTCAAAAATCAAATAAATTTTATATTGGTTCAAAGTGGTATATCTATCACCCAAAAATTATAATTATCACAACTCGAAAAGCAAATCAATTTTATATTTGTTCAAAGATGTATAGCTATAACACCATAATTCATAAATATCAAAACTCAAAAATCCAATCAATTTCTTAAATCAATGGTATACCTATGGTGTTTACTATTTAGAAATCTCAAGAAAAAAACTTTCCTTGATAATATCTGTCACGCCCCAGAACCAGAGTACTGGAGAGCGGGGGAATGACTCAGCCAGCTACGTATTACGGGTAGATGAATACCGTATAATACGATCAATGCTGTCTAAAGACGAGGGGGTGCATACTACATGAAAGTCTCACTATGGTCACTTCACATCTATTGTCTCAATCATTCGAACAAGAAACAGTAATAGAGAACATGTAAGATAAAGCAGTAAGGCGTCCTAAACGCTCTGTCAAATGTTTTTGATATCTGGCTTTACAAAACATAGCCAGATTGATGTAGCAAAAGTATACACAATTGTTATCAGCTGCAGCCCGACTTTAGTTACAATTATGTAAAAAGTAAGTACAAGACAATCCGACTAACATGTCGGTGCCAAACGGCAAGGTATAAAGTAGATAACAAAACGAGCGGGGAAGTAAGAAACCCACTCGAGTCCTCCTGCGATCATCCCTCTAGTGTTGACCATCTTGGAGGTAGAAGTAAGCTGAGTCCTCGGGAACCGGCTCTAAATCTGGCCATACAAAACCAGAGAGGTTAGACCTCTAATAGCAAGTACCACAAGGAAGCACGACATGAGAACTAAAACCAGTAATGAAAATATGATAAATAGATCACTGCTTGCCACTAGGATTCTCATAACATCACGACACTTCGAACCAACCTCCCAACCAAACAAGGACAGAAGTTGGCCCGTCATGTCCTGACATTCTGATCATCCCAGTTAGGTAACAGAGTAGGTACAGTACACAAACAAATCATCTTGAACGGCCAATCAAATCCTACGGCTTGCTATTTTGAGTACCAAGTTATCCTGGAATAATACAATTAGGGATTCCTTCAGTTCTTACTATGTGCGAGCAAGGACTAGTCTATCCAATCAATCAATTGCGCCAATCATGTAATTAGACGAGTCCAAGCGGGACGCCCGCCGTTAATATAGCATGTACAATAATATAAGCAGATACTGTTCCCTGCCCGTGTGACAGATTTACAGTATCTGTGGGAACCAGCCGGCCCGTCGGGCACTTAATAGTCCCAAGGGGGCTGCCATATAAGAACTCGGGAATCCATTCTCTCCATGCCATCATTATTTTATTTAACTTAATAGTCTCTACGTTTAGTGAAGTTCCATGCCGTGGATCATGGTCATTCAAATGAGTACTTTCGTACGGGGTACGATATGCGCAACTCTACAACGATACCCGTACGGCTAGGTTGTAGGTTTTACATAGCGTGATACAACAATCAAATCTGACCACAGAGTAATTATGCCTTGACCATAAAGTACACATGCTGTTTTTGTAAAATAAATAAATAATTTGAAGCCTGCATGTGCCTGTATGCCAATATTCGGGATTGGCCAATCGAGTACAATAGTTCATTACATGAACGTGTCTCATTCATTTCATTCAATAAGACGACTAGCCAGTCTCTTAGTTCCAACTAGGAACGCATGATCAATTATTAATCAAGGTCACAATCATTATTAATGGTGACAAGGCATGAAGGTCAACTAGTATTCAGTGGGGTCGAGTCTACAATTCTCAGGGTTTAATTCCAGTCAATCGGGGTATCTATAACTCAATTCACGACACATGGTACATCCCACGTACCAATCTATATTTAACAGAAATATCAACATATCATGATTATATCAAGTTTATGCAAAAAGGCGTAAGGATATAAAATGGACGTTAAATATCTAACAAGATATCAATATACAGGGCTATAGAAGATCCAGGGTAAACATGCTACTCTCATGCCAGCCTATACTCATGTCAGCGTACGCTCAGGTCAAGCTACGCTCAAGCCAGCGTATGCATGTCATACGCTCCCAAAAGGTAGCGTATGAACTCCATACGACTCCTGACCATCCAAGTCAGCGTATGCATGTCATACGCTCCCAAAAGGTAGCGTATGAACTCCATCCGACTCCTGACCATCCAAGTCAGCGTATGCATGTCATACGCTCCCAAAATGTAGCGTATGAACTCCATACGACTCCTGACCATCCAAGTCAGCGTATGCATGTCATACGCTTCCAAAAGGTAGCTTATGAACTCCATACGACTCCTGACCATCCAAGTCAGCGTATGCATGTCATATGCTCCCAAAAGGTAGCGTATGAACTCCATACGACTCCTGACCATCCAAGTCAGCGTATGCATGTCATACGCTTCCAAAAGGTAGCGTATGAACTCCATACGACTCCTGACCATCCAAGTCAGCGTATGCATGTCATACGCTCCCAAAAGGTAGCGTATGCAAGACACACGCTACCTAAAAAGGCAGCGTATGGACTCCATACTGCGCTGCGCTAAAGAGCGTGCACAGCTCAGTGACGCAAGCTAAAAAGCTAGCATACACTGCTCACTATCTTCTCCAAACAGCAAGAACTCTATGGTTGCACCCCAAAGTTTCAAAAGTCCATAACTTGGTTAAAACAAGTCCAAATCCAACTTTCCAAAGGTCAAAATTGGGTAGAATAAACTTCTCTACAACATGGAACCATCAAAACTTGAAAACAAAGAAGTTTGATAGATCAAAACTACCAAACTCCGAAAATAACTCATTTTTAGATCTACAAAAATTAAGACTTCGAAATGAAAAATGCCAAGTTCTAAACTCTCTTAGGATCTTACGAGGAAGATAAATGAACTACAAAAACATGGGTTCTCATGGGGAGCAAGTTGTACTTGCCTACGGTTTGGTAGGTGGAGAGAGTAATGAAGAAGAAGAAGAGGTGTAATGGTAAGAATGTGAGTTTATGAGGAGAGAGAAAGAGAGGGTGGCTTTAAATAGAAAAGGGGGTGGTAGGTGGGAGTTGGGCCTGGTCCAATGGGTCGGGTTGTAGGGGATCCAGCCAAAGCCAACCCGAACCCAAATAAGAAAGACTAAGGCAGGGAATAAAAGCAGGAAATAAAATTGCAGAAATATAATTGCAGGAAATAAATTAACATGAAAATTTAAAGAGCAGATTAACTGATTAACATAAAATTAAAGGAATTTAAATACAGGATAATACATGATAAATATTACATAAATACGTGATAAATACTAAATAAATACACATGAGTTGCACATGTATAAAAATACGCATTCTGGGAACGGGGAGTGACAATATCCTACTTTACAAATTACTAACCATTAAATCACACTAAAAAGCCTTTTTAACTCAATTAGAGTCTTGAATGTATTCCAATTGCCAATATAACCATTTTAGCCATATGTGTGACCTATGAGCATATACTAGTGTAGTCATCTTCCTAGTTGATACTAAGCACGAAAATAAGAATCGACGGTAGAAAGGAATCAAGCAAGGTGCAATTCAAGGAAGTCGAACGAGAGTTCAAAATTTGAAGCCAAGGGAGGAGGTCAAACTGTATGGTTGAGATTCTTAGATTCTAATCCTATGTTGCAGGTTCACATCGGTACAGTAACGTAACCGAAGTGACAAACTCGACTTGCATGGACCACCACAAAAACATGTAATGCCCCAGTCCCAAAATACTTAGGAGTAGGTACTTATCCATGCCAGTTGTATACATACAAAGTACACTCCAATATTTGGAAACCTTGTATATATGTATACATAAGCTGTAAAATACAGTAGAACCATAATAACTAAATCTCATCCACTAGATAAATAAATGATATAAAAGTAACTTTGAATTTGTCATGTATACAATCGTTGGGCGGAGACAAAGTCCACTACCAAATATCTCAAATAAAATGTACAAGAAGGAATAGATGAAATAACAAGACGAGCCAAGTGCAATCATCTTCGAAAGGATGGAGAAGATCTCGGCCCGACTAGAACACCTACAATATCACAGAAGCACACACACCTGGAGAGATAACCAGGTCCTCAGAGGGACATAACAAGATACAATAAACATGCCATATAAATACTGAATATAAAATATGCCACAATCAAAGAAAGTGACAAGACATAAATAAGGTACTCTAACCATACTAAAGTAAACATGCAGTTAAGAACAAATCTTTTGTCGCATGAGCTCTGGCTGTAAATGGGATCTGGTATAGTCTCCACTTGGGCATCAGTGACCTAAGAGCATGACGTTCAAAAACGACAGTGGCCAACCTGAGAGGCTCATACCCGTATCACCAGCGAAGCTTCCGGGTTACAAGGGAAGTGCAATCGAAGCCCATACGACAAGAAAATGTTCTCCCCACCCAATGTACCTATCAAGTCGCATCCACGACCATGTACCTCTACTAACTGCTAAGTCTCCTAACACGCCTCCATTAGCAGTTAGCCGTAACGCATGCACATAGGGGATCAGCCCACACGCAAGAACCTCTACATGCTACTCATCTTATACATCCTCGTGGTACAACTGTGTCAAGGTATATGCAATATACTACAACAGTAGTCCCTTAACTCTAGGTCCATATGCAATCAAAGGATAAATAATAAAGTACATCTAATATCAATGAGCAGACAGTAAATCAAGAACTGAAAATAAATGAACAGTGATATATAATAAAATGCAAACTAAAAATAAACAGTATAATGGCAAGGTATCTTGCCTGAGGTTATGTACAAAAGAGAATAATCCAGTAGCTCGAACAGACAAATAAACAAAGTAAGAATAGCCAAATCCTGCAAGTAACTCCGGATGCTGTAACAAACATCACGAACGAGTTTGGAATAAAAGAAATGCCTAGGAAATGCCTGTCCAAAAGTTAAATTCTGGAACAGGGGCAAAATCGTAATTTTGGGTCAAAACGATGTCTGTCATTGGACCCGCTTTGCACCGAAATACGTGCCAGAACCTTCGGTCTCTAAAGTCGTCAAACTATACATCTACGAATTGGTTTTGATGAGACGAACCCAACGGTATGTCCCATTTTGGATTCCGATGGGCTGTGCACAAAATCGCCCGTTGAGTGGGATTATGGGCCCGCCAAAGTAGCGTTCTGATCAACGGTCTCAGAATCGAACCAAACTTGGCTCACAGGACCAAAAAAATATTTTTAGTCCAATGGCGCAAGTTTTATCGCGATATGATGAGTGTGCACAAAGTTGTGACTTAATTTGCAAAAGATCGATACAGGGTATCTCGACGGATACGCACTGATTTCGTCGCGCACATGCAACAAAATCGGGTTCCATCAGTTCCCATACGTCAAAAAGATCCATACGCGCCTTTCAATGCATATAGTGCACGACCACGTCGCCCGGTTTGTCGGGGCGCACGCCGTATCGGATATTTTTCCACTTTTTGAAAACAGAATTTACAATTTTTCGTAAAACTTTAACAACGTGTAACTTTCTACATAATAGATGAAAAGTGAATCTATAAGGTGTGTTACAATCTCGATTATGTTGCCTTTGACTACCTTCAATTAGTTTCTATGAAAGTTTAATGAACAGCGAGAAAAGTGGCCGACAAGTTGGTGTTTTAAAACAGTTTTTAATATTTCAAAAAAGTGGTTTTTTTTTCCAACTTTGTCTCAATTTTTCGAGCAAGTTGGATGGCCATGTCGAAATCCACCTAGGGGATCTCGAAGAGGGTCAGTGTGGGCTTTCTACACGAATTTACAGATAAAAAATCAGAGTAGAATTGGCAGAGAAATTGATCGGGAAAGTGGGATACCTTAAAGTGGGAATCTATTGTTGTTGTCGATGGCTCCTTTGTCTTCTTTGCGAGCACGGCTTCGCCATGGTGCGTCTGAGCTTCGCCGTGGAGTGGGGAGGAGGAAGGAGGAGAGAAAGGAGAAAAATGGAGGAAGAAATTTAGGGTTTTTCCAAAACATATATATATATATATATATATATATATATATATATATATATATATATATATATATGTATCTAACTTATATATACATATGTATAATAGGGAGGGGGTTCGGCCTACTGCTTGTAAGGGGGTTCGCCCCTTTCTTTGAGATGCTGCTGCTTAGTCTTTGCATGGTGGGCACACAAACTGCTACTAATTGTTGTGGTCGGCCTCTATGCAAGCTTCTGCTTGCTTGCTTGGATGTGGAGGGCGCACAAAGCTATAGGCTTATAGCTGTTGCTGCTAGCATATGTGGTCAGTTCCCACAGGGTGGCGCCGACCACATGTATACATTTTTTTTCCTTTTCTTCTTATCTTTACTTTTCAAAAAATCTTTTTAAATATAAATATCTATATCTATATGTATATATCCATAAATACACCAAACAATCTATTTAAAATCCAAATACCATTTAAAATTCAACTATCCAATTATTTAATATAGTTGAGCATATCTACATATATATATAAATTCAATCCTTAATAAATCAACTCAAAATAATAATAATATTTAAATAGGAAAACATGTTTATTAAATCTCCACAAAATAACTTTTATAATAATATATTAATGAAAATTGCTCCAATGGGTGAACTGTACCACACACCCTTATGCGGGTCCAAGAACATGTACAATCTTGTAAAATATTATTTAAAAATAAAATATCAATAATTGTACAAATATTTAAATAATTAGAAATTGTACATAAAATTCTAAAATAATTTAGAAGATATTTCTAAGTACATAAAATATGTCTACATGGCCACATTTGGTCACACTACCTGCTTACATGGGCTAAAATTTGGTTCGGGCCAAGTTAGAACTGAATTGGACAAACCGGGTCATCTAAAAATCAATATATAAAATAATATTTAATTAAAATACTTTAAATAAGTAAATTCACTAATTTGGTCTAGTTTTCCTAGTTTGGACATCACCATGGCTAGGCTTCCCCCGGCATGACTGGTACACTAGTCAAGGCACACTGCTACAACTTTCGTGCTAAAAGTCATGGTCGTCTAGTGCTCCAAAACTCAACAATGGCTAAGGTCATTGTAAAAATAAATAAATAAAACCATAAATTATATAAATTAATTTTTTTAAGTCTAATAAAATAATAAAAATAATTTAAAAAATTAGGGGATTTTACACCATGGCCCCTACCTTAATTTTTCTGAGGTGCCTCAGGACAGGCAGTACGTCTGGCTCGACGAGATGAGGGTATATATCGTTTGGTTAATTATTAATTATTCTTTAATTCATTAATTTTTTAATTACGTGATATTTAATTTGTATGTCAGAGGACGTTCTGGTGCCCCCCCTTCATCGCGAGGAGGCGATCCGCAGGACCTACAAGCCACCGCCGGAAAGAAGATACGGGATGCGGTGTACGACCTTCGTACGGCACATACGAATAAGGACTGGATCCGGGCAGAGTACTATTAGGAGATGTTGGAGAAGATGGATACTCCTCAATACAAGGAGAAATCAGAGAAAGCCAAGGCGAATAGACAGGTCGCGGGTCTGCATACGGGGAGATCAAGGCCCCACGCATTGACGCGTGCAGAATTGGTGAGATACCGCAAATTCATTCCACTATTTAATTTCATATAATTAATATACGAAGTTAATTAAATTCTACGTATACAGGCCCAACGGGCAGTGAAGGAGGGGAGAGAGGCGAAGGCGGTCACCGCTCACGATGTATTTGTGCATACGCACAAGAGACGGAAGGATGGGAGCTTCGTCGACACGAGGGCCCAGGAGACTGATGAAAGTACTTACGTTTATGAGATTTATGTTAGAAATATAATTATTGTTAACTTAATTAGGTAAACTTAGGATTCAGAATATAACTTAGGGAAACATAGGATTTAGATTATAACTTAGGAAAACTTATAGTATAAACACATTCATTGGATAGGCTGTGTATAGTGAGGCACTCCAGTCGGATTGAGCCCCCTGCCGAGGATGTCGGCAAAATGATGCCCACCTAGACGCCCTCTTCTAAGGCCGCTCGCTACGATGACGTGTTCATAGAATCCGCCTGCGGCTTTAGGAAAGGACACCTGTACGGCTTAGGTTCTATGGCGAAGTCATGGTAGGCGTCGACTCCGAGATATCCACCATATCCGCCTCCTTTCGTGCCTCCCGCAGACGATGTGAGGACGCAGCTTGCGACTCTTGCCACGATGGTGTCGGTTTTATGGGCGATAGTGCTAGGGCACTATCTGCATCCTTCTTCTGCTCTCGATCCGTCTGCTCCTGGTCTGGCTGCTCCTGGTCTGTCTACTGTCGGTCCGTCTACTGCTGCTGTCGGTGCTTCAGATCGACCTGGTCCTTCTTCCACCGGACGGCTTTCTTTTGACCGCTCTTCTGAGGCTCGCCTGGTACCGGATGCTGCTATCATGACGCTCCTTGACATGATGTCGTCAGAGCAGCTACGCTCGCATCCAGACCATGTCTTGTCCCAAGTGCCGACAAACATAGTGGAGCATTATATACGCAGAGCGGAAGCGACGGAGAGAGCACGAGACGATCCACCTCCACCTTCTTAGTGATTTTGCTTATGCTTTTGGACATTTGGATATGTGTATATTTTGGATATTTTATTCATGTTTGGATATTTTATCGTATGTATGTTGGGATATTGTGTTGGATATTTGTTGGTTATTGTGTTGGATATTTTATTGGTTATTGTTATTGTGTTGGATATTGTGTCAGATATGTTATATTTGTGTATGGTGGATGGTGGATGTTGGATAGGTTATATTTATGTATGGTGGATGTTGGATATGCTATACGTACAGGGAATAGTCTGTTTCCTGCATTTTTTAAAAAAATATTATAGTTAGCGACGGACTCGCGACAAGATAGCGACGGATAATCCGTCGCTATCTGTATTTATTACAATTAGCGATGGACTCGCGACAAGATAGCGACGGATAATCTGTCGCTACCTGTATGAATTACAGTTTAGCGACGGATTGCCGACGGATTATCCGTCGGCCTGGTTCTAGAAAAACACTGAGCGGCGGAATGGCGACAACTTTTTCGTCACTAAGGTTCTAGAAATATGGAAGATATCCAGAAGCATGGCGACGGATTATCCGTCGCTAGACCGCCGCCAATCCGATGAGGTAGCGACGAGTTACCGACAGATTATCCGTCGGCCTGGTTCTGGAATTCAGGCATAGCGACAACATGTCGACGGATTAGCGACGGATATTATGTATCAGAAACTCTCCGATACTCTTTTACCGACATATTTACGACAGTTTAGTGACGGATATTTCTGTCGCTAAACGTTGCTATATTAAAATTTTAAACTGTCGAAGTTGACGGGAAACCGTCGGCTAGCCGTCGCTAACTGTTTTGATGTAGCCAACGGTAATCCGTCGCTACGTAGTCACTAAGCGACGAATTTTTTTTAGCGACGAGGTTATTTCCGACGAATTTTTTTAGCCAGTATCCGTCGATAATCCGTCGATAACTTCAATTAGCGACGGATTAACGATGGATAGGGCCGTCGCTAAAACGTTGTATTTTAGTAGTGATTTACAATCGCAAATATAAAGGTCCAGTTTTGATAATGTTCCATACAAATTTTTATTATTTGAAGCTACTTTGCTTATCAGAAAGTAGGAGAAAACCAATGTCGGAAAGCAAAGAAAAGTAGATCAACAAATAAACAAATTGCATTTAATATCAGCAAACCTATTCTTTCCTTTGTATTTATTATCAGGAAAAAAAGAAAACTTCCAAACTAAATTCACCACCAGCACCACCAAGATCAATCAAACCACTGGAGAAAAGAAAGAAGGAAAGAAAGAAAATTTCGAGTTTTCTATCATTCTTAATTTGCACTTGCTATTCACCATGATCCAGCACCGGCACCACCACCACTTATCATGCCATTCCAGAACATAGGTGGTTGTTCCCCTTCATGCCCCATGTTGTTCTTGCTTCTTCAGGCCTCTAAATGTGGTTATTCCTTGCCATGCCACCATGCCCCATGTTGTCTTTGCATTCCAAAGGCTGGTAGGTTCCTACGCATGCGTTTGCATTAAAAGGCTTCCTAATGTATTAAAAGGCTTGCAAGTCCATTTTCCAATACCTCCTTTTTACGCACTCAATGCATTTTCCTCAATGTAATAAATGATGGAACACGTGGCTGGCTGCAACACTTTCTCCTCTTTTTTCTTCCGAACGGACGGACATATGGATCATGCAAAAATAACTTGTAGCTCATTAGTAAGGATTAAAAAAAGTATTGAACCAACCTCTAAGAACATCTCCAACCCTAATGTCTTGTAATATGATGTGATTTCTATGTGGCACGAGGTACAAGACAATGTCTTTCCTAGGTAGCATGATTATATTCATACAAGACAATAAAGTAGAAAAATCTTCTCCAATACAAAAATATTGAGAAGACAATGAAATCTACTTTTGTCAACTTTCAAGACAACTTATTCCTTTTTTTCTAATTTTTTATTCATAATTGATGATGTGGAGGTAAAGATATTGTGAAGTGCATTTTCTAGAACTAGACAACCAACTTCACAATGTCTTTGCCATGTCATGCCATGTCAACTTCACAATTTTTTTGACATTTGCATTGGAGAAGAAGTTTTCCAATAAAACTTTGTTATTCCTATGTGGCAACAACTTATTATTATTATTAGGCTTAATTGCACTTTGATACCCTCAACTATTTCAGTTTTTCAACTTAATACCCTGAACTTTTTTACTCAACAACTCGATACCCTAAACTATTTTAGTTTTTCAACTTAATACCTAAAACAGAAAAAAAAACCCAAAATACCCTTGGCTCGGCCTCTCTCTCTACACATGCTTCCTCCCTCCCTCTCCAACGATGCCCTCCTCCCTCTCCGACGATGCTCCCCCTTCCTCTCCGGCAGTCGATGCCCCCTCTCCCCCCTTCGACGGTGCGCGAGGAGGAGGCACGGGTGGGGGTGCGAGCGGCCGAAGAGGGAGGGGACGGGGGGAGGGGGGTTACAGGTGGCCGCATGGGGGGAGCCGGGGGGGTGCGGGCGAGGTGGAGCGGGGAAGCTGTGGGTTGCTGGAGGGGGAGGGGACAGGGGCAGGTGGCCGGAAGGGAGGGGAGGGCGCAGGGACGGGTGGCCGAAGGGTGGGTGTGGGTTGGGGGTAATTTTAAATTTAGAGCAGTGTCATTATGGTCCAAAAAATGTTTAGGGTATGAAGTTGAAAAAAAAATTGTTCAGATATTAAGTTGAAAAACTGAAATAGTTGAGGGTATCAAAGTACAATTAAGCCTTATTATTATTATTATTATTATTATTATTATTATTATATTATTATTTTTATTATTATTTTTATTGTTAATATTAATAGGATAATATTTTATAATAATAAATATTATGATAATTATTTTTAATTAAAATATGAATAATAGTAGGAATAATAATTAATTTTTTGAGATTGTGGTGGGAGAGAGGAATATTTTAGAGATTTTACTTTAATAATTTTTTTAACTAAAACTTGACCCCTAACTAACGGATTTTTATTAACATTAACACTAAGATTAGCGTTTAGGCCCTGGATTTTATACCGGTTTAGAGTTTAAGTCCTGACATGTCCAATTGGAGTTAGTTGTAATATTCATTTGAATATAAGTTCCAATATTAATGTATTTTTATTATTATTATTTTAACGTTTATATTGTAATGTTCAAAGTTAATTTTAATTTAAAAGTACACCATGTGAGCCATTGGGTTAGTGGTGTGCACATATGGTTCAAACCGATCGAACCCAAACGAACAAATCGGCTTTAAATAGAACCGAAGGTATGCTAACGTTATTGTTAGTTGTAATGTTCATTTGAATATATGTCCCAATATTAATGCCATTTTTTATTATTTTTGTGATTAAATTTTATTCTTAATTTTAATGTTCAAAAGTCAATTTCAATTTTAAAATATGACGTGTGATCAATTGGGTTAGTGGAGTGCACATTTGGGTCGAACCGACCAAACCAATCAGAACCAATCGGCTTTAAATCGAAATGAAGGTTTGGTTACATTAACGTTAGTTGTAATGTTCATTTGAGTATAAGTTCCAATATTAATGTCATTTATTATTATTTTTGTGATTATAATATTGAATATTTTAATATTAAAAAGTTAATATCAATTTAAAAATAGGCCATGTGACCAATTGGGTTAGTACATATGGGTCAAATGGATCGAACCAAAACAAACCGATCGGCTTTAAATTGAACCGAAGGTCCCGTAACATTAACGTTAGTTGTAATGTTTCATTTGAATATAAGTTCCAATACTAATGTAATTTTTTAATTATTTTTATGTTTATATTTTAATGTTCAAAGTTAATTTCGATTTAAAAATACACCGTGTGACCAATTGGGTTAGTGGTGTGCACATATAGGTCAAACCGACCGAACCGATCCAAGCCGATCGACTTCAAATCGAAACAAAGGTTTGGTAAAATTAATGTTAGTTGTAATGTTCATTTGAATGTAAGTTCTAATATTAGTGACATTTTTATTTTATTTTTGTGTTCATAGTTTTATTGTTAATTTTAATGTTCAAAATTAATTTCAGTTAAAAAATATGCCATTTAATCAATTGGGTTAGTGGTGTGCATATGTGTCAAGTCGAACGAACCAAAATGAGACTTTAAATCGAATCGAAGGTCTGGTAACTTTAACGTTCGTTGTATTGTTCATTTGAATATAAGTTCCAATATTAATGTCATTTATTATTATTTTTTATTATAATTTATTATTAGTTGTAATGTTTAAATGTTATTTTTAATTTAAAAATATGGCATGTGATCAATTGAATTAGTGGTATGCACAAATGGGTCAAACCGACCAAACCAATTCGAACTGATCGAATTTAAATCGAACCGAAGGTTTGGTAACATTAATGTTAGCTATAATGTTCATTTGAGTATAAGTTCCAATATTA